>CM076724.1:19479168-20224168 GCA_038501795.1 Pseudopleuronectes americanus
CAGACTATGACTTTATTCATGGCGGTAGAAGAGAGACGGTATCTTCACAGTGAGGCTGGTGTTGCATATCTGTGTGTGTGTGTGTGTGTGTGTGTGTGTGTGTGTGTGTGTGTGTGTGTGTGCCCTTGCCTCCACAAAGAGAAGGGTATGTCCATGCTCAGTTATCGGGGGCCTCTCCCTTCTCCTTTATTAGCATGAGCTGGTTCGGACAAAACCAGAGCAGCTATGTGACGTCTGCAGAGCCTGAAAAGAGAAATGTGTGTATAGACATGTGTTGTGTTCTTTCTCTAAGTGACGCCCAGAGACTTTAGAAAAGAGGAAAAGAAAGATTCTTCTGGGTCTTTGTTGTCTGGAAAGACAGAGCAGCCTTTCATTTCTTTAGATTCTTGTCAACATGATTTCATTTCAGGAACTCTGGCGTTGTCCTCCTGCATGTTCACATCGTGGGAGGGAAATGGCGAGATCCAAAATCTGACGTTTTGACAGAGCTGGTTATATGAGGGTTAAAAATGCCTTGTCAGGACGTCAGAGTAGAACCTCTGCTGATTCATGTCAAGGGGACAGTTGAGTCGGTTCGGGTGTCTAATCAGGATGCATCGTGGGTGGGCACGATCCAACAGCTCAGGATTCTCCCAGGAGGAGCTCAGAGCCCCTTTCGGAGCCAGGCTTGTTGGGATGATGGAGATCTGATCTGTTTTGGGTTCACATCCTGGTCGTATTCTGGATTTGTGTCCCTGCTCTGCCTCTCCACCCTCCAGAGGCTTCATGTGGCTCCTCCAGATGTGTCCTACAAATGTCTCCTTCCACACGCGAGCAACAGAGGTTCCAACGGGTGGATCCTTCCGGGCCCGATATACAGTCTCCTAAAATTATTTGCGCTTCAGTGACAAAATGTGTTTCCAAGAGGTAATGGCAGCAACCATGTCGAAAGCGTCAGGTGAATTTATTGTTAGATATGAGAACTCAACAGAGCAGCTAACGGTACACATGTAAAAACATCAAAGATTTATAATCAACAGAAGAAAACCTTTTCGTCTTCCGCTTTGTTGCTAAGCGACGGCTGTAACAGCAGGACAAGCTGTGGAAACAATAGGAAGATGAGACCATCTCATATCAGCCGACAGGGACAGCGTAGACCAGGTCCTTGTTAATACCTGAACGTTATCTCAAATAAACTTTTTTTCATGATTGAATAGATCTCAACACGAATGATTCCGAGCTCGGTCTGGATTTTTTTACTGTTTGCAATAAATACTTCCTAAAGAGATATGCAAAGTAGTAAAACAGGAATATATCCTGTCAACATGATGTATTATTTTAACCTGACGATACACACAGAATCAATATTTGCATCATACTCATAAATCTTTTCTCCGTATTTTTACATTACAAAAGAGTCTGTAGGAAAGTTGGAGTCATTGATATCCAAGAGTTTATTCAGGCTCATAAATGGTGAACAATGGGAGACTGGGGGGGGGTGGGGAGGGGGGTGCAGCTAAGTGGGTCTTACTGTAAATATTACTGCTGACAGATCAGACCTTCTTGGCTGGTGGAACAGTACATTAGGGGTTTGGTGGACGCCGGCATTTACCATCATCTTACGATACGTTTATGAGCCCTGGAGTGAGGCAATGGAAATAATGACACACAACACTGCACCAGATGCACTGTTAAACGCACAACGCTCCCGTAATTGGCAGCACAACAGAGGAAGGGTTTAAAAACGTCTCTCCCCTCCTTGTAACAACTCACCGCCTCATTTCCCACAATCCTTTAAAGCTTTAAATACTTTGCTTGCGTAAATCGGCCTCGACGCCAAGTCTCACGTGTGTCATCTCCATCCGGTCCCACAAACAAACAAAACGTTTGACACTCGACACAATAGATTCAAAGAGTTAGAGAAATGAGTGGATAACAGTTGGAGTCAGGGCGGCTTGTGCTTTGTTTTCAAATCCTCATTCCAGCTGAAAACCTGCTCGTGCAGTCACTTGAGGGGATTAGGAAAAGGCTGTAGAGCGGCAGAGAGACAAAGGGTTTGGAGGAAAATGGAAGAAAGTCAAATCGCCATAGCGAGGAAAACAAAAGAAAAATATATTGGTAAAAAATGTAATTTCACAGTCACAGTTTTTCTTGAGATTGAAAAACATAAAAAGTGAGTGAAATTAAATTCTGTTTTTAACTTTTACTCTGGGTTTCTTGATTGTTTCTTCTATTCTATTATTTTGCCGTTAAAAATTTCAAATGTTATAATCTTATTCTATCTGCTATAAAAAGAAGTGTATTATTATTATTTAATTTTGTATTGTCTATTTTATATGTTTTTACACCATAACAATTTTGTTCTTCTTCCCAGCTGTCTTGACTACAGGACTTGACTTGCAGAAGAGATAATCTCAATGGGACCTTCCTGGATAAATAAATTACAAATAAAGCTTTTTCCTTCATAGACTGCAGTTCACAGGGTGTCCAGGAATGTCATTTATTTATTTATTTATTATTATTATTATTATTATTATTATTTTATTGTTTGTTCATGGTTTGAAAGGAGGCTGGGTGTGAGTGACAGCTCTCTGGTCCCACATAGGAATGGGATGCTCCGATCGTCTATTGGTCCACACACGCCCCCCACCCCCTGCTGAGAGAGATAGAGAGAGGGGATGGAGGTATGGAGGGAGGGGGATCACCGAGTTTACACATGCATCTGATACGCGGAGCCTCCCCACCCCACCCCTCTACCACTCCCCCCCCAAACATAAAGGCAGCTTCGTGTGGGAAGGAGCTGGTTGATGCCACAGCGCGTAAAACATCCAGGCATCAAACAGCGAGGACCACTTTGACCGAAGCGACACGTCCCGTTCTCCCCCCTCCCCACTCCTTTTTCAATTTGGTTTTAACCTCGGAAAAAGAGAAGAGAAAACCTTCTAGATCATGTGATGAGAAAGAACCCGAGAGTGTGAGTGTGTGCGCGTGCGTGTGTGTGTGCTGCTCGCTGCACGGGGACCAGTGTGGAGCTCATCCCAAACAGAGGATGGAGAGAATAACAGTCGCTGCCCCGGAATAAAGAGAAGGACGCTTTTTTTTTGGGATGTGGTGACAGGGACGTGCACGAGTCCCACGACAACACGCACTCGGGAGGCGTCGGGATTTCCCTTTGTCCCCACGTGCGCTGTGGATGAGCTGTGGACCAGACACAAGGTAAACCCCCCCCCCTGAGTGATGAATTCACTTTTTAATTTCATTGTGATTTGTGTTGTGCATGAAGTGACAGCAGAGGAAGGAGGATGCACGGTTTGTCTTGTCTCAGATGTGCAATGCTGAGGCTTTGTTTGGCTCCTTTCAGCCTCAACTACACCCACAAGTTAAGCCCCAGGTACCATCCCACTCCTCCTTTTTATTAAAAACAGCAGGGTGCATCTTCTGAGGGAGAGAGGGAACATCTCGTGGAATCAAGAAGAAGAAGATCATCTCTGACTCTCAAATATTGACTTTAGGCTTAATTCTCATGACTTGTGCTTTATATCTTCTCCCTGTGTGATGCATGGTCGGACCTGGAGTTTATAACCTGCCTATACTACCCCTCAGCGTGAGTCCCATTCATTTACATTAGACATATGGACGCCTTCAATGTGGCCCAGCAGGAAATCCCCCCCACACACAGTTTGGATGCTGCCTGACAGTCAGTTCAGTGTTGATCGGACCTGTGTTAAACCAGTGCACTATCTTATCTGAGATCAGCAGGCATCACAACACTGTCTTCAGTCTCTAGCTGTGCAGTTTGTTAACCTCGCAACCTTGTGTTGTTCAAACTGAATTGTCCAGGATTACACACACAGAGAGCTGTCCACATGTCTGTTGCAGAGAACAGTGTGTTTCCTGTTGGGCTGTGGGTATTTATTTTGGTCCTGACTGTAAAATGTACAAAGACTTCTCAGATCATGTGGTTGAATAACAGACGTTTGTCTATTTTCCCATTAGTTGTTCATTTTAAAGCGCCCTGGGCATCATGAACTGGAATGGAGACTTGTGGGAATCCCTCGTAGACCAGGGGAAGGCGACTCCCAGTAGTGACGGATCCAAACCAGTATAGGGTGTCCTGTGTTGTGAGCGTAACTGTAAACAAACACAAAAATCAATCAGCTGATGAACTGTAGCTGGCAGGCGGAGTTCCTTTTCTCCTGCTGCTATATGTTTTTTCTCTTATTTGTCTACAGCTCTCCTTCGTATATCTCTGGCTCTGATTCTTCATCCTATAGAACACACCACACCCCCCCCCTCATTGCTTCTCTGTTCGTCTTCCTCCATGCCTTCTGACTCCTTTACATTTTATTACACCTCCAGCCAACGTCTGAAGCTCCACGTGACGGTGCCTCCATCCCAAACCGAGCCCATCGATCTGTTGGCTTTCCACTCTGTGTTTAAATGTGGAAACCCATTGACCCGTGAGCAGAGCTCTTAGCCGAGTGGCACCGGGCACATTCAGTCCTGCAGCAATTATGGCTAACTGACTGTCAAGATGGACCGGTGCCGTTTCACAGATATTTAATTGTGTGGCTGAAATTGGTGACACTGACCCACATAGAGATTGTGATGGAAAGTGTGTCGTGTGTGTGTGTGCGCTGCAAACCAAACCTCACTGGGGAGTAATTGCGGATTCGGTAATGTCTCAATGAGCCTGCTGAGAATTGTACTTTTCTACATCGCTCTTCAGTGGAGATCTCCCACAACGATACACAAATCAGCCGCTGATGAAAACCCCGGTGGATCCTCTCAGCCGAGGTTCTCACATGTTTTATTTATCGATTGATTATTTCAAAAGAGAAATGGGCTTGGCCACTCACCTTTTCTCTTTTTTTTTCTTGCGTGTGCATCGTGAGAGAGAGAGAGAGAGAGAGAGAGAGGGATATCTCTAGCAGGATTTAACCCATTGTGAGTTAGAGCACACGTACAGTAAAGTACTTTTTTGATTAGGTCAGAGGCTCAGCCAGCATTTACAAACAGACCTCACCGACCTATTCCCCAAGGTCATGAATCCTTATTTACACCGTGTAGGTTATAAACTCCAGCAGGCGAAGTCCAACCACACCTCTCGTGATCCTGTTGTGTCATGAGATTTACAATAGGTAGGTGGATAGAACCTTCTCCCTGACCACTGAGCTTACGTATCAGTGGGTTTCTCAGAGCTGCTTCTGTGAATCAAAGACTCCTGAAACTCCCAGCTCCCAGTGAACCGTTGTTTTCATCTCCTGTAGGGGCTGCCTCTGCGACTGCACGGCCTCTTTTTCCTTTAGGGTGCAGTTTGTGTATTTATTGGACAGCTGACTGGAGAGAGATGACAGGATAAAAGGGGGCGAGTGATGAAGAACGGCGCACAACAAAGACGGGAACCAGGGATCACAGATGTTCATGGTTGAGTACTCCACATGAAGGTCAGCAGGGGGCCTCTCATGGCCTAATTCGTGCCTCCAGTGTGTTCACCAATAAGATTCTGTAGATTTGTGATGGTTTTGAGAGGTTGATCATCACACAATGACAAACTGATGACTCCATGTGTTTCACTCCACTTAGGTGCAGGAAGAAAGGAAGGAGAAGGATTGTCAATCATTTCTCTCAAGTACTTGAAATGAATCATCGTATGTAGATACTTACTGAGTCTTGCCCAAAAGTAATATTGTCAGTTGACGTCTTGAGGTTATAGGATAATAATAGATGCAAGCCTGCATGGCAACTTACAGGGAATGCATTTTAATTATACTGTCCTGTCTTTGGCCAAAAGCTAATGACACACTTCTTCATTCCTTCGGTGTCATTTTCTCACATTGTCTTCAGTCTCTGCTTTTTTTAGACCTGAACTGCGGGAAGCGTCTGGCAAATTGTCTCTGGACATTTTGCCTGGCACATTGGAAATAAAGCAGCAGGAGATTTTCCTAGTCAGACACGTTCAGACAAAGAGTGTTGCCTGGGTTGAGCGTGCATAAAGCATGACATGACATAAACATTTGCGTTCTCACAAAACTAACGTTCCGGAGCTACATTAGGAAAATTGCTGAGTTCCTGCCATACCTGGGAGCCGCTTATGTCTTTTCGACGACTCACTGCTCAGAGGGCGGCCATGAAGAAAACAACAATGTGTGTAGATAAAATGCAAAAACATAAATGAAACTCCTTTTATATAGTTATTTTCTGTTAAATAAAAGATTTCATATCAGAGCACGTCAGCAAACAAACAATACCCATATGTCTGTGGAAGGCTCATATAGTCAACTCTGTCAACTAACACATCAGTTGGGCTCGAGTTGAACCATAATGTGTTTGTTGCTGGTGTGTTTTTCTGAGTGCAGTGTCAAAGCTACAGTGTGTTTCCTCATATGTGTTCTGCAGAATGTTAATATCCTCTGCATGTCTGATGTGAGCTGTTGATGCATGTGCTGAATAGCCTGGAGGTTCTTCTACACTTGAAGCAGGATGTGTGTGCGTCGACCTTTTCTTTTCTCTTCTCTTTTCTTTCTCGTTCCACCGAGAGTGAAATTCCACAATGCTACATCTGTGGCACGAAAAGGGGAAATGAACCACTAACATCAGATCTGATGTTAGTGGTTCATTTCCCCTTTGGTTGATCGGACACGTCTCGTTATAACTGCACAATCTTTCATCAGCTGGCCGGGACGTAGAGAAGGTACAGATGTCGAGATGTAAACCAGGAAAATAGCAAGACTGTCTTTTGCATCTGGTTCTTAAAGTGAAACCTGTTTCGTGGGCTTGTCAGTGAGGGATTTAAAGGTTCCATATTTTCCCCTTTTCCAGAGTTTATTACAAGTTGTGATACATTTTTGGTTTGAGTGCAAAACAAATCTCCCTCTCCTGCTTCTCTCTGGAGCTCCATCAAGGACAAGACGTTCTGTTTTGTGAATGGAGCCGAGCAGGCTGACCACAGATTGTACCCGTCTACTGGAGCTTTATAACAATGCTCCGAAAGGGTTTGAACAGAAGGTCAGATCCAGACCAGAATGTTCTGCTGGTTTGCATCTGGTTCTGGGACTTTTCTAACTTGAATGAATGGAATAAGAGTGTGTGATATTGACCCAGCTAATTGCATATATATCTTTATCAATAAACAGTATGTCAGCGGATGACACATTTAGCTACAGACTAAAGCACACATGATGATACCAGGCATTTTGGAGCCAGTCAACAGAGGTGAGGATAGTGGTGGTGTTAACAGCCGCTTTGGAAACAATGGCATTAGAATCAGCAGGGGCCCCGGGCTGCAGCAGCACCAGGGGTGAGACAGTCAGGAATAACCGGGGCTGCAGAACCACGGGGAGCAGCGGCAGAGCGGCAGGCGACCGGGCTCAAAGCAGAGGGGCTGGGAGGAACATGACACAGCAACACTGCACCGGTGGCACCACAGCTAAAAACATCCAGGCCAGAAAGCTCCTGCAACGATAGTGTTTAATAGTAAAGCACCGAAGAAGAGAAACGCCCAGGGCCTTATATCTACCATTAATATGACTCTTGCTCATGAATCAGAATGGTCCACCAGTTATAGGCCGGTGAGTAAATCTTGCTGAGGGCTGTCACAACAAGGGCCTTGAAATCAATATACTAGTAACCAGCCATGTATTGAAAAAGGAAACGGTTGAAGCTTGCTAACCATTAATTGTTAGTGGCATTTTTAAAGTATTGTGTTAATTAGATCCAGTATATTCTCAGTATCCCTTTAGCATTGGCACCTTTTCTTTTGCAAGTTCACTTTCTGCTTTGCTAAATGTTGCCAGTTCAGCAGTGGTGACTGAAGCCAGTGGAACCAGCAGAGGTTAACGCAAGGTTAGTGTAGATTTAGGGCGTTTGACACCTACCATGTTGGATCTGGACCTTCTTACTTTTCATTTTTCTTCAAATGGCCTAAATGCATTCGAGGAAGGCGTTTGGCTGTCCCACCTCGAGGATGGATGTCACTGTGTGTCCTGACATCCCAGGAATCAAAGTGTCGCTATCTCAGCTTATCAGTCAGACCCTCATTCTTCTGCTATAGCAACCATTTATAAATCCATCCAGCCAGCATTGCATCATCCTCACGAGCGTTTAAGTGGGATTTCACTTGTCTGGTCGATGGAGGCCTGGCAGGATAATGCCTGCAGCTCCATAGGCTAAATGGAATTGATATTTAATGATGGCTATGTGGATCAACAGGAAGAGCAGCGACAGACGCGTGTGCTCATGCATTAGTTTGAAACAAGATTTGAGTAAGCGATGGAGGGAGTGAGAGTTCGACAGACGAACTGTAATTACACCATCGACAGTCAAAGCACATTTCATCATAATTGCCTTTTTGCTTTCAAGTGCAGAGTATAACATGTCAATACTTATCATCTGCACGCTGTTATTCTGTGGGTGCAGCTGCAATCACAACACTTTAAGAATTTGATTGTAACATTGTGCATTTGATCATATATTTGATTTGAAAAATATAGAGACACTTACTAGAAACTGCTTTTTAATAATCCAGTGCTGCTTGGATGCTTACAGAAGTCACTGCACACAAGCGTTAGAACATAACTCTTCATGCACAAATAAGGTTGAGATAAAGAAACCTCCTCTATTTGGAAGCGGAATTCTCGCAGGTGAAATGGTCCGAATCTTTTCCCGACACCAAAGTACTTGCACACCCAAGAAGACCGGCTCGCCACAGGGTCCAATTTGAGCTTCAAAGCAAGTCGCGTAAAGCTCATCAGCAGAGGCAGTGTGATTACCTCCGCCAAGAGGGTTCGTTTTATTCATTAGCATTTCATCTGTCTGGTTGGTTACACAGAAACGACTGCACAGATTTGAGAAACATTCTTCAGAGCAGATTAGATGGAGGACCGGATCCAGGTAAACGGAGAGACATTTGTGAGACAGCTTGTTAGCTTAAGCAAATTGTTCATGCATCCATTTGTCTACACTCCTTTTCCTTTGAGGGTGGGGCTGGAGCCAATCCCTTCAGACTTCAGATTCAGCGTACCTGGAGCAGACTCTGGGATTTGAACCAACAACCTTTTTGCTGTAAGAACTGATCAAGATGTCAATGAGGGACAATCAGGGAGATGTTGGTTCCTTATCTATGCTGTATCTTTTTTACATGAGAATTTGTTTTGCTGCCTGAAGCACCCCACCCCCATGTTTCCATACATTCACCAAAAAGACAGCTATAAATGATCTTGGGGGAAGGTGTCCTACTTCAACCCATTTTAAATAGGCTGCAGCTGCGAGGTGCCCACTTCCTTGTTCCCCTGCTGCATACTAACCTGTATAAGGTTATTTTGATATGTGGGTGATCCACCCAATGTCGACTTCAGTGTCGTTTTAATCAAACTTTTCTTATTTCTCCTTTTCTCTCTGTTCCCATGACTGTCAGTCATCTATTGAATACCATAAACCAATGTGATATTAATTTGATGAGCCAGTAAACTTTGCCTCCTCTGACTCAGTGACTCTGAAAGAGCTTCACCCGCACAAAGGCTGAACTGACACAGATGAATAGTCTGAAGAGATGAGTTTGATAATTGAGAGTAATTACGATGCCGAGCAGCCGCCTCGTGTCTTCATGTTCAAGGGGAGCAGGAGCTGATGTGATTGGTAGGATTGGAGCGCGGGTGGTTTTCTTCTGTGCTGCTGAGTGACAGATCTTTGGGTGAAAACACAAACATCAAAAGAAATGTACCTCAGCAACAATGATCATGTTTTTTTCAAAATGAGGCCAAACGTCTTTGAAACATTTTTTCAATTAAAGTCTCTGAATGATCTCCGTTCTCAATCAGGTCTGGGTCCTTCCATTAACAGTATAATTTAAGGTTAGATGACTATAATCGAAAGTGCCAAAGATGTTTGAGGCTTCATCTCTTTGTTGCCTCTTTACTTTTTAAATATTGCAGGGAATCAAACATTAGCCTCATGTTTGGAAATTTGCAAAGGTGCTGTTTTCACCCCGTGTCAGTTTGTGTATGCAAAAAACTGACAAAAGTTCAAGACTGATCCACAGACCAGCTTTTCTATTTGGAGCCACTAAAAATGTATCATGGCTTCATTACGCTTTTATCCAAAGCGACTTACAATAAGTGCATTCAACCCCAAGGGTACAGACCCGGGACAACAAGAAAGTACAATTTCTTCAAAATAAAGCAAAACTACAAAGTGCTATAAGTAAGTGCCATTTAAGTGCTACTAAAGTGTTAGTTTCCAAAAGTTATTAGTATATATATATTTTTTTTATTATTCAAGGTATAGTCGGAAGAGTTGTGTTTTTAGTTTTCGGCGGAAGATGTGTAAACTTTCTGATGTCCGGATGTCAATGGGGAGCTCATTCCACCATCTAGGCGCTAGGACAGAAAACAGTCGGGATTTTGAAGAGTGTTTAGCTTGCAGTGAGGGAGCAACAAGCTGATTGGCCGAAGCAGAGCGGAGTGAACGTGCTGGGCTGTAACGTTTGACCATGTCCTGGATGTAGACTGGACCTGATCCGTTCACAGCATGCAAGTGTTTTGAACCGGATGCGAGCAGCCACTGGTAGCCAGTGAAGGGAGCGGAGAAGCGGAGTAGTGTGAGTGAATTTCGGTTGGTTAAAAACCAGTCGTGCTGCTGCATTCTGGATGAGCTGCAAAGGTCGGATGGCAGTAGCAGGTAGACCTGCCAGGAGGGAGTTACAGTAATCTAGGCGTGAGATTACCAGAGCCTGGACCAGAACCTGCACAGCCTTCTGAGTGAGAAGGGGGCGTATTCTTTTATATTTACCTCAGCAGGTAGAAAGTAAAATAGAATTTAGTTTTAACAGAATTGGAATAAAAAGAAAGCAATTTAACCTTAGCTGGTTCCTATTTAAACTCTCTATCACCTGAGTGAAACTAGAGGCAGTAAACAAAGAATTAATAAACAAACAAAGAAGCTCCTGTCTCATATAATTCCAGGTGAAACCAAACAGTTGAAACTATCAATCTAGTTAACCTAAGACAGCAGATACAATAGTCAATTAGCAGAGAAGTTTATTTAAAGAATCTACTTAGCTTGAAATCCAAGAAGTCCAGGAGAATGATGGCCCTGAAGTCAAAATGCACACTTCAGGGCCATTTTATTCCATTTTATTAGATGGAATAAAATGGAAATCCAAACTTTGGTGAATTGCTGCAGATATTTACGGCTTCAAACTGTACAACTGAAACCCTGTCAGATTGACACAGAGATGTGGGAAGTGCCGAATAGAGAGTTGAAGCGACTTGACAATTATTCTCATTTACTGCTTTGTAGGTGGCAACATCCAATCATATTCATTCAGATGGACATCGCCTCCTCTCTGTCAATCCTGCTCACGTCAACAGTGTTGAGAAGCACAACTCCCCCCATCACAGTGGTCAAGATGCAGTCGACACCCAACCACTGACACCACCATGGAGGCTTTGAATGCCCATTAATCAACCTCTGGTGGTTCAGGTTGGAGCACTGGTGTAAATCTCTGGTGGGGCGGTGATGTGTGATTACAGCTGTGAACAGTGAACAGTGTCAACTGGGAGGGGGATTAACCCATGACATCAGTCTGGTATTGGGTCAAATGCTGGTTGATCCCCCCATGTACATAATCCAGTGGCAACCACATTGACTGTTTGTTTGTGTTTGTGTGTGTCTGTTCAATCAATTCTTGTTATCATGCTATAAATCTTTAGTAAATTTTATTTATTATTTAAATAGAATTGTCAAGGTCAAACCTCTACCAAGGCCCTGCCAAAATGAAACCACATTAACATTCATAAGATCCTGATTTTTATTTGAAAATGGACACACATGCGTTTATCTCGTGTTAGAATCATGGTGGACATGCCCACTCGCTCACTGGGAGTTTTCTGGACTGTATCTACTTTCGAAGCTCACTCGGATATTTTATCTGAGGGGCTAGAGGGAAAAGTTTGTTCAAATGTCTGCAGCAACTGACTTGGACGTTTGACTTTGCTTCCACACATGCAGCATATCTGGAGGCAGTCCACCTTGTGAACTCTGTTTGCCTTAATGACAAAACCACAGTCTTCCATTTACATTCTTACCAACACAAACCTCTCTGTGACTGAATAGAAACCTGTGCTCTCTCTCCTCCACCTCCATTTCTCCTTGTGTCTTTCTAATAATGAACCCAGTTGGAGTGAAGTCCCAGCCCAGGGTTGTTGATGCTCTCCGGTACATTGACTCCACGGGAGCGCAGCCCTCACTCTGACTGCCGCCCTTCATTCCAATGACGCCGCTCGAGGGTTCGAAATAACCGAGGGATGCCGGGCTAATCAAGCTTCTTAATTGCCTCGACAAGAACTCGTGAGAAAACATTTGCTCTGTGATTTTTCTTGCCAAGACTTAGTGAAGCAGCGGTTGCTAGGCAGACGTGTGACAGATGACTTGGTGTGTGTGAGAGAGAGAGAGAGGAGAGAGAGAGTGACTGAATGAGAAGAGAAGAGACTTGACTCATTAGGAAATCCCTGAGCACCACCTCTCTGTCTGACACTGATGATCTCTGTGGAGAGGAACATGAAGTCCCCTGATGAAGCTGACTGGCGTCACTACCAGCACATGAACCTTTGACTACTGGTGTAGATAAGTAGCTGGTTAAGGACCCAGAATTTGGATTTGAAAAGAAATTAAATCTTAAACCTTTTAAAGGCCATGTATTTAATATGGATTAATGCACAGGTTTAAACTTAAAGGTTCAGTGTGTAGAATTTAGAGACATCTAGTGGTGGAGTTGGATGCTGCAGCTGAATACCCCCTCACCGCACCTTAGAATTGATTGACATTGCAGGTAAGTCGGATATTTTGAGCAGGAGATATTCATGGTATTTATACAACTTCACAACTTATTCGAACATCGCTAACATTAGCCTTATTACTTGCATTATGCTCCATCTTCTCCCACACTTGCCCTGGCCCCAGGAACTCCGGCTTCAGGTGGAACCGAGCTGCAGCCAATGGGCTCTCAGTCCTTTCGACCAGTTGTTTAGCATTTTTCAACATTATCGATGGGTGGAGTACGACTTGCAGCTGGGGGTGAATGTTTATGCAGCCGTCACAGTCTCCTGCTAGGCGTTGCTCAATAGAGTGAAATAAATAATGTACATTTTATGATGAGTAGCCTCTTTTCACAGCAATAGTCCCTTACGTGGTTTAGTCAACCTGAGGTGGGGAATGAAATGAGGTAAAAAAAACTACTGTTGTAGAAAATGTGGGGGCAATGAATCTATTTCCACGACTCTGAACTCTCACTGTGTGATTTTTTGCTCCTCGACATTATTCTCATGTGGGAGGCTTTCAGGTGCCGTAGGCTGCAGAATGATGTGATAACATAGTTTCTCATGTTTCCCTCCACCACGCAGCATTTCTCTGTGTCTCGTGAATTCCAGAGAGAATTTGTGAGTCTTAATTTTGAATAAAAAAGTCTAATTTGTGAGGATTGATTTCCTCCAGGGTTGATCTGGCACAGGTCCTGGTGTTTGTGATTCAGGTGCTTTAAAGGTATTCATGACAAGATGATGTAAAACGATGAAAACACCAAATTTTCCATTGCTCTCACATTTCTTTTATAGACGCTGTGTTCGGGCATCGGATTTGATTTTACAACTCATGGAGCTGTTATTCAAACTGGACTTCCTGGATGATTTCATCATTGTACTGCCACCAACGCAGCCTCCTGCACTTATTATCTGAACAGCTCTAGAGATCCTTCACCCACTTAGTTCTAAACTGAAATATCTCAACATTACTGGATAGATTTCCATAAAAAATCAATACCCACGTTAATGTTTTCCCCTGAAAACTTGCAAGGCTGGAAAATGTTTACAGCCTCCCCAGTGTAGCAAAATGTTCTTAAGTAGGTGTCAGGTGAGTGGGGTTTAAATGTGATTTTTTTTTAAATGATGCGATGTTTAAGCTTTCACTTCTTCAAGTGAAATCAAATATCACATAAAGCTTTGCTGAACTGAGCTCAGAATAAGAATATCAGGATATTTAGTCTTTCAATACAAATAACTTGCATTATGTTATGATTCAGTTCTATTTGTGTATAATGAATAGAGCTGAAGTCGTAGGTTACACGACACTGAATTCGATTTTTTGCTCAAGTGAGAATAAACTCTTCACTTAACATTTGTATGAAGGATTGTGTAAAGCTTGCATGTAAAGTGAAAGTTTGTACTGTTGAATGGTTTGAAAGGATTACACAGTTCTCGAGGATTAAATAGTGTTTAAAGGAAGTTTGCAAGAGTTTATTAATATCTTAGTATTTTTTTATATAAGACCAATAGTTTATACATAAAGAAGAGGCTATGATAATATGAATATATATATATATAATATTTATACACAAATTCTCTAAGATTCCTCTTTACATCTGCGCACACACAGTTGGAGATACGGTGACACAACCCTACACACACATATATACCATATTGCTACACTATTGGCCTCATATAAATCTTAATGGACTCTGAAGCGGTTGAACGCGTTATGAAGAGATCTTTATTTCCATTTCTATTTAATCACAGTTGGATTTGTTCACATATTCCATGTTTTTCATTGCACCGCCCTTCATCTGCTCGCATGATGCAAGAGAACGACAGATCATAGTGAATAATGAAGTATCGCAGGCAGGCTTCTCGATCCTGTTGCTTTCACTGTCTTTACTTCTGCAGTTTTAGATTTCTTGACTAAATCTCTTTCCGCCGTCCGTCCTGGATCTCACCTCGGTGACCTCCTGACCTCACGAGGACACAGACACCTGTATTCAGGCCTTTTCAGATCTATTCAACAGGAGCTAACAGACTTGAGTTGACACGCAGACAATTCCAGGTTGTAACATAGAATCCGGTTATAGAGAGGTGGATCAGAAGGAGGAGGGTAGACTGAGGGAGACAGTCAGCTGCTCAGCTCCTGCTCCTCTGAGACCCTCTGAGCCCCTCACTCATCAGATCAGACGGGCGGGGAGCTTGTTATTTCCTCTTCATTAGGCTGATATGTGACATGCTCGGTTGAAGCCACCTACTGTTGACAACTCTATTGTGCGAGAGGGGACACAGCACCTTTGTCACATTTTTGTCTTTGTCTCTCGAGACATTTGAAGTTAAATATTTGGGGGCTGCAGGTTCCACTTGGGAATCCGGTGTCTTTCTCGGGGAATGTTGCAAATTATTAATTTACTGACTGATAATTGGAGAGGAGGCGGTGAAGTCTCACTCACAAAAAAATAAATAAAGTCGCTATTTTATCTGCCCTGTCTTTTTACAGTAGCCTAAACTGGACAAACTAAACACCTTTTGAGTTTTCATGACAACAGAAGCTACCACAGGTTTTCTTTCATATTTGGAAACGGAGGGTGAGGTGGAGAGTATTCAGCTGCAACATAACACTTCACCACTAGATGGCAATGAATTATACATTTATTGATTACTTTTTAAGTCTGTAAACGTCGGTAAATGGAGATCCTCTACCCCACAGAAAAACACGGGTAGTCTGTCTCCTAAGGAATGTGCCTTCAAGCTGTAGAACAAGGTTACAAAACGGGGATTGAACACTTACGCAAGTTTTGCTACTACGACAGCTGAGGAAGCCATTCCTGGCATTCTTGTGACCCTCAGGTCTCGATGACATGGGTTAAAATATGTATATGTATATACTACTACTATACATATTACTTTAGAATCCATTGTGTGCACTGCCTTTTTAATAAGGTGGGGTTTATTCACATATGGCAACCCCTCTGATACACCCATCAAACAAGGGGGAAAATACCTTGAAGCCTGTCATGCATTGCTTAGAGCAAACATGTTTGTTCAGCTTGGAAACCGTAGAAAAACCATGAGAGCACAGAGTCAGACGCACGAGCGTTTCTGACAGAGGCTGAAAAGAGGAGCTGCAGCACTGGACAGTCTGAGGAGAGATGTGTTTCCTGAACATTAGAGCATGTAAACATTTTCAAGTTAGACATAAAAAGTACTTGTACTCCACCATCACAAGCCTGGACATATACGCTTTTACCCTGACTCATATTTCTATTCTCAGCTGACGGGAGTGAAAGCTAACATGGAGTTTTACTGTTGTAGTCTCTCCAGTTCAAGGTTTCTCCTGTTGTATATTCTGAGATGCTCTTTGTCTCTTTGTCTCTTTGTCCCTCGCAGTTAGAGGAAAGTGTGCAAAGAGCTATCGTTTTAGAAAAGACTGTGTTATTCAATGTAGTTGTTCAATGTGAGAGTTATTTTCATGAAACACACTTTTTGAATGGTTGTATCCTTATTGCTTCATACCGGGAACATGCTGGCCTGTGCTTTGACAACACGTTTTTGTTCTATCTTCACACCTGTCGGCTCTAATATTGTTAATAAGGCTAAAGTAATGCTAATTAGGCTGAAAACACCACACATACTGTCCATACTCCTCGTTAGCATTGTGCTTCATCCCCGGAGGTTACAGCTCTAATCTGTGTTCATAAGCTGCCTTCAACATCTGTGCTGCCGAGTACAATTTTCAAATCTGCCCGAAACACAAATTTCCTCTGTAACCGCTAATTATCTGCTGATGGTGATCACTGGAGCTGATTGTCGTCCCCACAGACAAGTTTCACCACTGATCACTCCCTCTCTGAAATTTATACTCAACGCATTTTTTTGTTCAACAAATTAATGTCACTTAAGCGCTCGTCTTAATGAGCTCGACTGTAATCAAACAAAATGTTGGGAAAGATCTTCTGGCCTAAATCCTGGTGTTGTTGGAATGGAGAGAAGTTTGCTTTTCTTGATCCTGAAGCAAAGCAGCCTCCTTAAAATATAGTGAATCAAAAATTGCTTTCGCATGCATTTGAACAGTTGTCTATTTTGTAGAAATGCTAACTTAGGCTGAAAGAAAGTGAGGTTAGGAAAAACAGAATTGAGCTTCCTTCAAGATTTTTATGTCTGAACCATATTTATTCCCCCGATCAGCCGATTTTTTCTGACTGTAGACAGTTTGTACACATGCCCTTGAGTTATCCCAGAAGATACCCTGTGAAGAACATTTCTGATCGCTGCCAACAGTCGATGTTACCCTTTCCTCTTTGCTATAAAAGTTAGACAGACAACACGGGGGAAGTGGAATTAAACTGAACATTTACTATCTGTTGAAGCTGCTGAGGAGGTCTGGACGCTTGTAGAAAGTCAGGAATAACTCTGCCCAAGTGCTCGCTCTTTGGACATTTTATGTAATAGTGATGCGTCCACTTGGCTGACGCGTCGTCCGGCCTGTTCGAGCTGAATGATGTCCATCTGCTTCAAGGCCGTGACCCGTCCATCACCACTTGATTGCTGATCATGTAACAGGAAACACATGGCATCTCGAATGGCAGGGTAGCCTCTCTGCATGCAACTTCATATCCAACATTTGTGATAACATACTCTCAGACACTCAGTTTTCAGTGTGAGGTCAGTAACAGAGAGATGTAGGACAGGGCTTCTGTTACCTATGTTGTTGATGATGCTTCAGATTCTTGTTCCCATGTGACCATGGCAACCGCAGGAACCACAACAAGAAAAGTGATACTGGAGATGATTTTTACTTGCATCTGAGTTAAATCGAATATTAACCTCTTTACCAGCACAGAAGAATCAGGTCAGAGGAGACGAACGCTATTGAAACAACACCAGCATAACATGATCATCCACTCTAGTAAAATAAACAGCTATAATTCAGGTTATCAATCTTCTATATTCACTCTATATGATTATTTCCTCTATTTGAAGCCACCACCTGCTCTTGCGCTGCGACCTGGAGGATTTCAGCAGCCTGTGCTGTAGAAAATGCTGTTGACAGGCAATTGCTTCCGATCTGAAAGCACCTGAAGGCTTGTTCACACGATGCAGGTGAAAGTGCTTTTGCACACGCCTCTTCCATTAGTGTTGTGTGTTGTTTCTTATTTAATGGATAGGAAAACTGTTCAAATGGAAGGTTTCTACTAAGTGGTTATTTGCGAGACTATTTAAGGTCTTTATTTCAATAAATCCTATTTGAACTTCTGTCCTTTTCATTCTCCATCTCTGTTCTCATCCCTTTCTCAGAATCCCCTTCTCATCTAACTTTGCACATTATTGCCAAAACAATGCTACTCACAGATCTTATTCATCTTCCATTTCCCATCAGGCCCTTGCTCTTCCGTTCTGCCACTCACCTCCCTCCCTCTCCATTTATTAGGAGGGAAAAAATAGAAACCATCCGGGGTCACAGGGGGATCATGCGAGTTCTCAGGGTCTTTTAAACGACTTGAATTGGCTCATTAGAGAGAGACTGTGTCTTCTGAGTGAATCTTGTCTTTGGAATGATTAGCATGTGGGGGAATTAAAGTGTGCTCAACCATTAAGGCTGTGTCAGGTCTCATTAGCTCGCTGTTTCATTAGCACGTGTTTTTGAGGGGGGAAAATGTCATGAATTAGAAAAAGTGTAATTTGCCAATTAAGGCGAGAAGGAGAACTTGTAAACATTTGTGATTGGAAATGCTGTTTGAAAACATTCGATAAAAACTAAGGGGAAACGTGTTGGGTGGGGGGGAGATGGTCTGATTCTCAATACAAATTATTGTTTGATTTGTTGTTGTTTGTCTGTTAGGACCCCGCCCCAAATATTGACAATATTAGACCAAATATGTTGTAACAGCTTCACAATATAAGCTGTAAGGTTGTGTAACATATTTAAAATGAGGTGTGATGCTCAGTGTGCTTTGAGACTATTAGCAAACACAACAGGATGATAAATGGCAGTGCTTTATCTATTAAATATTAATTTGTCTGATTCATGATGGCTGACTCAGTTCCAACAGGCGACTTGAGTAGCTTCTTTAACATTCACATATTGTCACATGTTGTCACTTAATGTTGAAGCTGTCATCCTCTGCTGCTCCTACATGAACAGCTGCTGTTGCACCAGGAGGGATCCTGGTATTTTATTGGAATGTACTTGATCCCCATGTATTTGTATACCATCTCTTGCTCTGGGGAGTGATAAGCAACATGAAACAAAGTAGAGTTCAGCACAGGAGTGATCGTCTCTTACCCGGATAGCTCGCCCACTTTCTCCCAGTCTGTTATTTTGATGTGGCCTTTGAGAATATATTCCACATTATCACACAGGGGTGCATCATGGGGGATTTCAGCGCGCCGTGCAGCAGTGTCATCATGTTGATGGATCTCTTACTGAATGTCTCTCAATGGAGCAGTATTCTGGGCACGGCTGTTGTTTTATCTTTTGAATGCTTTGCTGAAGTTTTTCTCATAGAAACACAAACCAGAATGACATGATGTGAACCGTTTTATGTTATTTGTGTGATCGTGGGACAAAAACAATGGAAGGATTGCAGGATGAGGTGAAAAATGGTGTATTTGCAATTATGCATTAATAAAGTGCCATTTTTAAATCTCAACAATAGTGTGTCCGGCTAAAAACAATGTCTCGGGTTGAAAGAAATAAATAAAATACACAAAAACACAACTGAAACGCTCCCTTTTTTTTGTCTTTTCCAGGTGTGAAGCTGTGGTGGTCCGACAGCAAGGGAGATACAGGAGGAAAGATGAGGAAGAGCAGGAGTGTTCTCACGGTGTCTCCCAACAATGTAAGTCCTCTCACTAATTGCACAACAGGCTGCGGGTAGCGGACATCTATCAAGGACGCACTGACTGCACACGTCATTACTGCAGATGGGTTCCATTAGTTATCCATTTATTTTAGTGCCAGTGCCACAGTCGCAGATTGTGAGATTGAGATATGAACACTGAAACTCCCAGAGTGAGAAAGAGAGAGAGACAGGTTGTTTTGGAGCGGGGATGGTAATGAGATGTTTAAGTGTTAAAATAAGCACAATTTAGCTGGTTTCCAGTGGAACCAGCAGCACAAAGGAAAGTGCAACACGTTCTTCTTATACACCGGGGATGTGGAATATGGAATCGTATACTTTTCATCGTGATGCACTATCCTTCTTCTCAGTCTCCCTGTGTTTTGACAGCTCGTTTGCCCGGCTCTCCCCCTCCTCCTCCTCCTCCTCCTCCTCCTCTTCTTCCTCCTCCTCCTCCTCCTCCACCATTGTGTCTCTCTCGCACAAAGTTTCTCTTTGGTCTGTTCCTCTCGCCGCATGCTTCTGCTTTTGATCTTTTCACATTCTGGCTCAAAAGGTTCTCTATAAACCATGTGATGCCAGCACTGTGTATCCTGCACCTGTGTCTTAAAGTAACATTTTTTAATATCAACTTAAAAATAGCACCTTCAAAATTACTTTTATGGAAAGCTGACTTGAAATAGGGGGAGAATACTTCCTCTTTCATTCCCACACCTCACCCTGAACGTCGGTTGTTGCTCTGTGTGACTTTGGTGTGATGTGAAGTGAGGAACTGACCAATAGTCACATTTTAAATGGTCATAATCCGTCCCAGCAAATACAAGAGTAACGTCAAACCATAGATTTCTAAACCTGTTGATCTACTCTTCTTTATTCAATTCAATTCTATTCTATTTGTGTCTCAACGACAGTTACCAGAATGAGCAAGCACATTCAGCCCAGGAGATAAAACAAATCCCTGTTTCCTCATCCACATCTGCTCTGAATGTAATTTGTTTTTGTAAATCAATTACACTCATCTGTAGGAGTCCGGGTGGGGGAAGCTAATATCTGCAACACTCGTGTGGACGGTAGCATGCAGGTGCACCTCACAGCGGCTGTGGGTGTTTGGAACCATCGCTCAAATAGTCCAGAGCTTAAAAGTGTGGGTGTGCATTAGTCAGTCCGTCTCCAGTTCTCTCTTCTTTCTCCACTTTGAACATTTTGCACTTTGAAAGCATTTCTCTTTCTCCTTTAATTTCCTTCCACTCCGTGTCTTGTTCGCTCCCTTTCTACTTCTCTGACTTCTCACCTTGACCTTGCTCTTTTCTTGGGAATGTGCTGTTGTTAAGCTTTCAGCATTTCGCCCAAAATACATCCAGTACAGTGCAGTGACTCACTGGCGTGCTTTTTTCAACAGCTAAATCAGAAACCCAAACCCAAAAAACAGAAGGTCAGGCTGTTCCTAGATCTGCTCCTCAGCTCTCGAGGAGGCAGCGAACATCAACACCTGATGGAAGGCACTCAGCAAATCAACACATCCCACAGTTATGGGTGTCTCATGCTCTGGTCTTCCACATCAATGTGTGTTTCTGCAACACCACAGGATTGATTTATATGGATTCCATTACCTGTGTGTGTGTGTGTGTGTGTGTGTGTGTGTTTGTGTGTTTGTGTGTGTGTGTGTAGGTTTATTAGAATTGTCTCAATATGTTACTCAGTAGAACACATTATTGTGCCAATGCCCCAATTTTAGAGGTGATAATGATAATGATTGTGATTGTAGCAGTGACTTTAGAGCACAAATGTCGTTTATGACTTGGTTGGGGGCGGAGGATGGATTCAGCTACAAGATGGATCTGAACATGTTTGATGGCACACCGGATATTTCCCTGCAGAGCCCCAAACTATTCACCAGGATCACAAGAGAGACTTTTCACAAAAAGCTTTGGCACCAGATCCTGAACCAGCCGCTGTTTACTTGCCTCAGATTTCTTATTACTTAGAAGCTCCAGGAGGACATTTCATGGATTACAAGCTTTCACTCTCTCATTAGACAAAAGGAGAAGGGACGTGTAGGGACCAGTGGTGTCAGGACTTGTCAACTTTCTCTGTTCACGTGCATTTCCTGATAAAGATGATCTTTACAGGCGTTTACAGATGGGTCGTTGATGGCAGCCCCTGTATCCAAGCTTTTTTCCTACATTGGGAGGAAGTCTAGCTCTCTCTGACCTCTCATCTAATGGATGGTTAAATGGTGTCAGTTAGAACCCTTAACATGTTGCGTTCGTCTGAATGGTTTTCACAAGTGCGAACACTAGGAATTATGGCTTTTTGTGTAACCTGCTAACATGAATGCATTTGTCCGTGCGCAACAAGAGCCGGTGTATTTACACTTAGTGTTTCAGTGAAAGCCATAAGTGTTTCCTGAATCAATGAGGTTAAGTGTGCTGAGGTAGGACATTGTTATTGGATTTCAGCTCTAACAGTCGGATTTGGTTTAGCTGGTGATGCTTAGCTGGGATTAGATCGAAGCGGTGAAAGTGTGTGTGCACACAAACCAGCCGGCGCTTGTGTCAATGGTTTGTCCCGTCGTGAAGCCGACACTCGGATCGGAATGGATTACTCCGCTGCGATGTATTTGTGTATGGTTAAGGGTCTATTAGCAGGTGATTAGGGATTAACTTTGGATTCCTATACAATCATATGAGGGCGTGTGACTCCTGTCTGTCTTGTGTCTTGTGTGCGTATGTGTTATTGGACTGTGGGGCCTGGTGGATAGATACCATAAAGTGCCTTCTGGACCTAATGGCCCCATTCCCATGCAGATCACAGCTAACCGCCGCTGATCTGATTAGCTCTGATCCGTCACATCTGTATGTGAGTGTGTGTGTGTGTGTGTGTGTATGTGTGTGGAAGCTCTCCAGCGCTCGTCTCTGAGGGGGCTTGAACTCATGTCACCGTTATATGTGACTCTGCATATTCATACCCACTTCCAGACAAGCACTACAATTTGTTGCACAGTGTGTGAGAACAAATATGTCTGGAGACATTTGCTCTAGACTTCTTCTGTTTTTAACTTCTCCTGCCAGCGCCCCAGTAAAATGTCCTGAAACTGTCTGAGTGAGCTCGAGTGAGAATACAGCAGGGCAACGACAAATCTCTCAGGATGAAGAAGAGGAAGAGGAGCCCTGCCCGTCCAGTCATTTTGTCCTGTTATTGTGAATGCGTCTGACTCGGACAATCTCTGGCTGCGTTCCTCAAACTAATCTAAAAGTTATAATCTCATATCATTTCAGATCTCAAACTGGGAAGTGGTTAGCCTAGCTTAGCACAAAGACTGGAAATGGGTCCAAAATCACCTGAACCACCTTTAAACTCGCTAAATAACACGTTGGACTAATTCATTCAAACATAGAATCACAGTTTAAGGTTTCTATTTCTAACCCCTTGTGTGCAGAGTATTTTACGACCTTAAGTCTCAGTGAAGTCAAAGATACTGACATCGAGTGCATGACTTTGCCTCTTGCTTCCAGATTTCAAGGTAAAGTTAATCACCCGAAGTCCTTTGTCCAGCTCCTTAATCAAAGGTGGCGACGTGAGAGAGTGGCGTTGATCTAATAATCGAACCTCAGAAGGAACTTGATAAATCTTTCTTTTAACTAGTGTTTGTGCCTGAACCTGAGAGAAAATGTGAATGGATCCTGCTTGTAATGATGCAACAGTTTTGGAAGCCACTGACACACAGTGGAGTGACAGGCTCCTTTTGAAATTACAGATGTTATCCTGACGTCTTCTGTAATTATTTAAGTTTTCCTTCCTCCCCTCCGACTCTTCGTCTCTCTTTCTGTGTCTCTCTGTCAGTTGTCTCTCTTCTTTGAGCTCGCCGTCTCTTCCTCTCTGGCAGTTGAGCTTGTAGCGAGCGGGGGTCAGACCGAACAGCTGTTCATTCTCCAATTAGAGCGCTCGGAGGCTGAGCGTTGAATCTTAGCCAACGACGACAGCAACACTTGAACAATCCCGTCTTCCCATCATCTCCGCTCTGGCCTGTTTTTTTTTATAATTCACTGCCTTCTCTCCTCATCGTTATCGACTGTGCATCACGTCTCTCCGCTGTGTTTATATTTATCTCAACAAACACTGTTAATCTTCCTCCGCCCTCCTTATCTGAGTCTTTAGTGGTCGGTCAGGAGGAGGGATGCTGGTTACCACAGCAACAGTAACACGTCCCTCCTCTCCCGTGACCTCTGACTCCGCTCCTGTCACTCTGCTGTCGGCTCACGCTTTGTCATTCTTTGCATGTCCTCTTGTTATGTTGCTCTTTGGTAATGGTATCTCAATCCCTTTTGTTTCAGTAACTGTGGTCGAGATGTTGGACTTTCTCACTTTCCTCCGACATTTCATGTTGTCAACAAATACAACTTTTTCAAAACTTCACTCAAAAAATGGCTGTAAAAGTGTCGCTTCTGTAATTTGTTATGTTTTTTGCAAATCTTTATAACATCCAATTTTCTACCCACGTTCAAAATCTGAGGTTAACCTGGTCAGCTTGTTTTAAAGGCAGTTTCAAAACGTATTCAGTTAGTCATTTATTGATTCAATTGAATTATTGTTCTATAAGATTGCTTCCATATTTTATTAATAGCATATGTCGATTAGATTCAATAATCAATTCCTTCTTTCCACAAAGTGACATAAAATGGTGATAAATGTTCCAAGAGCCAGATAAACATTTTTTTTTAAACAGCTTGTTTTGTTCAACTCGAAGTGCAAAATGAAAATAATATATAATTCTAACATTCAGCTGTAATCATTATAGTTTGGATTGATTGTTGTGAAAACTTTTCTTCAACAAACAATGATTTATCAAAGTTGCGACTTTATTTATGAACATTCTGTTGATTTCTCAAACAACTAATTGATCGATTGAGCTTGACTTAATAACTGCTTATTTGTGTAGCTGGATTTTAGTGGTAAATATAAGTAGGATTAGGCTTAAGCATTATTTATTAATGTGTAAAATTGTAATGCTCTTATGGAGTAAACTCTAACATTGGTGGAATACAACAATATAAATAGCTTATTCCAGGGGGAATCATTCTTAGAAACACAAAACATGAACAGCATGGATTCCAGCTGGATCACAATCTGTTTCTCATCCTTTATTCCATCTCCAATAAACTGCCCATACACACGCACACACACACACACACACACACACACACACACACACACACACACACACACACACACACGCTAAACAAACGAAGCTGAAATCTTCAACATGGCCTTTGGCAAATTACACCAAACGTCTTTTTGTGCTTAACCCTCCGACAAACTAAATTTATCACACGTCACGTGTTCCGCCGGAGAGAGGGAAAGTAGGCAATTTATTTTATCTCGCCCTGAGACACAGGGATCAGGCTTTTTCACAGCGATGAAGAGAAGGATGACGACGACGAAGAAGAAAGAAGGAGAGGAGAGATAATAATTCACCAAACAGTTTTATTAATATCCTGTTCTTCTGTCAACCTCGGGGGAATATTTCATCACGTTTATCCGCCTATAATCTGAACAGAACAGAGTCATTAGTCCTGAAATGGCCTTTTATTTAAAGACAGCAGCTTTGTTTACTGCATGAAAACATTTCGTGAATCTAGTTATTGTGTTGTTCCACTTTTTATGCTGAATAGTTTAACATTAACATGTTTTCTCTGTATGAACAAGTGGGTGTTTCTCTCCTATGTTCAGTATCTACATTATACGATGCACATTGCTGGAAGCTTCACTCACCTGTAGGAGAACACGTCTCATTTCATACGCTACTAATCAGTCTCTTACACTTGCTCCCCCTGCCCCTCGCACTTTCCTTCTTTCTTTACTCACCCCATTCGGAGAGTACCTGCTCCAGCTGTTCCCTCCTCCTCTCCCCCCCCCCTCCCCCCCTGTGTAACTGATGGCAAGCAGGTGTTGTTTTCTCAGCTCATCTCTTCATTTCCTCCCCGTTGTTTCGTTGCCTCAGTGTCAAAATGGCAAGAGTGCAGAGGGATTTGAGAGCCGGTGGGGACGCCAAACAAAATGGGGCCATGTGTGATATACAGTTTGTGTGTGTGTCAGCTGATGAATTGCCTGTAACTATTATAGGTCACAGCTTATTGAGAAATGGTCTCCCCGTTCCACACAGATTCCAGACGCTCGTTCATGTTAAGATGCTGGGAGCTTCTCTCCCTCCTGTGGTTCTCCCCTGGTCCAGCTTCACACCTGCCTGTGCCCGTTGCAGAGATCTGCTCTGAGGGGAGAGACCGACATGACGCAGCAGAGCGATGCTGGCGAGGAGAACTCGCTCAGCAGGGGGTCCAGCATGACTGAGAGGTGCTCTGACTTTCAGGTAGCAGCCCCTGAACTTCTCCTGGAAAGATTTGCCTTCATGGTAAAAAATAAAACAGCTATTTATAGAGAGAAGGAGCATCAGTCTCCTGTGTCCTCCCAAGGACTTTGTGGTATAATGGCTGCCTCTCGCTTTGTTTCTTCTTGTGAACATGGAGGACTTTAACCTGCGCTGTTTGTTCTTCTGTAGAGGACGGTCATTAATTATGAGAGCAAGAGGTTCCTGACATGCTTCTGGTGAGGACTTTCTCCAAAGGCTGCGACAGGGTTAGGCTGTATACGATCTGATATGGTTATATTTTTGACAAGGACGCAGAGGTACATTGTCGTATCTTTGTTAATCTCATGCAGCAGCTCCGGCCTGGGGACCAAGTGCAAAGGAAGGTCAACAGACTTTGTTCTCATTTGGCCTCTTTTTCAAAGGCTTGGGTTAGACTTAGGTTCAGGAGTGGGTGAACGGCTAAAAAATGAATTATACCAATGAGTGTCCTCACTAAGATTAAAGTACATTCATTAATTTCTGTGTGTGTGTGTGCGCGTGTGTGTGTGTGTGTGTGTGCGTGCTGCTGCGCGTGTGTGTGTGTGTGTGTGTGTGTGTGTGTGTGTGTGTGTGTGTGTGTGCGTGTGCGTGTGCGTGTGTGAGATGGAGAGTATTACAGCAAATTAATATGTCAAGAGTTTCAGTACTTTGTGTTCCCCAGGAAGAGGCCATGAGTGTTGTGCTGCTAATGGACGTCTGAACCTGACGCATCCCACTCCTGCACCCCCCCCACCACACACAGACACACACTGTAGTTTGACCTCTTCAGATTAAAAGACTTCATGGACTCACCATACCTGACCTGACTCACTTTTGTATTGAAACCTAGTTTTCTATGGATGCAGTCTCCTCATAGCAAGTCGTAGAATTTAAAAGGGGCTCATGCTAAATTGTTTTTGCTGCTGTGGACTTATGTTAATCAGCTGTTCTCAGGGGGCCCCTCTCAGCTTGGGGCTCCAGTCACTTGTCCACCCTATTGCAACGCCCCTGTGTACAGGACAACTCTGCTGTGTTTAGGAGGAAAGGGTGCAGAGTTGTTGGTATTGGTTTTCAGCAATTGTCTGTTCTATTGTTACTTTGCCTATTTGGGTTGATTCATCACCAAGGATCCGGCAATAAAATGAGCTGGAAAGATAAAAGGTGACGTTCTTCTTTGTCTGAACACTCGATTCAGCTGCTGCAGTCACTTCCTGTCCAGTGTTGGATTTAGAACCTGCTCTACCGACGCAACACGATTCACTCGTCTGCATTGGTACTTCCTGCGTCCATGACTCTCTGGACCTCTCCTTCTTTGAAAGGCGTGATTAAAAAACTTGGTCACAGCTTGGCGTCTGATGAGTCACACCAGTTGAATTGGTTTTTACTTTCAATTCACACACAGGTTTTCATTTTCTCACTGTCGATGAAATGCTCTTAAGTTGTTAAGTTTTGTGGTTCAAAAGTCCTTCATGTATCCAGAGCAACTCCATGAGGTAAATTCATTAAAACCATGGAAATAGTCAGCGACACTAACCTTGAACAGATAAAAGCCGTTATCACGATGGTTCACTTCTGTCAGTTTGAAGTATCACCATCTGTTCAGGCTCACGACTGCTACATGATGTTGGCCTTTAAACACGCGTCCTTCACCGTGTTCTCCTCTTCTCTCTCCGGCTTCTCTTATCTAACATCGCCAGCCTCCTTCCTTCCTTTATTCATCCTCTCTGCTCTGCAGCGCTCTTTCTTATCGCTCCCGTATCGCTCGCACCCCACCCCCCCCACCAGGCCGTCGCCTCTCTGAGCTGTCGCAGAAAAACTACTGCTGCCTCTTCTCGTGATCGTCCAGCTCTCAAGGCCAATATCTCAGATCACCATCGGAAAGCAGCACTTTACAGGCTTTTTTGTTTGTTTGTTTGTTTTTGTTTGTTTTATTTCTTGTTCTCTTTTAAGACTTAAGTGGGCGCTGCAGATTAGCCTGTTTTGATTTCACTTCTTAAAATCAGCAGCTGAACCGATCCGTCCCTCAGCTTTGTTTTCTTCATTATTACTCAAACTCAATAGCATTTCTAAACAAACAATATTTATGTTGTGAGTGAAAGGCATATCTTTTATTATATTTATTAAGTTTTATCATATCTTATAATATAAATCAGGCCAAAACAAGAATAGAAGTTTGTATCTGTTTTAAATCAGAACGTGTTTTGATCTTATGTTATTGGTTTAGGGATTGTTGAGTCTTGTAAAGTGTTGTACAAGTTTAGGTCACTAGAGGGCGTGGCACACTAATGGTTGGTGCAGGAGTTGAGGGAATTAAGGAAATGTAGGATTGTTGTTGGAGATGTAGGTTGTGACTTCTCACAAAGGTGCATCATCTTAAGTGTAATTTTTCACTAAAAACACGACACCTTTGAATGAGTATTTTAAACGATAAGTAGAACTGAGAAGTGAAAGGAGAACATTAGACTGTTAAATCTGTATTGAAAGCAAACAACTCAATTTACAACCGAGTCACAGAAAGCTGACCGGTACTTGGAGATAAGCTTCTGCAGGCCGACATGATTGGTTGATTGACTTCATCGTCCCAGGGGACAATCTATTTTCAGTGTGGACACAGCTATTGGAAGGAGATAATAAAATCATCCATAGTAAATCTACTTTGCAAATGGCGGACATCCAAGCATAAAGAAATGCAAAAACTGTATACAGGAAATCTGTACTACTGGTGTGGCCAGTACACAAGCTAAGTATTCTGTAAAGGGGGTTAGGGTTCATATTTTCCATTATCACTGACAGTCTGAATTACTTTTGGGTCCAGGAAGCCCTGAGGGAAAAAGATGTCACCACCCACGCAGTGAAAAGTGAGAGAAGGTGTAACTTCACAATGAATCAAGGTTGTGATGCTTCCGTCACGATCCCTGGCAGCGAGGAGTCGGGTGTGTCGATGCACAGAAGCCACAAGTAGGTGGAGGGAGGCAACGAGCCAAGAGGAGCTGAGGGACCGGGAGTGGGAGGCTGTGTTTACTGGAAGGACCTCTTACTACTGGAGACACAGGAGGTGTCAAATGATGTCATCGTTTACCTGTTACCGCTGCTGACTGCAGCTAGACTCTTATTTTTTAAATGTGAGCTGAAGAACCAAATTATTTTGTCAGAAACAAGTGGCAAAGAATCAAAGCATCTGCAATAATTATTTGGATGTAAAATATAGAGTGAAAGTGCTCGTCACAATTGTTTGAATTAGAAATTATTTTAGCTGATAAGCAAAACAAAAAGTGAGAATATGTTATTTGTGCCAATTTTGACAGTAATTTTTTATCAGAATGTTTCTGATTCATTTTCCATCAGTTGACTCATTGATTTTTTTATGATGTAATTTTGATGCTTTGTCAATCACTGAAATCACTGAAACCATAAGATTAATAAAAGCAGCTTCACAAAGGTTGTATTTATTTATTATTATAATAATAATATTATAATAGAATAAAATACAAAATAATATTGATAAAACTATCAACCCACACAAGTTGCTTGATAAACAAACTGAAAAACTGTGAACACAAACTCATTCGACAACAAAAAGAGTAGAGCGAGAGAGTCAGGGTCGATTTTCTTTGCTCCTTCATCCACAAGTGGGAGGTTTAATTTTCTTTGACTTGTGTTGGATGCAGACGTGAAATGTTTTTATTTCCTTACCCACATGCTACCTAATGCAAACACATGTTTCGCTTCTGTCTGAGTCTCCTGCTCATTTGCACTTGTCAGGATTCATCACGCTCTTCAAACGTATGTAAATGAGACTGCAGCCGAGGAATAAACACAGGAGCACATGTTCAAGCATGCTAAGACAAATTAAACCAGTTAATGAAGCAGAAGGAAAAGAGTGGAGGACGGATGAGGGAAGAAGGGATGATGTGGGAGTTCTGTTAATATAGTAAACAACTCAATACATTCATATTTGAAATATTGAAGTGGTTTAATCCTCGGTCGTTGGTCAGAAAGTTCCCCTGATTTTTACACCCTGATATGACGCTATGGGGTAAATGGATGGGATCAGTTGTTTATTATTGAGCGAAATAAGGAATCTTTGTGCCTTAACGCCTGTTTACGTCAGGAACGAGCCTGTGGCGCCCCTTAGTGGGCAAACAGCGAATCACGTGGTTGGGAAAAGCTGTGGCGTCTCTAATTAAACACAGGGTTTACTTTGAAATAAAGGGAATTCAAACTGAAGGGATTTTATATTTGATGAAATAAATTCTGCTCTTTTTCTATTATCTTTAATTATCCTCAGGAGCCTTTCAGGGGACTCTGGGGGCCCCACAGCTGATTCTTATGTTATCAGCTGTTCTTGAGGAACCCTCTCAGCTAGGGGCTGTAGGCAGTCATCAACTTAATCTATTGCAATGCCCTCGATTACTTCAGTACTTGAATCTAAATGAATACTTTAAACTTCATGATCTCATGTCGTGATGTCTCTGTTCTCTCCTCCCTCTCTCTCTCCCCTCAGGATAGCAAAGAGCCTCCAGACTGCTGCCTCAGTGAGTCCTTCACGTCTCCGTCCTGCACGCTGGGGGTCGACCTGCGCCGGGGCCGACGCCGCTTTTCCGGCACCCTGCAGCTTCCCCCGCTGTCATGGCGTCAGGGGGAAAGGTCGAGGACGCCCGACGAGGAGATCATGGCCAGGCCGACCTCCCTGCCGTTCTGGGCGCCTCCCAGGATAGACATCACGCCGGTGGACCCTGAATGGTCAGTGAAAGTAAAAAGCTGAAAATCACCTCAGATGATTGAACATCCGGGGTTTCAAACTTCCTTTTGAGAAGTTGGCGCGATGAAGATGTGTTGTCTTCACGCAGGGCGTCAGAGGCGGTGCCCACTTGTGGAAACAAAAATGAATGCGTGAGAAAAGCTGAGAGGAAAACATTTGAGCTGTTTTCATATATGACAACTTTGGAAATTGAGTCCAAACATTTCTAGAAGGTTACCTTTCACATATGAAGAATGAGAGGATCAGAGGCATTCATTCTTGATATGTGAGGTTTTCCTTCTGGATTCTCATATGTGTTTATTCAGACTAACATGAAAGCCCTGGTCATTGCAGTGTGTTGTCTTGTCCTTGTTCAGTGAGTGAAAGCTGTGAAGACTATTGGTTTCCTTCAGTTTCTCTATTCCCAGACTGAGTTTTGAGTCATGTGACACAGCTGGTGAGGTCAGTTTGGTGATCTCAGGATTTCATGTCTTCTTTTCATTTGATAATGTGCTGTCGTTCTGTGTGTGACCTCTGGCACTCATCAGCCATTTAATGACAAGCTTCCTCTTTAATGAAACAGAAATCAGCCTCTGAAGAACTCGTGCACTGCAGTGAACTGATTAGTAACAGCTTTGAAGTGAGTGAGCGGCCACTCGAAGGTTAATCAAGTGCAATCTCAACGTCTAATCACCGGAGACAAAGTTATGCTATTACAGACCCTGAGTTTCCCCAGTCACACTGAGCATTAACACAACTTCACAAATCCTACTGGAATGGCTCTCTGCATCCGTGGCTGATCTGTCATGTTGCATCCAGCCCTTTGAAGAAGACGCTGCCGTCTTACATTATTTATGCACCGTGACTTCAGACACACACACACACACACACACACACACACACACACACACACACACTGGACACACACTCACAGCAACAGGTAGAAGGTTTCAGGTTACACAAACACAAACAGCAAGTGGCCAATTGTTGGAAGGCAGCCAGTTGTCCCAGTCGTGTCAAATTCCTGTGTGTGTGTGTGTATGTGTGTGTGTGTGTGTGTGTTTGTGTGTGTGTGTGTGTGTGTGTGTGTGTGTGTGTGTGTGTGTGTGTGTGTGTGTGTGTGTGTGTGTGTGTGTGTGTGTGTGTGTGTGTGTGTGTGCGTGCGTGTTTGACGTTAATAAAGATCTAACCAGTTGAGAAACACTTTAATCGGAGTTGCCAGGTGTTTCAATATTTTTCTGTCTTCTTTTCTTTTTCATAACCCTTTAATTTGAGTCTTTTCCATAACCCTTTAATTTGAGTCTTTTCCCCACTTGAGGTCTCTAGTGTTCTTTCTCTACAAGATCTTTGTTGTGAAAAAATTATTTCAGTTATCAAAACTAGTTTCCCATAGCTTTTTCTAATCAGGAAATGTAATTGTTGATTAATTGTCATTATGGGCGATATTGCTTCACATGCTCCATCTGTTAAGCTCTTATGCAGGAAATGATAAATCTCAATCTAATGATTAAAACAGAAAGCGAATAGCTGCAATGTGACTTTCTACCTGAAGAGGGCAGTGTGATTATGAGGGGAAGGACTGTGCACACAAACACATTCACACTAACTGATCGGTGACAGATCATAGGAAAGAAAAACAGATCATGAAATCATATACTTGCACACAAGGATTTATGGATGTTTGAGTGTGAAAATGACACTAATCATGTTTTCATTCTCCTGATCTGAACCCAGTCTGACACCTGTGTTGTTCATCACCATCATCAAAACAACATGTGTTGGAAGAATACAAAAATATATCACTGCAAAATCTCTGAGACTCTCCAAAGCTGTTCTCAAGTCTTGTTGTTTTCCTCCATCTGAAAAACCTATTTTCATTATTATTTCCGTTTCTCTCTGTTAACAGTGAGTTTATCGGCAGCCACACATTCCGCTCAAGCAACTACAGACTTTACAGAAGGTGAGGTGTTTGTGTCAGTCGTCAGTAACCCCGATATGCTACCCCCTCCCGGCCCTCCTCTCTTTTAAAAGCCATCACACCACGTCCCCTCGAGGCCTCAGTGCTGCTGAACGTCGGGGTCGGCAGAACCTTTCCAGAAGGACCTCCAGTCCTGATCACCCTCTTCCCCAGTGAAACTCGTAGATGTGTGTGTGTGTGTGTGTGTGTGTGTGTTTTGCGTGTCTGTTATCAGTGTGTGACACCACTCCTCAGCATCATCTCTCCTACCCCTCGTTTTCTGCTTGTGCTTATTTAAGTGGCTCCTCTGCTGTTTGGAAGGAGGCACTCAGTTATTTTTGGGATTCAATTATGTTTCCTGCTGATACACACAATTGCCTCAGAGCTCAGAATCCCCACGCTGATTAATTGTTGATATTGTGTCTGAGTGCATTTGGGTGGGCCTGTGCCACTGCTTAAAATAAAGCCAGTTCAGTGTCGGTGGGCATGTTCATGGACTCCAATATCCTGATTATTAGAATAAGCTCTGAATATTTTGTTAGGCTAAATTTAGCTGGACCACAGCTTTCGCCATTACTTTATGAACACAGTTTTTTTATGTGTGAACAGAACCGGCAGTCATGTGAACGCAGGAGAAAAGAGTAATCCTGAAATATGATTTATTCTTGTTCAGAGTACCGAGATTATCATGTTCTGCTAAACCTGCTAATAGGGTCAGATACAAACGTTCCGTCTCTTATTCATGTGATTTTGCCGCGTTGAGTTCAAATCTGAAAACTAACACGGGAGAGGGGAGTACACGTAAACTTTAAATATGAAAAGTTGCTTTGCGTAATGATGTCACTACAGTTCCACTGTTAACATTTCAGAGTTGCCTGATGAAACAATATTAAGAATTTATAGTGGAAGAGGTCTTTCCAGTATCCTCACACTAAAGAGTCCCACTCACAATGATGTAATGTCCCACTTTGCCTGGAATTTGTCATTTCAGATTCCTCTCAAATCCTAAATTGGAGGCTCTGTCTGGTTGTGTTTTTCACTTTGAGTCAGGACGGTCAGATTAGGGCTCGTCTGCACGGTGTGTACTTCCTTTGTGCGGTGTGTCGCTCTCGCGCTGCCCTCGCTGCCGGGGTTCCAGACGGCTTTTGTGTGGGCGTGGGTAATCCACACAGCAAGTGAGCAGAAATTGGATCTTGAATTTTTCATTTCATCACGCACGGAGACCAAAACCCAGACAAATTATGCATCAAGATTACGTTCGTGTTCAGGCTTGGTTCTGGATCTACAGCTTCAGCTATGAAGGGTGTGTGAGAAGTGTTCAGCACCCTCTCAGACTTTTACTTATTTATTGTTGTGCAACTTTCAATATCAGCTCAAGATTTAGGAACACGTCAACAGAAAGTAAACTAAGGTTAATCATGAAGGTTGAACTTCTTCAGTAATACTTTAGTTTTTCAACTTAGTCTTAGTACATTGGAAATTATCTAAATAGTTTTTCGTGTGATGTCTTTGGGCAAAAGCCCAATTGTAAACATTTATCAAATATTTGAATTTCATTTTGCCAGATGGCGAGGAGTTATCACCGTCACCTCACATGTTTTAGGTTATAAACCTTTTCTTTCTTTCACTCTTTGGGGAGTTTGCACATTTCTTCAGCTTCTTCCCAAACACATCCAGCTAAGTTCAATTTGAGACCCTGAATTTTCCTATTGGTGTAAATGTGAGGGTTGATGGTTGTGTGTCTCTAAATGTCGACCCTGGGATGGGCTGGCAACCTGTGCGGGATGGACCACACCCCCCCCCCACCCCCCTGCAGCCGCTCGGCCCTGGATCAGCAGTATTTTGCATGATTATACAGTTTTGTAACAACCCGTCCTGTTCTCCAGCAAGACTTGAGTTTAATCTGTCATATTCACCTTGGCTGCTCTCCTGGTTGTCAGTTTGGGTTGCTGACAATCCTCTCACGTGTTAGTGTGAACTTAACGTGATAATAGGATCGTTTTATTTTGGCTTGGGAGGATATTTAATGGGATAACTGTTCTCATGCTGAGGTATCCTGAAACATTCCAGAGAGGAATCTGTCGCTGACGTCACACTTACTGTGTTTCCTTCTAATAACTAGGTCGCCTCATAAACTGTATCACTCTCCACTAACCATCTGCCTGCAGTTTGCTGTATCGCTGCCTTCTTTCACTCTTTTCCTTTTCTATAAGCTCCTATCCTGTGTAAATATTTGCATTGATCACAAGGATATAACCCATATGGATAAATAATGCACTTCTTCAATCCTTTTTGATTTTCCTTGACACTTCAACCTGTCTTTTCTCTTTGTGCTCATGTCTTTTCTTTCTCAGTTTCTCCTCGAACCACAGTCGATGAATAATTGTCTGTTATTTTGGGCCTCAATGCTCTGTTCTTTTTCACTTATTTGTGACAGGATTGTGAAAGAGGGAATAAGAGGGAGAGGTTCTTTGTGTCACCAAAGATGCAACATTAAATGGATAGTTCACCTGAAATATGAAAATTCACTCATTATCTATACTATGCCGATGGAAGGGTGGGTGAAGTGTTTGAGTCCAGAAAACACTTCTGGAGTTTCAGGAGTGTAACAGAGTTGCAGCCAAATCCAATACAATTGAAGTAAATGGTGACGGATACTTCAAACGTAAAAAACATGGTAAAAAAAAAGGGTTTCAACAAATACAATACAAATCCTTTCAGAAACAATTTATCAACCCCACTCTACTTTTAATGTGGGGCCTTCACTGGCCCTGATACCTAAAAATATTGTTTCCAACCAAAACATGTTTCCATTCCACAGGATTCAATATTGTGCTCCACTAGATCAAGTAACCGCGGTGAAGGGCTGCCAGCTCCTGACTGCAGGCTCTATATCTCCGCTCTATCTGTGCTCTGACTCTGTATTATGAGCTTTCACTTAAGCCCTCAGGGATGTGAAAAGCAGAGTTTAATGAAATGGCCCAGTCACTCTCGAATTCAATCTCTTTGGTTGCCTGCCTTTATCATTTATCCCTTTTCATTCATCTTTTGTCATCCCCCCCCTTTGTGGTGCAGAAACTTCCCTGAAGTGCGAGAGCCAGCGACGATATTCTAGGGTTTTGTTTAAAGGTGATTTCTGGTCATTATCACTTTCTTTCTTATTGTATATTCAGCGGAAGCCTTTGGACTTCTGGGTCTTTTTATATAGGAAGTTATCTGTGCTAATGGCTGTGGTGAAATGTGCTGGTTGGTTAGTCAGTCCACCGTGTTGGCTGTAACAGGCAGGAACTCCTACTTGGACGTTCATGCTCCCCAGAGGATAAATCCCTCTTGATTTGGCCGTCCTCTGACTCTTCCTGCTACAAACACTTTTTGCTCTTAGTGAACTGTCTTGACGTCTAATGCCCAGAATGAAAAATCCTTCTGTGATCCCTTGAATATCCTCATAGCGCCTCCAGCAAGTTCTTTTCTTTTTACTTATCTTATGGTTTACCTCAATATCTACAGACATTCCTCCAGACTGTGTATAGGAGCATTTTAACATCTTAATAATGTACCCTATAAAATACCAGTGAAGTATTGATTTAAGACCAGGTTCCTGTTGGTTAACTGGTTGGTGTAAGAGCCGGAGCAACAGCAAGAGTCGGGCTCACTGACATTTTATATATTCATCACTAACTGATTTTAAACCTTCGACAACGCTCCACATGACGCCTCGTCTTACTGCATGTGTTCCCTCCTTTTTATATACTGTACAAGCTCGGGGAAAAAATACTATTTTCAATGGGTTTATTAGCGGGCCTGTGGCGAGGAAGAGCTTGCATGCTTCGACGTTTCACAATCGTCAGTGACTCACAACCAAAACCAATCGCTCCCCAAAGCCGACGAGAGAAAGCTCACGTTTCTAATTCTCGTCACGCTGCCAATCCCCCTCTTCTGATGTTCCTTTCCAGATTTTCCCTTCGCAGTCTCTCGACCTTCTCGGCGGATTGCCCCTCTATCTGTGTCTTCTTTTCATCCCTCAGGAAAGCAATGTGTGTGTGTGTGTTTGTGTGTGTGTGTCCACATGCTGTGGCAATCTCACGGTTGGATTGTTTCCATTCAGACAGAATTATGGATGAATGAAAGTTTGAGTGAGAGAGAGAGAGAACGAGAGAGAGAGAGAGAGAGAGAGAGAGCGAGGGGGGGATGTTGGTTAGATTGTGATGGAATAAACTTTGTCTAGTAAGTACACATGTTTTTATCTACTGGCACAGTTGCATGCTTGCGTGTTCATTTGAATCGGTTGACCTTTTGCCCATTACTCTGTTTGCTTTTTATCTCCTCTCCAAATTGCCTTTTCCTTTTTCCCTTGGCCCGCACTCACCAGTCCTCCTGCCTCGCTAAAGGTCACAACATCATCAGCAACACAACCGCAAATCCCGGCTAAACAAAAAATAAATAATGACTCTGACAACCTGTTACCGGGCCTGCCTGCCTGTCGTCACCACAGCCACCGGCCAATCCTGGACAGGGGGAGGCGTGGCCTAGGCTCGCTGCGTGCCTGCTCTCGGCTCCTTGTGTATATTCTGAATGAAACAGCCAGTGAAGCATTTGCCTCTCACGCTGCGCTGCACTCTGCCGGGCTCCGCTCGCTGCTCTGACTCTGCCAGTGAGGGGGAATCTGACTGGAGGCTCAGCATAGTGGGAGTCCCTCTCTGCCACACCGGGAGTGCCTTTGGAAGGAGGAGGTGGTGGTGGGGGGGGGATTGTTTGCAGGGAGAAGAGGTTCAGTCAAGCAGTGATGGATGGAGGGAAAGCAAGACAGAAGGAGGCAGGGAGCAGTTTCCAGCCCTTCTGAATCTCTAGGGAGATCCTCCAACATCAAGCTGCCTTGATGGACTAAGGCTGAAGACCTGGTTACTGGGTTGTTTGCGTTCAGCAGGAACCAACTGTGTCCGAGAGACAGAGGGACACAGGGACACAGGGACAAGGGGACGAGGGGAGTGAGAGAGCCCTGCCGGGGTGTGCGCCTAACAGACAGCAGAACCAGGAGGGAGATGGAAGAGGAGCCGTGTTGAGAAGAGGAATTCTCGGAAGGAGCTGAGCGTGACCCTGCTGTGGGTTAAGCTCCACCGAGAGCCTCCGGTGAACAGAGGACGATCAGGAAACCACGGTGTATGAGCCGAAAGAAAAGAGAAGGAGAGGGCGCGACTGCCGGCTGGATAATCCCTAAACCCCTGAAGAACAGGGGGACAAGGGGGAAGACGGAGAGGACACACAAACACCGAAAAGGTCTGTGTCATCTGGCTTGGGTTCATTTGTGTGTGAGTTAGCCTCAATTGCACCACCACAACTTCATCTCTGTTTCTGGACAAGACAAGAGAAGGACAGACTTAGCTGTGCATGACCGACTGGTTAGACAGAATTTGACCGAGGAACTAAGTCTGCCTCGCCGAGCTGAACCCACGGTCCACGGAGATGTCGTCCAACGAGCTGAGCGTGGAGATGGACTCCTGCATCCGGACGTTCAAGGAGCACATGCACCTGGAGCTGGAGCCTCCCAAGATACCGGGCGTGGGGGGAGGGAAGCGGGGCGCCACGTCCCCGAAGCTGTCGCCGAGGAGCTCCCCGCGGCTCTTCCGCAAACTCATGGTCAACAAGAGCATCCGACAGAGGCGGCGCTTCACTGTGGCTCATACCTGGTAAGGCCTGCGGTCGAGGTGACGGTTGCGGTCATTGGAAAAAATAAAGTGAGGAGGGGGAGCAGGGGGGGAAATAGGTTTGAGGAGGAGGGAATCGGGGGGGGCGGGGAAATGTGCATGCAAGGTTGTGACAACGCTGTGACAGCACATGAAAGTAATGGAAGATTGGAAGGATGTGGATGGAAATGGGAACCAGCTGAGACATAATGGGGTTAAACTGCCTGGGAATTGGGAGGGATGGAGGTGGGGGGGTATGAAGGGTGACAGCAAGGAAGAGTGAATGTTTGGAGAAAGGATAAAGGGTGAGAGCTGGGACATGTGTGAGAAGGGAAAGAGATGAAGAGACAAACAAATGAGGGAAGTGAGGAAACAATAACTCTGGAGTGTGATGAGACGGATGACAAAAACAACATGGGGGGGAGTTCTCTCCTGGTGAGTGGGGTTAGAAATGGCTGCCCATTTCAAATCAGGCTGCTGCTGGAGATTTGTCACTGGATTTGACAATTACATAATAGCATAACATCATATTCAGCAATGTGCCCCGTCCTCCATTTTGATGTAGTGTATTTCGGCCCTGTACCTGGGTGACTTGTGTGTGTGTGTTTGTGTGTGTTTGTGTGTGTGTTGCGTGCATATCAGGCCTGGTTTGGGATGGCTGCATTGATGTCAGGTGCTTTATGTAACCCCAGTGGTTCTTAACCTTTTTTGGTTCAAAGGCCCAATTAAACAAATGGATGTGACTAATCCCACTTTGGTTAAACGTCCGTAAATCTGACTTTTCTCAATTAAATAAAGACATAATGTCCGAAAAAATCATATATCTTCATATATTTATCTTTTTATAAACCCCATTATTTAATTAATTATGAATTAAATACTTTCCCTCAGCTACTTTGCATTTTAGCCCCAATTCCCCCCCTCCCCCCCCTCCCCCTCCCCCCCCACATGTACTGGGATTCTACCTCATTATTTTAGGCTCTATCCCCGCTGTGAAGGGAGGGCTTGCTTTGTTATGCAATGTATGGATTAGAGGCAAAGGCAAAGAGCTGATTTGATTTGACTACAAAAGCTTCAAGGTGACTCTTGTCCCTCGTAAAAACCAGCAGTGAAATTTGTTCACATTAGTCCGGCAGTGGCAGACAGGGGATGTTGTTGTGTTCATTATTCCGAGAGGCTCGCGAAGGCGAAAAAACCCACGTCGGTAAAAAAGAAGGAATTAGCATCTGCCCACTAATGTGTATGCACAGGTTAGTGGTAACACGATATATCAGAGCTGGTCACATGGGGCCAGGTCAGAAACATTAGGCTCTGTTGTGGGACGGGAGGAAAAGGAAATGAGCTCAGATATCAATCTTCTACCCTGAGCTGCCGTGATGGCAAAAAGATAATGTGTGTCTGTGTTTTTATCTGTGTGTTTATGCAAATGTGGAGGTTCTGTATTCGCAGATGTATATATTTTTGGATGCACATATTGCATTAATAATATGGGCGTTTATTCCCCTTCCTCTCGGAATACTTGTTTATCTCTCCTCTCTCGACGTATAGCCTATTTCTGTGCAAAGAGAGAGGGGGATCTGTGGGGGTTGGGTGGGCACAGGATGGAAAAGGCAGAAGGGGAAAATGCGTGATTTAGAAATCCTCAAAGACGTCAGTCACATGCGTCTGCCTTGTTTGTTCCACACGGGCTCGAACCAGGGGACATGGCAACACCCATTACAGCCATTAACCGCCAGTCCAGCCCATTAACGGCCACGTTCAGGATAAAGTGTCCTTGAGTGAGGCTCTGAGGACTCGCTGCTCACTGACTGTAATATTCTAGGAGTGACAGGTAAAGAGCTAAAGAGAGCAAGTAACCATAAAGAGCCCAGAGGGAAACATCAACAGCCAGAGGGGAGGCGTGACATTCAGGCCGGGTGGAAAGATTTCAGATCATGGCAACAGGACCAGGTGTTTTATTTATTTTATTAGGGAAACATTATATTTTAGGGTTAGGCTTTATTTATAAGGACAATGGGCCCATACATGAGTCAACAATCCGTAAATGTGCCTCATGTTTTTCGACAGCCGGCTGTAATTCAACTGCAAGCCTTTGGCCCGATGTTTTGAGATCCATCTTGTTAATAAAGAAGAGTAATCAGAAGGATTAGAAGATTAATCCCTGCGCTATTATTCTTTTCATCTCATTAAATAGGCTCCACGTTATAGCCCTAAAATATCATCAACTCCTTTCCCTCAAAAATCACATCTCCTGGGAATATTCAGGGTATCATCGCTTCTTTCTTTCCTATAAGTGTCTCTTCACCTGAGCTGAACCTTGGGGAAAGATGCTGATTTATAAGTTTTGGAAAGAGGAGGGTTTTACAAAAAATATTGTACTTATTCTCACATATTAAAAAATCCCCAAATAATATTTTTATTTAGGTTTAAAGCCAATTATTAGGATTTAGCATTGAAACCATATCAGGGAGTGCTACAGTTTTTAAATCCACTGTGTTGAAAGAGGCTTTAATTGATTTTTATGATAATATCTAAATTGAATGAACTCCTAACCTCCAGCTCCTCTTGGCCTTACAGAGCTTTATAGTGTCAGCTCATTTGTTATGAGTTGTTTGAATAGAACAATTAGCATTTAAAGACAAATCAGAGAAGGTCAGAAACAAAGTGTACGGCAGAACTCTAGAACCGTAGTAACTACTGGATAAGAACAATCCTCATATCATATTATCATATCCCAAATAATCTGTATTTCTCTGTATCTGGACTCAAATAAGAACTGTCTAAATGTAAGTGGACACAGACTTTCCCAGATGTTCTATCGTCATTAAATATCACGAAGATGATCGAACCAGACAGACTAATGTTCCACCTTTTCGTTTTCTCTCCATCTTTCTGTCTGTTCAAGGACTTTCTTTTTATTTCTTACTTTCTGGATTTTCAAATGAAAATCTGTTGCCAATCCTGAATCCAGAACATGCAGCAACTTTTCCAAACTCGAGTCTAAATTCCAAACTGGTTATTACTCACGGTATCATTATTTGGCTCTGCTGTGGACCAGTCACTGGTGAACTCCTGACCTACTGGCGCTCAGACAATGATTCTTCTGTGGGAGCAGTTCAGCTGCTCGTCTGTCTACCTCGGTCTCTTACCCTCTCTTTCTCTCTGTGGTTGTCTTTCCCCAGCTTTCTCTCTCTCTTTCTGTCTGTTTCTCTCTTTGTGTGTCTGCCTTCTTTCCCTTTTCTCTTGCAGGCATCCCTTCCTCTTTCCTCCTGTGTGTCTCTTTACCTCCTTTGCACTCCAAAGCGCCACATGATGTAAATGTTTGATGGCCTCGCGGAGGCGAAGGACTGCTCCGTTTTCCACTCACACAAAAAGCACATTAAGGAGAGAGAGGGAGATCGGAGGGAAGTAAGCTACCGCCATGGGAATAGGAAGAGGGGAAGAAGAGGGGAAAAGGATAAAAGAGGAATAAAAGCTCTTTCCTCAGCAGAAATCTTGACATTTACTGAATCTTGTAAATAAATGGAAATTTAAGTGCTAAACATTACCAAACACCTAACTAATGATAATCACACCTATATATCTGTGAAATGTAAAACACCTCAGCCTGTTTTTATTCAGCATCCACATTAGAAACCTGTGCTCACTTGGATTATGCTGATCTCAACCTCCTCCTGTGTATTGATGCTCATCAGAGACTTTCAGGCGGGCAAAGCGATACCGGAGAAGGCAAGAGGTAGACGGGAGAAAATGCACATGCAGTCTATTTAGAGAAGAGGGAGACACGCAAATAGAAAAAGCAGAGCTGGTTTACCACACTGGGAGTCAGGCCCCGGCACAAGTCGCTCTGCACAGACGGTTATTTACCTTAGTTTAAATGTCAAACTAAATATCCATCTCGCAGCCGCCGCCCCAACCAGCGCTCTGTCTGCTATTGATTTGTGTCTGTCCTCCACTGGCGCTGTGACTCAGCCCAAATCCCCTTTATACGAGTGTCAGGGAAGGATGGACGGGATAATTGTTGACGCTTCAACCGGCGTGTTTGTGCCAACTGCTCATTTCACGACACATCAAATGGCTCAAGGATGTATAAAATGTTTGAGTTCTCATTATAAATACTAATATTACTTTAATCATGTTTGCATAGGGAGTCTCCTTCTTGGCCGACATCCATTACAGCTCGTCATATTTCAAAGTAAATGTTAACATGGCTATTTTCTTTGGTTAAGGATAAGTTATGCTAGATCTCACAGAGGAAGTGGTTCTTTCTGCAGATTCACTAATCTGTGTATTTAAAGTAAACATCCGATTCATCTCATGACAGCTCTGCCTGGCCAAATTTTCCACGAAACAGCACGGGCTCTGCACTTAATTCTGTGGATGTTGCTAATGATTAAATAAATCCCTACAAAGATCACAAAGACATTTAAGCCTTTATGTCACAAAGCTAGAACTCTCTCCAAAACATATTTGGGGCTTTGAAGCTTCCAAACCAATGATCAGCGAATGTTAGCATCTAAGTTGTATTAACATCAGCCATATTAGATAAAGGAAACTAAGTTCTTACATCTTAGTCAGTCACACAACTGAGTATCCCTGTTGCAAAATCAGCGCTTGAAATGTCAAATAAGAGTCGTGACGCACGAAACTCCATCGGAGAATGCGAATAACAGTTAAAGCTTTCTCAAATAATGATTTAAAAAAAAATTCTTTACGGATTCTACCTCGGTTTCCGTGGCAAAAGAAGATCTTTGGGATATTTGGGTCAGCGCTACAAAAAGCTCTTAGCCTACTTTAGCCGTTAGCTGCTGCTGCAAAGTTAGCATACGTGTCTGAAAACAGTTAGTATTTCTGTGACTATTATTCCATTAGACACAGAAGGAATGATTGGATAACTGTGCTTGACTTTGCTGGTTTGTCTTTTCAAAAACAAACAACAAAAAACTAAAAGTGTGCTGGGAGAGGAACAGACTTGTAATGGTGTCATCGTGGGTAACGAAGCAGCCGCATGTGTCCGTCCGTCCCACAAATGAGCTGAATGGCTGGAATGTTCCTCCGAGTCCTTTTTGAGTCACTGATAAATTTGATGATGTGGACAGTGATTCAGAGGTCTGCAACCAGGCTACTCTCTCTCCACCTCCTCCTCCTCCTCTTCCTCCTCTTCCTCCTCTTCTACTGTGTAACTCGGTTCAGCGACCTCCTTCTCTCTCTGTACTGTCTCCCTGTACTGAACCAGCCGAGCAGAAAGTTAACTATTACGGATGGGTGAAGGAGTACGATGGCTCAAGGTTGTGTATGTGAGTGTGTGTGTGTGTTAGTATGTTGGTGTGTGATTATCTTGGCTGGGATTTAGCTTTAAAGGGGTTCAATCTCTTCTGACAAACCCCAGATGACATGTTTCACACCCTTTTACATGTTTACAGCACTATCACACCCTCGGCTTATTAAATTCTCATTTTGCTGACGTTCATTTCATAACTGCTGGGTAATAACATGATCGGCCCTGGCTGCTGGTTTACATCTACATCCTCCTCCTCCTCCTCCTCCTCCTCCTCCTCCTCCTCCTCCGATAAAGCAACACGAGGGAGTCAACAATTTCACGTTAAGAGCCATTGAGATTCTAACGATGTGAAACAACTCCCTGACGTTGACACACACATACACACACACACACACGGCAACTCAGCTGCTTTATTAACTGAAGCTGTTTTCCAGTTTGCATGCGAGCAGTGGCAAAGGGCTGATGGGAAGGTAACCGCTGTTTCCCCCTGGGATGTCCTGGTGGTTGCTTCCAGCTACTGTAAAGGACATACTGTACCATGTACTTACACCGCTGTCACTTTGAATTTAACTGATGAAGTGAAGTGCTTGTCATCCCCAGACATTGCCCCCTTTGTACTCCCTTGTATACGGTCGACCATGGCAGCCATGCCTTTAAATGCTTTTTCCCCAGTTACTCTATATATCCCCCCTTTCCCAGTGGTAAAGCCTGAGCAGTTAACTGTATGTTTACCCTCATGCAGTCGTGTCAAAGACTAAAACTGTCTCTCATTTTATTTGCAATCGCGTTACTGTATCATTAAACGGACCAGCATTATTTTAAAACTATTTATTACCAGCGAAAATAATGAAAACACGTATTGTGCTGCAGAGTTCGAGATTGATCCTCAGATGGATCTGGACCAAAGCAGCCATTAAATATTTCATTTGATCCAACATAATGTGGAATCATCACGTCAGGTAAAATGTCAGAGATGAGGTTAAGATAATTTTATCCTTTAATATAATATTTAACCCCGGACAGACTTCAGAGCAGGTATAACCCGGGGATTAGTGGAAACATGGTGGATTGGCTTCAGCTGTTGTTGCTATGCTTGGAGCTGCAGGCAGTTCTCCTGGGGTCTCGGGAAGACGTGTGGCCTTTAGCACCGGCGTTCAGGAAACATTGGAAACCCCATTTGTCTTCATTATATTCAATGCTCATCCCCTCTCCTCCTCCTCATCCTCTCTCCTTCTACCTCCTCTCTACCATGCTCGTCTCTCTACACTCCCATCCTCCATCACTCCAGCCATCTAGCCTCCGATGATGATGATGGTGATGTGACATTTTGGAATGATATTTAGGAAGCTCCAGAGGCAACATCTCTCTCCTCTTTTTGACGTTGTTCAAACTGATTTCCTCATTTTACAGCTGGTTCGGAAAAGTCGACCACTTCTTTACAATATTTGCCCTATTTTTTAAATCTTTTGGACAGGGTACAACCGATTTGCTTTTCCCCAGAGATACATGCCATTCTCACGAAGCAATTAGCTGTCATGTCAGTTCAGAGGTAGATAACGGGTTTATTTTATATGTTTATATGTCAAAAGACCAGGCACCTATTCAGAATGTGCTCTTATGCTTTTAAGGGCAGAATTTTGCCATTATAGCGTATTGCCTCACTGTGTAACCGAACAAACGGGTGTGTGTCTGTGTGTGTGTGTTTGCGACGTGCATACCTCCATCCAGTTTGATTTATCCGTAACTCATGATAGTGCGTGTCCGTGCCTATTGTGTGTTTAGTGTGTGAAGTACCAGCTGTGTGTATTCTTTTCAGCCCATTCAGACGAGCACAAGCGTTCATCACTAACGGGAGCTCGGAAAGCGGCGTGTGTACAAGCTGAAGTAAGCAGAACCCCGACACACACACACTTTCCTGTGTGCCCTCTAAGAAAGAAGCAGCGATTACTCTCCACTTGATTGCTGTCTGTCAGGCTGACTCGAAGGAATTGTGGCAGCATCCTAGGTTTCTCTTTTTTTTTCAGTTGGCAACAATGTGCAGCGATGCAGAAACGAGGCAGAGCCGCGCTGTGCCTTATCTTATCGAATGAGCACAGACCCGCTGCATTGGGAAACCAGAGTTGTTGCAGCAGAAGTTGTTTCAGTTGAACACAGATTTTAAATGAGACAGAACATTTTGTCCCTCGCGCAGACTCGTGACCCATTGACCTTTGGATTTTGTCAAGAAAACAGGGCCCAGGTTTCTTAGTTATGATTTTTTTGCATCAGGGAAATTAATCTTGATCTAACTTCATGAGGTTAGTTAATCAGATTCGGTTTTTAAAATGTTGTCGTCTTGTGTTTTTTCACCTAACACACTAAGTAAACACAGTGATCTTCCTATACATACAACCTTCATTGAACCAACTCAACGTATCTGTATTTGTGGTTAAATTATTCCCCTGTATATATTTGTGAAAAAATGACCATAAAGTTGAATCTAATCCCATCTACATCTGGATCAGACAACACAGTGTTTTTGTCTGATCTAACCCTAACCCTAGCAATCTATACTTGTGTGTCTCATCAGCAGAGTGTGTGACTCTGTGCATGTACAGTAAGTCCATCTGTGCGTGTGATTTCTATGTGTGTGCACGTCCCCTGTCTCCTTACATCAATGTCACCCCCATGCAGGCCTATGGGGAAACCAACGCCCACACACTCTCTGATATGCACTATGAGATGCTGTGTGTGTGTGGGGGTTTGTGTTACACACTGATGCAAATAAAATTGGACTTGTGGAAGGGTTAGTTTGTGCTCATGCATGAGGATTGGTTGTATTGTTTGTGTGTTTCCCAGTGTGTGTGACAGAGACACCAAGTAAACAACAGTTTTGACACAAGCATAAAAAAACATAGATTTTCTATTATTGAATTTGTTGTCTCATAATGTTTTTCATTCCATGTTTTATTAAAGTGCATCCTCTTCCTCATTGGATGTCACCCTTGTTTACAGCTGCTCTGTTGGAACCCTTTATCGTTACTATGACATGTCTCTTGCCTACATTTAAAGAGAAGAGGCAATAAATCTGCTAACAGTGGTAGAAATGTTTGTTTTCCTTTTACCTCCAAGCTCCCAAAGTATTGTTCTGCTACAGGAAAGTAAGTAAAGTAAAACAAATTCCATATATCTTTAGAGTGATGTCTCTTACAGGTTGTCTTTTGTCGTGCCCCGTGCAAACCAAATCTTCGATGTGAAATAACGACAGGACCCAGTGAGTTTTGTGACATTTTGAGTTTGTCGATCTTTTCCATTATCAACACTGGGCACACAGAAATGTTTTGAGCTTGTTTATGAGCAATAGTCTGAAATGTCAGAGGTCAAGTGTTAACACGCTTCCTCTTTTTACGATGTGTGTGTCTGTTAAGTGATGGAGACCTGAGGGTCACAGAGCGCCATGTGGCAACAGTCCACGCCTGGTTGTTGGCATTAAAATAATCTGTTCAGAGCCTGCTGTAAACAACTCTGTTAGGAGTGGGCTGTTTGTTTGCCCTGTGCAATAGTGATGCACGGACTTGCTGTTGATCTGCAGGTTGGGTGGGAAGGGTTGTAATATGACTGGATTGGTTTGTGGGGGTGATCAATTGTATGACAATTTGCTTTCTTTGTGAGAAAAACACTGAATCCCACAGGTGCAATAGAATCATGTGCATTCCTGCAAGAGCACTAAATCCTGGCAGAGGGATTTTATTTTATTTCCGGAAGGTTCCTGCAGCTGCGGGTCTCTAAAGTGGAGAAAATGAGTCTTTCAGGTGGGTGGATGAGTCAAGTTGTGGATTAGGATAATGTCAGAGCCGATTGATGCATCTCTACCGTGCAACAAGTAAGTGGGACTGTGCAGAAACCTAAACTGCCCAATCAGTTGTTGCCCTATCATAATGTTGAACGTGTCTTGTTTCCAAATCGCACCAAATTCAACACCTCACTTTCTTGGGACCTTGACAATCCCCATGCCAAGTGGAAAGCTGATGAGATGAAAGGTTCTTAAGATATGTGAGCCACATACTTGTGAAGGTCACCTTCTCTGTCTCTGTGTCTCTCCTGCCTTCGTAAGCAGACAGTCGCTGAGTGTCGGTTCCCATAGGTGTTTTGTCAGAAGACCTGTGGCCACTCTCAGATTTGTGTCCCACTTTAAGCTGACCCCTCCCGGCCTTGTAGTCCCTGCAGGCAGCAGGTTCTGTTTGGGCCGTTTGTGCAGATATTTACGTGTCAGTCATGGATTCGTGCAGGGAAATTTCTTCTGCCTCCGAGTGTCTGTCTAGAACAGAGTCTCGTTTGTTTCTCACTACCTCCAGAGGCTGAAGACTTCTCACTTATCTGTGTGTCTCTCATGTCATTTTTTCCACCTGCGGCCTCTTTCTCCATCATGTCTGTCTCATGATTAAGACTTGGTTTGCCTTCAGTCCATCTCTGTTCATTATCCTGCATCTCTAGCAACACTTGTTTAGTTAGTGTCACATTGATTTACACACACGCAAACTGTGAAAGGCCTTTTCATACACTGGTCTGACTTCTTTAATAAGCCGGCTGCCCTACGTGTTGACATGAGTGACTTTTTATACATTTAGATGTCTTTGTCGTCTGTGCGTTGTCAGTCCCTAACATTCTCACGTTGACACACATCTGTCCCAAACATATGGACTAGTATGGTGCCTTCTAAACCTTTTTGAAGTCTGAGGACATTTATTTTATCGATCCCTCATCGAAACTCCTGCATGCTTGCTGTGAAATCTCCTGCTGACATCTCACATGGGCTCGCTCTGACATTTCCTGGACATTTAACTCGGCAGGAAAATGCCGAAAGCAGCTTCACACTGGACCAGTGGACAGAATGGACCAGCTCAGTCCTCTCAGGGAGGGGGGGGGCTTTCCTGTCTCTCCACTTGATGGAAACATCATAACTCAGTCGCGTGTGGGAGAGAATTCATATTGGAAAACATTCCAGGGGGCGCAGTGGAAATCCACAGACATAAATACACGCCATGCATGCAGATAAACATGCTGGTATAGAGGTAAACTGTTCACTGGGAGACAAACAACACACACACACAAACACACACACACACACACTGAGAGCACACAGATTGATGGTGGGGGGAAAAATTATATAGATTAGGAAAGTTATATTTGGAACTGAAAGGAGAAGTTAATGAGGAACACATTCCAGTGGAGGAGTGTTGCCACACACTAACACACACACACACTCTCACTCACTCACACACACTCACACACACCATAGTTTTAATTGGCATGACAAATGGTCGGCTGGAATAACATTTCAGACTCCGTGGCCTAGAAAACCCCTCACAAAGTTTTGGTTGTAGTCTGTTCTCTCCGTATCTTTTCCTGTTCTGATTTATTTGTCTCTCTAACGCTTCTTCTTTCTGCCTCACGTCCATCGGGTGCTCAAAATCTACAAAGTTATCACAGGCCTAAAATAGCATAAACGGCAGGAGACATCATAAGCTATATTTAGACTTTATTTTTACGAGACAGACTTATTCTCTTTTTGAAAAATGACCTTTTTTGCATGTCTCTGTGCGGGGCTATTATTATCAACGTGTATCTGTTTATCTATTTCTCTCTTTATCGTGCCTCCCCATTAGCTCATTAACCGAGAGTCTTCCAGGAGTCCTCCCACTCTGTTTCCACTTCCACACGTAACCTTTCCGATTATTCCAGGAGGCATCGAGCTCTGAGCCAATGAGCCTGGCATTTGAAGGTCAAACGTGCAGAAGCCCGGTGGAGCCGTGAACCTCTGATCAGACTAAAGAGCAGTGGAAAACAGACCTGGATCAAACACACACATTAACATGTGTGTCTTATTACTGCGTGGAATCAGGTGGAATCCATGAAGCACAGAGACAGTTTCCTCTTTGTGGACTTTTCAACTCCTTTCTTAAAACCATTTTTCCATGTGTGCTGTAATAATGTTCAGCTTCAGTAAGACAAAAAAAAGATCAACTTGAATTCAGTCCCTCGTTAATGAAAAGACTTCTTGTGCTCACATTAGTTGCAGTTCCACTTCAATTAGCAAAAAAGCCTTAGTTTAGAAACAATACATTTTTGTTTTGGAGACAAACAACATGTTTTTGTGCAGCCTCACAAAAGCTGTCAGAGTGAAGTGTCTTGGGAACAACACGGAGAAATAAAAATGTTTTTGTCCTTTTCAAATCAAGCACAAAGCACAGTTCTGTTTTAAAGGCCAAAACACAACACAAATGTCATTTTAATGTTGTGCGTGAGCAGGGTTCTTAAAAAGTCTTAAATCAAATCCTCTGAATCTTAGGCCTTAATAGTTAAAGCCACTTTGAAATAAAGACATTGAAGCTCAGTGCATCCTGGATCCAAATTAGGATCTTTGGGTATAAAGGCTTTCACTTTGCATGGGAGATCATAAAAAATGAAGCCTGCAAGAAACAACAGCCAACACAACGTTCTGTACTCACATCGTCACCAGAGTCTGCCCCCTGCAGGTCTCCCTGTGTACTAACGATGCTAACTCCTGCAACTCCCATGTCAACATTAAAATCTCTGGACTTTATACTTGAGAGCTTTGCATCAGTCAAAGCAAAGCAATGAAAGAAAAGTCTGAGAAGCTCAGATTAATGAATGTGTCCTCGTTGTTGCAGACACACATATGTGCAGTTATTTTCGGACTCTGTTTTCCTCCGTATTCTAATATTTTATAATAAAATAATCTTAGACTATTTTAGAATGCATCAAAATACTCAGCACACACCCTGCGTGTTGTGTATATTAAGTATTCTGCAGTCAGACACCATGCAGAGGCCTTAAAATCCCCAAATCTGTCACAGAGTGTCGTCTCAAGGTTGGAGACAAACTGGCAGAACAACAGATCAATAAGATGAGAGACAGCAGGAGAGCTGAAGGAGGCAGGTCAGGACTCTTTCAAACAAAGTACAGGAATGTCACACTTGTTTTCGGGCTGTGTTTTGTCTTTTTCTTGCCGTGTTTCATCCCTTCTTTTTTATCATCAGCGCCTCAGTCTGCTCTGATGTTTCTCAGCTGAGATCATTGCCACCGAACAGTCATGAGGAAGTTGTGTAACGTCCGGCTCGATGTGTTGATGTGTGAGTGTTCCCGTAATTCAAAGACGATAATGTCAAAAAGCTGTCAGTTGTGTTAACATTCTGCTTTGACTCCTGTTACCTCCTACTTACGTTTCGCATACCAAGCTGAGCTCTATGCAGATCCCAGAGTACTGAGGAATAAATACCAAACATCACAGGATTAGGCCGCAACATTTTTGGCCCCTCTCTATATTTCGGAAAGCTTGATTTTACTGATTTCCTCTTTGGCTTAGCCGGATCTGGCTCTTAGAGACATCTTGGAGCTTAACGTCTTGCAGCACATGTGGAGGTCCAACACCGAGTCCTCTGCTTTCCTGATGTATCGGCTCAAAGTGGTTGAGACTGTACGACCTGAGGTTTCTACCCATTTCTGTGTGTTTAGCTCTAAAATTACCTAAACCTAAGTCGTCTTGAGAATTACACAAAAAGATAGATATCACTCTCATTAGTCCAAATCGCACACCAGCAGGTTTCAATCTCACAATTCAACCCTTTTAATACAGTATTTTAACTTGGACGCAGAGGTTATGTTTTCAACTCTGTCCGACCTGTTGGTTCACGAGAAAACTCCTGAAAAACTTGGTGGAAAGATGCTACATGGACCGAGAAAGAACCCTTTACATTTTGGGAGTGAAACTGGATTTATTTCAACATGTTGACAGATGTTGTTTTTTTTTACCCTTTCCTCTTATATCCCGGGGGAAATGCATTGATATTGAAAAATGTATTGATTTGCAGGGGACTGCTTGGGCTCAGCAGAGGTTTGCACCCTGTTGAGTGGCAGTCATTTAATCTGTACATAGTGAATTCAGGAAATCACTGAATCCCCCATTTTGGGCTTTTAAACAGATTAAACAATATTTTGGTGACCTGGCAGTTTTTGGGGTCATGGAGCTGAAAAGAATCGGCTTTGTGTCCCGTCACATAAAACCTTTGTTGTGTTTCCTGTTGCCTCCATATATACTGTTGGCAGGGATAAAGAAAATCTGCTTCCCTACTAAACACAAAGAAATAAAGCCTTGATCACATCAGGATCTCTCTGATTCTCGCCTTTTTATTGTGTTGACATTAGTTTGTTTGTCAAACACTTTGCAACAAGGCTGCAAATGTTTTAACAAGCTGTTAAACACTCTGCTACTTCCTATGTGAATGTGTGTGTGTGTGTGTGTGTGTGTGTGTGTGTGTGTTTGTTCGCTCAGACACTGATCCAGACCGTTTTGGCGTGTGCCCTGCTTGTTCAACCATGCCACATCTGACTGATAATTAAATCCCTTCTCTCTGCTTTTCCTCTTCTTTCCGCTCATTCCCGGTGACACTCCTCCTCCGCTCCTGTCTTTTCTCATTATGCTCGTTTGCTCCCTTTTCCTCTCGCCTCGGTATTTTTCTCGCGCTTCCACTCCCTCCTTATTCCTCTGCTGTTCGTGTGTCACCGACAGCTTAGTGAAGCCTGCCCTGTAGTCATGACTAATTCACAGGCCTTTTTTCTTATTTTCCTAATGCATGACGCGTCCATTATTCACACATCTTCACAAAGATATTTCTAGCAGGCTCGAACACACAACATTGTGATCTACTGGAGGAAAACCCATACGTTAAAGCTTTAAGTGTAACTGTGAATACGTTTCTGGATGTACGCAGTTGCCTGGAATTCCTGTTTTTATTTAAAATGGTAAACACTTTTGGCGTCGAGAACAGATTGGACGACGCAGAAATGAAGCCAAGATATCCTGGCTCCAATCGCTGCTGTCCTGGGCATTAGTAACCACAGTCTGTGCAGCAGCAGTGGAGTGACAGAGCGGCGGTATTGAGTTCCTGCAGATACACACAGACGACCAATCGTGAGTCAGCCTCAGTTGTCGATCGTGACATTACGACTCAACTGATTAGCACTTCTAATAACAGAAGAATTTGAACCAACATCAGTGTGATAGGAGCCACGAAAGCAAATATATTTAACGTGTGCTTTGGCTTTTTTAGTTTTGTTCATGTCCCATATGCAGCGAGGCCACGGCAAACTCCTGTATCTGCCCCTTTGTCTGGATCCTGACCAAAAGTGAATCGGTTCTTCCTTGGTCCACGTCCGCATCCTTCCACCAAGACTCAAGAAAATCCCCTCAGTAGTTTTTGTGTAATCCTGCTGAAAGACTGACTGACAACGTAACGTCCTTGGCCGAGGTAAAAACTCTTAAAACACGTACTTGTCCTTTTTTTTGCAGAAGAGAGCATAGAGAGATTAATTGAAGGCCTTTAAGGCTAAAACTCGTCTCTCTGTCCTCTTGGCTCTCAGACTGCTGGAGAGTCGAGGACACTGATTGCCGTTATTAAACACATTACCTGCTGCTGCTGCTATGCGGCGGAGCTGAGAGGATATTTCACGTAATCTCCCTCTTTCTCACTCTATTTCCCTCCACTTCCACCTCCTGCTCTCCACGCCACAATGGGCTCCCTTCACTCGAACCGCTTCTCACTCCGAATCCATCAGTGCGGCGCGTTTGTCCAACCTGCTCATCGACTTCACGTCGCGCGTGCTGCCTAATAACGGTTATCTTAATTGAAATCAATAGAGGGATATAGAACCGACTGTGGCCGGGAGGGACTGGGTTTGCGGAGCCTGATGTATTTTCCTGCTCCTCGGCTGCTTATCTATCTCACAGTGAGCGTTTCGGCCCCAAAGATGAATTCACCTCAGAAAAGCCACCAACGACTGTAATGTTAATAGATGGAGAACTTTGCCTGTGATATCCGTATATAATCCGTCGTCCTGCCTCGAGTGACGCTTCTCTAGGACATGTTTTTCTCCTCGTGTTTGTCTTTGGCAGTTGACAGAAGAGACAGACAGGGAAGATGGGAGGGAGGCGTGATGACATGCGACAAAAGGTTGGATGCCAGATTGGCGGGTACACAGTATGCGCCTGAGTCATCGGAGCCGCAGCGACACCTTCCAACCCCGCGGCTCGGAGCCACTTGCTGCAGCTCCAGGAGGAATAACTCAGATCATTTTTGAAGGATGTTGTAGATTCAGCGTTGTGGCGTCTTTCTCTCCACAGCCACTGGGACGCTTCCACTTTTAAGTTGTGAAAACCAAAGCATTGCTCCTGTTGCAAGTGGCTTTAGGTTCTAACTGCTCGATTAGATTTGGCTAACAAGCGCTAACTGAATCTTAATCTAATTTTTTATTTTTTAAGCCACTCTGTGTTAAAGTAGGACTAGAAACCTGCAAATAGGTAGATGTAGCTGAGTTACGAGGATTCAGGAATCTTTTATAGTTTTAGAAGTATAAACTAAAAAATATGACTGATTTCCGGTGGATTGAGCTCAGATTTGTGTAATTTATTCAAGCTTCTACTCTCTCCTGGGCCTTGGCAGAGACATCGGGCTCTACTGAGTGCCAACCAAGTTTCCTCTGTGGTTTTTAACGGTCCAGTTTTTGTCGGTCCAACAGATTGAGCCTGTTTGTGGGGACAGACCTTTAAATTAAACAGAGGAGTCAAACAAGGTTGCGTGTTTGACGCTGCAGAGTGTCTGCTGCTGGAAGGTGTTGATGTCGGTGCAGGGTGGCAGCGCCCGACAGCAAGTGAATAATCCCGTCCTGTCGGGTTTGACAGTGATGTTAATGGGATTTCTTTTTCTTTCAATTTTCAACACGGACGTGGTCGCCCAGATTATTTCTCCTGAATGTTGCTCCTCAACCCCACACCTTACAATTTGCATTTTTTTTTGTTTTGCTCTCAAGGAAGTGCTTTAATTGAATTAAGCTGTTATATCACCCCTCTTTGTTTTTGACAGAATGACAGTAGGGGCTTAAAAGAAACCTACTGAGGCCGAATAAAGTTTCATAAACCAGAGTGTTAGTGGCATATTGAAGGAACAGATCTTGCTGAAAAAGTCTTTATATGACGAGAATAATGGCAAAAGGAAAATAATCAATGCGTAGAACCATGCTCAGTTGGTTCTATGGATCCTCTTGCTGTGGCTGACGATGGGTAGAGCAGTTGTTCCACAACCACAAGGTCGACAGTTCGATTCCCAGTCTTCCCCATCTGAATGCTGAACCCTGACTGGCCCCTGATAGATGTTGAAAGCAAAAATTGGAAGTGGCTTGATACGACAGTTGACCCCTACCAAACATTTCCTCCTCCACTAAGAGGCCATTTCCTCTGTGGCAATGTGGTTGTTTCTTCAGAATAAACAATTCTATTCCAAGTCCTGATCCGGATGATAGTGGCCACAGACTGATCCTCTGATATTCCCCCTGAGACAATTATATATAGATATTTATATAAGATAAAGTGTGTCCAATACAACATGTCTGTTAAGCCTTCTACATACAGTTAGCACTAAACCCTTACTAAGGGTTCAGTGTCCTGTTTACATAGAAATAAAACAGTTTAGAATTCCGGTTGGGTTACAGATTAGCTGTGTGTGTTCTGTGAAAGTAGCTGTTATCACACACACACACTGTGGTGAATGCACAGTTGTACAGACACACACAGTAAGCTGGTCTTTTTCTTCTTAGACAAACTAACCTCCTTCCCTTTCTCTCCTGTCTGCCCCAGTTGTTTTGGGTTTTTTTTTGGGCGAGTTTCTCAAGGACATAAAGACAAACTCAGTCTTCCTTCTCTCTCTCTCTTTGTCTCTCTCTGTCTCTGCTTGTGTTTTTGCATAATGTCAAATTAATTTGCATCCTTTGTCAGCAGTGACGCAGGATGTCACTGGGGTTTGGCTGATGTAAAGTGGTGGTGGTCTTATTACCAGCATGAGATTTTTGTGTCTGTGTGCATGTGTGTGTGTGTGTGTGTGTGTGTGTGTGTGTGTGTGTGTGTGTGTGTGTGTGTGTGTGTGCTGCTACGGTACATGAACCCATGCACGTGCACACACTCTCTCTCGGCCTTGCATTTCAGGAGAATTAATTGTTTATGTGATTGCCATATGAAAATTTGGTGTCCTATGTGTGTGTATATACATATTCACACAATTACTGTCACTTTGTATAATACATTCACTTGTGTGGGTGTGTGTCTGTGTGTGTGTGACTTTGACAAAACAACCTTCTGCTCACATTATGAGGTGTTTTTTTCCAGAGTGTTTACTTGCTTTTCAAAAGGTAACTGTTGTATAATATGATCATAAGTAACGAGGATTGTACCTGTGAGTCCACACGTCAGTCGGGCTCTATAGCATTATGATCCAGGTTAATAATGTTCTACACCAGAAATGGAACAGTGGGACAGTTGTTAGGGCTGTCACTGGTTCGACTCCTGGCTCGACCAGGGTCTTTCTGCTTCCTCCCACAGTTCATAGACGTGCAGGTTTGGGTTAAGTTAACTGGAGATTCTAAATTTACGGAATGTGAATAGTTGTTGCAATACACAGGCGAACTGTCCAGGGTGCTCCCCCCCACCCCTCTCGCCCAGATTCAACTGGGATTGGCTCCAGTTCCTCCAGTGACCCTCAACGGATAAGATGGTTTATATATGATGAATGGATTGAGAGACATAATACAAACATGATAAGAACCAACGATCTGCGATAAAAAAAAAGAAAACTATGAATTTAAAATGATCAAAGCAAACAGCCATCCTGCAGCCAGTCAAATTGTGTTTTGATACGGGCTGATTGCGGGTTGAGACTTGATGACACATCAGGAAATGAGGTCAACACTTTTCAAACACATCCAAGACACACACACACACACACACGCACACACACACGCACACATACGCGCGCGCTCCCCGCCAGCCGTCTCGGTGGATTTGCCTTTCACAATCATTCCCATGATCCTTCAGTTGTTGTCGGGTTCATGGGCAGTATCTCCTCGTCTTTTGAAAGGTTGGGCTGAGCAGCTGCTTCTCTGAGGCCAACAGGCACCTTTAGTTTCACTTGTTGGGCTTCTTCTGATGTGAAATCACTGATCAGACCAACGTGTAGTCGATGAATCCCTAACATAATAATCATAACAATAATGTTTTAAATGTAATTTCTTTGAAATCTAGAGTCCAAAACTATCATATCTCCTAAAGGGCCTTAAAGAGTAATGAGGAAACCGATAATAAAAGGTATAAATTGGAATAAAATCTCTTTTATTGGCTAAACTTGCTTCCAGTTCTGGATTTGGTTTATGGTCATAATAATACAACCTATTATATTGTATTGCTTACTTATTAAGTTTGCTTTCTGGATTACCTGTTATTATATTCATATTGTACCGTACCACATGTGTTGTCGCATATTTATTGTGTTGCATGTATCCCGGCGGCTGGGAGGTACAAAGTAATATAAACTGCAGGAGGGTACATTTTCTGCAACACGTTTCTGAATATAGATCTACAAACCCCCCCCCCTCTCTCCACCACTCCTCCCTGTCTCTCCATGTGACAGGTGACATGTAAGTGGTCAGGCGGTGACATGTGATCAACATCAAGGCGAGGGGACTGTTGAGTTTCAGCTACATTCACCGTCGTTTCGGCCCCTGACGGAATAATCAGTGCACAGCATCATTGTGTGCAATCAACGTGTGTGTCAGTGGTTTGGTGTTTGTCCGGGCAACAGATAAAGGTGTGTGCGTGTGAGTGTGAGTGTATGTGTTTGTGTGTGTGAGCGAGCCGGTACAAGGGTGAAATGCCAAGGGTGGGACCATTTCTTTTTTTAATTCTGTCCACGGAGACGGCTACTGCTCTGTCTCCATGGCAACCAAAGGAGCAGGCACCTTGGATTTTAGTGCATGTGGCTGTGTGTGTGTGTGTGTGTGTGTGGGGGGGTGGGGGGGGGATGATTAGGGCGGGATGCATGGATGTTCACAGGTGACGTGTCACAGTGCCTCCCAGCTTTTGATTTGTGTTGTGCTTCAATAATTGCCATAGGATACAACATTAGTTAATGGTAAATTAATTTGAACACTGTTTTTTTTGTATTATTATTTGTATTATTATTCTTAATGAAATACCCATAAATAAGGCATTTTAATCCATCGTAATTTATTTTGCATTAGCGTAGAATCAGTATAATTATTCTCAGACGGATATTTCATCTTTGGCCCCATCCACACTGATGTGTTTGAGTTTCAAAATGCATCACAATTTCTAATGCGTCCATTTAAAATTCACCTAGCTCCCAGTCTCCAGACCAGACTGACACATGCACACAGACACACACACACACACACAGACACACACACACCCACACACGCACACACACAAACACACACCCAATTTCCTGTCTCCCCTCTGTGGCAATTTTCGGACTCTTGGATCATCAGAGGAAATTGAATTGGCCTCTCGCTCGTCGGGCCCTTTGCTCCTGGAGTCTAAACAGAAGGGCCCCGGTTCATGTTTCCAGGGCAACACAATGATTGACTGAACGTCAGCACAGGCCATTTTCAGTCAAACCTCAAACATGCCTTTTCTCAATTACTTTATGTTTGTCGGTTTTATATTTTTTGTCTTATATTCTGCAATAGGTCAAGGAGAAATATTATAATTTTTATATAAACTTTAAAACATTGGAAAATATACTTAATCGTATCTCAAAGGTTCATAATGGCCTTTGTTTCTCTGGCAATTGATAAATTCTTTAGCCTGTTTAATTTCCTAATTTAGCAGTTTTTATACCCACCTGAGCCAGAAACAAACATGATCATTTTTAAACACAATCCTGATTTAAACAGAATCTCTCAATAACATGTAGACTCTCATGGGGGGAGATTAGTTTTGGCCTTGTGAGATAATGGTGAGGAAATATCCCCTGATGCACTTTACTTGAGAGTTTCTGATGAATGAACTCAAAGTAAGTCGAGTGTTCCTCCTTTTGTTGGAGCGCCGCTCTCCCTCCATTCACCCTGGGGGGATCCCAGACTCCACTTTTAAAACCACATGGCCTAGAAAAGTCTCAATATGAGTTAGAACACTGCCACTACACAGTCTGGCCTGGCTGATGCTGGCGTGTGTGTGTGTGTGTGTGTGTGTGTGTGTGTAGTAATCAGCGTCTGCATGTGTTTGTCAGTGACCCTGCACTGTGTTTTAAAGCTGACCTGGCTGCCAGCACCTTGTGTCGAGTGTGCGTGGCCTTGAAAGCCTCCGTGTGGCCGTGTGCTGCTCTGCCTGCTGGCAGCCGGTGTTCGGCTCTGGGGGGGGGCGAGCCCCTGCCAGCCCCTCGCCATCTGCCAGCGTGCTCGCAGCCCTCCATGGCGTGGAGCACAAACAACAGACTCCTCTGGAACACAGCGGCACACAGGAACACGTTCCACCTCGCGCCTCTCGCTCATCAACATGCAGCGACTGCCGAGCGTCACGGAACCGAGGGGAGAAGATGATAAATGCCAGTGACTCCGAGCGGCCTTGATAGTCTAATGATGGTTAATGATGACAGTGACGGTGATAATTTGCGGTCGCCGAAGAGGGGCCGCGCCAGTGAGGACGATGCAATTAGCGGCAGTTAGATGAGTCACGAGCCAGAGTAAAAAACATCTCCAAGTTCAGCTCGCGCTCCAAGTTCAAACTCAACTTGTGACACGAGACAGACACGATCAGGGAGACAGAATCTCAGAAGACCCAAGCTGAAGACAAATTTAGAGCATGCACGGGCTGATGCGTGAAGAATCAAAGACTTCCTCTCATCTGCTATTTATAGTTGGAAACGTTGGTGTCTCTGAAGCACTTAGAGTAAATCATCCAGACTCGTGGAGAAAACAATCCACTTCCTGCCACCGGGGGAGACAAAGAGAGATGAGCTTTTAATTACAGACTTGTTTACTGTTGTCATTTTTATCACCTAAATATGTCCCAGAAGGCTTTTCTGCCTCACCACCTCCCCCCCCACCCCTCCCTCTGCCTCTCTCTCTCTCTCGCTCCCCGACTACATCTGTCATCACGAGCCACTCAGCCAGGCTGGCGGCTGCAGTTCAGGGCCCAGCAGACGGGAGTGTGTACCCACTTGCCTCTGGTTCCTGTTTTTCTGTCGGTGCAGAAACAAAAGGTGACAAATGAACGCGAGGAGCCGGTGAGCGGGGAAGATGGCCGACAGTACGGCCGTCTGTGCTGGCGCCTGCTTGCTCCTTATGCTCCATCATCAGGACCAAGTTTCTGTCTTGTCAGATGAGGGTCGAGGAAACCTGCCAAGCACCTGCAGGAGCAATGAGTCATGTGATGTATTACTGACACGACAGACGATTCCAAATGAATCCATGATGAAACGATAACATTTATGCTCACTTATACTTTTTTTTTGATGGATGATTCCAGCTTGAGTCTTGCGTTCGCATTTCTGGCATCTGATCCCATTTCACAACCAGTGCTGTCACTTTTCACGAGAACATGCTCGTCCCCTCTCTGTGACCGATCTGCACCCGCGGCTCCTCAGAACAACTCTTAACACATTTGGATTTCTGATGATGCCACAGACAACATGTTGCACGATGCATAACCCGACCCTCACAGGGTGGAAGAGCTGTTCACCAGTTCTCTTAGAGAGGAGGAGAAGCACATGTAGAATAGGGGTGTTTACAAATATTCTGTGCTCTGCTTATTGCATGTCAACCCTCATTAGTGAGAGGAATTTAAAGTAAAACATTAAGTTTATGATATTCTGCCCATATTCAGGTTCATAATTTTAATTTAGATTATAATTTGAGAAGGTTTCCTCAGACTTAGGTAATGTCGGTCTCCCTTCTCACTTTATCGTGAACGTGCCAGACCAACAACTACTAGCTTTGTATATGCACAAAAAATTCCATACAACACACTAAAGTGAAGACAAATCTGACAAGCATTATGTCTGCTTTAAAACAGGACCCAAGCGATATAACACAAACTCACCACAAATACAGGATCAGGGCAATAGTGTCCTTCTATGTTCCTCTTCTCTCATCCATCTCTATAACATTGTTCTGTTTTTGCTCGCTCTCTTCTTTGCTCTAACACACTGTAGAATGCACATTATAGATCTGACCTTGAGTTTTGCTCTATTTTAGCCTGTTGGTGTTTTTGCCACAGTCAAATCACTGATTCTCTCCAGTTTGTCCAAACCAGTCCTGATAGTAAGGCTGTTGTTACATTTTGACCTTCAAGATGATCAAATTAAACTCCCCTGCAGTGGAGCAGTGGTCCTTTTGCCCTTTAACACCCCCCCCCCGACATGATGGTGCCACACTGTCCTCCCATCTGAGTGATTTAGCCTTTACAGCTCACAGAATTTTTAAGTGAGAACTATAGTTTTTTAGAGAGAGTGAGATGAGATATCCCTGAGAAACAAAACCTGTTCCTGGTCCCAGAGGAAATAGACTCTTGATTTAGTGTTTGGGCATCGTGTGTAGTTCCTTTTGAGATATGTGGTTATTAATGATGAGTGTTGATTGGCCTTACACACCACAAGTCCCATATGGCGGTTTTTGGATTGTTAATCTAGCGCTTCTTTATCTCTGTGGCTCATTACAGCTCAGAGGCTCTGGAGCACTTGCACAGTCACCGCCATTTATATCGCTTTGTGTTTGATGGATTCTGCTGCGTCATGGCACCAAACGGGTCCAAGGATTACACCGTCTGCACTATCGATTTTTTAAGGGACCAGAGCATAAATTCTGCCTTGTAATGCGGCTGTTTTTGTGCTAAACTAAGTGCTGCTGTTCCTACTGTACCTTCACTTTGTGTGATTGTCGCCCTTGTCGTCATCAGATAGAGAGAAAGTGTGTTTGCCGTGCCTCCAAAGCTTTGCATGTGGTAATTGTGTGATATAATTAGATGATAAGTAAAAGGGATCTCTTCATCTCCCTCGTCCAGGTGCTTTGAAATAGATCCAGAGGCAACGCAGCCACAGAGGCCATGTTTGAAAAACAGTTTTAGCACAGATCAATAGATATGCATGCATGGCAGATGCTGCTAAAAGCTGTAAGAGGGTTTATTCTTGCAGGAGACAGTGAGCGCCACTGGTAATGTTTTGTAATTGACAATATAAAGAAACATTACTGGAATAAATCCCTTCAAAGTCGGAGTCGGATGCAATGTGTCGCATTAGCTTGTGCCGGCGACTGTATGAATTTGGGCTTGTTAGGCAGCGGTGTCAGTGGCAGCCTCGCAGCTGCTGCTGTAGTGACTGTGACTCGCTCGATAATTTATCAAAGCCGGTGCTGTGAAATGAATGCGGGGCAGACCAGAGGGGGCTCGGCTCTGCGGTCGCTCTGCAGTGCGAGTGACTCAGCTGGATGAGCTTCAGGAAGACGCCGTATGGTCTTTTTTTTTATCTCACGCATGCCTTCAAGTCTGTTGTAGGTTACTTTACTCTCTCTGCTTGTCTGTAGCTCCCCTTGCTTCATTTTGTATCTGCTTACTGTCTAATTTCCATTCCTTGCATCCAATCTCTCTTGTCGCTCATTTCCATTCTTTTTATCTCTCTCTGTATCCCTCTCATCCCCTCTTTCTGTTATGTTTCCCCCCCCTGCATCCATCAGGCCTCTGATTCCCTGCCATGTCGGGCTTAAGATGTTGATGCAGGCTTTGGTTGTCAGAGATCGGTGTGGATGCTACACACAGTATACAGACTTACAGGCAGCAGCAGAGGATTGAAACAAGCCTCTGATGCCGACATGAAGCTGCTCTACCTCCGCGATGTTGGGGCTCGACTTCTGTCCCAGCCTCCCCTGGCCTTCCAGATGAATGACCGGTTGGTTGTGTTTTGCCACAGTCTGAGCAAACCACGATCAGAGCAAATGGTTCAGGAGCGACACCAGTTACGCTTGTTCACACTACCCAGTTTTTGGCCTCATTTTTCCACTCCCTGACAAATCTTGCAACTAAAGCCCCAAATCAGGGCCAAATTAGCTTTTGACAAGCAGTTGCCAATACCTGGTAACAGTTCAAACATGCAATTCAATAGAGTCACTGACACATTGCCTTTTCCAAATAGTTTTCTAGCAGGATAACTTTAAAGTCACGTAGTCTGAACTTGGCTTCTCAGAACGGCACAGTAAAATGACCCCATTCGATCAATTGGTGCAGGTTTCTCTATAGCAGTACTGGCTAGAAACCACCAGTGGGTCCATCACTGCAAACTGATGCTCCACAAACAACGAGCACTCTTCCCTATTGAATTATACAGCGGGAGAAATCCTGGAGGGTAAGCTGAGAGGACAGGGGGGATGACTGAGTGACGGAGGAAAGCCATGAGAAGGGTGGAGGGATGAGAGGGGCCGGGCGAGTGGGAGAGGTGGAGGGTGAGCAGAGGAGAAGACCGGTGAAAGGAGAGAGAACCAGCCTGTTCTCCGGTGTGCTGATGCTGCTGAAGGACTGGCCGCTCTTTGTCATTTGGAAACCGGTATGACGTAGGTCTCCTTTGAGTTGGCTCCAATGCGGTGCTGGTGTCATATAAATGATATGGCTTTCCGTCAACGCTTCTCCGGGCCTATTGTGAGATAGAGGCCCTCTCTGTGTATGTGTGTAAGTGTAGGAGAGAGGTTGAAATCTGATTACAAGACTCGGGTTGCAGAAAATCCGCTTTGTGAGTCTGTGTGTGTGTGCGTAGAGGGGATGAGAATGTGACTCTACCTCCATGTGTGGCAAGCCCTGTGGAACCAAGCCACTCAATGGTCATGAGGAAAGAGGAGCCGACAGGAAGTACTTAAGTACAAACACACACACACAGGTCCCTTTACATGAGTGTCACCAGTGACGCCACAGGTCCGTGACACAGGATAACCTGGGACCTCCGGGCTCGGGTCATGGCCTCAGCTTCTAATTGTATCCTGTGGCCTCGAGTCGTATAGGTTAATGTATGCTTCTGGTCTAGTCAGCAGTTAGTAGAATATATACCACCACACACACACAATACCGCAGTGCTACCCATCGGCACCTTGACCTTCTGTATCTTTAGAAGCAATAGTCTGGGTGTGAACAGGAGACATCTGGGAGAAGGACTCAGGAAGGAGAGACAGGCTAATGTTCGGGCTGTTCTGAGCAGACACCGGGGAAACTGCTGACCTTGGAGTCCGTCAAGGAAACAGAAGAGAGAGTTCCCACTGGTGCTGTCTCCTCTGGTTTAGGAGAAGTCAGGTTCAAATGAGACCTCACCCATTTCTCTAAAGGGAAGTGCTGAGGTTGTCCAAACCCTCAGCAACAAGGCAACATATGGGAGGTGGATAAGAGCCAAGAGATGTTATTAATTTATTATCAGACTCCTGAAAAGGGAGAGGGTGAAAGGTTTGTGCTATTTTTATTCCCGCTCAACCAATAAAATAAGCTCAGAGGTCTCTGAGCTGGTGGCAGGTGTTCACTTATACTTTTGCGACAAGTGAATTGTTTTTTACAATCATTTTTGCCCCTATATGTAAACGTGAGTGTGTTGAGATTGAAGGATAGAAGAGTGGATGTGCAGAGAGGCACGGCGGAGGGAGAGAAGCAGGCGAGACCAGTGTCTGATGTGAAAATGACCAAGAATGTGATTAAGTCTTCTTTGTTTTCCTCCTCCATCTTCTGAAGAACTCAGGAAGAAGAAACGAAATCCCAAGTGGCCCGTTTACTTGTTGTTATTTGCGGGATACAAACTCAGACGAGATAAAAAATAGGATAAGTGGCCCGGTTGGAAGCCATCACATGATGTGCTGTTCAATCCAGACACAAATATAGACCCAGGTAAGGAGCGGCACAAAGAGCTCACGCTGATACGAGAGGTAATGAAGTAAAATGAGATAATAGCATGATAACTTACACAAGTATAGAGGCTTTAAACCCGTAGGGATAAACAAGATCATTTCGGACGTGCAACAATGAAAGCTGACAAAGGAAAGCAAATTGAAAATGGAACAAAGGAAAAGAAGCGAGATCAACCAAATAAAACAGATGAACAGACGGAGAAAGTGGGGTGAGGAGAGGAGAATGACTTGAAGATGGAGAGAGAGATGGAGGGAGGTTCAGGAAGCTGCCGTCTGCAGCTCAGCTTTGTTGAAACCGTCGGCCATGGCAACCAGACAGCAATGTTTGCTAGTAACCTTGTGCGTCACGCAGTCACACGCTGATGCACCGCATGCACACGCTTAGTGAGAACACGCACATGCCTGTGTGTGCAAAGGCCCAGATGGACGGGCACTTGGATGCATACACTTCTAACATGTGTAAAGACCTACACACACACACACACACACACACACACAAACAGAGATTTACTGAATAAACTGAATATTGAAAAACTCTTTCTCAGCTACACGACAACAAGCACTCGTCTATGATTTTCTTTTTCCACTTTGCACAGTTAGTCCATCGTTTTGCTGCTTCACACACTGACTGGGATTATGTCATCAGGGAAATCATGACGGTATAGATCTTGTTTGGTGTTGAGGCTAAAGGTTTCGTGTCGCTCCACGCCAGACGTGATTTACAGCGACAGTAGAGTGACAGCAGCGTGAGATCGATGCAGCCTCCTGTGGGGAGCCGGGAAGACAAGGAGCCCACAGGTCGATGCCGGGGAGGTGGCGAGCTGTGACATGCACTGGCAGCCACAGTGGTGGTGGTGGTGGTGGTGGTGGTGGTGGTGAGGGTGGTGGAACTGCAGCCTTTTTTAATTCTCTTTCCTTTCAGTATTTGACCTGACAGCATTAATACGAAATGGGAGTCTCACATCATCAGTAAAAGCTTGATTTCAACATTAATACACACTGTTAGTATTTCACTTGATTTACTCTGCAGTTTAATTTGTTATTTAAAAAGGATCCTCTCAAATTTAATGATAGAAAAACATGTGAAACAAATTCTGAGTCATTTCTGGCCTAAATTCTGTATTAGTGATTCCATGTGACTCAGACACTCTGTGGCTTCTCTGCTCTGATGAATGTTCTGTCTCTTTCAAACGCTGAAACATTTTCTTGTTAACAGATATTTACTGATGTACTAAATAGAGAATAGTGATAAACAAGCTGCCTGGGAGAAATCGCGATCATTTCGTTTTAAAGGTCCGTAATTTAAATGTTTCCAGGAAATGTTGACACTGACTCACTGTGAAGACATTTGATTGTTAGCTTGTGGTGTCTTGTGTGTTGATTTCCAGTGGAACAAATTTGTATTTGTTCAGCGGCAAATAACAACATGCATCCTGTAAAGACACTTTACATGGTGAAGTCGTTCTGCTGTTCACAGACTTGAAGATTTATTTTTTACACAACAGTTTTCCTCTGAACTTGTACCTCCTGGTTTTTTTAAGGCAACGTCCTGACACAGTTTATTCCATTAATATTACATTTTCTGGCATTCTTTCTGTTTAAAGGGGCAATATGATGCAGGGGAACTTGCATTGCATCAATTTTAACTGATATAAAGTACATTAAAATGAAAATAAAAATATTAAGTGAGTGTCCTCAGGTTGGAAAGAGACAGACTCAAAGCAGAGGAATAATGATCACACTTATTTGCTTTGTTTACCATCCAGGTTGTGGGGATCTGATCCCACAACACTCATCAACAACCATTTCACCCAGTGCACTGCTTTCAATTTACTCCAGCCATAAATAGTTTTTCACAATATACATTTATTCATTTAATAACTGCATTGCACAGTTCATTTTTTTACTCCAATTTCAGGTCCAGGTGTTTAAATAACCAGTGATAGATCTGCATGTAGAATAAATACAATTTAATAAAATACATGCAGGTATCTAGTTTGTGTTATTAGTCATCTGTAGCTATAAAGACTGAAGCTGTCATATAGCCTCAAATCAGACATGTGAGTTACATGCTGTCAAGTCATCGCCTCAGGTGTATTATGAATCCTTGGGCTCACTCTGAGGTCACAGCTCATTGGTGGAGTCGGGGCTCACTGAGCCGGTTGCCATGGAGATGTCTCACCTTTTTTCTTCTTCTTGTTTTTCCCCGTCTCCCTCATGTCAGTGTGTTCTGAAGAATGTCCCCCAGCTGAGGGACGATTTAAGTGAATGTGTGTGTGTTTACTGTACGGCTGTAGATTATTCAGTCTGAGTAATGCTCCTCTCCGATTGGCCGCCTCTGTCTGGAGATGAGTCGGCGCCTGGCTCTGTGACTGTGTGTCTGCGTGACGACATGTGTGCATATGAGTTAGTTGAACTTTGAATCACACTCCATCTGCGAGTGTTTTCGCCAACGCGCAGGAACAGCTCTCGGCTACAGACACAGAAATACAGTAATTCATGTTGAATTCAGTCTTATGGCTCATCGTAATATAAGATGAGAGGTCTGACCTTTACATTACAAATTAGTCTTTAATGTTCACTATTTACTGCCTAGGAAAACCAAAAATACTACATTCAACAGGAAATCTGTGATAATGTTGCTGCGTATATTCAACATATTTACTTTAAATTTGCATTAGGGTTAATTTAAATAATAAGCTGAATATGACACATAAATAATAATAATAATCAGGTTTTAATTGTTTGTTATTTAAACATCCAGCGGTCACAAAGCAACATTATCAGCACATTCATCTTGTATTTCTGGCCACATGATTAATGTAAATCTAGTATTTACTCCACATGGCTGACACATGCACAAAAGGGAGGAGACACCATCGACAGGCAACGTATGAGTTGGGGACCTTAGTTAAAACAAGAAAGTTCTCATTTGGAATAATGCAAATACACAACTACATTTTCTTCTTTGTACCTTTATTATGTTTTAACAATTCCTCAATATTAAATGCACGAGTTCTTCCAATACATACTCATATTATAGGTGCAAAATGTATATATCTATTAATCTCATATCTGTTTGTGTGTATGTGGCTCGTATATCTTGAGAACAGATTTTCACACTTTGCCTCTGAGTTGTTTATGGCCTCAGGAGGAGCAGTGTCATATCTGGTGTGATTTGGACACGTGACACATCAGCTCCTTAACGACAATAGGAGCAACAACTGATTCCAATCAGGCAGGTTCAGAACGGCCACTGCTCCAGTGTGATTCATTTCAGACTCATAGGTTGAGGTGTTGTCTCTCAGTGGATCCCTGAATAAAGGATAAATACAGAAATAACATGAATAACTTGTATGAAGGAAGCCACATGGTTCATTCTCCACACACATGACTGACAGTGACACTAAGTGATCTCTGACTGGTTTGATATACGGGAGCTTAATGAGAGACTGCCCCTGTGTTCAACCCTTATTATTTCCAACCAGTTTGTCCATTAACCGTTCTCCTGTCTGATGCATCAGTCTGAACAAAAAGCTTTTCCTGCTCCGTCCACACAAATGATCTCAGAGAATCATTTGCTGAAACACGCCGCACCGCCGGCTCTCAGAGCAAACAATGGCCGACCACACAGTGCCACGAGTCAAGTGCTTTCCAGGCCACTTGTTGCTAGGCAGTTTCACCTGCTGCTTTCACGGAGGCACTTTGAACGGAGCAGCAAATTGGGCCCCGGTTCAAAAAACAGCAGATTTCCTATTCCGCCGTTGTTGTTTGTGTGTGTCGGCCGGATGCTACTCGATACACGTGGTCTTGAGTGTCGAGCTGCTTCTTTGGAAACGCGCGGATCTTGACGTGTGCCCCTCGGAAGCGAGGATTGTGTGTCTCGGCAGGCGCGGCCATGGAGCTGTTGCCTTATCGCTCTGTGCCATGTGCGGCTGCCCCTGTGTAATCTGACCTCATGTTGGCACAATCAGAACGGACGGCAACACAAAGAGAGAGAGAGTGCTGCAAAGGAGGTGGCTGGTAGAACGAGGAGGGAGAACAACAAGAGAGGGATTCTGTACGGGGTTGATTTCTTTGCTTGGTCGTTATGATTAGTTCATGTTTTAAATATGTGTGTAGCTGATGATGGGTTGTTGGTTTCACAGCAGGCTGAAGTGAGATGGGGGCTGTAGTCGGAGGCCTATACAGTTACAGCCCCTTAAAAAATTGATGATGTCTTCTTGCTCATTTGCAGAAACGGGTAAGAAATGTCGGACAGCCCCTCAACACATCACAATGCTTAATGCCATTATTAACTTGAACACATATGTTATGGTCTCAGTTTGACTATCTGCCTACTGCTTATTGTGTAACAAAATCTAGTTCAACACTTACCACCAACACACCTACAAAACTATAGAATGAAATCAACAACCTCTTGGCACAGAGCTGACATTATAATAATAGGATTTTTGACCGGGCTTTAGACAAACCGACTATCTGATTGTTTTTGTTATTTACTCTGATTTTCATTCCAATAATTCAATCGCACTGGGTTTGCCAATGTTTTTACTAATCTAATTGAAAAGCAGTTTCCTGAAGTTTGACAAAAATCTAAATTTTTGGCTTTGACAAGAATGTCTTGTTACCAAAACGTCTTCATTTGCAGCTCAAATCAAAAAATCAAGAACATCTGGATTAATGTGGTGACTCAAAGTCGTCCCTGTTGCAGAGAATGCTTGATTGTCTGGCCGTGGTTGTTATGGTGGCCCCTGGGTATATATATATACTCTGGTTGCTGGGGGCTTGGGAATCAGAGATCATCCATGAAATGTGACCTGTACGTGGTCCAGCAGCCCTGAACCGAGGCAGAGACTCCACAGAGGAACAGCATCAGTTTCAGCAGAACAGGAACGAGCGGAGACGTGAAAGGAAAACTGAGGCGGAACAGATGCTGTGATCGACGCTGTGTCGGAGGATTACAGTGTTTTCAAACAGGGAACACGTTTGATGACTTATTTTTATCTGATTTAATCATTTTGCCTGATCTTGGTTTTTTCAATAAGCCTGACTGGAGGACTTGGCGAGGATTTTGGCAGCTTCGCAAATAATCAGCTCTTTCCTGTAGGAGGATTGTTTTGATGGAGGGTGATTTTGTTTTTTGTGGCCGATGTGACCTGCTGCAACCGCCTGGTTCACTGAGACTCGGGATGTGGAGATAAAACCTGGTGAATCTCTGAGACTGTCCAGTGACTGGTGGATTCCAGGATGCCACATCTGGGTTGGGGAGACCTCTTAAGAAGATCGGTGTGGTGATACCAGTCTGACTCTTTCCCCCACCGATGAATCGCATCAAGTATGTTAGTGACTTGAGGCTTTCAGAGAACGATAGACAGACAAATAGAGTTTTGAGCCCGAGGCCGATCAAGATGTCATCTCGTCTGGAAGTTCCCATCAGCCCTTTCTGCTACCGCCGGCACTCCTGGGTTTGGTATGTGAAGAAAAACTGTTGCCCTTCACACCCGCTGTGTGAGTGTGTGTATGTGTGAGTTTTAGTCGACAATTGCGACAAGTCCAGGAATTGGATTGAATTATAAGTTCTAAATCCCACCTCCTCCAGGTTAGTGTATGGGACATGGACCAAACTAAAAACCCAAAGTACAAATCAAATCGACTTACCTTAGTGTTTATTTCTCCAATAAATTTGGTTTTAAATACGTAATTGACGCTATAAAAACCCAGTGATATGTGGACAGTTGAGACTGACTCACGATTGGTTGAGGGCATGTGTTGTTAATTTGGCTTCACTTCTGGATACACAGTGTTTGCTACTAACTTTCACCTTAAGTAGTTGAAATTTAAAAAGCTTTTCAGTGAACATGAGACTGATTCGATGAGCATCCACATTTCTGCAGTTTATGCCAGATCCATTATTAATAACATTTCCTTATCCCTGACTGAGATCATAATCTGGGCAGCATTGTGTTGCTGTGAAAGGTGAACACTGATGTGTATCAGTATAGGAGACATCCTGTGCTCATGTGTGTTTGTTTTTTATATGATTTTACTTGCAGTGCGAGGAAGCAGTGTGTCACTCTCATTAAGCTCTGACCTTTCGGAGTTGTAGCTCAGGCAGGGGACTCTGTGTCCATCGCAGCTGGAAACACTCACTAATGTTCATCTTTACTTAATCACCAACATTTTGTCCATACTTTTTTCTCTACACTGCTCAACAGGGATATAAATCATGTAAGAAGTCTCAGTAGAAGTAACCTCTGCTGTAAGTGGGTTTCTGCCTCTCAGCTTGTGAAATGTGATATCACAGGGTTTCATTGACAAGAGAAACATTTCCTCTAAGGAGATTTCAGCAGGATCCAATCTAATTTTGTGTAATTCTGTAAAGTCCCATCCTGTAGATGCTATTTCTTTGATAATTGCAAAAGCAGGATTATCAGTATTTTCGCAGCAAGTCACTCAAATTTACTTTTGTTCCAAATATTTCACATAATCGAAGCTTGGTTCAAAAAGCAGAACCTCTTCCTCATGTTCTGAACAAATTAAGTGTTTTCAGATCTAATTTTGTGAACGTTCCCTCTTTCACTCCCCTCGACCTCTGAACCTGAAGTGAATCATTGTTTTGATTCACCACTTTGCAGATTTCACTCCTACTGCACATCATGTAGCCCGACAGGTGGAGAAGCACCGGATAAACAGGTGATGTGTTTGGAGGTAGAAAGGAAAAGTATCGGCTTGTGTTGTCACGGCTCCTCCTTCTTATAACACTAATCCTCTATCCTGTTACAGACGTGACACAGCACACAGATACCACATGTACGCCTGGTGTTAACATGTGTTCTAGATGCATCGAGGTGTCATATGATCTGCAGAGGTGGTCAGGGGGGGGGCGTTGTGACCACATTGAACGCAAGTGTTAATGCGTTCGTGCCGTCAATTTTACACTAAACAAGTTGGTGGGCTGAACTAATAAGCACGTGCCACTGGTTTCCAAACCAGGAGCTGGACCGCGAGCAGCTATTAGCCAGTAAACACGTGAAGCCACGCTCTCCTCGAGCCTCATTATGTCAGTCATATGGGGAAGACGAGACCAGTGGAGCAGCAAGAGAACACGAGAACGCAGATTCATCCTCTTTCTCTATTCTCTCTATTCCATCTCATTCTTTTTATATGTTGACAGTTTAGTTTATTGTATTTTCTGATATGGAGAGATAACAAAAAAGAGAGTTTATGCAAAATCCCCTCTGTGTTATCCCTCGGCTCTAATATGTCAACAAAATGCAACAAGCTGAGTTTATCAATCGTCCGATTTCTGTTCTGAATATTTAGCAAATCAGTGCGTAATTGAAAATATGTCCTAGTTCTATAAGGAATAAATATAATTTGATTAAAAAAATATCTTATCACATAATCAACAAAAGGACTGTGGCACGTTCCCTTCCCTCAGAGTCTTAGGGGACATGTTTGAGATCTTCTGGGATTGTGTCTTATTTGCTCTTTTTAATGTTCTTATAGTGAAGCTGTTTCCTCTGCAGCTCTTCCACCGATGTCTCGTGGTTCTAGATGTTTTTTGTTCGTTCCGCTCGGGCAAAAAAACTCCCACATTTTTTTCCGAATCACGGCCGCAGGTTATCACAGCGTGAGCGCTGCTGACGTCAAACACGGTTCGGTGTTGGCTCTGAAAAGAGAGTCGGCTGTGCATAGGGGATTAGGTTAATCACAGGGGGACTGACTGCAGGGCCCTGCTTTTTTCTGAGAGGGGAATTCATGCAGAGCGGGGTGCTCTGGCATAAGGGCAGACGCCCGTTGATCCCTAAATTCTCTGTTTATCTGAAATCAGATGTGGCAGCTTGATAAGAGCTTATCATCGCTGTCCTTGCCGTTTCCGAATCTTTCTTCTCTTATCCGATGCTTCCTTCCATAACACGTGAACACGGACAAATCCAAACACTGTAGGATGAAGTGTTGTATGCTGTAAATATAAGTGAGTAAGTAGTATGAGGGGAAAACATGCATCCATCCATTCATCCATCCATCCATCCATTTTTTATCTTACTTTAATATACATGGGGGAGTTGGAGCTTACATTGGCCGAGAGGTGGAGTGCTCCCTTGTTATGTCACCAGTTTATTGCAGGGCCAACGCAGAGTGTCACAACCATCACATTCACAGCTACTGAGCAGGTTTTCATGAAGCTCGGTGGAAGAACGGGATGAGGATTCAAAAAAGAACTCATCAGATCTTGGTGTGAATCCAGAGACTCCAGGTTTTCTTTAACATTGCAAGATTTTTGACATTTGAATTAATGTCCCAGTGAAAAGTACATGAATCATGATTTAAAAAACAAGCAGGCACATTGAGATGACTGATATTAATGCTTGCACGGAGGTGTTGCAGCTCGACTGAATTGGGCCGAGGGGCCTTCATGGACGTTTGCGCTCTACTGAGTGCCATTCTAGTTAAGGACGTGAGTTTTCTTGCATTTCACTGATTAGTGACATTTGTTCTTTTCAGATTATTCTCAGTCTGGTTTTAAGAATGAAAGACAGGTGCAGAGCCGAAGCCTTTTGGTGCAGGGCCTGAACCAAATCCACAGATAATACTGAGAGGTGTCTCCTGCTCTGTCTTGTATTTTTATTGTGATAGAATAAACACGCTTGAGTGTTGCATTATGGGTCGTTTGCAGTCTTCATGTTCCTATAGGCTAGTGAGGCTTTTTAAAGTCCTTTGAGTCTTTCAGAGTTAATCAGTTGGAAGGTTTGTGTGACATGTTCCGCTGCCAAAGATGGAAAAACAAACCCATGACGAGTGAAAACCAGTTCCTCGTGTCTTCTGAAGTCTTTACTGCTGGAATGAACCAGAGGAGACGGGGGGAGAAAAATATCTGTCACGGACAAAGAGTTAAAAGATCAGTGAAAAATGTTAAACTGTCCGATGGAATATTTAGGAGAGAGGAATCCACTCGCTCTGTCAGCTGACCGGCGGCCACAGCAGACTTCCGACCGAACAAAAGTTCTGGTGATCAGCCAAACGCCGGGAGAGGGTCAGATGTTCCACTGTCCCTCAAATCCGTTCACTCAGTCTTATTTTACATGTGTTCTTTTCGTGTGGTGCACAATGCGATCTCTAATTACTTCCTGGCACGATTGTTTATGTCCTCGGCTGAGGACGACCCTCCCACGTCCATTTTTAACAACACACTAAATGCACAACAACATTTTTTGGCAAGATCCTCATCGGCTCCGCAGCCTGACCCGAGCCTCGGGCTTTCACTTCTCTGGGTCATTCTCAGCTCGTGTGAGGATCAGAGACGAGTTGTCGAGATCACACGGACGTCACATGAGAGGAATCAGAGTCAGAGTCAGACTGAAGATCAGGCCGGTTTCATTCATTTCTTCATCCTCCGTTGCAACTTCTATTATATTCTTTATTCTTTCTTTATTTTAACCCACGGCCGTCGGTTGGTTGGTTTGTTTTAAACCAACTCGGTGGAAGGATTTGTTCTGGGTCAGGGACGTTTAGGGAACTCATGACTCCATGTGAGCTTGAAATTTGGTGCAGCTTGATTTACTGTTGAGCCTTGGCGGAGGAGGTATGCGCTCTACTGGGTGCCGTTCCAGCTCGATGTACTGGAGCCTGTGTAGTGAGGCGATCACGTGTTATCAGTGCAATATAAAAATAAAAGATTGGCGGAGTTTACGAAGAACACAGACTAGGAGGAGTTGTGAAGGTCAAAGGTCACAAGGCCCAGAAATGTATAAACAATTTGAAATTACTTATTTATCCAAAATCAATAAAAAATGTAGAATAATTCAGATTAAATGTCTAAATTCAATCCCCACATGACCCCTAAGGTGATGGTGATTTAACTGATTTGAAAACTACAGGTCACATTCAGGTGTTAAAAACTCGAAGCCCCCCCCCTAAGAGGAATTGGATCTATTGTCTGTTTCATTTCTTTCCCTCTGTTCATCTGCCTCTACTTTGATGAACTTCTTTCTCTCAGTCCGTCGCTCTGATACTCATTCTCTCTTTAGAGCTCATACCTAAATAGCTCTCATGATGAGGCCGGCTCTTTGATCCTGATCCAGTGCGATTGTGTGTATACCAGACGAGTCTCGTGTCGAAGGTGATGAGCCTGTCGGGTTCTGTCAAATCCGTCTGAAAATCTATTTGCAGTCTTTGTTGTTTGTTTTTTTCCGGCACCGACACGCTCCTCATCCCCTCCAGTTTCCTTATCTGGAGTGCGGCGATGATTGGAATTGCGGAGACGAGCCAAACGAGCGGTCCGCCAGCGACAGGCTGACAGGCTGCTCTTAAGGGGCCTGATGGAGCTACACGTCCAAAATGCTCCAAGTGTTATTGTGAGTGTCTTCGTTTTCCTGCCGTGTTCGTTCTGAAATCACAGCGACGCATTGTCTCCCCAGAACGGTTTAAGAATAAACGATAGGACTTTTCAGACGTGACTGGAAAACTGTTTCCATCTGAATGAAAGGTGAAAGGTCAACTGGAGCAAGGTCAAGAGTGAGTGCGTAGACCAAGATCACAGGGTGAAGAGATTAATGTTGTGTTTGCACGGATGTATTGGATTTCAGTCTGATTTAAATGCACGTGTATCGTCACAACACCTGTGCAGCTGCTTTCCAGCGACTCCTATCTCTGTAATTTGATTCAACGTGAAATCACACGAGAGGGAATTGGGTTCACGTCCTGGGTAACGGCCGCTCGGGGGAGTTTTCCATAGGGCACGGCTCATCTGGTGGCACGTCCTGCCTGCCACATCCTGTGCATGTGAGCTTCACTCCACGTCTGCTCTGGGCTCCAGGCAGTGTGGACTAGTCGCACAGCGCCATCTTCTGGACACAAGCCTGAAAAATAAGTTGCATTTCTGTGGGGAATGAAATGGTGCCCTCTGGTGTTCAGAGAAGGGTCCTGCCACATTTAGCTTTTTTTGTTTTAGCCCATAAAACCTGGGAGCTGTATTGATTTTAGATTTGTAAGAACTGTTCTTAAATACACTTACATCTGCTGCAGCATCATTTGTTAGTCTAATGCACAACTTCGTACAGCTTCAGTTATTTATCTTTAAATCTGTATTTATATTTGTCTATAATACTTCAATACTAAATGTGTCTGTCAATCACCTTGAGCTAAAAAAATTTGAATTGTCCACATCTCCATTAGCACATAATAATGGTTCGACTGTCATCTCAATGCAGTGAAACATATCTATCTATCTATCTATCTATCTATCTATCTATCTATCTATCTATCTATCTATCTATCTATCTATCTATCTATCTATCTATCTAGCTAGCTATCTAGCTATCCATCTATATATTTTATTGGGAGGACATTCAGAAAACGCAACTACCGCAAAAATACAGAATTATAGTTTAAGAATAAGTAGAAATTGTCATGTTGAACAGGGATAGTGAAGGAGGACAGTTAACCTGGACCTGCTGCTGGAGGTTTGTGATATGAGTCCATTGGGCTGTGAAGTGATAACATGCCCTGCCCAAGGTTTGAATAGTTTCACTGGGCGGCTGTGGTTTGCACCAACAGGTTTTACCATAACTTTAAACCCTATTGTTCAGACTGGTGCTGTATTAGTTCTGGATTACTTCCCATGTTTTGGTTTGTGATATTCTGACCATGACTCATCAAACAAATAAAACACAGCAAAGTTCAAACTTCATAAACACAATGAGTTTATTTTGGTGCCACATTCACTGTTGATTGTTTATAAAGGGAGGTTGAGGTGAGGGGTATTCAGCTGCAACATGCAACTTCACCACTAGATGTCACTACATTCTACTCACTGAACGTTTAAAGTGATACTCAGATAAATAATATGTAACAATAATTTTTTAAATGTCTAAAAGCATTTAGACCAATGTTTTGTATTTTGTTGGCTTGTGCACTCACACTATACAAAATATTGTGTCAACATGATTTGTGCCTGAGTCGTGTCAGGTAGATTTTAATTGGCTAAAATGTGAAAACAACAACTCCCATAATCTCACACTGCTTCAAACCATTTTCAAACTAGGTCTTTTTCATTTATACATATATAAGAATATATATAGTTTTGATTGAAAGACTTATCGCAGCCAAAGTTACACATTGTACTTTAAGATGTCAAACCCGTCACCTTGATATTTAGTTATAAACACAGAAACAGTCCTGACTGATCGACATTTACATTAAAACTATAACTAAAAGAACTGACTCCATTCACATTTCAGCACTTGCTAAATATCCCCGCTGTTTTCCTCTCCTCACACATTCCCATCAACATCCATGAATCACTTTAAAGTCAGTTATCAGGATCTGCAGCAGCTGATATCAGCTCACTGCGAGGAGCAGCAGTTTCTATACCTTCTCCTTCTATGGCGACCCCTCAGGAGGTCATTAAGGGGGAATGCCACTGCCATTGTTGAGCAGGATGCATAAAGCCCTTTGGCCCACACGTCTTCCGCTCCTCCCGTTTCTCATCTCCCTGTGCACTGTGAGGCAGTGGGGCGAGTGTTGGAGTGGGAGCACACCAGTGACTCACGTCTGGTCGCTGGGATCCTCCTCTCGTCCGTCTCTTTACATTTTCCCGTCATCTTTCTGAATCACGTCCAAGTAACTGACAAGGAAGCTTTACTGGTCTTGTCTTGTCAGTTTTTTAGAAACGCCTTCTGTTGGAAATGAGAGGTTTTTCTATCTCCAGTTTCATGATGACTATCAAAGGGAAGTTATGGGGAATCGGACCCGATGGCTGTTACTCACTGTTTCTTCCAAACAGTCACACTCTGATCGCCTTTGTTCCTTTAGAGAGAAGAGGAAATATAAACAGTTCTTAAGAACTTGTCAGTTCAAGGGATCAGATAATCAAAATATCATCCATTCCTGGAAATGTAACTATTAGAAGAACAGTCGTCTTATGATAAAACAGAGATGCTCCGCTCTTAGCCATCACAGGGAGAGTGATGAATTAGACAAATTAACATATCAGATGAAAAAAAGAAATAAAATAAACGAAATTAGTGCTTCAAAAATATATTTTAAAAGTTGAGCTAACAGAAGGATGCTGTTTTTTAAGAATCAATTCTTATGTTGTTTTCGTGTTGCCTTAGTGTTTGTCTACTTGTTGTGAAGGTTTCCAGGTCAGCAAGTCGGTCAGTGAGCAAAACCTCATGGCAGGAAAAATAGAATAAAGAAAAACAAAACTACAATAATGATAAATACAATAATAATACTTTACTGGATCTTATTAATCTGATACTTCATGAGCATATACTGAGATACTGTGTTGTATATGTGGGCAGTTTTCTGCAGAGATAAATATATTGCCTTCTGTGTTCATTTTACTTTTACTTTACTTACTCTACTTGTATTAGTTTACTGACAGCATCCAGACACTAGGAAAGAAAGATACATTTGGATAAAACTAGTAATCAAACAGATATGTTAACTTAATAATTTTAAAAGTGTTACTTCAGTTGTTAACTACACCTGACAGTCTTAAACCTGAAAACACGATACGCAGCATATCTTTATGATTTTGCTCTCACACTTTAAATGGATGCAGTTGGATACACCAGTTGTTTTTGACTGCCTTGGTTGTGTCCAGGTTTTCCTTCCTTCTGTATTGTACTTGCTGCTATTCTTTACAAATCTGTCATCACAGTTGTCATATATGAAGGTTTATGTTTAACAGTGTGTGTATGTACAGTTCCAGGAGGTAGTGCCCCCCCCTCCTGTGACGGTGCCAGATGGAACCGACAGTTAAGGTCGACCAGATTAACAGTAAATCCAAACTCAATATGATTTTCATTTCAATAAGTTCATTTCTGATCCATTACAAACAGGAAAATTAAAAATGTACTTCATAAAAAACTCATAACAGCTTTATAAAATCTCCCTGATTTAACTTTTAGAAGCAACTTCGAAAAATGTGATGTTTAATATATAATACTACTTAAAGTAGTTGTACTTATTTTAAGGGCAATTCCAAGTATTTTAGGTATTTAACAGATCGTTATTTGAATTGTTTCACTATATTGTTTGTACTTCTTCAGGTTTTTGAGTCAATTTATACAAAATATTCTCACTTCATCAGCAGTTACAGATATTTTCTTTTGAGCGAGTGCATCTATATTATTTTCTCTCGTATATTTTCAACGAGGTTATTGAAGCTCATCGTGGGCTGTGAGTGATGGACGACTCGGGACTCCACTCCAGTGACTCCATTCCACAACTTGCATGTTCCTCCTTGCTCTGCTGGGCTGCACTGAAGGGAACAGGACTCCAAACACACACACATCCAGTAGCACACACACACACACACACACACACACACACACTCACACACACACTGCAGGGAGGAAGTATAGTCTGTGACGAGGAGCGTCTAAAAGCAGAGCTCAGAGAGTGTCAGTGTGTGAACAAGAGTTCCTTGATGTGACGCGTGGACTGCTGCTAGTTGTTGTTGTTGTTGTGTGTGAGTGTTAGTGAGTGTGTGTGCGTGAGTGTGTGAGGGATTTGAGATCTCAGGTGTTTCCTGCCAGCTGCTTGTGAGTTTTATTGGTCATGTAGATGGATGCCTGAATGAGTGATGTGTTATTTATATGAGGTGAATGTGTGTGTGATGGTGTGTTTGCTTCTCATTTCAAGGGGCTAATGTGTGTGTGAGTGTGTGTGAGTGAGTTGCATGACACGGTGGGGTTATCACTCATGGTGCTGACTCGTGTGTGTGATGGGTGTGTGTGTCACTCACATGTTTGGCTGTTTGGTGTGAGCGCGTGAGATACAGCACTTCTCAAACTTTCACTCGGGGTGTGTTCTAGTTGACGTGTGCGTTTGTGTGTAGTTTGTTTGTGGTAACACATGTAGTGGTGTGTGCCGGGTAGCGTGTGCGTGAGTTGCATGTCTGTGTCGGGGAGATGTACCGGCGTTCACCTTGTGCCAGAGGAAGGGTTCATTTTGACTTCAGCGAGGAAGTGGTCAGGAAGCTCCATGCCGCCAACCACGCACACAGGTCAGGACACAAACAGACACTCGCACACATCACACGCACACACGTCTCTCACACTTCTTTTTCTTTCATTTCCATCCTTCCATCCTCTGTTGGTTTCGCTTGATGTCATTTGACCGAACAGTTTCTTCCCTCATCAACACACACATCGTCTTTTCTTTGCCTTGTGAATGTTTCTCTTGTGACTAAACGGTGCATCGATCCTGTGTCTTCCTCATTCCCACACATTAAGCATGTGGCTCTTCATTATAGTAATTCCTATCTGGAATGTGGCTCAGCGCACTGTGTTGGTTTAATGGTTTTTGCGATGCAGCAGCTCTGCAGGGAAACGTTTTCATTTGAGCAGGATCTTGACTTATTTGTGTCACAGTGTGTGTGTGTGTCTGTGTGTGTGTATAGTGCCGAGTGGACTTTGTGTTTCAATGACAGCCGGACGGCCCGAAGGATGAAATCTAAAAAAGAAACTAACAAAATTAGAAGAGTGTGGAGCCGTCTCAGCCTTTAGCAAATCTTCACTCGGGTAAATGTGACTCTGTTGCCGAGCAGTTTATCTTGTCTGAAATCTATAGTTTTCGTTTTCAAACCTCCTATTAAATCAGTTAAACTCAATTAGACAATTAATTACTGAGAATTGTTTTGATCTTATCTTTGCTGTGTTCTTGTGAAACGATGGAGACGTTAAAATGTGTTGAGCTGAAACAGTCTGAGAGGAGGACATGACTCTGGGATTGAACTCACAGCGTGTGCAGCCTGTTACGAGGAGTCTCCATGATTTAGTGTGATGATATATGACCAGACAAAACATCACTGCACAACCCAGCACTAGAGCAGCCTATGAATAGGACACTACGCTATTTTTTTAATTATATTTATTAAAAAGAACAGAAAAACAGACAGAATGACTACAGTCGCCATTCCAGGAAAAAACAGAACCTCTGACTTTAATTTACTGAACTTATTCCTGATTTCCTGTACATGGAATGTCCCTTATTCTCCTAAAAGTTATAATTGGATCAAAAATATATTAATAATATGAACACATGTGAGCAGTTGTATTTATACATGCAAATGAGACTCAAGTCTTCAGAAGAAACAAACACTGTGGATAAAAATGTGTCTTATCTCACCCACATAACATGACAATCTATTTAGATATTTGAGCCAATGCGATAAGACACAGTTATGTTTATTGAAATAGAGGATGGAGTCGCTGTGATACGCCTGAGCCTTTGCTGAGCAGAGAATTAGTTGGAAATAAAGTTGTGATTCAGCAGAAGAGACCGAGTTGAGAGAGAGTCAGAGGGAAATGAAATAAGAAACAACAAACACTGGTTCTGATGTTGATACGAGGCCGCTTTGTGAATGTTCAAGTCCTTGAAGAAATAAACCAGTGTGAGAACTCTGGCTGGGTCTCGGCCCAGAGAACCATCGGTGCTCTGGATCCACATGGAGACGGATCAGGCTGCTGGTTCAGACTGATCCGAGGTTCAGAGGAGGAGAAAACAGGGAAAAGACGAAGCCTTCATGTTGAAAAGAAGCTGGAACAGTGTTTCAGAATGAGGTGACTTTACAGCAGCGAAAAAACTTGGTGTTTTTCTCATCGTGCATAATTCTGGATGTTTATTTCTTTGATTAAAACAAACAGCCTTGGTTGCACAACCCAGGTTGTAATCATGGAAGTCTGGAGACGTCAGGCGTCCACCTCAGGTCGGGTGGGTTCCACCTCTGCGACTGAGGTTTCCTGTGGAAAGTACTGGACTGTACTGGGGAAAGCAGAAGTACACAGATGGAGCTCTGTGCTCTGCTGCATGTCTGAATCATTAGACAGGTAGAGGAGCCTGACAGAGAGTGCTCGGGGGGGTAATTACCACCTGGCCTCTTCCTCACTCTGACATGTGCATGGTACTGGTTGTGCTTTTTGCTTGTGCATACATGGCCTACATCATACATACCCACGTGCAGCCGCCCTGCACCATCAGTGGTATGTGGGTGTGTATGAATTAGCCTACATACTGTGGGAGCTTCCAATGCTGGGATTCTCTCTTCTCTCACTTGTCCTGCTAGAGCCATAGACTGTATGTAAAGAGGCTAGAACAGATAATCTCCAGGAGAGATAGGCTTAACCAAATATTTGGACAGTGACCCGGATTCCTATGGCGTAATAACAAAGATGAAAGCTCCGGTTTATCTGTTCCTGGATGCTGGTTTCGCTTTGCAGCCTCTGCTCTCACATCAATGTCCAGTGTCATTTTCCTAGATCTACTCCTGCGTCCAGCTCTTTCTAAGTTTTTTTTTATTGTCCCATGACCTGACCTTTCACAAAGTTTTGTGGAAATCATTACTCCAGTTTTTTAAGTTATCTTCCTGGCAGAACATATGACCTCCTTGGAGAAGCTCTTAATATTTTTTAGAATAAAACAAATTCAATAGAAGGTTATAACGTTTAAAATAGTTTTAAGGTGAATTCAGACCACAGATCCTTAGAGACTGCGCATATAAAAATGTGTCTTTAAGAAAAAGTGGTCAGCAGTGGTCCTCAGCCGGGACCATGGACAACTCAGTCCAGTACATGACAGAAGGAGCCTTTTAGTGTCGAGAATATCAGCAAAGCAGGTTATGATGTAATTTGTCTCTCTATGCTAAAACAGTGTGGCTCAAAGAGAAATGTAGAGCTACAACAATTGGATCCTAAACCGAGTCATGTTGCCCTTCTCTGTGTGAAACTGCAGAAATCTTCAATCCAGCTCAGATTCAAGTGAAGAGCACAAACCCTGAGGCTGCTCCACATCCTCATCTTACACTTGATCCACTAGCTGTCAGCGTTATCTTCACTGCGATGACCTGTATTCATCTCCAGAACTCCAATCTTAGACATTTACAATATAGTAAATCACATGTGCTGCATTTAAACTCATGTTAAAGTGAATATGTGAATAATAAAACAAACTTGTGTGGGGCCACAAATATCTATATTTTACATAAGAGAGGTTCAAAGGAGAAACTTCTTTTTGAAAGAAACAAACACCTCAGAAACAGACACTCTCTGCAAACAACTCATCTGAAATGTATTAGTCTTCAAAAAAGCCCAAAAGATCAAGGCCACAATTAAACCACATCTGGTAGAAGCATTGAACACTTTGATCATCACCATGTGGGAAATCCAGAAATTCATTTAAAAGTAAAGGCTAATAAAAAAGGAACTATTTAGTGAAATGTTATGAAAGATGAAAACGTTTAATAGCATGACATGAAAATACTTGGGTTAAGTGCCAGGTACTTGTACTTGAGTAAATAAACTCTAGGTCACATACTTGGTAACCTGTCAAATCTACTGAATCCTCCAATTAGGTGAATAGAGTTGTAGTTCTGCTGCACACATACAGGGATTGGGAGCACTGGGAGCCTGTCTACAGACCAGGGGATGTAATGGGAAATAGATGCCACAGTGTAATTAACCAGTCCAGGAATGTTTGTTTTCATTTTCTTTAAAACCAAAAGTTTCTCAGTCCTTATTTTTCTGATTTTCACTCGAGTCAAAAGCATATTTCACATCCTCTGTTTCAGTTCGAACAAGTGCCAAAGAAGTATCACCTCACCCACTCACTTCCACAGACACACAAACGCACAAAAACACACACGCACGCGACCGAGCCGCTCGTTCCTCCTTCAGTACAGGCGTCATCGTACCTGTGGCCAGTTCTGCTTTGTGTTTCCTCATGTGACACCAGGACTTTTGTATTTAGACTGTAAATAATTCAAATGAGCATCTGCTTGATGACTTTGTACCTAAATGTGCACGTGCAGGAGTTTTTCCTCTTTTCTGGTCACATATTATGAAAGGGCCAGAGCACGTGTACTTTTCCCTCAGTGTGGTTTTATATCAGTGTAAAACTGTGGTTTATGGACATTTCTTCATGAAACAATATCCTTCAGTGTGATGGTCACAGTTGATGCATCTCAACAATTAATCATTTCATTTTGAGGCAGTTGGAAGCCAAACTGTTTCACATCAAATTTGGATGGTTTAAGCTTAAATAAATACATTTTCCATATTTTGAAGTCACATGTTTGAGCCTCACTGTGCAGCACGATGCAGGTGCAGATATTTCATAACTATCTGCTTAAAAGGGGAAGTTACTTTGTGCTCATCTTAAATTCATGTGTAAAATAATTATTTGTTTTTAATAGTTTTCCTTTATTCTTGACATTTAAAAAAATGACCGCCTCAGCGTGTTTAATCTTTGACTGTTCCAGCTATATTTCAACTTTTTAAAAAGATATGTATTTCCCCAGCAGATTTATGTAGGAACATCACATTCAGCTGCTATTTCTGCCCGGTCTGATGGGATCACTCAGCCAGCTCATCAATCCTTCTGGGGCATTTCAGAGCTCTGGCACGATTCAGAGTTTGACAGAAACTTCCATTTAGGCTCCACTGTCTGGTCCAGTTTGTTCTTCACTCTCAAAGATTTGCAGTAGTTGTTGAGAAAGCGTTTCTCTGCCGTGAGCTCGGACGAGAAGCTGAGCTCACGCTGCGGTGAAACAGATGGTTTTTATCTGCCATCGCCGGAGCCACGAGGTCGTAAACATCGGTGGAATTGCTCAATTTAATAACGAGTCGGATTGGAGCGTGCGCTGAGGAAATGATGTTTCAACCTCGGCTAACACTGGGACACAAACAGAAGGTGTTACCATGGCACCTCTGTTTGCACAACCTGGCAGACGAATGGCCACTGGTTTCCCCTCAGCATAACACACCGGAAGGAAGAGATTAATACTGAGCATGAGAATGCTCTCTCTCTCCCTCTCTCTCTCTCTCTCTCTCTGGCTGTCGGTGACACTCTGAAGCTGTTTCCCTCTAACGGATCATTCTGTGCTCGGTCAGGAGAGAGAGGGTTTGACATGTTGCTCCTAGATTTGCTTATTGGGAAGTTAGATTAGTTTCACACTTTTACTGTATCCACATTTATTCTCCTGAGATAAACTCGTCCCCGGCCGGGTAAAAACATTCTAATTAGGAGAATTAAAGAGTGTAATACGAAAGTCTAAGTCTATCAATAATTCTCAGTTTCTTTTTTCCTTTAAGGAAACGTGTCAGACTCCATTTAAAACTCAGAGCAGGACTATCTGAGTTTAAATCTAAGATCTTCAATACATACAGTACATACCGGACTCACATAACTGAGGTTGTTTAATGAATACACAATAAATAAGACAGTGTAGTAAGTCGTTTTCATCCTGAGAAATTCCTACTCTATTAGTTTTTTTTCAGTTTTGCGTTCCTTCTGTATTCATACATGGACTCTGACAAGTTCCACACATTTTACCTTTGGCTGGCAGGAAGTGTTTTGGAAAATATGTCCAACTCACTTACACATTTGTATTCTCAGATACAACCTCCCTGGAAAATATGAGCAATAATAATTCGCAAAAAAACTGCATTTTCAGCCGTCACAGATACGACAAAGTGTCTGTTATCTCTAAAAACCTTGACTTGACCTCAAGGACCTGACACTTGACCTGCACTCGTCCTGATTGACCTTGTTTGGATCTAAAGTGGTCTCACTCCAGAGGACAGTAAACTGCTGCAGGATTCCCTCTCGTTCTGTCGTGTGTCATCTCAGGTCATGTTCCATTTGCCAGAACCTGCATCAGAACACTTCATCTCACTGAGTGTAAACACGCTCTCCAGGCTCACCCTGTCTCTTTACGCTCACACAAATCAACACACAGGAAGCTGAGCTGTCCCGCTGTACCAGTAAATGAGAGTCAGTGTTACTAGTCAGTGGCTTCTGTCAAAACAACACCATTGTCTCACAGCTCGGAAGTGGACTCATTTCCCAGAAAGAGATTCATTCAGTATTTGTCCCAAATCTTTGCATCCATCGTCATTGTCCTCTGTTCCATGGTAGCAGCCGCCTCGTTCCTCAGAAGAAGTTTAGATGTCATTCTGATCCCTCATGATTATCGTCATCTTTATGTAAACACTTTATGAGATGAGTCGACTTTTTTTAAAACACCCTCTTTAACTTTTTGGCCACTTCTTTTAAATCACTTCATCTTTGTCGTAATTAGAATCTCCTGATTTCAGATCATCTCTGTTTTCCTTTCTATCTGCATCTCAGACACCTCTGTTACATTGATCAGTTATTGATCCTATTTATACATTAAAATACAGAAAACATCTTAATTTCAAGCCCATGATTAGCTTGTGTAAAAGACTAAAGTTACTATTGTGGGTGATTGTAGAAAGTGTCAGTGTGAGTGCTCGTCTCTGGGATGTGCTGGTGATCTGTCCAGGTGTTCCAGTTCAATCTCAGTATGTGACCTCGTATGAGTCTTGAAATAAACCAGTAGAGACTGAAACTGCACTGGTCGGTGAAGATACAACCACAGCTGCTTGTTGATCAGTGGTTGTGTGTCGGTATCTGTTGGATTGCTTCAGCACCAGCTGCTTTTGTAATTTGTTTGTGTGTGTGCGTTTAAGAGTTTTGGTTTATTATGGAACTTGCCTCCAAATTTTTGGAATGCGTCAATATTGGCCAGATTCTGGCAGAAGCTGATGGGGATCGAGTCGAATAAACCAGCCGTCGCTTCACTGACGTCTGTCAGTGTGACTGATGCTTCTGGACCATGGGAAAGGAATGTCATGTTGCCCTAGCTGCGGGTCACAGTGAGCACTTCCTTATTGCTTTAGAGGAACATGCGACAGAAAACATGAGCGACCTTCACCATAATTATCACAAGTAGCTGGAAAATATGCCAATTATCTGGGAATTCCCAGGATCCCGGATCCCCCTTTGTCCTCTGGTCACGGATGATGTACATGAAAAATATAAACACAAATGTGCGTCAACCTGGTGACACTTTGATCCTTCACCCCCCACCACCCTTTCACACAGTTTCAGATTCCCTAAAGTCAAACGGGTGTGAGTGATTATTCATCCACTACCTAGGAAGCTCATAATTGCATGAAAGCACTTTGACTGCGGTTGTTTTCATCTCTGTGTAGTTTAAATAAACACTTGTGGTTCTCTTCCTGTTTCTGAAGAGTCGTCCGGCGGCTTTGAATTAACGGAGCATTTATCTATATGTTTACATATCGAGAGAAATAATGGAACAGAGCGAGAGCACGAGAGAGAGAGAGAGAATGGTACGAGCGAGAACAGTTTCGGGGGGGGGGTCTTTGTTTGCAGGGTCTGTCTTTGTCTTGTTATTACAAGGGTAAATTCTGGGATATCCCTTCTTTGTCCTGTTGAACACCAGGGTGGAAAAAAAGAGAAGAAGATAAATGTGCAGATCTATGTTGAGTTTTCTACATTTTGAAAGTAAATCTGCTTTAGGTTTGGGGCAAAAAACCTGGATATTCATCTGAAGATTTTCCTTTTGTTTTTAACATTTTACTTCTGATAAAGATCCTTAGTCTCAGGTCTACTGTCTGTATCAGTGTCACACACTCGTCTGTCTCATGGGGGAGGAATCTGACGTCGGACGATGGCGGTTTCGGGGTCACAGTGAGAACTTCCTGCTTCCTGTAGTCAAACATGACGCCAACACAAGACTGATTCCTTCATTTATCATAAGTGTCATAGATCAAATACACCTGTACGTGACTCATCTCCCTCTACAACCCAGAGTGCAGAGACACAACTTTACTTTGTGTTGCAGTAACTGCTCACACATATACTTCATGAAGGAATCAGGGATCGACTCTGCCTCCTCAGATAAACAACCATTGTGCAACGGACCCGACGTCCACTTGCTCTCATGCTCGGACGTCTCATCGTGTGTCAGCGTTTACATAACACAACAGCCATCAGCCGTCTCGGATCGGGGGGGAAGTGCCGTGGCGCAGCTGTCCATTAGTTGATTTCCTCTTTGTCTCTGATGCCTCCACCCTCCATCAGAACACCTGTACCCCGGCTGTTAACCTCCTCTCAGGACTGCGTTTGTACTGTGTTAAATGAAAAAAATGGGTTTTGCAGGCATTTTCGAAACCATGTGAAAACTTCAATTTGCATTTTCATGCCACTATTTTCATAGATAAGTTTGATGCAAGATATTTCTATCCTGTGTCTAAGAGAAGAAGTGGAAGCTTGTGAGATGCGGTTGACTAGACTCTGCACGTGATCATTACACACAAAGCAGTGGATTGACCTGAGGGCGGAGGAAGTCGAGCATTCAGTGCATGGTGCAGTGAGTGCAGGCATGCATGTGTGTGCATGTATCAAACAAAACCTGGACGGGAAATTATTGCGGGCAGAAAATGTTTGCTATTTTAATTTAACAGAAGGAATAAAGGTTTCTTCCTGACATTTCATAAGCTCATATTTAACATATGATATTTTCTCACGCCTTGTTTTTTTTGCGTTTCATTAATGATCCGTTCATGAAGCCATTCACCGTAAGTCCACATTTTAATTCAACATTATCATGGTTTATTTCTACATATCAGACCAAATGGAGATATTATAACAAACTTGTATAATTTAAAATATTTAATTTTGAGTCGTGTGTCAGCTAAAATATTCAAGTCAGATCACACATTACATTGATTCTAGTTTCTCTCTGTAACAACCTGATCAAAGTCTTGATGTCATTCCCATCCGAACAAACCCAAAGTCATGAAGTCATTAGAGCTAAATAACAAATAACGCGGCCCTCTCATTACTTAGAGACTCAAGAATTTCCTCATGTCAAGACCCGAAACCAAAATAAAACAGATTTTGAGGTTTAGTCTATGTTGTTAATCCTAACGAATCAGAATTCTTTCCCTCGAGAGAAGGAACTTTCTGGTCTGTACCCGTCTGTACATTCACCAGAGGATTTGCCCTCTGAGCACCGGGAGGCACCTGGGCTGGTCAGAGCCGGGACTTCCTGCTGTTTCAGGCTTAAATCCAAAGTTGTGTTGCTTCTGTTGCTCCTTGACATTTTCTCAGCCTCTCACGTCATCAAATAGGAGCCAAACGGTCTCTTAAGACAAACCTGTTTTCTTTGGATACCATTTTTCCACATTATAGTTTGTCAATGTGTTTGTGTTTTTATTTGTATCCACAGATTGAGACTTTAACCACTGTCCCTGTTGTGGTTTGGACCCATGATGCCCATCATTTGTATATTTAATAAATAACTCTGGCATTCACATTTAACTTTCCCTCGATATAGAATAACACATAAAACATCTTCAGTCCCAAATGTCCCACATTTTATTGGAATTGATTAGTTGAGTATTTACATCTTTTCATCCACTGCTGCAATGCTTTTTATCATCATCATCATAATATAAGAACAGTTATGTAACTTTGATTTAATTCAGACTTTTACATCTCTGTCCATAGAGTTCTGTCCTCTGAAAACTCTTCTTTCATGATCGGATGCTTTTCCCAGTCCAGATTTTATAATAATAAATAGAAGAATTGTTTTAGTTGTGTGTATGTTTTTGTTGAAGTTTGTAGTGTAACCAGTACTGCGTCTGCTGGTGTGTGTTTACTATACAGAGGCATCAGTGATGGCAGAACTAAGAAGTGAGGGAGTTTCATAAAGTCAAGCTACAGTGGAAAATGCTCAAAGAAAAAATTGTTCAGTTTGTTTGTGAAAACCATGTCTGGCAAGTTTTATCTAAGTCAATAAAACCAATTAAAATAACTGATAAAACGATGATGCTCTCCTCCTCCTCCTCCTCCTCCTCCTCCTCCTCCTCCTCCTCCTCCTCCTTCTCATTCTTCATCATGAGATACTGCTCCTCTCTCTTCCCTCATTCCTCCCCTGCATCCTCCTCACCAACGAACACTGTGCACTCTAACATGTCACTCTGCCCTACATGGTCAGGCCATATCGAATCGTGTGTGTGTGCGTGCGTGTGTGTGAGTGCGTGCGTGCGTGCGTGTGTGTGTGTGTGTGTGTGTGTGTGTGTGTGTGTGTGTGTGTGTGTGTGTGTGTGTGCATGCATCTCTTTAGGGGATGTAGATGATACACGTGAAAGAATTTCTGTTCCCTTTTTTCTTATGCTGCTTTGTTAAAACCAAATCAAAACCTCTCAGCGTTTGACAGCGTAAACAAAAAGTTATCAGAGAGAGATTCGATATTTGTATTATTTTAAAGTTTAATAAGAGGTGTTTACACGGAAAAAACTTTTTCTCAACTAACAGGAAAACCACCAACAACTTAGAACGTGGTCTTTAACTGTTATGTTGAATATGTCCACAAGGTGAATTTAAAGCGGTTCCAACAACCATAAGGTTGATGGTTCAATCCCTGTCTCCTGCAGTCTGGAAACCAGTGTCCTTGGGCAAGATAATGATCCCTGACGGCTGCTCAGCTGGTGTGTGAATGACGTGAGATAGAAAAGTGCTGTATTAATATGTGTATGAATGTGTGAAAGTACAATATGAACTCAGTCTCATGTCTGAAGATGAAGCTCCAAAGACAGAAAAGCTCTAAGACGTTGGTGTTTCTCTGTTTTCAGCTTCGATGTGGAGAATGGCCCGTCTGTCGGCTGCAGCCCCCTGGACCCCCAGGCCTCCCCCGGCTCGGGCCTGGTCCTCCACACCAACTTCCCCGGTCACAACCAGCGGAGAGAGTCCTTCCTCTACCGCTCGGACAGCGACTATGACCTGTCCCCCAAGTCCATGTCCCGAAACTCCTCCATCGCCTCTGAACTGTAAGTAAAGGCAGCTCCAGTTGAGCGGGACCAGATTGCACACACTGCAGATATCTCTTTATCTAGTCCCATGAGTTATTTCCTGGACGCCAACAATCTCACAATTTCAAGGAATTTAAAATAAAATATCTAGATTCACCAAAGCCAAAAAGTGTCACAACCTTCCACAAAGTTTTTTCACAATCCCGACTATAAAAATAACAGGGGTGAAAACATAACCCCCTTGGTGGAGGACATAGCTGCAGCAGGCCAACATGAGTGAAGCAGGTTCACATGGGCTGGCTGCACTTTACATTCATGTTTACACATGCAAACCTGCGGAGGATACATTTCCCAGCAGAATGAAGAGGTTGATTGCAACACTCATTTTTACTATATATATATAATGCCAACTCATATTTAGCTTATAGACTCTGTGGTGACTGTTACAGTAGACGTCCTGTTCGTCCTCAGTCACACTGAACTACAGACAGTCTAGTTCAGTTCCGTTTCTGCCTAACCTGACACTGTGCATCTCATGGAGAGTAACAGACATGTACACATATATATTTCATGATTTCTACACATGCCTCCATGTCCTGGACCTGAAGTGTTTATTTAGAGGATTGTGGAGGTAACGTGTACAGTATGATGGCAGTGTTTGAAATCACAGGCCCGGGGCAGCACATGTTTAACAGATGTTTAACAGATGTTGAAGTTTGACTTCAGTTTGCTGCTCAACACTGGTTCTGGTTTATATTTATGTTTATGCAAATTAGTCAGTGAATTGATTGATTGAGACGTGCATTAAATAACTGAGAAGCATATGTTTCATAATATAATGTTTATTAGTATAAATAATTATATTTTAGGTGCAAACACTATAATGATCTTATCTGCAGTTAAGTCTATTTCATTTCTATACATGACATCAAGCAAGAACTTATTAAACATCTTTTTATTTATTTATTTATCTATTTTCTAATTCAGTAATATATTGTGTTTAAAATGACAACTCTCCTCATGATACACAGGTTTATGATTAAATCCAAGTTCACTGAAGTGCATCACACATTCTGCTGTGGAGGCTCTGATCCTGCACAGCTCTGCCCCCTAGTGGTAGCTGTGTGGTAGACGTTCCAGAATGTGATCACTGTGCGACTCCAGATGTTTCACAACGATTTGAAACCCACAGAAGATTATTTGAGTACTTTGGGCCTTGACTACAGAAAAAGGTTCCTCTTAGAGCTCAGTACCTTACAAGGTCACATCAAATCTGACCTGTGAACCTCCTCCTCTCCTCCTCTCCTCCTCTCCTCCTCTCCTCCTCTCCTCCTCTCCTCCTCTCCTCCTCTCCTCCCCTCCTCCTCTCCCTCTTTGAAGTCTTCTCTTTCAGTCAATCATCGTAATGAGACTCACTCCCTCTTTGCTCATCGTTGTTACTTATTGTGAAGCACTAAGACTCATGAAACTTACCAAAGCTCATGTTTGGTGTTTTCTCTTTTCAGACATGGTGACGACCTGATCGTTACACCTTTTGCTCAGGTAAGCATCTGACTGACAGTACACAATGTAGACTGAGATAATCTAAAGTTATCAGTGTCCAAAATACAAAAGTGTGTGTCTTTTACAAATGTTTTATTTTATAAAGAAAACATCAATTCAATCCCACCTCATCAAAAGTGGCTTACACTTGTATTTTATAATTAGCTTTCTCTGTTTATTTTCACCTCTGTAACGTGTTTTTGAACATTGTTAAAAGTGCCATATAAATACAATATATTTTCATTGATTAAATCAATTAGGTATCGATTACAGATTTATTCTCTGCTATGAAGCAAAGATAAAACTTAACATAAAAGACGAAGGATTTTATAATAAATACGGTACATAAATGACTAATACTCAGCTGTTCCTGTGTCTCTCTAGGTTCTGGCAAGCCTTCGAAGTGTTAGGAATAACTTCACTGTGTTGACCAACGTCCAGTGTGCCTCCAGCAAGTAAGTACATCAGACACACACATTAGATGTAAGTTAAAAGTTTAACTACATTAAAAACGTTGTGATATAATATGAGGATATTAGCCTGAATCTTTATGGTTCCAGACTTCATTTACAAACAGGGCAAAGTAAATCAAACTCATTGGCTGTTCGCCGAAATATTCTATCTTCATAGAACTTCAAATCCTAAAAAAACTAAACAAAACAAGCAAAAGCTTATTTTAAAGTTAGCTTAGTTAGTGTAGGTATTTACAGGCTGCAGTCCCACTGTGTCCACACAGGATGGCAGTGTTGAGCTTCAAATGGACTGAAGTGTGATAGCAGCTTTGTCCACAATTCACAGCTCAACACAGCACGTGACACACACATCTACACACACGTGCATACACACACAAACACACAAAGATGGATCCCTCATTTGTTTGCATTTGAAGTAATCATCATCGATACAGAGCAACAGCATCGATATGTGACAATAACACATGGGTCGCCTCGTAGCTCGACACAGACGCCCCATCCCCCTCCCAGCTGTAGATACACGTGACCTTGTGTTTAAAAGGAAAATAGATTCCAATGCACGAGGAGTCGGTCAGAGTGGAATGACTGAAGGCAGCGAGGATGCTGATCTGAGCCAGATGAAATGAGAACGTGCAACAACAGACTCATATTAAAACAAGACATGGACATGCATGATCAGAGAGTGTGTGTGTGTTTGTGTGTAACATGTGACTATGAGACATCTTCTCTGTTTATCTACCACAAGATAATAACTGCTTGTTTCCTCTCTTTAAACTCGTCCACCCACTTGATCTGTAGAACGTTAGTTTGGGAGTTTCACTTACACTCAATTTGTGTTTTTTCCTGAAAAAGTTCAACTTTTGACCCACTTTTCTGACCCTTACGTATCATTTTAGTCACTAAGCAGAGATGTGTTTTTGTGATTTGATTGGACCGGTTCTTAGACGATGATAATTGAATACAATAATCTTTTTTTTCAGAAGATCTCCGGCAGCATCTCAGCCTCCGATCACCAGAGTTTGTCTCCCAGGTAAGACGCTGCTACGTGTGCGACGCTGCTACGTGTGCGACGCTGCTACGTGTGCGACGCTGCTGCCCTGAATCGTGTGTGTTTTGGTTCATGTGTCACTGAGATGTTCTCCCTCAACCCTCAAAGGTTTTTCCTCGTTGACGTTATCCTCGTCCACGTGAACTTGCATTCTAGTACATTGTGTTTGTCATCAGGCTCATTAACCTTCTTCAAACACAATTAAACTGGTGGTTCAGACAAACACTGCTGACTCACACAGTCAATTAAAGCAGCTCACTCCTCTCACCACAGCCAACCTCTCATCACATTCGATTGTCAGCAGTTGTGTGTGTGTGTGTTTGTGTGTGTGTGTGTGTGTGTGTTTGTCGTTTTTGTTGCCGGGGCCTCTCAGGACCAGTGGACCTCATGGGGACCACAGCTTGTTCCTAATGAGGCCGGTCATGTTTAGGGATAATGTTTTGTTTAGGCTGCACAATGAGTGGAAGTCAAAGCAAAGTTCTTATAAGGATACACAAACCTGTGTGTGTGAGTGAGAGAGAGGGTGTGTCTGTGAGTGTGAGTATGTGTGTCTGTGTGTTAGTATGTGTGTCTGTGTGTGAGTATGTGTTTATATGTGTGAGTATGTGTATGGAAACTATGTGTATACATGTATATGTAAAGTCCAGTAAGAGGCAGTGTGTTTTCTACTTTACAAGCACTGTGCAATAGTGCTCTCAGACAGAAGCTCACAGACAGAAGCTCACAGACAGAAGCTCACAGACAGAAGCTCACAGAGAGAAGCTCACAGACAGAAGCTCACAGACAGAAGCTCACAGACAGAAGCTCACAGAGAGAAGCTCACAGAGAGAAGCTCACAGACAGAAGCTCACAGACAGAAGCTCAAAGACAGAAGCTCACAGACAGAAGCTCACAGACAGAAGCTCACAGAGAGAAGCTCACAGAGAGAAGCTCACAGACAGAAGCTCACAGACAGAAGCTCACAGAGAGAAGCTCACAGACAGAAGCTCACAGAGAGAAGCTCACAGAGAGAAACTCACAGACAGAAGCTCACAGACAGAATCTCACAGACAGAAGCTCACAGAGAGAAGCTCACAGACAGAAGCTCACAGACAGAAGCTCAAAGACAGAAGCTCACAGACAGAAGCTCACAGAGAGAAGCTCACAGACAGAATCTCTTTGCTGGTGTCACCTCCTGGTAGATTTAAGTGTAGCTGTTAAAAACATGTTTTAAATTAGTTACTGCAAAATTCAATATGATGTTGTCACCTTTTCATGCTGCAAGTAAAATAATCAGTTTTACTTAAATCTACTATTGAAACTTCCTGTTTGTGTTTTATATTTGAGCTTTAACAAACAACGAGCAGAGAAGAAGCGTTGGCCTCTCTACATCGGGATGTGAACAGGATGTGACGACAAAGCGAAAAACAAACTACACATTGTTTTGTACGTCTTGTTACCGCAAGTGTCAGATCTTTAATGTCACACATCTGGGGGCAGATGTTCCCACGTTCTCTAGAGAGCACATGAAAGACAGTGATGTGTAAAGAGGTGACTGAAGTTCATCGTCCTGAAACCGTCTCAGGTCAGAGATGATATCAACGAAGGGAAAATCCAGCTTCGGTCTATTGTTTTTATCTCAGAAGAAAACTTAGTATTTTCCAGTACTGCGTCCGTGTCTCCGAATGTGTGTATTTAAACGCAAAAGTATGTGATCAAGTATTTCAGTGTGTGACGTATTTAAACTTTGCTCCGTGCAATTGTGCAGCTGTGAATTGAAGGTGTGCGGTTTCATTCAGTGTGTTTATCGTGGCATATATACATCATTGTGAGTAATGTGAGCGTGTGTGTGGATGAGTAAGTGTGTGCGTGTGTGTGTGTGTGTGTGTGTGTGTGTGTGTGTGTGTGTGTGTGTGTGTGTGTGCGCGCCGTGGGGAGGTGTTCCTGTGGCTCTGATTGACGTCAGCACGCCTTGTGTGGCTTCTGTTGACTTCCTGTCAAAGCAGATGGACTGAGGTTTCACTTCCTTCTTCACAACCACAACTCGTCAGGTGCACCGAGTTTGTGAGTGTGTGTGTCTGTGTGTGTGTACGAGAGGTTGATGGAGTTTGAGGAAATAAGTGTGTGTGTGTGTGTGTGTGGATCTTGTAAACCAGCTCAATAACATTCATTGTGACCTTTCCGTGTAAGAGCAAACAAGGTCGTCACTAAATTATGTTTTCCAATTAACTTTATTTTCGTTGGCTGCAGTGAAACAGTCGCCTCCTCATACGTGTGCACACTTCTCTTCTCTTCTCTTCTCTTCTCTTCTCTTCTCTTCTCTTCTCTTCTCTTCTCTTCTCTTCTCTTCTCTTCTCTTCTCTTCTCTTCTCTTTCTCCACATCTGCATTCTGCCTCTCCGTCATGTTTCTGTTTTTCACTACAGGGCAGAACCTCACATGGAATTTAAATGTTATTAAATCTTTCTGGCTTTGTGGAAATGTATCATTTTTACTCTCGCTTATTATTACTTTTTAGCAGTAAGGTATACATTTTTTATACCTGACTGCTGTTTAAACACTGTAGTAAACACATAGAGAAGAACCGTACTGCAGCTTCCTGTATTTTAATAAACATTCAGTCATGCATCTCTGTGTTCACTGAAGTAGAAAATCAGTGCAGATATCATAATAACTTAAAAAAATAAATAATCAAAAGTCAACAGTATGGTATTTAATGGTTTTATATTTATATATCCTTTTAGATTTTCTATTCAATATTATTTCAGTAATTTATCTATCAAAAAGACCAAACCTTCATTGTTTACAACTTTTATTTCAATCGTATGTGATATTGGATGGAACATCTTTTGGTTTTTGGGGTGTTAAATATAATAAAGTCCCAAGAGTTTTATTTGTTCAAATGCATAAGTACCATTTTTTATTGATCTGTACTTAAAAACCCTAATACAAGTATTTCTAATTAAAAAATTGAGTTACTTACATGGTAAAGTTTATATGACATGGCAGTTAAGTCAAGTCAATTTATTTGTAAAGCATTTGCAAACTTTGCGCAAAGTTCTGTACAGTTAAAATGGGGGAGACACATACAATAAATATATTTAAATGAAAAATATTCTGAAATATAATAAAATATATAAGTCTCAAACAGTTGGTAAGGCCAGGGAATAAGACATGTGTTTTTGGGGTGAGTTTTAAAAGTTTTTTTACTAGACATATCAAATCAAATTGTAATTAACACCTGCCTCGACCACAGCTCCTGCAGTCCCACTGTTCCCATTATGTCAGACCACATCCTCACTGCGATCTCACACACACACGCGTACATGCACACACACACCTACAGTACAAGCCACATCTGCCCCTGTCCACCGCTCTTACACCCCAACTCTCTGACTCCTCATCATCTCTGCGTCATGTCCTGTTTTCTTTTCCTCCACTCACTTCTTTATTTCTCCTTCTGGAATGAGTCAGTTTGTTTCTCTCTGCCTCCATCAGCGCGGGGAGGGGAGGGCAGGAGGTGTGAGACAGGAAGAGACGATCAGATTCTTCCTGTTTTGCTGTCTCTCTAAACTGTTGTAACTTGACGGAAGCCAGGAGGAACTGTGTGTGTGTGTGTGTGTGGACGAGGTGTGCACGCGTGTGGGTGTTTGTGTGGGATTGTCTGTGTCAGCCGGCGAGAGGAAACATAGGATACAGGGACACACAAAGGCCTATTGTCTGGGCCGGCTCGCTGCACAAACACGCACACGCTGACCCAATACACACATAAATACCTACACTGCTGAACAATCTGCATCACACACAGGTGAATGAACATCCTTCACATTCTGTCCGGGCGGAAAATGAGTCATTACTTTTTTGACAGAGTGAAATGTAATATAAAGCCCAAACTGCTTATCTTTGATAATGCATGACAACAACTCCAATTGCACAAAGTTTTTGTTGTTGTTTATTTGTCATAACTAATTAGACTAAATATTTTATAATACGATATATCTGAAGTTTGATTTATATATATATAAAGCAGCTATTTCAATAACTTTCCTAGCAAAGATACCCAAACTGCACTGGTTTCAGCTCCAGGAATTTGGAAACTTTGATTTAAATTGTGTTTGTCTTTACTGGGGTATTTGAACTTTATTATTATTATTATTACGGCACGAGCACTAACTGGGAGAGGACCCTACTGGAATGCTATAAATATTATTATTATTATTCAGGCAAACGGATCAAAAAATTAAAAAGTGGTGAAACTTTACGGAGTCTACAGGAATTTCAAATCGACGTGGCAAAATGGCTCCACAGCGCCCCCTAAAACCCAGCCCCTTGGTCTTGTTATAATTATTTATGAATATTTTCTTTTTACAGTTTATAGATTATATGATTTCTACAGAGCCCTACTCTCATTATATACCCTACTGTCAACCTTAATACTGTTGAAACATTAGTATTTCTGTAAGCGTGCTGGTCGCCTGTTAACTTCCTGGTCACATGTCCAGCTGTCTCTATTTCTCTCCCATGTTTCTTGACGGTATAATAAAGTGATTTTAGTTTCACTTTGAAAGAAGCTTTAATCCAAAGTAACTTTTTCAACTTTGTACTTTTACCAAAATTTGAACTTCTTGGATTTATTGTCCAAACACACACATGTTGAGGTTTTACTGTCTTGAGTATTACAGTACATGAATCTCACACGGGGGCTTCCAGTCAGAATTCAAGGAGCAGCTGTTTGAAAGTCCCCAAAAAAACAAATGATTCACGGCTTGATTTGAAGCAGATACCAGATGTCTGAGGTTTGTTATACAACATGAGGCCCTCACACACAAGTGTTGGTCCGCGGCTTGACCGCAGGGATACATGCACCCCCCATGAACCCTGTGCACGCTACCTTGGCAGCGGTGACACAATGAGCTGCAGTGTTTCTGCCAGTGTTTGTCAGCGACTTCCAATTTTTGTTACCAGTCAAATTGGAAAAGAGTGTATCGCATGAGAAGAGAAATCACAAACAGGCTTCTTGTAACATCGGGGGTTTAACAACAGCAGATTCCCGCAAATAAGAGGAACTCATAAAGGCTTGGAGAGGAATGTGTAATGACAAACGTCTGGGAGACGAGCAGCGTGTTGAGTTGGAGGTTGAGAGTGAATAACGGGGAAAGAAGTTAATTTATCAACTTCCATCTACAGAGTTTTAAAGGGATTTTGTATTAATCACCAACAGAGGGAGACAATAAAGTAGTTAAGGAACAGCTCAACTAATAAAACCTGCACTTAAGCCCTGCAGGGTGTTGGATCTGTGGTTTGTACGCAATATCATATTAGTGTGTTTTTGTGAGTGTGTGTGTGTGTGTGCGTGTGCGCTAAGTTTAGGGATAATGTTTTTATTAGGCTGTCCATAATGCATGGAAATATGCAAAGTCCTAATAAGGAGAGCTGCAACAACGTCTGTGTCTGTGAGTGTGAGTGTGTGAGTGTGAGTGTGAGTGTGAGTGTGAGTGTGTTTGTGTGTGTGTGTGTGCGTGTGTGTAGGGTGTGTTATACAACCTGTAGCAAATCTTTTAGTGTATCAGTTCTACCCATACCTTTCTGTGGAAGCATCCCCAGAGTTGTATTAATTGTGTTTGCCAGTGTACACACAGCAGTGTTGCCTGGACTGTGTGTTCAAGCTGCAGTTGTGTTCAGGGCCTTTCTTACTTCATGGTAACGAGCATGTGCAGGAAGAAACTACTACCGTGCAACACTGAGAACAAGGTGCAGATCCTCTTGATAAGATGGAGCTATAGATAATGAAAACATGAAATATGTAAGTCAGACACATTATGTCGCATCGCTCTCTGCATGCTTCACACTTTATTGTTCCCAGATATTTGTCGCTGCAGATGAAGAGCGTAACAATGACTAGAAAGGATGCTTATTGTTTTTACAGTGCCGTCCTCACGTCACGGCCACAAGCAGGTTGGTGAGGTCCGCTCCCACGTGGGCTGAATGTTTCCACATGATGGAGAGCCGACGACTCAAAGCAGCTGTTTTGCGTTGCGGTGTCATGACAGAGCCAGGAAGTATTCTGTCTCGTTTTCTGTGAGAACCTCGGAAGACGCACGACTCGACTTCCTGGTGGAGTCGACCTCTGCGTCGAAACGATGTCATACAGGATACGTGCGAGGGCAAAGGGCTCGTGACCTCTCGCGACCTTCACACACTCGCTGAGCGGCCCTGTGGATAGGTGTCAATGAGTCGGCTTTTAAAATTCCCATTGTGCCTTTCTATTGTGTCCATGTTTTCCTACGAGGCGAGCAGGCCCCCCCCATGACATTTTCCATAAAAGAAGCCCTACGTGTAGTTTTAATGGTAGGAGGAACAATATGAGTCTGGTAGCTGTAAAGGTGAAAGGTTTGCTGGACTACGGGGAGCTGTTGTGTCACGTACAGTAGAGTTGATGTATGTGGTGAACAGGCCCGAGGCTTGTGGGAGAAATTCAAAATCTCTCTCTTCATGAAATTCAAGCAAAATAAGCAAGGTGTTATAATTGTGTTGCTCTAGCAGTGCTTTGAAAGTGTGTTTTCTTTTTGCGGAAATATCACACTGCTGAAAATAATGATTTCATCGCTTAATCATATTTTAAGTCAACCTGTCAATGTGCAAGAAGGTTCCCAGTTTGAATCCCAGTTTGGTTAGGGTCTTTCTCTGTTGGTTTTCTCGTACTTTGGCTTCCTCCCAACACCCTCTAACTCACAGGGCCACACTCCAGGTTGTGTGAGTGTGTGTTGCATGTGGGTTAGGTGATCTGTAACGATCCAGATCAGAAATTCAAACCCAGTACAGAGTGAACCTTTGCTTTATAAATGCATCTATCTGATGTTCACCTCCACGTTTAAGGCTTATGAATGTCCTGGCCCCTGCCCGTCTCTCTGTTGCATAACATCTACAATCCTCGATTTCAGTTTGTTGTTCTGGGCTGAAGTTAAGAGCAAGAAAAATGATCTTTTCAGCACAATCCTGAAAACGTGTACACGATCAGTTTCAGCTCGGCTCCTCTCTCTGCCAGCACGTCCTGAAAGCGCTTAGCAAAGGGCAAGGGGATGAAGAGCACCCCATCAATCTCTTTGTGAACTTTATGTTGAAAAAGAGCGAGACAAGCTTGCACTCCCTGCACCGAGCGGTGGTCCAGTTCGTGCAGGAATGCGCTGCGGAGGTCAGACAGAGGAGGACAAGAGAGACGGGGCAGAAGGAGGGATGAAAGGAGGAGATGGGGAGTGATGAGGTGAGAGGGCAGCAGAGATAAGGGTCATCCTCAGAGGGGAGGAAGAATGAGCCAGGAGGTGCCAGAGAAGATGTGATGCATGCACGACAGGGAGGATGGCTGGAGGTGAAGAGCTGGAGGATCTGCAGCAAAACATACAAACACAGAAACTAACTAAATTCTCTATTAGGGTTTAGTGGGTTAGGGTAACACATACTGTATATTACCTTTTGCTTTTGTTTTTTTAAACCAAGATCTCATAATAGGTTGTTATGTGACACCTCCAACTAAAGCCAGAGACCTCGGGAGGAAAGAACTGCCCCACAGTGGTGCACCTGTCTGGGGCTTCTCACTGACGCAGCACCCCTCTCTCCAAATAGAGATGAATATCTGCCAGGGTGACCAGTGTTTCCATCGGACTGCAAGTGTGCATGCACGCTGGGTTTGATGGTTTGAACCCTCGTGTCTGTCAAGATTTGACTGGTATCGATATTATGGTGTCGCGTCAGGGGGTATCCTGAGTCTTAGTTATATAAATGCACAATGAGATAGCTGAATTTATATTTTTCTGGAAAATATAGCACGTATATATCAGCCTGAATAATATGGCCACCAAAATATCGACCGATGCTTTTATAACAAATGATTGAGAAGTAATTAATCGAAACTTTATGACAAAAAAATGTAATTGAGGGTTGATTCTTTACATTTTAACCATAAACTTTACAAAACTCAACTATAAATACAATTAAAACACAAATAAAACCAAATATATATGACTTTAATAGGAGAGCAATTGAAACAATGTAAACACAAATGCAGATCTCTGCATTGTTTATTCTGTAAAACAAGTTTTCATATCGACTTTGACCTAAACTCTGATTCCTGGGAAAGGCTCAAAACGGTTGATTTTTATAGCACATCTAATAAATCGTCTGGTTCTATAAGTTAAATTGCATTCCTGGAATTTGGCTGCTTCATCAGTCAAAATCACCAACATGAGGGAAAGTGGTTGTGGAAAATATTCAGAAAGCCTGGGGCGGCCATTTGGAAGCTAAAGACATTTTTAGGATAGGACTCATGGGAATGTACTATCGATGTAGTGAACATTTGATCTCAGTTTTCATTGTACATCAGAAGCAGCCTCATCTACGCTCTCCGGTTCTATAAACTATCTTTGGTTGGTGAGGTCACTGTGGGGCATGTGGCCCAGTTTCAATAAGGGAGAATCTGGCAGGGCGAGCATGTCTAAATGTCACAGATACATTATCTGCCAACATGTCATTCCGTCTCTCACCTCACACGTCCCCCAAAATGCCAACACAAGCAGTCGCCACAGCAACGGCTCCCTCCTCTTTCCTGTAACCCCCCCTCTATTCTGGTCAACGCTTCCTCTACCTCCACACCCACTCTCTCTCTCTCTCTCTCTCTCTCTCTCTCTCTCTCTCTCTCTCTCTCTCTGTCTTCCGTCTTTCCCCTCCTCTCTTTCTCCAGGTGTCCATGTCTTGAGAGACACATATTCTCGGCAGTCTTTCTCTGTATGTCAGTAGCTAACAGGTTTTGATATTTCTGTCCCTGGGTGTCTTGTGTTGCCGGCGCCCTTTACCACTTCCCGCTCCCGGCCACTTTAATGGCCTTGCCGGGTGTTTCCAGTACAGACGGGCAAAAACCAGACTGGTTACTGTGCAGAACCTAAAAAAAACGACCTTTCACACCAACAACACAGACACATCCTGTGAAAAGGTCTGATGCAGGACTTCAGGCCAAAATGATCAGGCAATAATTGGATGAACTTTTATTAAGTAAACACAATTTTACTGGATGGTTCTAAATTGTAGCTGCAGACTGCTCCAGGGTTCCAGGGCTGTGCAGTCGCCAGCAGCAGTGAAGACGTAAAGCATCTTAATGGAGTTAATGGAACGTGTTTCACCTTTAATAGTTAACAGCAAAGAATTTAAACCTTTAAAATGCAGAATTTTTATTTTTTTTTACCGATGAACACACTTCTTCTATGAATTATTATTCTTTTTGCTTAAAGTTAACCAAACCTTTGCGTTGCCATGTAAAAGAGGTTTGATTGTGTGTCTGTGGCGTCTCCTGCCATCAGTCATTTGTTGTCTCACGTTTTATTGTCCTTGCCCTGAAGGAGCGTTCAGCTAAAGAATTAATAATTGTTGGTATAGCGCATTCCGAGCACCGAGGCTGAAGCCCTATCTTACCACCTCAAAAAAAGTGATAAATTAAATCTTTGTTTTGTCCGTTTATCCGGATCCACTCCGAGGATTTAATGGTTTCTTCCTTGGATCCCTTCCCCGCTCCTCCACAGAGTTCAATGGAACTTGGTTGAGTAGTTATTGAGAAATCCTGAAGATAAACAAAACGAAGAGCCAGTCAAATGAAAACATGGCCTCCTTGGCAGAGGGCATTAGAAGGTATTTAATCTTTTAACACCTGATCACACAAGCTCAGGTGTTGAAAGATCTCGGTGACTAATGTAGGACGGGACGATGGCAGGTTGCTACGAGATGCTCCTCACGTGAACACCTTCACCCAGGACCTCCCTGTTTGAAATGACAGGCAGGATGAGAGCTTCTTCTTCTTCTGGATCCGAGTCCAGACGGGTCCCAGTTGGCAGGTCCATGCAGACAGGTGATCTCCCGTCACAGAACAGGTCTGGTGAACGCTCGGCTGTGAGTGGAATCGGAATGTGCACGGATCAAGTGGTTTGTCACACGGACACCTCTCTGTCCATGGAAGGAAGTGCATGCTGGGCAGGATTGAGACACTAATGAGGAAACAGGCCATTGGGACAACAATGACTTCCTCACACAGAAATCCCCCCCCTCTGGCCCAGGTGTTAGACTCTCTGCAGGCTCTTTTTCCGCGGCAGTTCATCCATCTCTTCTGTCGGGACAAATGAGTTCCTCTGGCGTGACAGGGAGACAAAGAGCAGACGGGACCCGACCTGCGTCACAACCCCGGTGGCTGTCCTCCGCTCACAGCTCATCCGTGGCTTTACTGGCTGGGTCCACAGACTGGTTGTGTGTGTTTCACTGGGAGGCTATTCCAGACTGAGATCTGCTCTTCTGTTACATGAACTTGACTTGGTTGCGTGAAACGACCAGTTTGAAATATCTCAAACTCAGTGGTTTTGTCTTTGGGATTAAAATCTCTCTGTCCTGTCCAATAAAGGCCATAAAAATAAACTAATAAACCAGAAATAGGATATAGAGATTAAATATATCTATCATGCTTTGGTGTTTTTTAGTTTCGGGGGCTTTTTCCTTCAAGCTTATTTTAGATTCAAGGGGAAATACAATATTTGGTTGTTAGTTCCTGTTTGCCATTAGATCATCAAACAGAACTCTGAGGAAATTAAACCATTATTTCAAATTTTTTTATATGTGGAATGTTTGCTTTTAATCCTAGTGTTGTTTTTACTTTTAATAGAATTTAAAATATGTGGATGTTGACATGTATAGAAGAAAAACCTAGAAACACCTGAGGAAGCAGAAAAGGATGAAGGGCTGTCATGGCAACGACTTGACTGAAGAGCACAAGAGCGGAGAGGATGGGGCTGAGCATTCCTCGATGAATCCTAAGGCTTGTTGACATCCCGCTGCAGTAGGTGTAGTCAAAATATTGCTCCAATATTTGGAAAGCAATTTAGGCTCCATGACAAACATAAACCCAAAGAATGAGACACAGCAGTTTACTAAGCTATTATTCTTCTCTCCCACTCATTGTCTGTCAGATACATAATAGAAATCGGAACATAGCGTCCAGTACGAAGTGTGCTTGGTACTCCGCCACACGCCAGCAGTGACTTCTTCATATCTGTTTAAACAGCTGAAGCTCCGAGCGGCGTGTCACGGGGTTGGGCTGTGGAAGGTGTTCCTGCTTTTGTCGAGTGCATCCACAGAGAAATCAGAGTGTAGGGAGAAGAGTGTGTAACCTGCAGACTGTCTGCCTCTCGGAGAACAACACAGACCTCCGGTGTTTGCTCTGCTGGAATGTGAACGTTGTGCCCGTGAGCCGGTTCTTTATGTGCGTCGGTGTGTAGCCGCTGTTGAGTTCTTCTCTGCAGAAACACAAAGCTGCTTGCTTGTGTGCGCCTCTCTTCTGTGTTGTGTTAGTGTGGATCGCGTGACCATGTGTGTTTATACTCTGATCAAACATTGCTTAGTGCTTCTTTGTTTTTCCATCCATGAGAAAAAATACTGTTTGACAAGCACGTGGAAATGGAACAACTCACAACTGGAGACAAATACACACTTTTTAAGGCAGTATGGTCCGTTTTGTTAAGGAAAATGGATTTGCCAGTAAAAATGGTTTAAACACAAACTTCGGAATTGTCAACAACTGATCCAAATAGCCACATATCGTTATGATAAAGTGAAAATGCATATTTCCTTATTTTTTTCCTCCTCCGAGCAGGTTATATTTGCGATTGTTGGTAAGCCGGATTACACAATAACTTCTAAACTGGTTTCCCCGAGATTCAGTGGCATGGAGGGGCATGACCCGAGAAGGGAACCATTAACTTTGAGTTCATATCCAGGTCCAAGAGTTTTTCTTTCACTTTCCTGAACACTGCAAGATTTTGTTTATTTCTCAGAGAATAAGTAATGGATCTTGGAGAAATGTTTATGGGACTCATATTACAATTTGGTGCAGATCCACATACAGTAGAAGTTGAGCCTCGGCTGAGGTATGTTCTCCACTGAGTGCAGATCTGTTTTTTATGATAAGTTTAATTTAGGTAATCGGACTGAACCAGGTTTCATAAATCAGATGTTAATTCATAGATTAAATTTACGATGCAGAAACTTTTCATCCGTTTTCCAAATTAGTGACGGGTCTCTTCTCCTCACGGTCCCATTCAGGGCGTACGTCTTCACCACTTCATTAAACAGTAGGTGTCAGCTCCTGCCTGTTTCTGCATGGTGAACACTGTATCTCATTTAGGAAGGGCACGGTGTCAAGCTCATTATGAGGTTCGCTCTTGTTTCCGAGGTGCTTCATACCCGAGGTCCTGTATTATCCTCTTCAGCCCTCCATTGTGTGCTCATCTCTCATTCTCACACCCTCGCTATAATGTGTGTGGCTGTATTCAGCTGGACGCTTTGTGTTTTTATGTTTCTCACTCATAGATTAGGGTTTTGATTGGGGACAATGATCCACTCATAGCCGTGTCCTCGGATAACTCAGCTACGCTCTTTGGCACGGTGCGGTGGAGGAGAGGACTAATTGGACCTCGGCAGGCCGGACTGTGTGTGAACACTGAATAGCTTTATTTTGACTCGTAAGCGCCCAAGCACACTTATAGAAGGAATAATTGATCATTATTGGCTTAAAAACCATCTGGTGCAGGCTAAAGGGCTCTTCTGCACGTTATTCCCATTGTTGACAAGCTGAGGACTTTCTGACAATTTATATAACCCACGCTTCGTATCATTCGAACTGAGCTGAGACGCAGATGCTTGTTTGGTTTCTGAATTTATCATAAATTTCTGTCCTGTAGATTGCAAATCCAAATACCCAACAACATGTTTACTGCACAACACAGATTGATTCTATTTAGGATAATGAATAATAAATGACAGCTGCATTAATGCTGTAATATTGTGTTAATCACAGATATTTAGAGGAGGAGCTGGACGATTTCTGAGGAGTCTGCAAATGTCATCTTGGTAGGTTCACCCTAACCCTGTAAATATATATTTAAAGGAGGCCAAAAATGAATAGACCTATCTTTTATTAAAGCCTGGTAACACAAGCCTGTTGTAGTTTATACTAAACTGTATATAATCAGCACGACACTTCATATCTCTCTGCCACAAGTTCCCATCACTTGACCTTGAGATAGCTGCTGGGAGCTGCTGTGCCAAACTGGAATGTGGTTCATTCCAAAGACTTGATTCATGTTCAAATAACTCACGATTTCCCGTCACACTAAATGGAAATTAATATTTTATTTATGTTGTGGCATCTTCCATAAATTCTCTTTGATAGTACTGGGAAATCGTTGGCCCGTTTGTAAGGATAATCCGAGCACGTTCACTTATTCCTAAACCCTCCTCTTTGTTCAAATAAACATTTCAACCAGGGCTGCAGTTTGGTCGAGTGTGTCCTTTTATTGTTCATTTGTATAAAAACAATAACTGGCTGAATCACGTGCACCAGAGTTACCAAAAGTCATAAATATCTTTTCTTTTGGTTAATCCGACTTGTATTGAGGATAAAAAGGCACAAGCTGTTCAAATGCCTGAAGAAGAAGTTGAAACGTTTTTTTGTTTTTCTGATCGGGATCTTTGTGGTCAAGTTACGTGGGTCAGCTAAGTTTGTGACTTGCTGGGTCACCAGTGGTTTGTTTAAGCCATGTCCACGTTAACCAGTAGGCAACATGTAAGTTTCCACAATGAATAGGTTCAGTTGCAGTCTTAATTCATTGTGGAAAATGGCGTCTCTAATTCATAGTAGTTCTCATCACAAACATCTATTATGTGATGCTATAATAATGGAGTGACTCTTGATTGGTCCACCCCCTGATCGCTGCTTCACAGATTCTGGCTCCCAATAACCTCAGAGGTGCAAGATGACGGCTTTGTGATCAGGATGTGGTTTCAGACAGCAGGAGGAAGTGGAGATGCATCGTTCATCATCATCGTTCATACACAGTCTATGGTACATGCCCTTATAACACAAGGACAAATTGTACTTGATTCCGAACTTAAATCAAAGATGCAAAAGACTCAAATAAAACTACATACAGGTTTATTTTTTAAATAACTCCAAACCGGGCCCAGATGGGTTTGAGTCTGGTTCTGTTTTTCTGTTCGAAGGGAGTTTTTTCCCTCCACTGTCACCAAGTGCTTCCTCATGTCAGGACCTGCTGAGTTTCTCTTCATAACGCTGGGAGGTCTTGACCGTATTACGTTAAGTGCCTTAAGATGTTGTGAGTTGGCTTCATATAAATAAATCTGTTCAGTTAGACGGACTTGTTTTTCCATGATGAGTGGACCGGTAAATATATACTTCCAGTGGACTGTGAGAGACAAAAGAACTATGAGGAGAAAGTTGGCTGCTTCTCCTTCTCCCTCCCATTCGCCTTGAACCTTCCGGGCAGACCCACTGCTTCTCCAAACATTACTATCATCCTCCTCATCTCCACTGTGTGTCACACGAGGAGAGAAATACCCTGGCAACACGACCGCAGCTCAGAAGAAGAGCGGGAACCACAGCCGTCATCGTGGTCTCCCAGTGTTCACTCTGCCAATGACACTGGTTCGTTACGTGTTTACCACCCTGGTCACTTTGACAAATGAACATTTCACTGTGGGTTCACGTCCACACTTGTGTGTTTGTTGACCGAATCCTTTTTTTTTCTTTACCGAAACAGCACAGTGCATGATCAGGTCAAGTCTACCTGTGACCTGCCATCAGTTTGTGTGTGTGTATGTGTGCGTCTGTGTGTGTCTGTGTGTGTGTGACTGATAGCTGTATGTTTGCTCTCGGAGAGCAGATGAGGAATATCACAGCCCCCCTCCAAACCGCCCGCCCCTCCCCTCCGCTCAGATCCGTCCCTTGTTTATATGACCTGACTCTTGGAGACAAGGTGACGTCATCAATAATATTTTTCTACCTGGGGCCTCGGTATCATCCGGACTACAGTAAGCGTTTGTCTGTGAACGCGTAACAGTGGAAGGTCACCCCGCTACAGGAGTCCTCTTACTCACGACTCGGAGCCGTATCACCAGCGTGTCAGCGGAGATACCAGAGCCTTGTTTGTGTTTGTTGTGGAGACCAGGTTGTGGTGAAAACTCTGTTTTTTGTTTTTCCAGCAAAGATGGGCTGAGAGGATTGTGGTCACAGCTGTTTGGCTCGCTCAGTTTGATTTGTTCCCGTATGCTTTTAATCTGACTCCTCTGTCTTGTCTGTCTTCCATATTTACCCTCTGTACATGTGAAGGCACAGAAACAAAAAAACAGGGATTGATAAATTAACCAAAGATGAAGCTGTGGCTGAGATCAAACCCTGAGAAAGGTCTGTAAATTATTAAAGCTGTTACTGTTGTTTTACTGTATATGATAATATGCTATATGAAACGCAGCTGTAGCCCCCTCCGGGATATAAATAGAAAATGTAAGAACAAACTTCAAACCCTTGTTTTAGATTTGAAATGAACAAAACAATAAGTACAGAGTATATTTGCCTGTTGGTGCAACAACATAATGCAATGATGCAGTGAAATATATTAAAGATATTCCTGATTCAATGAGGATGAACCATATTATTTACCACATATTTTTGGTCTTTTTTTGTCTAGTGCCTCCAAATTACAAATCTTCTTATAAATACAGTATGCACATATATAAAAAAAATTAATACACAACTCCCAGTAGTACCCCCCCTTACCACAGCAACTGTTTGAACCTTAGCAGGAACTTAAATCAAGTTCTGGGGAAATATTTGTATCCCCAAAAAGTCCCTGCTCAGGGTTGGTACTAGATTCTTTGAGGAGCAGCACTGAAGATGCCTGATTGGTCCAGTGTTTTATTTCTACAATATAGTTATTCACAATAGTGATTTGCGTGTTATTCTAGTGTTGATAATCTTAGAGCATCACAGAAGCTTTTCTATTGTTGCTTGAAAATGAAGGATTCATTCATGATCAACGTTGATGCTGTTCAGCTTCTCAACAGAGCTGTTTGTTGTAGGAAAACACACAGGGAAATGGCAGCCATCCAAAACACACCGATTATAACAGTATAGATTCCTATTTTCCACATTTGTACACTGCTCATTAATTAGCTCCAGACAGCCATTCATCAGTTTGCCTCATTCTGACAGCCGAGCCACGTGTGTGGTGGAGAGGACGCTCTGCTCTGTCCTTTGCTCTCTCTCCACAAACTTGGCTCTTTGTCTCTCCTGTGCAGTCGCTGATTGATGAGCTGGCTGCAGCTCAGACTCTCAGAGAGACGGAGCGAGGGAGGGAAAGGTAGGGAGGGAGGGATGTGTGTTTGTACACTGGAACTTTGTTGCATAAGAGCTCGGCCCATTAGCACATCATGATGGAGAGACACGCTTCCATGTCGTCCTCGGAATGGCTCTGTCTCCCTTAGTGGTGGTTTGCAGCCATGCTGGAATTATTTCTGTGGTGATGGGATTAAACGTGTGACACAATTTTATGAGAGTAGAAAACGTCTTGTGTTGTCTTGAGGAGTTTCCTGTGGCACATCTGTTGACTGTTGTTATATCACAGAGGAGAAAGTACACAAAGCCACCTCTTTGTGTTTGACTGCCGCAAAAGTACACCGTGCAAATATGTACTTTTCTCTGCTCGTAGATTAACGATGTTTTGACAGTCCACTGATGATACAGAGCGATTTCACCAGTGATTCGAAGATTTGTTGTTGTTGTCCTTCTTTACATTAGCATCAGTTAGTTAGTTTTCTTAAGATGATGATTATCTTAAGTCGAACTAGTTTTGTTGCTTAGAAACATCAGTAAAAGGATCCTATCAATACCAATCACCAGTGTGAACATGAAGGTACTACAGCAACACAGCGCAAACACAAGAAAGTTAAGGTGCCGATTGATATATTAACCTTAACAGGGGGTTATGTTTATATATGTAGATATGGTTAAATTCACATTTGAACACACAGGGAAATAGAAATGAAGTTACAAATGAAACGGGGGAAATACACCAACGATATCATTTGGTTCAACTTGAAATGTATTTTAAAAGATTTGCAGTTTTTTTTATTAACCCCTTCTTTTGATAAAGTATCATGTATGCTAACCATATACCATCTTTTCCTTATAAATAGCCTTTAATATTGGCTAACAAACTTTAGCTCTGTCAGTGTGTTTGGTTCTGTTTACTACATGGAACTGGCATAAATCTTTAGCAACAACTAAACTGTACAGAAACACCCAAGATAATATATGTGTTGCTATCTATCTGTCTGAACATAGACAAAAGAGTCAATATTTGTTAGTGCTGTGTTTTGTTTTTGCATATTTGTCCCTCAAGTCTATCGCCGCAGTTGCTGTTTGTCTGGCTCTGCAGCACCAGTCTTTTAGGAAAGGGGGAAGAAAGAGGCCATTGAATGTTAGATTAGATTAGTGTTTGTTCTTGATTTAAAAGAACAGGCATATTAACGGGACTGATATACGACTGAGCGGTTTGGTGCAGCTTGATTGAATTTGATGGGTCTGATGGTCCTTGGCGGAGGTATGTGCTCCGCTGAGGGTCATTCCAGTTCGTAAATAAGATTGTGATCCTCAACGTCAATATTGGAAATCTGCTCTTTAAAGATGTCAGGTGATCAAACGGGTTTCTGTGATCTAGTCCAACTTATTTAGAAGAGAGAATGGAAGAAAGTGAGAGTTGTAAATGTTCAGATATACAAACCCTGATGTTTACTGTCCTCTTTTATGATGTCGCCACGTTTGCAGATCTTACTTATTACTTTGCCGTGTATGATGTCATCATTAACAATAGAAATAAAGGTCACAACTATAAAAAATAGGAAGTCGAAACTTTAAAACACACAGTGTCTCAATGTCGGGCCACATTATATTGAATGTTACTACAGGGCACGTTGTATTTGTGTGTCAACACTCGGGCCGAGATGTAGAAAGGTGCCAGCTGATTGCCGGGTCTCCTCCAGCAGTAGGTCACATTTCTCCGTCCCCCTGCCCTCTTGACCTCTCCAGTGTCAGGCAGGTGTTCTACGTCGGGCGAGGAGGGTTGGAGGTTTCCATTCAAACAGTCGCTGACATTTCAGAATAACTGGCGCGGCCACCGGTGTGGAAACAACAAGAGAGAATGAATTTTCTCTCTTAAAAAACGTCGACCTCCAGTAAACTCTGTGCATCCCTCTCTCTCTTTTATTAATTCTTTGAAAGTCTGACATAAGCTTCTATTGTGGTCGTGGTGAGTTCATGGTTTAATTGAAAGCGATCCCAGTTTTAAAATGGCAGGCATGGCCCCTGCTTTACAAGTGTCCTGTGTCATAAACAAGAGGCAGTGCCAAGTATTCACCCTACTGAAAGCTCTCTATACCGACTGGCACAGGCCCCCACGGCTCCCGGCCAAGGGATATCCAGAGCTGAGTTTAGGGAAAAGACCCACTTGCTTGTGGAGGTGTGTGTGTGTGTGTTTGTGTATATATTCTCATAAAGGCCAGGTGCAAGTGTTGCGTCAGTGTGGAGTCGTCCTATATGTCACTTTGAATCAGTTCCTTATTCCAATAATAAAACAGACAGAAGCTCAAGACAGTGAGTGTAACCTAAATCCTCATGTGGAAAATAGAATAGTGTCGTTCTTGATTACGATACAAGCTCGCGTGAAACGAGCAAGCATGTTTTCAATCCTTTTTTTCCAAACTCGTCTTGGCCTTGAAACCGTCCCGCTGTGGTTTCTTTTCCAGTTTGCAAACAAACCTTCCAACAGTTTCTCTGTGTGTCCTCCCAGTGAGATGAGCTGGACGCAGCTCAAGGCCGACGAGAGGCATACGGACGTCAGTGCAGGTCGAGACTTTTATACAAACCAGATCTCGGGAACAGTTGTTGATTAAATTCAACTTCCTGATTTGGTTTATACCTGCACTGTAATCCAATGAGAAGGAAACTTTCCCTATAAACGTCTATGTTTGTGAGGTTGTTGCATTCGCTCGATTCGCTGCCGGGCCAGTCTCGCCACAGGTGAACGTTTTTCAGTCGACTTCCATTTCTCTCAGCCCCATGCAAGCAAACCAGAATCTGAGCCGTTTATCACTCAGTATGTGGTCATCGCAATTAGGTCATCCTCACTTATACCACAATGTAAGTCATGAGGTCATCAAAACGTTGAGAAATGATCCATCAACATCTCGTGTGTGATCCAGTTTCAGGCTATACAATTATTATGTTATGATTTTTAGTTTCTTTCTTAGTTTTCGCTTCTTTCTTTTTTCTAAGAAAATTTTAAATCACTTCTGATTAAACAGAGGTCTGTTCTTTTTAATGCCGTGTCAAAAAAGTTAAAAATATTATCATAACAATATTCAAAAGGGCTCTTCCTCCCTTGCACGCACACACCCGTGCACGCAAGTTCACAAACGCACACCACCGCACACAAAATCAGTGTCACTTCCCTCTTTCAGTAAACGAGAATGACTCTTCATTGAAAAAGGTTTGACTGATGTCACTTTGGATTTCTTCTTCCCTTTTCCCCCCCACTTATACAGTAAAACCTATAATTATATGAGCACTTATTTCCTCTGGAATCGGTGCAAGTTTCACGAGTCTGCACCGAAATAATACTTCACCCTCTGCGAGTAAATGTACAAGGATTTTCCAAACATGTGTCAATCTGCCACTTGTGACGAGTGACGGCTGAGCAAATGAATTCCATGTGGGTTTTGTGTTATTTCGGCCTCCACTCCAGTTGTTGTTTGGTTTTAACTGAGAACAACTCCACTCCGGGTTTTAGCTCCGGCCTGCCACAGAGAGAGAGAGACAGAGAGAGAGAGAGAGAGAGCAGGTTCAGAGAGCTGGAAGCACGCTCGCTGCAAGTATTCGAATTATGCCATTGACGTCAGCACAGTCATAAAGTAGACTGCTGCCCTTCCCCTCAAGTATTCCCTTGCCAGAAGGCCTGTTCAGCTCGGTGCAGATGGATTCAAACGCTCTCTGCTTCACAGACAGGCGCTTTTATGTGGGTATTTGGGAAGAACCCCCCCCCCGCCTATAAACACCAAACCACCACCACCACCACCGTGCTCTCTTTGTGGAACAGGACAGGGACTAGCTTTTGCATAATCACAGATTTAATAGACCTCTTCAATAAAAATCCTCCTGATTAATATCAACCAGGAAACAAAAGAGCCAAATCAGGCCTTGGGAGTCATTACTCTGCGGTACCGTGGCTGATTTTCTGGCAGAGTTCGGATCCAGATTTCTTTGCTTCTTCTGTCGGACTCCGAAAGTCAAACGTCTGTTTAGTCGAGGGGGAACTTTTGTTTGGCTTCGATTGTCGAATGTGGTCTGGGATGCACACGTAAACTGCATCGACCCACTGGACAGGCTCACGGGAGACATGCCGTCTGAGGTCAACCCAGGATCATCTCAGCTGGTCTTCATATGTTACTGGAGACACCGATCCCTCACTGCACGCAAACCCCTTCGTCATAACCCCCTCTGGTGACTTCCCCAGTCCCACTCATCAAATCTGCTTGGTCCCGACCCGGACTCGTCTGGCCTGGCCCCCACGTCAGGGCCTGCACGCTCAATAGGCTCAAGACAATGTTAATTAGACAAGTCCAGTTTTTCTTGACAACAGTTCAACAGCAGCTGGAAAAAGTGTCGGGACCCAAGTGATTTATCCCTCGGCCTTGATGGGATATGATTCAGATAGAGAGGCCAAAATAACTGGGGAGGTACGACACATGAGCCGAGCCTGTCTGGTTACATATCAGCCCACTGAGGTTGTTTACTTCCTCATTATTTGAAATTAGACCCGAGATAAATCTGAGCCCTGGTTTTGGGAAACTCATGGGAGCTGCCACACCTTCCATATTCCCGGGTGTAACATAACTGAAGTAGAACAGCACTTAACATCCTTGAAAAGCTGATTTGACTTATTAATAACAGCCCTAAGAGAGGATTTATCTGTATTACTTCAGAGAAAGACAAATCCCGGCATCCACAAGGGACCTGGTTTAGTACAGAGAGTCCCTCCATCCAACCGTCTCCTTCTGCAACACATTAAAACTGCTGTGTGTCCGAGGGGCCGCTCCTGCAACCCCCTGGTCCCAGATCTGTCTTGTGACCAACGTGCATCTCTTGTTCCATCTAGAAAGCCAGAACTCAAACTTTCTAAAATGATGTAACTCATACATTACGTAGGTAAACTGAGAACTCAACGTCCCATGAAACATCTTTAGTCATCATGTTGCTGCAGAATCATATCCCCTTTATTATCTCTACATATCCTTTACTTATCTCTCTTCATGACAGTGATTGTAATTGCTGGGCTTGTGATTTAAAGGAACAGTTCGTAATTGTGAGTGGACATCATTTATAGTTTGAAGTGTTCCTCTCAGTTTGATGAGAAGATTGATACCACTATTTTGTCTATTTTCCATTCTTTATGCTAACCTAACTGACTGCTTGGCTGTAATAATTTCCCGAAATCTCTGTTCTCGTTCTATTCATTTAAAAGATATCTTATTAGTAGTTGTACCTAGCCATAGCTTTGGCTTTAGCACTGATATCTATCTCAGAGATTTCTAGCCACAAATTTACACAATACACACAGTGGAGGCAATAAGAACTGTGTTGGCCTCAAAGTATTAAACATAACTTTAGACAAGTCAAGAAAAACATATCTTTACAGGAATAATACATTTGTCATCAGGGTTTTCCCTCAACGTCACAACATTTTAACATCTGACTTTTTATTCTCTACACTGCAACACTTTAACTCCACTGTGACCTTGTTTATTCAAACACAGGCTGCTAGGAACCAAAAGCAAGGGGATCGTAAATATGAAATCTATATGTGCTACATATCAAATTATCCCCCCGAAAATATATATCTTACAAATTTATGATGAAATAACTTAATGTATGTAATGAAGTTAATCCTAAAACAGTGTTAAACAACTTAGCGTGCAACATAAATTAACATGAATAGAATAATAATCCTTAGTAAATAATTTTTACAATCCTTATGGTTATAATTTATATGCAGGAAAGTCAGCAGAGAAATCGAAGTCAGACAAATCACTATGTTTTAAATGAGGTTTGATTCATTCTGGGATCAAAGGTTTTCCTCTGACTTCACAGACGCTGAGTCGGCTCCAGCAGGAGCAGCTGCGTGCTGGCCTGTTCTCATTATGTAAAAGTTTTTCCTGATGATCGTAGAAATCTCTCATCACCCCTGACATCAGATCTGCCCCCGCTCCGACAGAAAACATCTGTAGTTCTAACTCCAGACGTTGCTCTGGAACCTAAACAAACAGCATCGACGAGGACAGGAGTTTGGCTTCCTGGACTTCATGGCTTCTCCGATCCATGCTAATCAACCCCAGGGGCAAATGCCAGTCGGCGTGACAATGGGGGCCATTCAGTCCAGCCGGTACTGTTGCTCCCAGTGTGGGAGTTCACCTCAGGTAACACAGACAAAGCCTGGTCTGTTGCTGCGTGTTTGTGTGTTTCGTGTTTGTGTGTGAACACTTTCTAGCGTAGAGAAGCTCTGAGGGTCAAAGGGCGAGCAATGGAAGAAAAGAAAACGCACATTAACGAGCGAGGAGGCCAAAACAGATGGAGAGCACGAGGGAGAGAGAGAGGCTCAAGGACAGGGCCGAGCTACACTCTGAGCAGACTCGCTCGCTCTCAACCTCAGTGACGCCCGCACGCTTTTATCAGAGGGAACGAGGGAGATACAGAAACAAAACATTTGAGGTTTAAACACCAGAGCATGACGAGCAGTCCGATAGGAGCGAGCGCTGTCGTATGCAGACGAGCACCCGAGGCCTCGGTGACCCTTCAGACCATGTGATGTCAGGCAGCCCCGGAGCACAGCTTGCTCCCAGCATTATCCTGTCACCCCCCCACATGCGTAGATCACTCTTTATCTGTGAGTGTGTGAGAACAGCATGCACGTGTGTGAATCATGTGTACGTGTGTGAGCAGCGGTCTGATGTGCAGGGCCCTGACTCTGTGGAATGATCGTCTGTGACTAAAAGCATCATTACAGGCGACATTTTAGAGTTATTCATGAAAAATTAACTTGGTCACATGATCTTTCCAAGATATTTTACATGCAAGTCAAATTCAGTATTCAAAATCTCACTGGAAATGTGCCTGCAGGTCCGTACCAGAAACTGGTTTACTGTGTATGATAATAAATTAAGTTATTGAATATTTTTTTCAAGCATTGTTTGTAACATTTTAGTTGTTATGATTGCTAATTCTCTGATTTATGTCATTGTTAAGAACATACAACAAAATAATCGGATGAACAACGTAAATTATTAGTTATACTATTAGTTATAGATAGTAGCCAATTTAGTCCGAGCCCAATGATACATTAATATGCAGACTGAGAAGCAGGAGATCGAACCAACGACCTTCTCTCACCCCCTAGCCTCTGACTCCAGCCTTGGGTAAGGATAAACCAACATACAAAAGATGTTTGGGGGGGAAAATTACAAATCTATACTTTCTAAACAGAATACAAATCATGTATGATCACTCAGCCTCCCAAAGAGAAATAAATCCTGTTCAAATGGGGCTTTGTTTACGTTTTTACATCCTGTGCTCTATTATAGAATCTCCCAGTGGTGATATACCATCTATAATTCAATTCTCACAGCTTTAAGACCTCCGGTTTACTCTTTCCACCTGGATTCAGACAGTTTGTTCAACACAAAGTCCGTTGCACCGCTGATTCTTCGAGGGATCAGGTATCAGCTGTCCGAACTTTGGCAATCTTTACGTGCTGCTCAGAGTTATTGCTCTACATGTTTCCTTCCCACTGAGTTCTATAGTAAATCAGAAAGGAATGTGTTCTTGTATATGTTATTGTGAGGACAGGGAACACAGTGTCCAAGGGAAGGGGGGAAGACGAGCACGCAAGAACCATAAGGAAGTCTGACACACACACACACACACTCACACACACACTACACACACACACACACACACACTCATGGTTACATGTCAAAAGCATTTTTTCTTGAGATGTTTTGTGGTCTGAAGTGACGTTAATTTCAGTTTGAACGGAAGCAGCAGAGCCACAAGTCAGAGCAGCAGTCACATGAATGTGAATTTCTGGGACAGTCATTCCACGAGTTAAAAAATGCAATATAGGTTTGTTTAATTCCCCGTATTCCTACACAACCACTTTAAAAATGATACCAGCACAACACACTCACTTGCAACGAACCTGTGTGCCCATAATTTCAATTTGTCCATATTTTTCCTTTACTTTGGACAGCGCCAATATGTTAATATGCTAATATGCTAATTACAATATACCTGAAGTTTCCTGAACACATTTTTACACCAGACCAAGATGTCCAAACATTGATCTTGTATATACTATAAACTATATATGCTCCTTTATTTGTCCCACCACAGTTTTCACAATGTTATCATACATTGTAGATCTATATGCAGCTCTCCATCCCAGTGTCCCTTTATTTTCCTCACACACGTCATGACAACATGGATTTCACCATCAGATCGACCGAGAAATTCCGTTCCGTTTGGATTGACTTTTAAAACATCCACAATGTTTTTACCATCCTCAGCTGGCAGAATGCAGTATTAACTCTGTAGACGCTGATTTCTTCTGAGCTCATTCATGTGTGAAGCATCAAGCACAGGGTTAAAAACTATACCCTGCTCCTGGCCTGCTGAGTCAACCAAATACATTTTTATAATGTTTCGTATATCATATATAGTTTTTCTCATTTAAGATATTTTAGTAACCAGAGAACAGTGCTTATTGAGATTTCTGCTTCATTGACCTAAATCCAACCCTGTACCGGCTTTTAAAGTATCTAAAGCAGAAATCTTTGTTTCTAGTGTTTTCTCTGTATCAGGGACAGAGAGCAAATATATAAACTTGTAATTCTGACACAACAGAGACGTCAATGGTGACAAAATGAGTTCTTGAAACAGCCTAATGTTTCCATTACAACACCCTAGAAGTTTTTATCTGCGAGTGAGTGCGTCTATAGAGGTCACCAGATGAAATGTCCCCAGTGTGTTTTCCCAACACTGGGTACCAGAATGTGAAATTCATCCGTCCTATCACCAATGAAGTTCAGTTTCACCACGTACACGTCCGCAGCTGTAAATCCTCCATTGCAACAGAATGTCCACTCATTATTTCTTTCCTTTTACTCACCAATAAAATCCTGAAACCATCTATTGAGACATCTTTTTTTTTATGCCGCTGCGGCCGCCACATAATTCGGGTAAATAGACTCTTAACAGAAAACAGACCTATGATGTCATTTTGTCACTTCTCAGAGCCTGGCACGCTCACACGTTGTAATCAACCAAACGCTGCAGCGCCACATTACATGATCGCAAAAATCGCAAACTCCACCACCACCCTCCTTCCCCTCTTTTTCGAAATACTCATCAGTGATTGATTTAGCAATGTTGTGTATGTGAAGTCATAATACAGCTTATAAGGAGCGGCAGAGCGTCTCTGGTCCCTGTTAGGAAGTGTTGTGTAACCGCACGGAGGGTTTCTGATCAACCCGTCTCTGTTTCTTGTAAAGCAAGAGATGCCCATTAGAAAGCCCCCTCCCCTCCTCCCCCCCTCTTTCTACACTGCCGCCAGTTGACCCACGTCGAAGTGTGGTTTCTCTTTATGTGTGTGTGGTCTGCTGGTGGCGCTTCACTGGAAATGCAGCACGTCACCCATCAAATGCTGGATGTTTACTTGATGAATGCTCGGTCAATAAAGTGAGAGGCGAAATTTGCATGGGAGGAAAACGGGAGATTGTCCGCCGCCGCCCTCGTGTCCGGCATGTTTATGAGCGAGTGTTTTTTTTTGTGGCTGCAGTCGCCGTCTACTCTGAGGATTTAACCGTATAGATTACTGCTGCTGGTAATGCTGCTGCAGCCCTCCTGCTCCCCTGCATCTACCAGCACATCACTGACAGGAAACTGACGGATGCACACACACACACACATATTCAAATATACACAGGTTCAACTCCTCTGGTCTGAGGTCCTGCATGATGGCATGGTATGCCATGGTCTGTTTATGTAGAAGCCTTTGGGTGTGTTTGCTCCAGCTGAGAAGAAGAGATGAGACTTAAAGACCTGTTTCAATACACTGTTCAGTCTTTGAGACAAGAGGATGAATGCATGGTTTCCTTTAGTTCAACACAAACTTAAATATAAGAGATCAGGAACCAAAAATCCAAGACAAATGCTGTTAATAATGGTCGTGTTATCTTTGTCAGTGTAGGAAATATTGTTTGTTTCTATACGAGCGAAGCTTCTGAACTGAACTGAGGGTGAGACTCTCTCGACTGGAGACTTCATGTTTGTGTGTGAGTGAGTGATGATGAGTTACAGTTCGTATATATATATATATATGTATGATACACGTGTGTATGTGTTTGTGCGAGTGTGTGGATTGTACATGTGAATCTTAGTCCAAGACCACAGTTGGTCTGAGTTCTCAGCAGAAAGGCCAGGGTGGAGGCAGTGGAAATCCCCTTGTGTGTGTTTGTGTGTGTGTGTGTGTGTGTGTGTGTGTGTGTGCGTATGTGTCTCAGTAGACATTTGACTTATGAATGCTGCTTCTCTTGGGTCCGTTTGAAGCTGTGACAATGCACAGTGCAATCGGCTGTAGCTATAGCTAGCGGTATGCAGCATAACATGTCTTCTTTTAAAACAAGAGAGAAAAGTTAAATATGTATGTGTCATATACTTTCTAAACACCCTTTCTCTTTTATATACGCTGGAAACTGATAAAGTATAAAAGCCATTCTCCTCTGGAATAAAACCAATCGTATATTCTGTTCTTTTTGGAAAATATTGATCAGTTAAGGTAAACATCAAACTCCAAAAACTGCAGGAAAATACAGGATTTTACTTTTTCCTCATTTGCATCCCCCATTTCCTCTAAAGTATTTAATATTAAGTTTAATGGTTTCTGCAAATATTATAACAGAAATTGAGAAATGATAGAGTCGATTGCATCAGTGGTAATCGCATAAATCGTTGCCTTTTATTTGTCCGGTGGTAAACTGGGTCCTGCACTGGAGTAAACACTGGTGGTATTGGCTCTGCGTCCCAGCAGGGCAGGGATCAGAGTAAAACTGTTATACAAGCGTTATAGTTAAGTGGCTCTGGCACCTACCTAGAGCTTAGATTTAGTATGTGGGGACCCACAAGCAGCTGGCCCCGTGACCAGTTTTAGGTCCCAGAGTCACTAAACCAGATTTTAGGGCTCTGTACCCATTTCTGTGTTTTCGAAAATCAAAGTCATGAAAGCGGTTACGGGCTCAAACCATCAATCTGGCATTTCAGTTTACCCCCCGATGCATCTTCTCTGCCACACACATGCACAAGTAAATACATGCATGTGTGGATCACATCTGCGCCCCACTATCCTCATCTGCAACCCGCTTCATTTTTATCCAAATTTCTGAGTAGTCGTCTTTTTTTGACAGTTTAATCGTATAAGGCGAATTGATCTAAAAACTAGATCACAGGACAGATGTGTCTTTTGAATCCTGTGTGTTTACTGTCTTCTTCTCATGGCTCATTACAAGGGGCCTGCAGATCACTGGGAGAATGGGAAACCATTGGCAGGAGTGTGTCTCGTACCCTGTGTGCTTGTGTGGTTTGGTCCATTTCAGCCCGGCAAACAAACTCAGAGCGTCGAATCAGCATTTTTTTTTAACTAACAAAATGTTGACCCACTCAACTAAAAAAAACTTGTACTGAAACACTGAGCTATTGTCGCTACAACCATAGAACTTTCAAAAGTCCAAATGTGAACTGATTTAAACTGCTCAGTGTATTATCCGGCTCCTCGAGGCTTAATCTTCAGCTGCTTCAGGACTGTGAACGGTGCAGAATCTGAACCTTTGTGATTGGATAGTTCTCATTAAATAATACTTTCTTCCTTATTTTTGAGAACGTATGTTTTATGAAGTCCAAAATGTGATATTCCTGATAACTCCTCAGCCACTTAGAGTTTCACGCAGATGCTTAGAAGTCCAGTAAGAAGTCACTTCACACTGTTTGTGCAGAAAATCAAAGACTTAACTTCTGGAACCACGGACACCCCCCAACACATGAGTCTATGATCATGCTGGTGCATTTATTTATTATATTGAATGATATATTAAATATACTGAAACGACACCAGCCACAAAACTACAATTTACAGATCATAAGTGTTGTTATATCCCTTTTTGGTGTATTGCATAAACTATAGTTAAGTTATTTTTTCTAACTTTTGCAGAGAAAGACAAAATACTTTGAAGACAACAAAGAGCTCAGCTGTAGAAACGTCTCATCAGTTTTAAACTCTCGCCGTCACAAGAGTTTAAAAGTTCAAGCGAGAGAACTGTTAAAGGGACAAGGGCCTTTCTGTGCTCCACTAAAAACACAAACCACCTCAAATGTGTTGGGAATACTGGAAAGAAAAAAAATCTCAAACGAGTGCAAGCCGTTTCAACATCAGACACACACACACACACACACACACACACACACACACACACTCCCTCTCTGTCTCTCACTCCCCTCATCAGAGCGAGGGCCGGCCGTGGGCAGAGCGCCAGGTGCCTCTCATGTTTGGGAGAGCAAACAGGCCCGTGTCTTTGATGGCGAGGAGATCAGAGCGGGGGACACATTCTACGTGGCCGCGCTAAGGTCGCCGCAGTGCGCACCCGGCTGCCATGTTGTGCTCTGCAGCTAGGAGACCTGGAGTACACAGGCTACTAAGGGCAGCAGACGTTGTGTTGTGTATGTATATAAATTCGTGTGTGTGTCTGTGTGTGTGTGTGTGTGTGTGTCAGTCCAACCTCATCACACACCCCCTCTGCTTTCCAACGCGGAGTCACTCCAACCTTGACGCACAATTGCAGTTGTTTGAAAAACACAGTTTAACCACAAGAGCACGGTTGAAAACCGAGTTTTGCTAGAAAAACGTCAGTAGCGGTTTCACAGCCTCCCTTTCAGCTGCTTTTCTCTTTTTTACTGCTCACAGATGCAATTATTGTTCTTCTGTGAACAAGTGTTTCAAACTTAAGGTGAAGGTTCTTCACAAAATCAAGAGCTATGAACTATGTCTTTTTTAAATCTTAAATATGCTGCTTTATAAGCCCACTCCTTTTATTTTATTCATCAATAATGTTTGGCCCCATTTCTGTACAAGTGTAGGATTTAAGGATCTATGTTACTATATGGCATTCCTACATGTCAGGAGCGGGCCCACCATGTTGCAACAGCGTGTTTCTACAGTAGTCCAGAATGAAAGAACTTCATATTTAAGAGGCTATGAAGCTCAAACTTTTTAATTAACCTCTTAGACAACCGATATTTAAAACGTTTCTGTTTAAGGGAAATTGTCTAACAGTATTTTCTCGGTAAAATGTCTATTTTTTTTAGCTTGATGGTAAAACAAACCAAGAGATTTTAAGACGTCACCTTGGGCTCCCAGAAAATGTGACTTATGATTTAAAATTTTCTGAAAATAACAAATAAATTAACTGATCAAATAAAGTCTAATTAAATCATCATGAAGTTAGTCCATACTTACAGTTATTGACTAACACACATGACTTAAAAAAATGAGCAAAGGGCGTCAGATCGGGTGGAGGGGTCACGCACACAGACGCATGCATCCACTAAGAGAAATGGTGTGTGAGCTTAGGGCCCAGCTTCCCTCCGACAGCTGCGACTCCCTCCAGCTCACCCACGGCTGCATCTCCTCAGAGAGAGAGAGCTGCAGCCGGGTGCCACCTCCACCCGGGTGCCACCTCCAGCCTCTCCCCCTCCTCTGCAGCCGGGTGCCACATCCAGTCTCTCCCCCTCCTCTGCAGCAGCAGCAGCCCACAGCAGGCTCCACGAGCGGGACCCGTGGGTGGATGTCGCCTGGGAGTGGCAGGGCAGCAGCTCCATGTGCACCCTGTGTTCTGACTGTGTGTCTCTGTGTGCTGGCTGCTTGTTGACAGATGAGGCGTACCAGAAGCTGGCCACGGAGACGATGGAGGAGCTGGACTGGTGTCTGGACCAGCTGGAGACCATCCAGACCTACCGCTCCGTCAGCGACATGGCCTCTAACAAGGTAGGACAGGCCGCATCTTTGACCGTTTGTGTGGAAAAAAAGCACAATGTCGCCTTCACTTTACTTCACTTAGAGAAACTTTTTGCAGCTGTTCTAAAGGTTCTTGCTCTGTGAAGGAGAATCGGAGCAGCTGCCTGGAGAACGAATTCCCCAAATGAACATGTGAATGTACAGAATCCAGAGTAACTGCGGCCGAGCGGGACATGACCCAAACAAAGTCGACGGTATTAATAGTCTGAACACATGTACAGTGAGAAGGAGGAGTTAGGGTTGCGGCCTGCAGCAGGAAGCAGAGGGTGCACGGGCGCTCTGTGATGATCGAAGCTCAGTTCTCCTCAAACACAAAACTTTATTTCAAGCATTAATGTTTCTGACAAAAGGAAAATGTGGGTAATTCGCTCTAGGACGTCTTTCAACTTGTCATCGTCCAGTGGTTTTTATGTTTCTACTGGTCAGTCAGTGTGTGTGAGACGCACCTAGGTTCACATCCTGGTTCTGGACACAAGTAACAACTGTGCAAGTAATATTCAGCTTTGTATTTCAGTTTTCTTTGTCTTTGCACTGCGACAACTTATCTGTACATGAGTCTAAGACTCTTGGAACTTTTCAGCCTCCACCGAGCAGGTTGCATATCAGTGAGGGTTGTTTGTATGTTAGTTGGCAGAAATACACAACAGACACAATACGGATTACCATGACACTTGGTGGAAGGATTTGGTATGGGTCAAGGAAGAACTGATTCAATCTGGATCAGGATCAGCGGATGGATATATGATTTTTCTTGATGGATCTTGATGACAAACTCACATTTAGGGATGTGATATCTGCATGATATCTTGACTCAAAATGTTGAGGAGTAAAGTGTTTGTATGTTTTGCTTGTGGCAGTAGAAACCACGTCATGCTGCCGTATGGTGCGGAGCTGAAGCTGTGTCTGAGAGACTGAAAACTGATTGTGTGACTGAGCCGAGAGGAAAAACTTGTTATTTCTCATAAAACTGGACAACAGGATGCAAGTGGTCCTGCAGAGGGTCAAACACAATAAAGTGCAGAGGAAGAGAGAGGACGTGTGTGTGTCTGTGTGTGTCTGTGTGTGTGTGTGTGTGTGAGAGAGCGCAGAGTGACTCTCTCTTCCTGTCTCCTTCCTGGTCCACTGCTCTCTCTCTCTCTCTTTCTCTCTCTCTCCAGACGACAATAGGCGTCCCATCACTGGTTATCGGTCGTGTTAATTCATCCCAGTGCTGTCGTCATGTCGACTCACACCCAGCTGGACTGGTTTCCGTTAAGACGAGGGAGAACGACTGACACGCAGAATAGAAACTGTTTAACATTGTTCTTTTAAAAAGGTGGACAATGAGAGAAGGCCTTATGGGACAAAGGATCAGAAGAGACAGAGATAAGATAGAATGAGGAGAATGTGAGAGTGTCCAGGCAGAACGAGACTATCTCCTCCATCTCACACTTGACGTAAGAGTGTGTCTCTGTTAGTTTCAGATCATTGTCATTTTCTGGTCCAGTGCACATGCTCTTTAAATATAAAATGCACTTGAGCTAATTTGAGCGTCCACGGGTGTGTTGGTTGTCGTTGGTGTGGTCAGGTGCATTGTTGGTGGCGCTATCTTGATTTAGCGGAAAGCGATCTTGTTTGGTTATTTCGAGTTCTTACAGAGGGGGGTGCACGTGTGTGTTCACTCTGCCTCACACTGAAGATCTGCTCGTGTGATTTTACTTTGTTCACAAGCAAATGTGTTTCATTAACCACCTGACAAATCTGCCATTAAGATACAAATCTGCAAAAGTGCACTTTCATCTGGATTTTAAAGTACCTCGCATTATGCTACATAAAGTAGTGCGTAAACTGAGAAACGTACCCACTGCAAGTCATATTCACTTACTGCTTGTACACAGTAAGTGAATATCGAGCAGTATTCACTCACTACTACTGCGTCATTTTGGATTGCCCAAGGACACAAGGCATGCCGGGGATTGAACCACCGTCCTTCTAAACTGTGGAGGACACACACTACTCCCTGATCCACGGCCCATATATCCCCCCCTCATTTGTGAGCTTTAGCCTATAGTCTCGTTCTGATTGGACACACTCACATTCTCCTCCTTCTATTTACTCTCTGTCTCTTCTGTTCCTTGGCTCATTTGGGAGCTTACTCACAAATGAGAAAAAACTTGTGAAAGTACAGTTTAACTTACTGGAAACTGTACTTTCACAATCCCAGAGCAAACTGTCAGGATTGAGCCAAACGTTATCTGCAGGTGATGATTCATTTCAGGAGCCGCGAGCTTTGAGAGCTTCCTGAATATCTCAATAACAGAATGATTAAAGAAGACTTGTCCTTTTCAAAAAATACTATGTTAGACTTAAAGTTGACATGTAAAGCTCAGTAGTCAGCACTTAATTTCACCTTTTTAGAGTTTTATCTCACATTAAATTTTGTGTGACACATTATTATGGGAGATTTATGTTTTACTCTTGGTCAGATATTTCATAAAGCGTATTAATAAATGTAAATAATTGAGTTTTAGTGAGAGCAAACCAACAGAGCTGGAAGTGACTGATGCACAGTGAAGTGTATCAGGTGGTGCAGTGTGTGCGTATTGTGTGACCCTCTCTCGCTGGTGTGACATTGTCGTGTGGATAGCGTGTGCGTCCGGACAAGTAATCATCAGTGGATCGGTCATTGTCAAGGAATCAGACAGTGTGTTTGTGTGTACGAGTCTGGTGTGTGTGTTTGTGTACGAGTCTGTGCACACATCGACAGCAGGTTAATCCCACTGACATCGGAACTATCTTATTCCTCAGCCTGTTTTGACAGTAAACTATAACATTACACAACCGCTGCCCCTTTGTCGTGTGGGCCACGACTCTCGGCCCGGCTCCATTAACAGGAGCCAGCCAATCAGCTAATGTGCCCCCCCCCGCCCGACTACCTGTTGTATTTAGGATGGAAAATCTGTTATTCAAGCAGGAGCAGTGTGTGAAACTGGAGTAGGCGGGAGGTGTAACTGGAGAAGCTGCTGTCGTACCTCCGAGGTGAAGTGTGTGTGTGGGGCTCTCTTTACAGTACGTGACTGGGTTGTGTGTTTGGAGCTGGAGTATCTGCTGGAGTATCTGCGTCCGTGTCAATGTGTCAATGGACGTTTGGATGATTGTTTAAGACATTTAGCAGCTTCCGAAATATAAAGATTTTCTCCGTTTTATATTATTACAAAATTAATTTATCTAAATTGTGGACTTTAAATTCGAGAGCAGAGATGAGCAGTCGGTGCAAGAGCTTTTCAAGTGTGAACATTTGCTCATTTTCTCTTGTTTACTTACTTTTATTAGAGGTTTGGGGTTGAACAAGATATTTTAGAGCTGCAGCTAACTGTTATTTTCTTGATTTGATCTGTAAAGCATCAGAAATCTAATTCAGTTCCTGGAAAGATCATCAAATGTCTCATCCAACCAACAGTCTGCTACGCCCAAATAATTTCATTAAAATCTTGTCAGACTAAAGAAATCAACAAATTCCTGAAACTGAGAACCTGGACCCGATTAACCCCAAATTCCTTCAATAATGAATTAACTCTCAATAGTTACAGATTCCTTATATTAACATTGACTGATCAACTATAATTGCATCTCCAAAAACATTTAAAATAATTTGCTTGGGCTCTGAGAAACCGTTATTGGCATTATTTACTTTAATTGACATTTTTAAAAGCAAAATAAATCCCAAAACCAATCAGCTGATCAATCGGTCAATAAAGTAATTTAGTTGCAGCCTCATTTAAACCCTTAAAACATCTGCTGTATAGCTTTCTCTTAAGACTACAAGTGTTGCATGAACAGGATAGAAATATGACACACAAGACCATTTGTTGATGTATTATGCTTCTGTCCATTGTCGGCTTTTATGCAGACCTTTAATACACAGTCATGCATAAATAAAACATGAGACTCAAGCAGCTCAGATGACCACTAAACTGCTGAACATTGTTTATCTCAACAAACTCCACTTCTTCATTTTTGTAATTGAAGTTCATGGAAATCCATGAAATTCATGTAACAGGAAACGTTGTAGTCACCAAAATGATCATTGCCATATTGACAGTGAACCTCTGGGCTGTGACTGCAGCTGCAGGACTCAGAAGAGGCAAGAGGCGGGGCTACCCCCATGAAGAAGTGTGTGTGTGTGTGTCTCTCCCTCTCTTTCTCTCGGCCATTGCTACACATACTCACACACACACACACACAGACAGGGTGTGAGGTAAAGCCTAGTCAGACCTCACAGCCCAGAGTGAGTCACTGGAGCTGTGGCGTTTCCCAGCGTCAGAGCCGGAGCTTGGTCCTTTTACTCATGCTGGAGTCAGACTGAGGCAGAAGCTTAAAACGGACAGAAGCCCTCTGCTCTGAACTCAGAAAACATGGGAGCCTGCTGCTTTGACAAGAAAGAGAGGAAACTGGGGAAGTTGAATGGCTGGAGGAAGGTGAGTTTGATGGAGTTTCTTCTCATGTTCTGACTTGTTCTGGTTGTCCTGAGCGTGGACTGTCCCGTGCTGGCTTCGGGGGGGGCTCATCTTTTGTGCGGTGCTTTAACATGATGAGACTTTCATGTGTTGTCGTCAGATGCTTCCTGTGCGTTCGTCCTCTGTCGTTTAAGATTCATCATTAAATCGCATTGTGAACATGATATGTTTAGTTTCTGGAGCTGTAAAAACAATTTTATAAATTTGTAACTATATTTTTTTAAACTTTGAGCAACAGGAGACTGGTGCATGAATTATACTTTTGAGAAAACCTTTTACACCCTTGATTACGAAGCTGTTTATAGATCCTTTGCAGCTAAAACACCAATACACAGATGTTTTCTCAAACATCTGAGTTGAACTCAGTGCTGATCTTGCAGACTTGTCTCCATGTTGTGTTCTGATTGTAAGCTAATGTGCCTTTAAAATCCTAGACTAAGTTATGGGGACATTTCATTGCAAATGCTGATTTGTTCTCCTTGGAAAAAACTGATTTCCTCAAGTTGTAAATCATGCACGACTAGCTTGTACTTGTTGGAGTGGCTTAGCAAAGGCTCGAAAAACAGGCTCGAAAAAGTCCTTTTAGAGAAATGAGCTTGTTTGTTTGTCTTTCTCTGGTCATGATCAGGACGGTGGGGTAATATGTGAAGTGACCGTGGATTCACACAAGGAAGCTGATACGTGAGCTTTTTAAGAACAAATGCCTCGAGAGAGCTTTTATGTTTTTTTCTCTCGTTTTCTGGCTGAGTCCAAACACTCGGGTCAGGCGGGGGGGGATAGAGCGGTTCTGGGGCTGTGATGTGGTTTGGTGCTGCTCCAAGGTCGCTCCGTTCAAACAGGGGATGCAGAGAGTCCCATAAATCATTCTGTGACTTCTTACATACGTACACGACTTCTGCTAAAACGCTGCGGTATTTGACTTTTGGTTTGAAGCAGCGGCCGTGCAGCCTGTTAACTTCCCTCATCCAGACACAAATACGGTGTTGCAGACCACATCAGGCTCCAGGGCTGCTGGGTGTGATGGGAATGATTCACTGGCTGAGAAATCGCTCACACTTACGCATTTCTCCTTCAGTTTCTGCCTCCTGTTTTCACAATACTTCCTGGCTTCAGAGACACATTTACATGAATCCGTGCCTTCTCATGCAGACACACGAGCATGAGTGCTTGAGTCAGAGGAAGTGAGAGGCTGCTCTGAGTCGTCTGTACCCCTGCCCTACACGCACAGGTCAGACGTAGGTAGAGCTCCTGATTATTACTGCAGTTATGTCACAGCATGTCTTAACACAGACGTCCCCACATTGCAACATCTGCAAATGAAAACCTGAATCAGCCAGCAGCGACGTATACTGTGTGTATGATGTATGTATGTATCGGCAGGTCCATGGTTCCGCTTGTCCACTGTGTCATCGGCCAAAAGGCTGAATCAAAAAGCCCCTGATGATGAACCATAGGTTTGTGAGTGAGTGTGAAGTGGTTCATCTCTATATGAACAGAACAAGCGCTGTGTGAATGGGTGAATGTGACCCGGAGTGGAAACTGCTTTGACTTGTTTATTGGACTAGAAAATGCAAAAGACGACATGTCATCATTTGATTTACATAATTTCTTGGAAGCAGCGATTCAGTTTAGTCAAAGTTTCTAATCGTTGTTGTCCCTACATAGTTGTTTGGGAACATTTTGATTATTATTATCATATGTGGCAAGGGAAGATGATTTATAGTCAAAGCCCCTGTTGCACTTGTATGTTCTGTCACTGCAGGGTCACAGGGTCACTGTTCTCTGAACACAGCACGCTGAGCATAGAGCGCCCACTTGTGGCTCAAAGGCACAACTTCATTCTGAGGTGAAGAAGCTCATGCTGGGATAGAGATGTTACATGATGTTTTAGGCAGTGTTAAGTATTTCCATCAGTGGCGAGGACAAAGAAAATCGATCCAAGAAATAAATCAGTAACGCTAGGTAAAATTTATAAAAAGGCAAAATACTCAGACCATTATTATCATGTTAATGCGTAGATCAAACGTGAGAATCAGCATTAAAAGTGACAGTAAATACAGCTTGATGCATTGTGGCTGCGTGGTCCGATAACACAGTTGCTGTGAGTGCAAAACATCCGAGTCACGTGTTGGAGGGAAACTCCGTGTCTGCCTTGCTGCCTACCTGTCCGCCTGAGCGCCCTCCACAGTGAGCTGTCCGATAGGATCACGCCTGAGTGGAGGAGGCTCAGCTTTATGTACACCACCCGCCTCTCGCTCTCTCTCTCTCTCTCTCTCACGATGAACTACCCAAAGGCTCCATTCACATCCACTGCCTCTGTCACTGCAGCTCTCTGCTGAAAGAACACAACCCCTGCAAGCAGAGCGAGAGAGAGAGAGAGAGAGATAGAAAGAGAGAGGGGGGGGGTGGGGGGGGTAGGAGATGTTGATAAAGAGCTAAAAGACAAGAGAATGAAAGGATGGAATATGAGTGAATGAAAGTGGGGCAAAAGACGTAGGATATGGGAAAGATGAATAAAAGAGGGCAGGGTAGAAATGGTAAGTGGCAGGTACTGACGCGGACATAGAAAATAATAAAAGATGCCAGAGGATGGCGGGATGTAAAAATAATAGAATAACAGAATAAGAATATGTTTAGAATATATGGATATGTAAAAAAGAGGTACTCACAGAGCTCTACTAGGCTGATGTTACCCCTGTGTCATTGTGTTGGGCTGCCCTTCGCTCCTGAGTGAGTGAAAACATGGGAAACACACGCTGCCAGGAACATGAACATGAGCATGTGCCGTGTCACCATAAACTGGGCTTGAATGCAGATAATGGAATCTGTAAGCTGCTGCGTTGAGGCTTTTTCTTTTAGCCTCTGGGGGAAGCATATAGCTGTTCGACACTTCGCACAGAGACATCCCCCCGCTGTTATTCTGGGTTTCTTTATATATTATGCAGCAGAGCTATTATATAAAGAGCTTCCCTTCCCCTCTCTCCCACTTGTTTTTGCATTTATTTATTTATTTTTGTTCCCGCCTCTCTTCTTCTGGTTCTTTCCCTCAGTGGGAGGATTATCCGGGATCCTCTCAGGGAAGCTTTCGTCGTCCCCTCATCTTTTCCCAGCTGTATATTGGTCTGGTATGGTCTAGGAGCCTCCGTTTACAGCTCCCCGTGGCTTCAAGCAATGCAGTGATAAGAGCCGTGGACATTTTTTTATTAGCCGAGGCAGTTGCAGCTCGACTGCTTCGCCAGACAGAGTCGTGACGATTGACAACAAAGAAAATGAGAAAACCAGCCCTCCTCGATACTGGCCAGTGGCACTGGTGTTACAGTATATTCCAGTCCGGTGGCCCCAGCCTCGTGCACTGCAGCAGTATCAACACCTGCTCCAAGGACAGCCCATTGATTCTGCCAGGGAGCCAGACAGACAGAGAGATTGATGACTGAGGCAGTGGCAGCCAGGAGAGAAATTGACATGTAAGTGGTGGAGAGTGAGGGAGAGATGGAGCAGGGGGAGGGAGGGAGGGAGGGAAGGGAAGGAACGAGGGAGGGAGGGCCATGGTGGATGAGCGAAGGCGATGTGTGTGGCGTGCGGCGTCCTTGTGACAGCTCAGCAGCCGCACCACATGTCTGCCTGAGAAGGAGAAGGGGGAAGCCTCGTCTCCTATCTCCTCTCCTGTCTCCTCCTCTCCCAGCAACCATACACTGGCTGACTGATGCTGTTGCTATGGCGTCGGGGTGTTCTGGTAATTGGTGTATACACACAGACACACACACACAAATACACTCACTCTCTGGCAGTAAGAGAAACCACAGCCTGGTGTCATCTAAATTGGGGAAGGATGCAATTATCTCCCATCCCTCCTTCTCTCTCTCTCTCTCTCCCCCCTCTCTGGTCGTCTCCCAGCTATTTAAAAATAGTCTTCCGCGGACACCCTGACAGCATCTAATATTATTATGGGATGCGTATAATGAACCGGCTCTTTGAGTTGCCCACAATGGCTGCCGCACTTGGGGGATGTCAGGAGACAACAGGAGACTGGAGAGCGGCAGAGAGGAGAGGATGATTATAGAGATAATGGCGATGGAAATACTGGCACTGCAATTCTGGTTCCTCAAAAACATCCCCCCAGCCCCTTCCTCAGGCCTCATTGTCTCACTGCGGAGGGGAGGCTCCATGACATTCCTTCACAAAGAAAGAGAAAAACACTTTCAGAGGTAATTACAGGGGCTGGAAACTGAAGAGGATTTCTCCGCGGCACTCGCACAGCTGGAAAAAATGAAAGAGTTACATCTGGAATCCATGTGTGGATATCAAGTATCAATCAGTCCCTTCACTGCACTGATGGAAAGCCGTAATCAGGGTTCCCCCCTTCTCCCCACTTTCTGTCAAATCATGTGTTCTGAATAGTGTTGCTATGGCTGGCAGATTACAGCAGGGGGAAAAAAGAGATGGATGAGGGAGGGAATGAAAAATGGGAGGAACATAGAGGGAACATGGAGAGAGAGAGAGAGAGAGAGAGAGAGAGAGAGAGAGAGGAGCAGGGTAGGAGGGGGCGTGAGCGCTACATCAGTGCGAGCAGCGAAGCAAGACAAATCCAGCGGAGGAACCCCCCCTCCAGTCAGATGAGCATCGCTGCCTCACTCCCTCCTCCTCCTCCCGTCTCCATCACTGTTTTTTTCACCCTCCTCCCTTCCTCGCTCCTTCTCCATTATTCATCATTGTGCTGAGAGTCCCCAGCTAACGGCTCCTGCTGCTGCTGCTCCAGTCGATCCATCGAGCCCTGCTGGATTTCCTCCTACTCCTTCTCCTCCTTATCGCCGAGCCGAGCCTGGCCACAGCGCCCGCATCCCTCCTCCATCCATCCGTCCGTCCATCCGTCCGTCCCCAGGCATGGAGCCTCAGAGCTGGCCCCTTTCTGCTGCTGAGAGGCAGAGTGAGACGTCACCGAGCTGCTCTCTTAGCCGCTAAGAAGACAAACGCAAGAGGAGAGAAGAGGGGATTTTTTTTGGGGACATCGGAGAAAGAATCCTGTTCATCTGCCTCTGTTCTTTTTCCTTTTTCCATTGGATTACAGTTCTGGCTTTGTGTAGGAACGAGAAAACCGGGTCCAAAATGCCTGAAGCCAATTACCTGCTGTCGGTGTCTTGGGGTTACATTAAGGTGTGTGGCGCTTATCTACTGCACCTCTCTGAGAGGCGCTGCTGTTTTATCACAAGCTGTCTCTGCAGAAATGCCCCATTTTCATAAGATCTGTTATTGTTGTGCAGCTTTTCAGAATATTGTGTTTGTGTAATTGCACCAGGAAAATATTTCCTCCATGCTGGGGAGGATGAGGGGGGTGGGGGGGGGGTTCTTGTTCTGTGGCTCAGGCTCCATCTTGAGCCCTCTGCAGAGCCGTGTGTCTGTTTGCATGTGTGTGTGCACGCGCATGCATCCGCCTGTCATAAACAGCTGCTTCACTGCGGCGCCTAGATCTCAGTGTTTTGTCAAATCTGTCCCTGTTATCTGTCCCTTATATCTATAATATGAATATACACATGGAAATCACCAGAAATGTGGGTACGAAGGGGGAATGCGGGGAGCAGTGTGCAGATTTTCCTCCTGACATCATTGAGATTCTTGCACACTGACGCAAGCAAAACCCCCCAAAATGTGATTCAGTGTTATAAAACAGTAGCAGGGGGTGAATTGAGGGTTATTAAAATGTGATGGCCTCCCCACTGGTGGCACAAATAATGATCCACACTTAATTAAAGGGAAGATGGAGGGGAAAATAGGATTGTACGCAGTAATTGAATAATATGCAGGATCTGGTGGATTAAAACTGGGCACTGTTGTACTTTCCATAGAATCATGTAGCATTAATTCCTCCCAGGTTTTCCCCTCTGTGGATATGACAACATGTTTTCTCACTCTCTCTCTCTCTCTCTCTCTCTCCCTCCCTCCTCCTCTCTTGCAGTTCAAGAGAATGTTGAATCGGGAGTTGACGCACCTATCTGAGATGAGTCGGTCTGGGAACCAGGTGTCCGAATTCATCTCCAACACCTTCCTAGGTAAATGCAAAGATCTTGTTTGTGAACACACAAAAAGACAAAAACACAATTTCATATTCAAAATCCACCTTCACAGGAATAATCCTTACCAGTATGTCCACAATACTTAAAAAAACACAAAACAAATACAACAGAGGCTGACACAAATACCCACTCTGCTTTGCCGCAATGTTATTCTGCAGGTTCAGTCTTTGGTGTGATGTTGAGCTGTGCAAGTTGCTCTGGCAGGCTCTTCTGTGGGGGCGTACCACAAAACACTGCACCATTAAGCTTTGTCTAGATGTCCACGGCGTTGGGCTCAGAATGGCCATTAAAACAAAAAAGACGACATTTCTCAAAGTATCCAGAGGAATAGAAATCAATAAGGTGACTGGCTGCTGTAAAAAAAAATAAAAAAAAAGCCCAGTTTGACTGACGTGTGAGCTTGTTAGCCGGATTCAGAGGAAGTGGATGGAGCGGGATGCTGTCAGCACGGGGGTGTTCATGTGAGATCTGAGGAATCTATGGGTTTATATTGTTTTGAGAAACGTTTCCTCTGCTGTTTGGAAATGTTTCCTGATAGAATATAACTTGCGCTCGTTTGAAAATCAACCACAGCTCGGTAACAAAGAGGTAAACAAGGTAAAGATACCTCAGATGGTCAAACTAAGACAATAATAAGATGCCAGACAGAATGCACATTGCTGTAGTCAAGACTATTTATAGACACACGGGGCTCCCGATCCATTGGCATCCTTCTCCGGTTTTGTGTTGTTGGCGGATTCCTCATCAGATCATACAGTGCGAGAGAGGAGCGGTGAGGAGAGGCAGTGGAACGTGGGAGGGAGGGAGGGAGCTGACTGCAGTGAGGGAGAAAACAGAGGTATGGAGGAAACCCCTTTGCTGGCAGGGAGATGCGCTCGGCAGATTGGGTGACTCATCCCCTGTCTTAATGCATCTTTGTCAGCGGGGACACCTTGTTGTCCCTCCACACTCTGCTGCTGCCCTGAGGGCCCAGACAGAGATGACTATCGCCTGGATAGAGAAGTCAGGATTACCCTGCTGGTGGTGGAGAGACAGGGGAGGTCGACTTTAATGAGGAAAGAGGGGAAATGGCTGAAGCAGCTCAGTGTGGTTTGGCCTCAGCTGTTAGATCCTTCCATCCATTGAGATTAATATCAGATAGTTAATGCTGTTCTTTCTGATTAATTTAATTTTTCTTTATAAAACCTTCCATGCTTATCCATAGTTTTGCAGATATCTAGAAATTCCCAGCTATGAATTGTGGGCTTTCTTTGTTTAACTGGTGCTTGTGGAACCTGGATAAATACAGATCCCATGGTTTTGCATCCAGGGCAATTTTAAACCAGCTGGATTTTCGGTCTTTTCATCTCAGACTGTTGGTCGACATCATTCTGGCCTTTCACGTGTGCCTCTCCTCCCCCAACATGTTGTGCAATTCTGTCATTATTCCCTTTAATCAGGGAAATGGCAAAAAGCACCAAATTCCGAGAACTTACCGAGTCCCCATCCACCTTCCCCGCTGTATCCTCGTGTCTCACACTGGAGCATATGGAGGTGGATGAAAAGGACTCGGATGAAATGAACGTGGGAGGAGAGGAACGGGAAAAGGAAGTATATATTAAATAAATATAAGTATTTATTTTTTGACACGTGACTGAAACTGAGACTTAATCTGATGGAATACGTAGACAGGGATCAAGATGTCTGGGTAACTGTGGTCTCATAGTGTGGATTGGCATTTACTGTACCTGCTTAGGTAGAAAATGGATGAAGAGAAGCTTGTCTGTTGCACAATCGTTCTCACACACACACACACACACACACACACACACACACACACACACACACACACACACACACACACACACACAAACACACACAGCATTGGTGATAATGATGGCTTGTATTAAATTAGAGGGCAATATATTGCTCTCCCCCTTGTTTCCCACGCTGCACATGTCTGGAGAGCGCTTAATTGGCCGTATTCAATTACCACTGGAAGACTGACAAAAAAAAAGAAGAGGTTGAGAGACACAGAGAAAGGCATAGAAAAGAGAGAGAGAGAGAGAGGGAGGGAGTGCATGAGAGCGAGAGAGAGAGAGTGATCATTTGAATTACAGCTGGTAATTGAATAACCCTCCACAGGGGGAAGGCTGATAGGCCAGAGATGAGTCGAAGCTTGATAGATGAGAGCATGGCTCACACACATACCGATGGGCCGCCCCTGCAGGATTTCATCTGCTTCCTCTGTGACTGCAGCAAACACGCAAAGCTGCATTTTCTTATAAGAAATGTGGCGTTTATCTATATTTCATTTCTCACAGGGATATTGCATAAAAGCCTTGCATATTTAGTAATGTTGTATTTGATTTGTGGCCAGACGATACGCAGTGGAACCAGACATAAAAGTCTCGCCCCTGTGTCCTAAGTGATTTGATAAGGGGTTCAAAAGATGGGGCTTTATTGAATGACCGACTTTATGGGACCGCCTCCACCGCCCCGAGGCCCCCCAGCTCTCCGTCTGTAAATGGACTGACCTATGAGAGTGAAAAGAGCAGGAGATGAGACGTGGGCCCCCCGCTGTGAGACGGAGGTGGGGGGGGTGAGCGCCGCGAGGGAGGCGGAGGAAAAGAGAGCATGGAACAGTGGGAGTTCAGACCTAGAGACTGCAGGTGGAGGGAAGGGAGCACGAATGAACAAATGAATGGAGGGACAGACGATGAATGAATTCTGGTGCAGGTGTTCTTGAAGGCCACCTGGATCCTTGGGGATCCGAGTAATCCTGCAAATTGTTTAATCCTGGAGCATTTTAGGAAAACGCAGACTCATGCCACACAAGCTCACATTGGAATTTTATCAACATCCGACTTCTCTCATAACAGAAACCCCCCGTTTTTTCCCCCCTCAGAGAAACAGAATGACGTGGAGATCCCGTCGCCGACGTCCAAGACACGAGAGAAGAAGAAGCAGCAGCAGCAGAAGCAGCAGCTGATGACCCAGATCAGCGGGGTCAAGAAGGTCTCCCACGGGCCCTCGCTCTCCACCAGCAGCATCTCCCGCTTCGGCGTCAAGACGGACAAAGAGGAGCTGCTGGCCAAGGAGCTGGAGGATCTGAACAAGTGGGGCCTGAACATCTTCACCGTGTCAGAGTTCTCCAACGGCCGACCTCTGACCTGCATCATGTACGCCATCTTCCAGGTATGAAGGAGACGATATTAGCATCTAACACCGTGAAGGAAATGTGAAATCTGTCGTCTTCATGTACTCGGCTCTAAAGTGATTTTGTTGTTGTTTTTCCAGGAGCGAGACATGTTAAAAACCTTCAAGATCCCGGTGGACACGTTCGTGGCCTACATGATGACGCTGGAGGACCACTACCATTCAGACGTGGCGTATCACAACAGCCTGCACGCTGCTGACGTGGCCCAGTCCACCCACATCCTCCTGTCGACTCCAGCCCTGGACGTAAGTCGCAGTAAATCGGATCAGGTTCTTCTTACTTTATCTCTCATTATCCACGATGAGAAGTTTCCCCCCGGCTGTGACCATCGTTCACCCACAGACATGAGGGGAAATGAAATTAGTGCGAGCTCTTACATCACCACACGTGCCGCTTTCCTGGAGTGCCACGCTAACGCTTTGAGGAGCTCGGCCTCCTTCCATTGAATCATCTTTTCCCCTCTGGCTTACTTTGAAAACTTCCCTTCTTTCCTTCCACGCTTGTCGATCTATTCCTCAGTTGTTAGATTTTTCCCTGCGTGCATTTTCTCTCAACTCTAAAGTACCCGTTGAGGTGCAGTCAAGGTCAGAATGGCCCAGCGCTCGGCTTGGTTCTCCATCTTTCATTAGACGCAGGATTATTCTCTCCCACAGTGGATTTTCACATAGAGTCACACAGCTTGTTTGATTCAGAATCTGATTGAGGGGAAAATCATTTAGAATAACATTTCTTTGGCCTTGTGTGACCTTAGCTATCGCCAGTTTTCTGTAAAGGCCGAAAAGGACAGAGATATCCGAATTTCAAATCACATTAAATTTCTAAATCTGATATTTTCTCTGAACCTATTGATTAACGTTCTATTTCCCCCTCTTTCTTTCATCTCCTTTTCTCAGGCGGTCTTCACAGATCTGGAGATCCTAGCAGCCATCTTCGGAGCAGCTATCCACGATGTTGACCATCCTGGAGTTTCAAACCAATTCCTTATCAACACCAGTAAGTGAAAGGATTCACCAAGCCGGCTAGTGTGGGTCAGCTGATGTTTATAAAGGCTTAAATGTTAATATATATCGTTACTTCTCTCTCCAGACTCTGAGCTGGCGTTGATGTACAACGACGAGTCTGTGCTGGAGAACCATCACCTGGCCGTGGGGTTCAAGCTGCTGCAGGAGGACAACTGTGACATCTTCCAGAACATCCCCAAGAAGCAGAGGCAGTCTCTACGCAAGATGGTCATCGACATGGTAACACATCACGTTCTCTTGTCAGATTCTAAAAATCTCCATCTGTGTGAATTATCTTGATGCTAAAGGTTTTCTCCTTCATCCAGGTCTTGGCCACTGACATGTCCAAACACATGAGTCTGCTGGCTGATCTGAAGACGATGGTGGAGACCAAGAAGGTGACGAGCTCTGGAGTGCTGCTGCTGGACAACTACACCGACAGGATACAGGTAACAAGGACTTACCTCATGAACAAAGAGCAACAGTCACACATGCTATGGGCTTTGTGGTTGTGCCTGAACATGCTCAGACTCCACTTGCTTTTAAAGGGTTAGTTCGCCCAGAAATGGAAATTCACTCATTGTCTACTCACCACTATGCTGATGGAGGAGTGGGCGAGGTGTTTAAGTCCACAGAACACTTCTGTTTAGCCTAAATGTCCAAACAGGGATTTTTAGGACTATAACACTTCCACCATTCGTCCATTGGCAGAGTGTTGAGTAGATTCTGATTATTCTTATTTATTTTTGGGCTAACTATCCCTTTAATAGCCTCTGATCAATAGCCAGTGTTGACCTCTGCTCCAGCCGTCACTCCTTTTCTCACTCCATCCATCTTCTTTTGCCTTTAAGTGCCCCCCCTCCCTTCTTTCTATAACACATCACTACAGAATTAGCGTTAAATGCATCTAGCCCCTTTTTTTTTACTGTTTCAGGATATTGTCTAAAAAGCATCTGGTTTAAACTGATTCAGATCCGAATGTATAGTTGCTTCCATATTTTGGAAAAGCATTCAGAGCGTCTATGTTGTTACTTAATTGAACTCCTGCTTTATTTCTAGGTGCTACGTAACATGGTGCACTGTGCTGACCTGAGTAACCCCACCAAGTCCCTGGAGCTGTATCGTCAGTGGACCGATCGGATAATGGATGAGTTCTTCCACCAGGGAGACAGAGAGAGGGAGAGGGGGATGGAGATCAGCCCCATGTGTGATAAACATACAGCCTCGGTGGAAAAGAGCCAGGTAGGCAGCAAAGCACATGCAACCTGAATCATGGCCGAACAACGATGGATGTGAGGATTAGCATCGGTGCAATCAAAGCTTTATAACCTCACCCTTTACTCCTGTTTGTCTCTTTCAGGTGGGTTTCATTGACTACATCGTGCACCCTCTGTGGGAGACCTGGGCCGATCTGGTCCACCCGGACGCCCAGGACATCCTGGACACTCTGGAAGACAACAGGAACTGGTACCAGAGCATGATCCCTCAGAGTCCCTCCCCTCCCTTCTACGACCAGGGCTCGCACGGACACAGCGGCGGCGGCACCGGAGGCCAGGGGGGCGGGGAGAAGTTCCAGTTTGAGCTGACCTTGGAGGAGGAGGACTTGGATGGAATAGAGAAAAACGGTGATGGGGAGGAGGAGGAGGAGGAGGAGGAGGAAGGCGAAGAAGAAGAAGAAGACTTAGAAGATGAGGAGGACAGTGTGGGATCTCCTCCCCTGGACTACTTGGACAGTCAGGAGCACGAGGGGGGCCGGATGATCGAGCCCACGTCAGGAATAGAAATCGTGACACACGAGGCGTCACCCACAGATACATAGGGTTTCCAGCATCATCCTCACGTGATGATTTGAAAGTTTTTTGGAGGAAAAGAGGGGAAATCCTCTTGCAGCTGTGCTTTTTAACAAGCCCACAGAGGCAAGGGCTTGGTTTTGGCTCGCACACGGGCGACTTGCACTTGGGTGTTTGAAGCCAGACGTGGACGGACAGTTTCAGTGAAGCGGCTTCAGAGTTCTCAGGAAATAATTGCTGCGAACATTTAGTCCCAGTGGACAGACGAGAGACTCGGGGGTTGGAGCTTGAAGGATTTCGGCCAGTTTGGGAAATGGTTACTTTTCATTTTCTGGACTGGCGTTATGAAAATGGACAATGACACTACTGAGAGAAGTTTTGTACCTTAAAGACTTTTTTACAGATATGATCTAGAAGTAGCATAGAGTCAAGATCGACAGATGGAGACACGTTTGTATAGCAAGAGAAAGTGTTTACTTTTTTCCTGTACCATTTGTCAAAGGACTTTTGTGTGCCTTTTTTTACTATTGTCTTTATAATAGTTTTTTATTTATTGAACACTCTAGTATGTCTGTGAAATATTTTTTTTTATTATCTGAAAGAGCAAAATCTTTTTTGTATGTTTAAGAAAAAGAGAACAGTCTTCCATGTATTGGGCAATAGAGAAATCCAAACAAACGTCGACAAACAACTCTCGGACAAACTCATCTAAATAGGGAAACATGAACATCCACATATTCAACGCACATTTTTTATCAATTTCTGTTTTTTTTCCAAACTGAGCACAACGTGTTCTTTGCGTTTGTTACACACACTCATGGTTCATGTTACAGTCAAACTGAAATACATTAGGGTCTATTTTCATGCTTCACACATCTTTCCTTCTTTCTTTGTACCTGTCTGCAAACCATTTGTACTTCCTATATTTTCTATTCAGATGCAACACACTCGCTTAATCATACAATAAGATATTCCTGCATAATTCTCATTTATATGGGATATTTTATTTATATGATTTTAGCTTTTTGTTGTGTTGGTGTGGATGCAAGCACGACTAGAAATAAACAACAACCTGCTTAGATGCAGGGTAAAAATCCAAAATGAAGTCTGCCAAGGACAAAATGCACAACAGCGGTGGATCTATTTTTAGCCCACAGGTATGCTGCAGTCTTAATAATCCTGTTAGTGGGAATGGGTCCTGACCCCCAGAACCCATGTGATGTAACCCCCCCCCCTGCAGTCCAGCCCAGATCAGATGATGGAAGGTACTCTTACAGTCGCCTGTCTGAAAGCCACTCTCACGCCCTAATCAACACCGTGATATACCCCCCCCCCGGGCTCCATTGACACGACCCCCAAAAAACAATCAGTCGGTCTATTTCTTCCTCGTGATACAAATCCCTCGAGTGCCGCTGCTGCTCATTGACGTCACTTTAATTATTTCCGTTTCCACGGTGTCGGGAGTTATTAGGATTTGACACAGGTTGTTCCACTGGAATCAGCGTGGCAGACAGAATAATTAGATGCTCTACTTTTTTAAACCAAACCAAATAAGCGTCTCTGTTTGATTCCCTCACTGATGCATTAAGGGAAAATGGGTTGAATAATGGTTTGCAGACGTTTCCCCCCCCCTCCCCCCGGCTTCCGTGACTGAATCTTTCTGGATGTTCCAGTTGCGTTTTGTAATCGCGTCTCTATCCATGTTCATGTCGGTTTACTGACTCACAAGGTACTTCATCTAGTTTCACTCCAGCATGCTTAAGTGGCAATCGTTTGTGTGCAGTTTGTACGTGCGGATGGTTTTTGTATGTTTGTGTGTGTGTGTGTGTGTGTTTGGATGTGCTGACTTTGTCACCAGGCCTTACCCCCATCACTCCACACCTTTGTCGCTAATGTTTGTCGCTAGGAGCTCAAGTTGGTCCTTTTTGCTGTTTATAACAGTGTGTATTTATTCTATACTTTAAGCTTGTAAATAAGAAATACTGGTTCAGTGTAAAATCTATTTTAATTTATATGCACTTGCATTACCTGGAAGTGGTGGTGTCTAATGTGTAGAAGGCTCTGGATTAGAGTCTTTTTATAGATGTATTATATATTGATATATATTGTTTTCACACACACACACCCACACACTTAAATATATCTATATATATAGATATCTATATATCTACATATAGATATTATTGCCCAGCAGAGCAGCAGCTAAACAGACATGTTGTTGTTGTCACATGAGAACCTTGTAACTCTTACTCTATATTTTATTTTTTACACAAAATTTAAAAGTCTTTTAATGTACCTTCAAACACAAAAAGTGAATAACTTCATTATAACATTATGCATGAATGTTAAACCAAAAAGATTCGTACTTTAGCATCGTTCTTTAATCTACTAAAGCGTTTCATTCATTTAAATGTTTAACATTTTTATGATTGCAAATTATTTGAGATCAACAGAGTTTTTGACAGTACCAGGTTTTCGTGTGACGGCAGCATCTGGGTAACCCGGAGGCAACATAGAGGACATGTTAAACAGCATAGGCTTGGATATAGGACACATAAAAGCTAGGGAACACAGAAGCTTAGTCAGTGCTCGGTATCAAAGTGTGGAAGTGGCTGATTATCTCTCAGCGGCTCGTTGCAGCCGTCGCTTCTTCCTCCAGCGTCTGAGCTCAGATCTCTGATACGAGGCCCGACACCGACTCGACTGATGAACAGGAAGCGCTTGTCTCCTTTTCACACTCGACACACTTCATGTACAAGTAGATAAGACGGGGACGGTATTGGTAGCATGCTACAATACGCCCAGCACAGACGTGACTCGTTCTGAATTAACAACAACACACGATCTTATGTAACTGATTGTGCTAATGTGTGAAACTCTCTCTGACCAAACTTGTTAGCAGTTTTGAAATTCAAAATTTGTCAGTATTAACATTGTTTATCTATGTTCAAGCTTCTTTTTTCTTTTTTTTCCTGGTCCTAGTTGTGTCCAAATGGTTAGCCAGATTTAGCACTATCTGCATGAGAGGTGGGGTTTTCTAACTGTCAATAATATGTTCAAGTCCGCCAGTTATTGCCGGTGGGTTATTCAATGTTTCACACAATGTATGGTATTATATTGTATATTGTGTTCAAGAATAAATCTGAAATACTTTTTCTATGAAGTGATTAAAAGCAAAGCATGAATATATTCCATCTGTTTCTGCTCATTCTGTAGACTAGTCTGCTTTACTTAAGGGTGTGAATGACAAATTGGTTCGTTCACACGTCAGTGATGTTTCATTACGCCGTGTCCAAAAGCACCTGGGTCCTGGGCTGAGGAGCCTCTAGTGTGGAAGACAGTATAAAATAGAATGGAACTCAGTAGACTTATAACCCCACCACCACCACCACCACCACCACCACCACCACTACCACCAAGGTCAGACAGTCCCCTGATGAAACCATATTTTCATACATTTCACGTCAGCTATCTTCTGACCCATGATTCACAGTTTTTCAAAATAAAAGCTAAAAATAAAGCACTGCAGCAACAAAACACAAATTATGCTTTTACTTTAAAGACAGATTTTGAAACAGGGAGGGATTCTTTTTAAATAAAACCTGGTGGCTATTTTGATGCTTAGATTAAACCCGTTTGCTAACAGCTGATGGAGTTTATCAGAGGACTTGGAACAAGACATGTTCAACTCTGGCTTCCTGTTTATTAACAGTTAATTAATATTAAATATGCCGCACATATGAATCGCAGCAACCTTGTCACAGCACTGGGCCACTAACAATTCACTTGCCAAGTGTGAAGCCAATAAGTTAACGGGTTCAAGAGATGTGTGTTCCACAGACAGACAGACAAACAGACGTTTTTTTGAATAGAACGCTCTAAGAATCTGACTTAATGGAATCAAGGTTGACAAGAACAGGAAAACTCCATGAGTCCGATGTGATGGTTCTGATGCAATGTGAGTCACCCTCAATCTAAATGAAAACTATATGAAAGTTAAGGTCAGCTGACTCGGGCCTGTGCTGTGGGAAGAACAAAAAACAACATTGACCTCAAACTTCAGGACAGAGCTGGGAAGGAAAAAACAAAAATCAAATGATATTATAGTTTGTTTAATACATCTGCACTCTGTTACTGTTCATTCTCTCTGATGTGTTTTCTGCATCGTCACAGACGTTTGGCTCTAATGTGCTGAGATGGGAACACTGTGTGACACAGACTCAGCACCGCGGCCCACACTTAATCTGACAGGACTGTCCTGATGTGACATGAGGCACACTCACAAACACACACACACAAAAACACACACAACAAAAATGTTGCTCATTTGTTGCAAATGTTATCACAACAAAGATTGTAAAACATTTTTTAATGCAGCAATGATTGCAGGAATGTTAATATTGCACGTTATTTTCCACACTTGTGTGGTTAGACAGGAAGGTTCTATGGAACCAAGAAATACAATATTCTTCAATTAGTCCTTTTTTACTGCAACAATTTCCATCTCTATAAACATAATAAACCCAGTCGTGCAGAGGGATCACAGGAGTTACAGCCTTACAGGATAGTCAGTACATTTTTGGAATATACTGACCTATAGAGAGAAATTATTCAAACCTAATCTCAAAATAATAACCTTCATGTTATAGGTTTATGTTGTTTCCACCCTTGACCCTTCATATCCAATTGCATAGTGATCCAAGATAAGAGCTCTACACCTGTGTTCTCTCCAACCTTGCTTTAAAAGAGAATCATGAGTGAATTAAAACTAATTAAAACCTACTTTCCTCCACCTCTCCCTCCTCCTGCGTCGACTCTCTCTGTCCTAGTTCCCTTCTCCTGCCACTCTCTCACTGAGGCATGCTGGCCGAGTTATCAATGGCCGAGTTTTCCATTGAAGCTAAAAACGGAGCAAAGCATTTCCCACAAGTCAAAGTAAAAGACACCACTGCACTGCTCCCCTGTGTCACACAATGAAAACATTTCGGATATTTTTGGGGGGAAAGTTAGCTCAGGAGATAACAGGGAACTGTCTGAAGGATTAAAGGTCCCTGTTGGGTCGTCTATACACATGTGAATGTATGAGATGTAAAAGAGAGACAAAGTAATGTACGGGAAATTAGCGCTTATATCTTCAAAGTCTAAGTGTAAAAATATTTTCACTACATGCAGAGATTTTTGCTTATTTTTCTAAATGAGGGGAGCAGGAACAGGAGACAGAATTTACGATGAGTTCCGACCTATTTTTTAAAAGGTCATGGGGTCTCAATTCTTTAAGTTTAATAAAAGCACTTGTTCAGGGGTCACACGTGTCTAAAGCAAGAGTGATTCTTTTTAATGTTTTGAGTTCCATCTTAAAAACCCTTAGTATGGTTAAAAAAAGAGAAGCTTGGGTCACAATTTTCCATCTGAACCCGTCTCTTTCTCTTTATTTTATTAAACCAAGATTAGAATTGAGGAAATTACACAGTAGCACAAGCAGAAAATATAGTAAGAATAACAATTGAAATATTATATACAATGAAGTAGACATACTACTATAAATACAAGGCTATATATATATATATATAAACAAGATATTTTCGCAGTACTTTAAAACATTGAACGACTTAAATTATCTTTACATGGAAGCACGTACATTATTTTAAGATGTTGACTAATAGTCATGTTCAGCTTTCTGTTGAATCACAGCTCATTGTGATTTAAAGTCTGGTAGTAAACGCTGCTTTACGTACATGATGTATATGTGTCTTTAGAAGTAATTTGTGAAGTAATAAACATTTCGACCCGAGTTGTGTATTCATCAGGTGTCGATGACAGCCTGAGACGAGGGCAGCTCCTGCTCTCTGTGTGCAGGACCGAAATAACTCTTAGCACAGAGCAGCTTAATTAGGGAAATGAAGAAGCAGGAGATCACACATCGAGTTCGCTCTGTGCCTGATCTCTGCAGGGTTGTCTCACACTCGTTAGGACCATGTAGGGTTAAATATTTCCTCTCTTAATGCAAATGATGTGGCCCCAGCTTCTGCGTCATTGTGGTTTTATAGCTGCCGGTGGGGCCAACGGGGTCAAAGACGTCTGCTGCTGCTCCCACAGGAAAACAGTGTTAAAAAATATGACAGGCTCGGCTATTGATTTTAATTTACATTTAGAGTTATCAAGATAGCTTCGGCCTTTGGCAGAGGATTCTGTTAAAGACCTTTTCTTTCAGTACAGTGATTTAGAGTTTTCTGAGAGAAATACATTTTTATACTTGCTTTTGTCTCAAGATTGTGTCATTAAGACAATCCTCCTGGTTCAGAAACCACAACAAACTATTAAATGAATCCAAGACAAAAAGGACAGATCAGCTCAATGGCCAGTTTTTGATTGTTGCTTACATGTCTTCCACAAAAACAGGCGACAGGATGACCCCTGGGTCCCCTGAGGCTGCATTAACCTTGTGAGTGAGGCAAGTAAATCAGTCTCATGATGGATGCATGTGGCTATTTATATCACAAGTCCCCCCCCCTTGTAGCCAATTAGAGTATAGATGATGAAGAGTCTGAAGGTGCAGAGAAACGCCACTGACAGCCTGTTTGAAGAACCTCGGTGAGTCCTCCTCATGCTCACTAAGGTGTTGACAGAACAGGTGGACACAGCTGGCACTATTTTTGGGGGATGTGAGGCAACACGTCTGGATCGTAACCAGGGGGCGCCGTCAACGCCTCACACGTCCCCGTGATGCTCACACACACGAGAAGTTTTAAACATGAGAGAGCACAATAACATTGGTTGAAATAAAGTTTAAAGATTCAAATAAGAATAAAGTAGGGGAGTGAAGTTCGAGACTTCACGGCTGCAACCTCTCTGATGTGATAGGTTTATCGTGTGACAATATAGGAAAACACAATTTTATATTATATACAACCATTTTTTTTAATAGACACATAATTCAAATATGTCATCATTTGGACTATAGGCCACAACCACTTATTGACTTAATCGATTTTTATTATATAAATGGTTTAAGTAGTTTGGAGAAGTGAAAAGCTGAAGAATCACCTCAATCCATAAAAGACGTTGGGAAACGTTCCTAAGCAAAGAGCTGGGAGGAGAAATGAGTGTTGTCCCATAGCGTGACCAGTTTCCCAGTGGTTTCAGTTTCCCTTTGCTCTGGTTCGTCCACATCTGTGTCACTGAGCCCTTTGGTTCCATTAGTCTAAACGTTACAAATCATTTGCAACTCTCACGCACCCCTCTCCAATCAGAGCTCTGCGGCACATGGGAACAATTCCTTGGCTTACGTGAGAGCTTGTGTGATGACAAAGACTGGTGTGTGTGTGTCTGTGTGCGTGTGTGTGTGTGTCTTAAACTCATGTTCCGCGTAATGCCATTTCTTCCAGTAATCTCCTGTGCTCCAGAGCATTTAAAGTTAATAGTAGACGCAGACAGGTCAACTGGAGGGCTTGAACAACTGTCATCTTGTTTAACAACTCATTTTGTGATTTCAGATGAATATGATTATTATTCTTTTGTCCTGCTTGTGTCTTTGCCACCGTTCTTTAATTCAGGATCTGTGACTTACTGGACAGGTTGAACTGATCATGCGCAGAGGACTGGTCTCACTGGGGAAGCTGATGAGAAGCTGCTGTTTTTAAACAAACCTGAGTTGTGATCGAAGACAACTTTTGAACATGTGGGTCAATCCTCAGAGGAAAGGTACCACCGGTGCAAGGAGGCAATGAACTTCATGCATCCTGCAGCAGAACAAAATCAAGGAAAATGGCTACGATGCAGAACAGAATCACCAAAATAAATAATAAATAAGAGCAATTCAACATGCTTGTTTTTGAAGGTGAGGATATCGAGCCACCTCCCAGCAGCTGACCTTGCCGGCCCTGTTATGTCAGCAGATTTATGAAGGTGTGTTGATTCGAGTGTATACGTCAGACAGAAGGAGATGCAGTGAATCAAGATTTTGACAGGACTCTTCTCTGGCGTCGCATCACGAGTCCCCTCTCTCTCTCTCTCTCTTTCTGCCGAGCTGGTTGCCATGGCAACTGTGCGAGAGCTGAACACAGAGACACAAATCCTCTCGAGACACTTCTGGAATAACTGTTGGATAACGACTCGCACAGGAGGTAACCGACACAGACACACAAGTTGTGCGATAGATATTATCCTCTGATACGGGACTGTTCAAAGACTTCAGCTCTTGCTCCAGGACAGAGTTTCCCAAGCAGTTTAGTCTCCAACCCCCCAAAAAAGAGACGTATAAGACCCTCGTGATCCCAGAGGATTTAGATCTGAGCTAGTTTCAAAACAATAATCCCCTTTGTGATCATTTTGTAATATGTTTCCATGGGAGCCATAAATGAACCTGCTGCCACTGATGCTTTGACTAATATGTGGACAAAGATAATAACATGATTAATCACTTTCATTTGCTTGGTTTTAACATGAATTGAACTTTCTGTTTTCTTTTGTAAAAATGATGGCTAAAATGTTCTATTTTTATTCAGGGGACATTGACTCCTTGTTCGGGAAACCATACAATCAAAGACATATTTTGCAGATTTATGATAATATTCATAAAACATTTACCACTTTTACCATCTGCATCCTGCAAAATGACGATAGAGTTGAGTTTCAAAGAAAACTGAGATTATAACCTTTGACACGAGAACCACTGTGTTAAACGTTGGATATATGTAGATAATAACTGTTTGACTTAAATAATTAAACTTGATTATTTAGTTTTTTATTGTCATGGTCTGTGGAGGCCTATAGAGCAAGGCAGGTTCAGCCTATCACGTGCACATACACACACAAACACACACTACTCAGATACATGTGCTATGCTTGCTCACCAAAATGTCATCATACAAGTGCTTTTGTAAACAAACGTTCTTGATTAAGGATTAGGTGCAGGATCTTAAAGATCTGGTGCAGTGTGTGTGTCCTCAGGCACAAACTAACTAACTTTGCTCTCACAGGCTGTCGCACACATTTGGAGGAAAACCAATAAAATGTGTTGGCAAAGTCATTCCTTGTTGCACACAACACTATTGGACTAAACGTCATAATCTTGTGGTTTGCCAGAGGAAAATTATTTCCCTGTATGGTTATGATTAAATATGAATCAATCTGCCCGATCAGAAGCTACAAATATTACATTAGTAAAACGTGGCATTCAAATCCCAATTCAGCCATTAGCCTCACAGTGTGTTAATAAATAAATCTAATTAATGACGTTTTGAAAAAGTAAATAAACGTGTCTTGTAACTCAGGTTAAGGAGTCAATAGTTTTATTTATTTTTCAGTGATTAAATACTTAAATACTAAAGACTTATATCATTATTAACCTTTTCATACCCACCTCTGTTTAGAAGACGATTCCATATTTTCCAAAAAGACTTGTATCCAACTGGAATAATAAATAATATCCCACATACAGCGTGGAACAGTTACGTTAAATAAATCTAAACTTACATGTTTTTATTACCAGTTTGTCAAACAAGACGATGGGTCACATCCCGGAGTCACTTTGGCCGCTTATTCCAGCAGGTGGCAGTAGTGGGCATTATTGACTGGTTTGACCACAGCAACCAGAAGGAGAAGAAGAACGTCTGAGATCAACTGCCAGAAGGTGGGAAGCAGTTGAACTGTTTCTTTAATTTAGCAGGAAACTCTTGTTTCATTTAAAAAGAAAACACTGAGGAAGAGGAAGAGGAAGCTGGAAAGATTAGAGATCAGTGGTAAGTGTGTTCATGTTTAAGATAAACAGTTAACTCCATAACTAAGGTTCATTTAAACAGATTTGATTCAGATGTAAACATCAGATAGACTAACTGCTAAAATATAATTGTCAGTTAGTCTAGTTGCACAAGTTGTGCTTGAACACACACACACACACACACACACACACACACATATATATAAAATGGACCACACACCTCCTCCCATCATCCAGAAATGGAGCTAAAATATCCCGAAGATGAAGTAAAATTAAGAATTGCATGGCATTTAGTAACTAATTTAAACCAAATTCCGTGGAAAAATGACTACTTAAACACATGTCTGACAAGAATATAAAACACAACGTGGTTCAGGAGTGAGAATAATCCAAACAGAATAAACTGGAGGAAATATCTCATCAGTTTAAGTGAAACCCTTGTTTTTCAGGCACTTTTACAATGTGTATATGAGCACCTGAACATTGACAATGAAAGTGTCCCCCTTCCTTCTGAGGGGACTGATATCATCCGTAGGAATTTGTGATAGTTAATAGAAAAATTCATTGCTAAGAATTTATTTAAAGCAAATATTGCCTGAATATTTTTTGACTTGAGCAATGGTCCCGTAACCATGGTAACCCTACAGTGTAGCCTACACAGAAGAGCTTGCTTGTTAAAACTGAAACAGGAAACTGGGATTTTTTTCCCATTTGAGGGGGGGGGGACGGGGACGGAATCAGCCTTTATTGTACTTGTGTGTGTGATCGAATCGGAAAAGGTTGTCACCTCCAAATTTCTTGCACACTTACGGCTGCTCTCATCTCATCTGAGGTCTTTAGTGAGCTGGGATAGAAGCTGACAGCCATGACATACAGGCACGTTAATGTAGGATCCTGATGTATTTCATCATTACTCTTTGCTGATGAAGTGTCATGCAAGGCGTTTAGTGGAATGATATAATGTTGTCGACATACTGTTATCAAACCATAGTGTTTGACATATTATTCATGTACCCTGAGATAAGTGCTGGTAATTCACCTCTTTTAGTATTTTGCATTTCCAAGTGGAAGGTCTACTGCCGTCCAGAAAATGCTGCCCTGGCTTTGTGACTGTCAATAAGTTTACAAAGTTTTCACATTTTGCTGAGATCTATGGGATCATGGGCTGATGGGCTGTTGTTAATAAGGTGAAAACAGGTAATTTCTCAGTTTTGTGTGTGTAAGTTATGGCAATGGTAAACTGGGTGAGCTGTGAGTAGAGGAATGAGAAAAGCAGGATAAAGGAGGGATGGATGGTTGTGAGTAGGGATGAAGGATGGAGGAGGAGGGAAGGAGGTTAGGGATGAAGGAAGAAGGATGGACAGATGGGGAAAGGAACATGAATGTATAGGGTTGAGAGAAGGAGGATTTAAGGTGATGTGTTGGAATGAAGGCAGCAGTGGGAAGAAGGATCAATGGATGAGATCAGGGATGTGGGGACTCATTATGAATGGATGAGGGAAGTAGAATGAATGGATGTGAGGAGGGATGTGGGAACAAGTATGAAGGGATGAGTGAAGGAGGACGAGTGGAAGTGAGTAGAGATGAGGAAAGGGATGACATTAGTCATTTGGGGCCTTGAGATCATTGAATTTCTGACAATAATAAAAACACAATAATAGCCAACTAGTTTGAATTCATTACATAATCTGATGATCCAAGTCGTGAGAACATGTGCTGGAGCACGGGGAGAGAGAGAGAGGGGGACACGAGCCTGTGTCATCTGAAAGGCTGAGTAATGATGTGTCATGTGTGTGTTCTCCTGCGAGTTCTTTCAGGTCGATTGACCCAGCTCACTTCATCAGGAGGTTTGGCACAACAAAAAAAAACAATTACCGCTTTTTGGCACATTAATATTCAGTTTGATTAATTACATCCTGTTGTGTTTTCATCAGAGCTGCGGCACAGGCGTCTTTAGAGGGTCGAATCAGAACATCAGAGGCTGGAGTGTACGTGTGTTATCAGCACGTGAGGATATTTGTGTTCAGTCGATATGCAGAGCACGTGGGTGTGTGGTCTAGTTTGGTTAGTCACATTGAGCAGGTTTCATTACACATGGTGATTCACGTTGAGCTACACCTGAGTTTGTGCTCGTCCTCCCACGTCTGTTCTCCCACGTCTGTTGAACCCCGCCTCTCGGCCAGTGTCCACTGGGATTGGCTACAAACCCTCAAGGGATCATCTGAGCAGATAATGGATGTAAACAAATATCAGTAGAAAGTCAGATTTTGCCGAGTATATTTAACAAGTGCAGGTATTGAATGTAGCTCTGGTCCTATAGTGTGTGTGTGTGGGGGGGGGGAGTCCCTTGAAGTGTAGGTTTGTGATAAGTGGGAAAATGATGTGGTGGGAGAGACGGGATTGCCGTGCTTGAGAGTGACAAGTTAAAAATATGTTTAAGTTTTGTTTGTACTCTATGTGGAATTTCAGCTTGAGAAAATGACTGATCTCAGAACCTTTTGTTATTCTTCATGGAATCTGCTTTATCTGGTTTGCTCAATGGAAACAAAATCCTTTTGGATGCAAAATATTGACATTAATTTTATTAAAAGATAAATAAGTGACTTTGAGTGTGTTTGCTGTTTATTGTGTAGTATCTCCTCGTGCTCTGGATCTCACTCAAATGTTTGAGAAAACAGAACTAAACATAGAAAAAAGTGTTGCTGGTGGAGAAGCGAGTGAGTCATCGGTGCTGCCTTTGCCACAGATTGTTCTGGAGGGGAAGCCTCATGTGCATGTGTGGAGGAGTCAAGTATTTCCTCGGAGTGTCAGTCAGTCAGGCTGGTCTGCGTGCTCAGGAAATCACCAGCTGATCAGTTGTGTTGGACCTATACCGTCTATTTATCAAGTTGTTTTAAGGATGAGGCATAGGGAGAAATCTGTTTCCACTCATTCAATATATAAGTGGCATGACAGACAACCGATGATTGGAGAACTGACCTATAGGTTTGGATGTTTGGAAGTGTCAGCCCTGTGATATACTGCTGACCTGTGCTGGGAGTACCCCACATCTCGCCCTCTGTCAGCTGGGACTGTCTCCACTCCTGTTCAGGCTTATTAGCTGTGAGAGTTCCCCGGGAAGTCTCGGTGAGAGTTTCTTTTTTTGGTCGAGCTGAGTGGGCGAGAAGAGGCTTCCTGTGAGGAGCCGATGAGAACATACAGTGTGCCTTCTTATGTCACTCTCAGGAGCTGATGGGATACACTGATGATGACTAAGAGGGACCGAGGCGTACTTCGCTTCCTGTGCGGTAGTGCTTTTGTGTGTATGTGTGCGAACGTGCACACGGTTTTGTGTGTTTTCATGTATCTGCTGCAGCATTCTGGGGGAATAATAGTCAGTGCTTACATGGTAAAATGCCTTTTATGTGTCATCTCCAATCCTGAGTATTTGTGTCTGTGTGAATGTGTGTGGGTGTGCCCTACATACGCACACTTCCAAGTGGGTCCATGGGACACCTCTTGTACCTGACGCTGCTCCACACAGAGACAGGAAGCTTCCATGCTCTACTTGTACCTATTCTGACTTTTTTAGTCTTTTATATTTGTTGTAGAAGAGAATAACTTGTGCAGGGAAGCCCCATTAGCAAAATCAATTGGTAGTTCAATGTTAATTTAACATTACTTCCAATGTGATTTACAATTTTAAATAGTTTTGGTTGCTTGTATAGTTGTATATAATGTTTCCATATCTTGGGTGTTGACTTCCTCTCACTCTAGTGGGAAAGACTATACAACCGTCTTTCTGAGGTAACGTGGTGTTTCCAGGGTGATTCTCTCCTCGGAAGCTGCAGAAATCCTGAAGATATAAGAGAAAATGAATGGCAGCTAGTGGAGCACACACCTCAACAACAGTCCCCCTTAAATTCAACGAAGCTGCACAACATTCTACATACTCATGGATATCAGTCTCCTAATATGGCTGATATATTTGATCAGGATCCATAAATTATTCCCTGGGATCAGCTCCTTTGTTAAAATCTTCCACAAAATGTAATCAGTTCTTTCTTGACCCATGTCCCATACAGTCACCAGGTCTAATGTTAATCCATGCTGTAGTTTTTCCCTTATACTAAATGGACAGAGGTGAAAACACCATCTCCTTGGCGGTGTTAATATTCAGTAGTTTTAGATTAGATTAGATTAGAATCAACTTTATTGTCATTGCACAGTACAAGTACATATACAACGAAATGCGGTTTAGCATCTAACCAGAAGTGCAAAAGAAGGAAGTTAAAGTGCAGCGATGGAATATGTTAAATAAATAGGAAGCACATTTAGAAATATACATTGAATTTGAATGGAAATATAAATGGAATATGAACAGTATTAGCCGCTTATGTCATCTCTAATATATAATTTAATATTTAAATAGACTCGCCGGACTCCTCCAACAGTGACCAATTTATTCAGCTCATCTTTTGTGAGGTACTCTGTCTTTTTTTGTATTTAACTGAGCCATCTACTGCCAGGATATACCCATCCACTCCACACACCCTCATTTCCATATATCTTACACCTTGATAAGAAATGTCTCTTCCCACTCTGACTCAGGAAGTGTGGGAAATCTGTGGGCTGTTCTTAGTCCTATATTGGGTGAGCGGGCCTTCTGTGAGTCAGAACACCTGTTAAAAACTAAAAAGGTGGTAAAACAGGAATACCTCTATGACCATGAGTCATTTCCGAGCCTTACTATGACCATGTACCTTTCATATCGTGATCTACTGAAGTTTGTGTCGAGAGGCAGGATCATTGTTCTGAAGAGCTGTCGGACAGAGAAGCTCTTAGAAAAACTGCAATCCTATTTTAGGATACCTCATTAATTATTGGTCCAGTATCAAGTGCGTCATTGACGGGCCTATCCGTGCTCATACCGACACATCACGTCAGAGCGCATGCACACACACACACAAACACACACACACACACACGCTTTCTGGTGGGTGCCCAGCCAAACCACAGTGAGCCAGTAAGGAAGCGTAGGCAAGTTGGTTCTCTTTCAGCAGTGGGGGTTTTCCTGTGTGAGCTGACTGACACAACTCTAGTTCAATGTCCTATTTTAAAGTGGACATTCACCTGCTAAACACAAACAAAACCCCCAAATGTATTTGATAAGGAGTTAAGAAACCTCTCAGGGTGAACAGGACTTATGCTTGTGCTATTTCTGTTGTCTTTAAATACTCCTCTGTAACTCCCCGCGGCGAGTTCATCTGGCTCCATTCTGTCATCTCGGTCTGGCTGTCCAAGCGAAGGCCGGTACTCTCGGGAGCAGCCTAATTTAAACCGCTGTTTATAGATATAAGCTGATTGTATGGCTAGTTTTGCACTCTGTTTATTTAGGCTCGGGCCCCTAGTGTGGAACTGGTAATTGGTGTGAGTATAAGAGGGACATATCGGACGACTGGTGACGTCCCGGAGACCATTAGGGAGACCACAGACCAGACTGGTGAGGTATTAGAGAGATGAGCTCATCTTTTCCTTCCAGTGTTTTGAGGTCAGAGGAGGTCGACTCCGGACAATAAGTGTTTGTCATTGTGCTACAGAGCAAGAGGCAGTGGTACATGTGTCAAACAAGATGGGAACCTCAAGTTTCTCATCTCTAGAAGTTGATTTTCCTTTGGTGTTGAACTTTGACCGGGGAATTTAAGTGGCTGGTACAAAGGTCGACTCTAACAAAAACCTGTCTGTGTGTGGCTCACATATCTCGAGAAACCTTCAGCTTATCAGCTTCACGCTTGGCACGTGTATTACCTGCGGAAGTGCAGTGTGGAAACTTAGTGGTATTTGGACACGCGGCACGTTAAATATGAATATAATAAACTGTGCTCTATAGCATCTGCGGATGGGAGTCATCAACATATGTGACGTTTACGATAACGACAACAAACACAGATTTTCAGTTCAGGGTTCTACGTACTCAGTCGGGCTTCACCGAGCTTTGAATAATCAGGTGAACAGCTCTTTGTGCAGCAGTGTGGCGAGGCTTCATAGTTCTGTAGATCAGAGTTCTGCTGTTTCAGATCAGTGGGGTCGTTCCCAGCTAACTTCCATCTCTTGCTATAAGAACATACAGCTATGACTCAAAACAACACCCTCTGTGGCATCAGCCTAAACAAACCAAATCCACCAATCGGCTGGCATTCAGCCTCCTCAGCTAATTAGCAGGTGAGCGCTAATTACACAGGAAGCCCGGCTGCGTCATGTATTGTTTATGCAAGTCTCTGCGTGCGTGTGGTCGGGGGAATGGATGAACAGTAGAACTAATAGACTGAGCCTCACGACTGGCTGGATGGCACGTAGGCCCTCGGCGTGGCACCCGGCCACCGCTACGCCTTATCGCCCTGCATGCCTGCCCCTGCCGCTGAGTGGAATGTTGTTTTGGTTTGACTGCTCTCGCTGCAGCCATAATCGGTGGGCGGGTGTTTGTCTGTGTACATTGCCTAAACAGCATCCCTCATCGGGGCACTTTTGGGGTGGGGCTGGGGAGAGAGGGAGTGAGGCGGAGGGTTGCGAGGATGTTGCTTCAGCTGCACACGCAGGAAATGGCACAAGGCCCCGGGACATGAGACGTGACGGTGGCAGCGTGAGCCCGGGGAAGTCCCAGTGTAGAGATGACGAGCAGTGAGGGCCATCGTTTCTGTAAAACTGCAGCTCTTCGTGTTAATGGGAAGAAAGAGAAGGGTTCGATTTGGTTGACAAAAGAAACAAACAGAAATTACTTGAATAAATCTATTTTTAATAAATTTCCATCGTGTTGATTCAACATAAATTCGAAGCAATAATGTAATCATGTGAGACTGTTTTAAAAAGAGCATTTAAGAAAACATATTAGTGGTAGTTGGTAATCATCATGATCTGCCACTGGGCTTTCACCTGGTCCTGTAGCCCTGGATTGGACTCATGACGCTGCTCCCCTTGTTAAAGATGGCAGGAGATAAGATCTGATAAGAGTTGTTTTACTTTTTAATAGAATATTCTGGTGGCTTTTGAAGTTAAAAAAGTGACTCAAGCTTCACCTCTGGATTCACTTTATATGTGGTATCACACTCTTTCATTTAACTTGGCCGTAAAAGTCAAAATACCACTCTTTTAATAAGTTCATTGATTAATTATTTCCTCCATTATGTTTTGGGTGAACTCAGTTTGTTTGTCAGTGGTTGGATTTACACAAAACTTGGGGGAAGGATACAATATGGGTCGGATAATAACTCATTATATTCTGGTGCAGCTCCAGGTGCGGATCCAGGAATATCTACTTATTTATATTTATATCATTATGTTGACTCCTGAGTCCTAAGGGGACTCTTACATGCAACATACTTTTAACTGAGTGCCAAAGTTTAGTCTTACAGTGTCAGTAAATACAAAAACTCCTCCCAACTTAAAGCTCGATTTAATCAGGTTACTTATTTTTGACTGTCTGTCACTAGGTTATAAAGTAGCTATGATGATATGAAACAAAGAAAAAATTCTATACCCTGGCAAGGTTTGATCTTTTCAGCTGATAGGCTATTAGTCAGGTATCAGGTTTAATTTCTTGATTATCTAATCATTTATTTGAATAAATCCAGCTCTGACAGTTGCTGGTGCAAAGAGAAGAGGACAAGTTGTGCCACTTTGCTATTTTTGTTTTATCAGGAGATTGTGGATGGAACTAGAACATGCTTGATAAATGATTAGCAATCTAGGGACCTGAAGTGACATCATCATACCTCCTCCCTGTCTCCCTGTGGCTCGTCACCTGCTGGACAGAAGCAGCAGTTATCGTCCACAGCTGCTAAATACAGCCTTCCCGTCTTCACCGTGTTCATACCGTCACAGAGCGATGACCCATTTCAATTTGTCTTGTGGCTTTTGCTGGTGGTTAAAAACCCCCCAACTGCAAACAGATCCAGATGGATGCCACTGATAAGCATCCAGATTGGAGCAACACTGCACCCTACAGGCGAAACGCATGAGAACAGGTGGGGGAGAAAGTAGGTCAGATGGAAGGAGGTGGAGGGTGAACAGAGACGAGAGAGGTAGACGGAGCGGGGATAGAGAACAAGAGACGCTTTATCTTTTGCATCTACTGCTTTTGATACACATGAAATGTTCCAGAATTAAGAGCATCCTCACCCACAGTCTATTTCAAACAGCAGGTGCTGTCTGCCCTGGTGTCTAGGAGACTGCTCTCAGGAGACTGGGATTAGGACCATGGAACTGAAGCACTGGGCTTGAATGTGACAATCAAATTAAATGTCTTCATTGGTGCAGGTATCAAGCTTATATTTAAATATTTAATATTTCATTCAGCTTTAACCACCAGGGACTGTCACAGTTAACACGGGGATTGAGTGAACCAGTGTGAATGTGATTGAATCTTGATGGAGAATAAGAGAAAATAGACCATGCTCTACCTGGATGCCTCTTTCTATTGTGTTTAACAAACGTGTATACTCATTGAGTTTATTGTGTCTGATTAGAGACGGAAGATTGAGAGAGGCCCAGTATATGGAAGGGAAGAGCAATGTGTTCAAGTGAACAGAAGGTGGCGCCAACAGCATGTTTTGGGGTTGAAAAGTAAATCAACTAAAAAATCTAAAAAAACAAAACAATTGAATCACCTGTAATGGGAAATTATCGTGGATGATGCGGCCCAAAATTATATCAAGCTTAATATTTCTTGTCAGTTCATATTGATAATTTACTCTTTATATGTCTCATGGTTATTTATTTAGTTTAAAGACTGACTGTGGTTTTAAACTTTTCGTTATGGGCAGATAATGACAAATAATTTACAAGACTGAGTTAGATCACCTGTGTTTCATACCTCCTCAGTGTGCTCGTATGATGCATAGGTATTACACTGATTTCTATTGGACTTTTGTTATATTGCAGTAATTATTGATATTGTTTTATTTCCCAACCCTGACGACATGTAATATCTAGCAATTAAGTTAATACTTTTCTACCTTCAATTTAAGAAAATAACATGTAATCTCACTTATTTGTCCAAAACATTCTAACATCCAGTTATTTGAGGGGTTTTCAGCATATTTAAGTGCAAATGTTCTGCATAGATATATAGAGTATAACTTTGCTTATGCACATTCAAACCTTGGGGATGTTTGGACACACATTACTATTACAAACATTTGGCATAAATGCAGAATAACATACATTTTAAAACCTGTTACATCTACAAGGGCTTTTGAAAGGCGCTATAGAACTAAAGTTTATCACAAAGTACAGTTTTTAGCGTTTGTCCACTGTGTGTGCTGCAGAGTTTGTACTTGATGTGATAAATCCATTCACAACGTGCTAGAGGTGAATCTGCCTGTGCTGCAGTAAAGGACGTGTTGACCTTCAGTGCCCGACTTGTCTGGACTTACTTTGCCCACATTACTATTCTGCACAAGTTGTGTGTGTAGTCATGTGTGTGTCCTTGCCTGTGCACTTGCAGTTGTGAATGTATGCGCCGGTGCCAGAATCAGTGTACGTGCATATGTCCTCTGAGCTGTGTCAGGCAGCGTCCTTGGTTACAAGTCATCCTAGCCTCCCTCTTCTCCTTTTCAGCGGCACCACCTTCATCTTCCATCCGCTCCTCTCCCTTCTCATCCGTGTCTGGCTGGAGTGAGAGCAGTAGGGGTGCATGGAGAGATCTGTAAATGGCTGAGGAGCTGTGCACAGGGTGGTTTCGCATCATCGCAGGTACAGTAAAACACCTTCCTTTAAAAACAGTACATGACATCCTCAGCAGTGACATTACATTTTCCTTTGCAGTCAACTAGGTTGTGTGTCCCTTCTAAGTGCGTGGACTTTTCCTGTGTGTGCTTGTGGCCGTCACCTTCAGGCTCTCATGACATCACCGATATGTTTTTACCATAACATAATGATATGGGTGCTTTTGAATGCTTCTATGCGTTTGTGTGTTTGCAGCATCACTGTGCAGCGTGTTCTCTCACTTGTCACATCAGGAAACATGTTGTCACTGTCGTTTGGAGAGAACGAGAGCTCAGGATGGGAAGGGGAGATAGAAAGTGAGAAATATGAAAAGGAGACAGATTTATCTCCATGGCATAAACACTCATCCACAACCTAAAGTAGCACTCTGTCTTTGTGCGTATCTCCTATTATATCCACACACATTCTCCACGTCTCTTAGAATTTAGATATACATTTAATACCAAAGCCTAAGTATAATATAATAAAAAATCAATATGTAGGCCTATGCTTCTGAGATAAGCCTAAATATTAAATCAACTGGTTTTTAACCTGTGCCACATGACGTGTGTGTCACATGAGAAGTTGTTTTTGGCTGTGGCCCAGTGTTTTAATGGCATTTGTATTCAAATGTTCAAATTAAAGTAACATACTGTATCATAATAAATCTGCTTTGCATCTGAATTTTATTAATTTAAATTAGGGGTTCAGTATCTTGCCCACTCAGGGCAAGATAAATGCCATTATTATTCTCAAGGCCTTTAAATCAGGTAAAGAGTACAGTTAGGGTCATTTTCTGTTATTAAAGAGGAACAATTGTCATATTCAGGTGGTGTCATTGCCTTTGTGATGCCACAGGTTCAGTTGTCTCCTGAATAATGTGCTGAGATGCTTTCCCATAACAGTACACAGCCAAATCATATTTCCATGGAGGTATTTTGCAGTATTTTTTATGAGTAATATTGTATTTTGACAATATCAGCATGCTATCCTGTATGTTGTGCCCACTAATCTGCACTGGCACAGACATTAGGCGTGATTGTCTGTTCCTCTGACACAAGTTTGTCTTTATTCAGGCTACTTCACTCCTTCAGCTCCAAAACAGAGCTTATAGGGCATTAGGCTTTATTTAGCAAATCCCCCTCACTTCCTCCTCCCTTATTCTTCACTCCTCCACTAGCTGGAAAGGCAGCATTTGTCATCCGCATCAGTAATCACAATGCATCCCTCTCTGTTTGTGGTAAATGACCAGAAATCTGCCTATTACCTTACAGGAATTCTGATTACAGTGTATTGAACGTATCACAGTGCAATGTATCAGTAGATTTTACCTCCTCAGCTGTGAGGCCTCAACAACAGCACAATGATATGCATATCTGTCATTATTCTTAGTGAACACTAGGTGGCAGAAGAAGACACTGGTGGTCTCGCAGCCAATGGGAAGTGAGGAATGAGCTCATGTAGAAGAAAATGGGAGAATGGGGAAACAGAGATGTACAAAGAAAAGAAAAGATGAGGTAGAAGACAAAAGAAGGGGATGTACCAGAAGAATAAAAAGAAGGGGTAGCGGCGGGGGGTCACTGTAAGCACAGCTTTGCCATGAGCAGGATGAAGGAAAAACAAGGGGGAAGGGGGTTAATGCAAGGGGGACCCCCTCCTCGGCAGCATCTGCTGGGTGTTAAGACAGAGGAGCTGGGCAAGAGAGGACAGAGGGATGAAAAGAGGGAGGAGGCGAGTGGCACAATGAAGCACATGGAGGCCACTTGACAGAAATAACAGGGTGACAACAAGAAAAATGAGGGAGTCAGTGAAAGAATGTATGACTGTGGGCATGAAGAGCCACACGGCCGGGTCTGGTTAAAGCATGACCGGAGACAGATGGATGGAGAGATGGAAGGAGAGATCATTATTTGTTCTTAAGGGGGGAAGTTAGGTCACCAAAAATGGTGGTATGCACCATTGACATTCAGAATATACAGTGTTCATGTACGTCTGCAATAATCTACATTTATGTTCTTATTGGACACATTTTTAAGGCATCTGCTGTCTGAAAATATGAGATGAAATACACTCTTTGAACCAGGACTGCAGTTTAGTTCTCTGTGAGTAATATGTAATATGCACAATAAACAACTCTCAGGTGGGAGTTTAAAGGAATATAAAGTTCCTCCCACTTGTCCCCAGTCTGCGACAATAAACTTAACTGAACTAATATATGAGCGACATACTGAAAACAGCCCACACAATTCTCAGAGAGCAGAATACTACTGGGATTTCAATGATCACCACGACAACTGAAAAAAAAACTATATATTTTTTTCCACTCATTTCCAGGCGGATCTCATTCAGGTTTCATAGGACATACTACGAAAAGTTATGCAATAGAATTTGTTTTTTTTTAGTTAGATTTGCTTAATTGTGAGTCTCATCTTCCTCATCTCCCTAATATATATAAAATCAACACACACATTTTTCTCTATCGTTGTGTGGACACTCATTGATATAATACAGTCCCTAGCCCCTTAGCCTAACCTTAGCGCACGCACACACACACACACACACACACACACACACACACACGCACGCACGCACGCACGCACCGAGAGAGGGGGGGCCCTGACATCGTGGTTGCTCGTTGGCTGCAGCTGTGGCTGCGTTGCCGTGACGTCACACGGATCGATGCGGTGGGAACGCGCGGACACTGGAGGGAGGGGGGAGAGAGAGAGCTAGGCAGGGAGAGAGAGAGCGAGAGAGATAGGCAGGGAGAGAAAGAGCGATAGGCAGGGAGGGAGGGAGAAAGAGCGATAGAGAGAGAGAGGAGTGAATCCACACCGATACTTCCATGAGGGAGGGAGGGACGCCGAAAGAATCGGTGCACGAGAGGGGAGACATATTCAGTTCAGTTGTGTGTGTGTGCGCGCGTGTGCGTGCGTGCACACACCTGCACGTTATTCTCTCCAGCAGCTTATAATTGATGTCACTCACCGCTCGACACACTGCACTGACATAAGGTAGGCTGCAGTGTGTGTGTGTCTGTTCGTGTGTTTGTATGTGTGTGTGTGCGCGTGTGGGTTATGTGTGTTCACAGTCGCTTGTCAAGGGACAGAGCGAGAGATAGATAGAGGGGGAAAAAGAGAGAGAGGTCACTAAAACGCAAACCGAGCTTCTCCTCCTGGGCCACAGTGTCAGGAGATTCAAGCTGGAGGCCATGTGACTGCACAGAGGCCTGCGGGGATTGGCCGAGGCCACGCGTGACGTCAGCCAACTGCCTCCGCCCCTTCGAGCAGCCCCCTCCTCAGCCCTCCCTCCCTCCCTCCCAACACACACACACACACACACACTCCTCCCTCTCTCTCTATCCTGCCTCCTTTATTTATTTATTTTCCTCCTCTCAGCTTTTCCCCCACCTCTCAGCATCCTCAGCTGAGCGTGTAGGTTAGAGCAGCAGCAGCAGCAGCAGCATCCTCCATGGCTAAAGCCCCAGCTCTGATCAGCAGCTAGGCCTGGCTATAGGACCCGTACCCCTCCTCTCTCTCTCTCTCTCTCTCTCTCTCCTCTCTCTGTCTACCTCTCTCCACATCTCTCCCTCCTGGGCTAGTTGACAGGCGACGTCTGGCTGGGGAGGGGGGGGTGACGAAGGCTCACCGTTAGCCAGGGCGTTAGCCGGCCATCCATTCTACTGTATCTCTCTGGTAATCGGGGGCTTCTTCTCCATCTCTCCCTCTCTCTCTCCCCTGCCCGCCCCCCCTCCAACACCTCCTGCAACTCTCATTTCCAGGCTCATTGGAGATAGAGGAATGCAAATCTGCAACCATGATGGAAGGTAAGAATATTTTTCATTATCACGTCGTCCCCTTTTCGGCTGTAAATCAGGGTAATCCTCCTTTATGTCCTTGTCCTACAGCGGCTCATCTGCCAGAAAGCAGGCATGTGTGTGTGTACGTGTGTACGTGTGTGTCTTTATGTGTGTATGTGTGTGCTTGGGAGCTTCAAATGTCATAAGCTGTCCTGCTATTTTGAGGACATACATTCCAGTGACTTGCATGTTATCCCGAGGAAAAGGCCACAGCCACTGAATGTCCACAGGGGCACAATGGCGAGGCTAATTGAACCGTGTATACCTTTTGTGAGTGAGTGAGTGTGTGTGTGTGTGTGTGCATATGTCTGAGTACCACCCCCCCCCACACTTCTCCCGCTTCCCATCGTAAAGGATTATTTGGATTTATTGTGCAGGAGGGCTTATGTGCCCAGCTGGCTCACTTGTATATATTCTCTTTGTATGTTGTACTCCGAAACACATTCTCACACACACACACACACACACACACACACACACACACACACACACACACACACACACACACACACACACTATCCGCTCTACCATCCAGCCCCGAGATTCGGTACGTTCACGTGCACTTCTCTACCCATCCGTGGTGGGACTGATCCCTGTGTGTCAGGTTGAGCGTATTGAGCAAACGGAACATTGACGATTCTTTTAATATCATGTCCCTTTAACTGATGACATCATCAGGGGGGGCTAGGCCAGTGATGGAGGGATGAATCCCTACAGCTCTGCAGCTGGCACGCAAAAACCCTCATTCTTCCATCCCTCCATTCATTCATTCATCCCTCTACCCATCCATCATTTTCACAGTGCAGCTATCGTCTTTGACCGTTTCATACTCGGATCCTATTTTAATTTAAGAGCAACCACATGTAAGCTTTTACGTGCATTTCTCCAGGAAGGGAAAATAGGTTTTACATAACTTGAAATATCACTTCCTGCTTGTTTACCCCCTGTAGTTAAGTGTATTTACTTTTTACATCATTATGTTTTAGTTCATGTTTCCAAAAGGCCGGATGATGCTGTCATTCAGGCCTGTTTACTCCAGTGCAGCTAATAATTGAGCTCAATGCCAGTGTGTTCACCGCTCAGGAAGAGTCTAATTAGATGGTTGTCTGCTTGTTTGTGTGTCTGTGTATGGAAATGATCAATGTTATTGGGGCCTCTTCAGGACTTGTGGTTTCTTATTTTTGCTGTTTAACAGTGGCCAGTTCTTTGAAAGGTAGGAATAGACTAGTGCTCATGGGTGATCACAGCAGTCATTTCCAGTCACATTTAATCCACTTTAGCTTTTAAGTCTGGTGCTTGTTTCAGTATAGATGTATTGGAAGCTGTTGTTATGTTTGCTTAGCTAACATTTCTAAGTTTTACAGAAGTGGCAGTGAAGATATCATTCAAACTTCATCGGGTTGTAAGGTTCAAATGATAAAACGTCAAACTGTCCAGTTTATTACATAAATAATTGATACCAAAAGGAAGAAAAACGCCAAACATTCAAATGGGGGGTTCTTAGCTCAACCCTTTGAAAACTGATGATTCAACAATAATGGCGATGCATGAATGTCAGATAACGGTGTATCATATTGCTCTGTGTCTGTGTTACCCTGACTGGCTGGAGCCGCTTTTAGAATCGTTACAGCACCACTGTTTGTCGGTTGCACATCGTTATACAAACTGCTCAGTCGGTTATAGTTGAGACAAACCCCCCCGATACATTTGGCTGCACCCTTTCTGTCCTTGTCGTAGTTGGGAACAGAGCCGTGATGTCTAATAAGCTCATGTTGACTGAGCAGGTACAGATGAACACTAGATAATTATGAATTTTGTATCTCTCTGTGTGATAATAACCGACAGCACAATAGCTTGAAGTTAATGATTAACCCCAAGGTGACAGATTCAGTGTGTTATTAGTATTTGTAGGGACAGTATAGCTGTTTTCAGATATGAATTAGTCTTTCACATATCAAGGACGCTGCAGAAGACTGTCAGGATCAGACGGGTTCACGTGGTCAGAACACTCAGGCAGGGGATGGAGTCTGGGTATAACATGAAGGAGGCAGGAGGTGACGTTTAACTTGTGATGCTGAAATCGCATGTTTATGTGTGCAGCACATCAACACTGGTGGTGGCCCTCATCACCTAAAGCTCTCGAATCTCATTGTCCTACCAATTTGACCTCTTCGTCTTCCTCATCTGCTACGTCTCTAGATTTCACTTGAGGGGTTGGCAGGAAAAGTTTTGGAAAATGTCTGGAGCAACTGACCCGTACATTTGTGTTTTCACCTAAAGCCCTCTGGAAAACTTCCGCAAAATGAATTCAGATCATGTCTGAAAGCACCTCATGTGTCGTGAAGGTAAAGCCTTGATCTGTCTGATGTGATGAGACTATTTTTTAGTTTTGTAGATTCCAGACAAACACTTTTTTCAGTCCATCGCTGAGAGCACTGCAGTACACAAACCTCATGGTTTGGTTTGAATGCAGAATTAGAGCTGCAGTGTGGCACTGACAAAGTACACTAGCAGAACAGATTGCTCCTGCGGTAAATAAGGATTCCACAACTTCACCTTAACAGTAATACACGATAAGCTAATCTAAAGCTCCTCCTCCACCCCTGAAGTGTGCTGTCCTGTCATCGTCTGCTTTAGTCACGAGCCAAGTTGTTAGGTAACAGTGACGAGGAGAAAAAAAAGAAAAGCAAGAAAGACCGTCTGCAAACAGCTTCTCCCTCCACTGGCATGGCTAACGCAGGCTTAGCATGGACTGAGTGAGGGCAGGATTACAGTCAGGTGTTAAAATTGGATGCTAATCCTTGTTAGCTCTGCTTTTTAAAGCTACATACCACGGCCAGCATGGCTGTCCCTGGGTAACACGCAGGGTCAACACACATGCTGATGACTTCATTTTAACCCCACACAGACACAGAGGCTTCCCCTAGAATCAAGGGTGCCGGTCACCATCAGGCAATTTACCATCAGTCAAAACAAGACTCAATCCATCCCCCTCTCCCCATGTATAAATCAACACAATGTTACTTGATAATATCTCACAAATTTCCTATGGTTTTACTACACATGGGAATTTTTTTGTTCTGTGGGATGTGATGTAGCCATCGTTGAGAGGCAGCAACAAATCTCCTGTTTGCTTTTCTGTACTCAAGAGAGCTCGCACTTGCGTGGTGGTTGTTTCAAAAGTGACTCACTCATCTCTCCTCGAGGCAAATGTGCCGTGTAGCATGGGATTCCTAATCTCGTTGGACTTTTGAGGATAGGCGCTGTAAGCAGGGGGCTCAGGCATCATCGAGGCCACTGTGACATTCAACAGATACCAGTTTTAACTGTGTAAGAGCAGTATACCTGTTATATACTCCTCAAATCAGTGATGCCTGTCAAAAACCAGAAAGTAAGCAAAACTAAATTGGCATGGAGGTTCTGGTTGAGGTAGTTTTTACTGTGGATATTCATAGTCCCCAGTGGATGATCCGTGAAGCCTAGTGACCCTCTGACCTTATAGTGCTACCATCAAGCCAACACATGCCCTTGTAAGAAATAGCCTTAAAATATCGTATGTAGTTACAGCATTTTCACCTGCTTCCTATAGTATATTTGCTCACTGTCGTGCCCTAATTCTAAACTTTATACACAAAATATCTCATCTCAAACCTTATTTATAGATTCTTATATAACTTAGCAAAGCTTGTTTATATTCCCATGGGATAAGTCCTTTGGATTTTAATCACCTCGTGGCATTTCCTGCAGCATCGCTATCAGTAGCATGTCAACAATGCACTGATGAGGCTCCAAGTTTAGCAGAATTATCATGTTGTTGTTGTCGGGACGGCTTCAGTGTGTTGTCAGGATGTTGTTGACTCCATCCAACAGTTCTGCGAGCTGTAATAAGCAGTGCAGACTCGTGAAGGCCTGCGTACTCGTAGTCCTGTTAATCCCAGTTACTCGCTGTAGGAATCACACTGTCACAGTGAGATCCAGGACTTAAGCGTTTGACTGGCTGAGACCTGGATAAACCCTTGACTGGAATGCTGCGGAGCAAAGGGCAGAGAGGACACCAGGCCATATGCTTTGCTCCACCGCCCGGCTGCAAAGGTCTCTCAACCTGACTTCACATGTAATGATAACATGACGATGCTTGCTTCGCTTATTATGGTCTAGTTGAAGAGGGGTATCAAAATACCAAATGATATGAGTGATATTGAATTGGTTTTGCAGTGATAACAAATCCAGCTCTGTCTGTTTCAGCTCATGGCAAACAAGCATCACCACTGACTCAGCTTTTCAGAATGATCTCAGCCTAAAAGATGAAGCATTCTAAATGAGTCGTAATGAATAACCTGAGTTTGTGGTAGAGTGTCAGCACTGGGACTGTATCTTACCATCAAGTTTGTCATAACAGGCTTATATTTATATTGATAGACATTAAGCATCATGAATGTCTAAAGACCTGTGTCAGAAGATGGTTTGCTTTTTATGTGATCGCAACGTCATGAGGACTCACATATTATACATTTGCATTATAAGTAGAACCCAGACGATCGGTCTGATCAATATCTGTATTTATTTCTTTTTTATTTATAGATATTTATGATACAATTAATTTTTAAATTGTAACATAATATTCTACTCCCTAAACTCCCTTCAACAAAAAGTAATAACACTACCTTGTTAGATATGGATGGCATCATTATCTGTGTTATTGTAGAGTTGAAGTCATAACACTTAGTTGGAGTGTGGAATTAATGTTTCTTTAATCACTAACACGCAGCAGTTATAGACAAAGACAAAGCGACATTGATTACTACAAAAACAGCTCCCTGTTGCATGATGAATCCTCTGAGAAGGATCAGTGTGTTTCCGGTCAACTCGATTCCCTATTTACCATCTCATCCAACAGGCTCTAACTCTCCCTTCAGGGGACCGCCATATGGTTTCCAGGGTAACGGCAGGCGACGCTGACTCATGTCTGTTTAGGTAATGACCTGAGCAGAGGCTCCCAAGTGCAAACTTTCATTGATTTATGAATAAACAGGTATTAAGGGTTGTTAGGATGAGCACAAAAACATAAACGATGACAGCCAGATGTGTGCCAGGCGTGTAGCGCTGTTGTGGAAACATAATGATAATTATTTCCCCCTGAAGCCTTTTGTACAAGGATCGCTACACCGCCTCATATCACAGACCCAAATGAGTAATTGCATGTACTGCCATTGGCCCAAATGCATAACTTGTGTGGACTGGTGCGTCAGAAGCAGCCTTCAGTAGCCTCGGAGAACTTTTATGATGGAACGGAACCGCATACATCTGTGAAATGTGAAATTCAAAATGCAGAATTGTGCATCCCTGCCATGTTTGAGTCACAGTTTGAGTCAATACTTATTTTGGTATCACTCTTATCTGACCCACTTTACTCAACCATTTACTTATCATAGCAAATAAGAGCTATATACATTCAGCATGATCACTAATAAAAACCAAAACATACAAATTGTGATTAAAAAATAGCTGAAAAGACAGAAATCATCTTTGGGAGAAATGTATTTGAGGTGTACTGGGTCCATGTCCCATTCACTAACATAGAGGAGGTGGGATTTTTAACCTCAAAAAATGCCTTGTCTTCACTTTTGAGGAGCTGTCATGTTGTGCACCTTTATATACAGTTTATCAGTGGAGCACAACAGGAGTGGCATGTTACAGCTTTAATAACCTGATCAAAGTAAATCTGTGCCCACCTGTATGTGACATGTGGCATACAGGTGGTTTGTAAGTTTTTTAAAAAGGATGGGGAGGTGATCGACGAGGCTTCATCTGTATTCTGATATGTGACAACCCTGTGTCCCTGCCTTTCCCTTTTAATGACACAAGCGTGTGCACGGATGCTAATATGACAGACAACGCTGCCATGAAAAACATGTGCATGTGTACGACTCTTTGGTTATCAGAGTGTGGCAGACATGGAGGACAGCTCCTTGTCTAATGTGTCGCAGTGGAGCGGGTCCACTGTGGCTCTGCATGACAGAGACTCTGACAAAGACCCGAGTTAACTTTCCCACAAACGAAGACGCGCGGGGACAGGGAGTCAGGAGAGGAGGCTGTGCAGGGAAGGGAGTCGGAAATGAGTCCACTTGTCCTTGGTTTTACTTTTCCTAGCACCACATTCATTCATTCTTGGACACAGCAGCACACACACACACACACACACACACACACACAAAGGCAAGCTTATGTAATGATGCCCAGGATTCCGATCCAGATAAACAGGCATGTTTGTGTAATTCACTGTCAGCTGGGGGAAGTTGAGGTTCTCTTCCAGTGTAATCAAACTGTTTCCTTCAATGAATGATCAGATTCAGTGACAAAATTTCAGATGAGTACAACAACAGCTTAAACAGCTTAAGGTGTTTGTGTGCTAGGATCAGGCTCTGAAGAAGGAGACAAGTTAATAAATGAAAAGCACTGCACAATTAACCTGTTAAGACTCTTTGACTTAATAATGTGTCCTGTAATTGTCCCGTCTGATCTCCCCCTCAGTCCTGTCCTGGTTTATTTAAACTGAAATGTTCCACAGAGCACAGCAACAACAAACAGGAAGTGGCACAGACTCTGAACCAACAGGGTGTGGATGATGTTTTCGGTCTGACAGGGCCCACACAGAGATTAGGGGAGCCCGCTGTCACAACAGTAGGTGATTTGCCGTCATAATCTCAAAGATCTTAAAAAGATGTTGCAGTGTTGTGACTGCTGCTGGAACACCGTCCCCATCACTGTGTGTTCATGTCGTGGTTCATGACAGTGAAAGGAGCAGAGTCTCTGTTGGCTCCATCAACGAGCAGAATTCAGATGAGAGCCGATGGAATGTAGATCTTTTGTGATGTTGCGTACAAGAAAAATATGTTGTGGATGTTGTGATGTGCTGCATCATCTGTGTGTCCTTTCACACAAGGATGTGTTCAGGTCACAGCATAGATCCGATCTGAGCCTAACACTATGGATTACAAAGCCCTAGTGTATCTCTTTCTTTCAGTCCTGAGACACAAACACTCACAAAGTTTCATAATAGAGTATTTTACAAAGTCCGTGGTGGAACAGATTGAAGAGCAATCCACAGTACCCAATGAGAGGAGAGCGGGACAATCGAGATACAGGAAACTGCTGATACAAGCTCGGGGATGATGAGTGTAGTGTACGACATGATTCCGGATGAAACGGGTAAACAAAGCGAGGAGTGGTTGGCATAGAGGAGTAGATGAAGTGAGTCAAAACGTCCAAGTGGCATTGCGTGAGAAGGGGAGAGATACATGGAGAGCAGCAATTCGTGTCAGAGCCCTGGAGGGAGAGGGCTAGACAAATAGAAAAAAGAGGGAGGGGACGGGGGCAGCTATCATTACAAAAAGCCTGTATTTTGGTAAGTCACTTCCTTGTTTGTGGCTCATCAGCTCATGTGGTGGGACGAGTGATTTAGTATCGAGTAGAATGCACAGGAGCTCATACCTCCATCAGGACTTACACCCTATCCACCATGTTTAAAGAGAGTGGTGAAAGAATCTGGGTTGTAATGGGTTCCTCCACGGGTCATCACTCCAGAAAATGTCATGGAAACAGGCTCAGTAGTTTTTGAGTAATACTGTAGCAGGACCGACAAATGGCAAATTTCAGTGTTGCAGCTTTAAGGCTTTTTTGATTCAACATATTTACGCATTTCTGGTACGTTACAGAGGGAATTATCACAAATTGTGATGAGGTTTAGATTTGCCATTAGCACTGTTGACGCCCCAGTTCCAATTTGACAGTAGCTATTAGCTCAACATTGAAAAGGCCTGCTCTCTGTTGAGGACTTTTCATCACCACCTTCTACACCTGCGGATTTAGCCGGATATTTCGGAGAGGGATAAAACAGAGGCTTTTTGGAGTGAAGCCATAGGTTTCGAGCCAGCAGAGCATTTTCACTGGATGTCACTGAGTGCAGGATGAGTCATAGAACCACTGGAACCATTTTACCGGATGAGAAAAGAAAGGGAAAAAGGGACTTTGATGTAAAATCACTACGATATTGGTTTGTTGATGCATTTTGTTTGGCAAATAAGCAAGAAAGCAAAGATTAACACAAAGGTACAGGATTAAAACTGGCAAAAAAAATCATTTTATTTCATGGTTGATTTTCCTATCTGTCTCCACTTCTTGATTGTATTAAGAGAAACAAATATCTATTGTTTATTGTCATTTATAAATAGATTTGTGGAAACGTCCATTCATCCTCAACATTGATTAGTGAGGGATGTTTTTCCTCTTAAACACATCAGTGCCCAAACAAAGGTGACCATGACCCTGGTCTTTAGCCATGTGTCGACTGGAACTAGGTATCCTCTGTGTGTTCTGACCACAGAGACCAAGGTCTAAATTAAGTTCCATGGATATCTTCCTACCCCCCAAACAGGCCCTGCCTGGGGGGTAGGACTTTATGGAAGGATTCTTTGGGTTGGTTGAGTGCTCCAACCCTTTATTTCAGCTGGCTAATCTCACCATTGGCTGGTAGAATCTGTTTCCTTACTTTAAGTAGCATTTCAGGTGCTTTGTTACGAGTGCTTATTGGTGTCCTTGTACCTATGCCACCAGGTCGTGATCACCATTGTGGATATTTCTCATCTAAACGATTGAATAATGATGGTTTGGTTTATTGTTCTCACTGATGGTTTGACTTTAATCTGCAGTTCCCTCCATTCTCAGCCTCATGCATCACTTCTTCATGTCGGTACCTTTCTATTTTAGTGCAGCGATCTATAACCTTCTTTTATTTCCCATTGTCCAACTGATTTGTAACGCGTCCTCTTTTCTTTTCCTGCACTGTGTTTTCTATTATTGAAGAAAGGGTGAAGAGACATGGTGGCGGGGAAACCCTCAGGGAAGAGAAATTTATTTGGCCATATAATATTAATGTGCTTCTGTGTGTAATGTATTCCGCTCCCGGGCCGACGGTTAGCGTTTGGCTCAATCTTCTTTGACTCGACTTAATTATAAGAATTGATTAAATTTGCAGGGGCTTTAGGAGATAAATGTGGGCACACATGATCATTAGATGGGCACTGATTAGGTGTGTATTTTTATTATTTTTTTGTAGTACCCACTCACCTTCAACTTGCATCATCTGCTTTAATTAGTGATTTCCTTACCATACTGTACGGGGGGATTTAAGGAATAATGATGATTTACATAAAGCTAAATAGGCTTTTTCCACTGCAGAATTTAACTAATTGTGCCTCAGTTTTCTCATAATATAACATATCGACTGCATGTAAAGTTGACTACTAGTGAAGAGTATTGCATCAGTTTTAGGAGGGAATTTCAACCATAACTGCGACACTAAGGAAATATAGCAGCAAACAAAATAGGCCATGAAATACAAGATATACTGCTGACATCATTTTTTCATGATTCTTTCCAGGCTTCAGCTTTCGTGTCCTTTTCTTCCTTTCTCCCTTCGTTTAAAAATATGTCATTTCAGCTCAAGCTAGGAACAAGTGTAGTCGTATTCTTCCATGTTTGTGTGAAACGTCCCCTCTTTGCCATATCCGTGGATTTGTCTGGGTCGAGCACTCTGCGTGTATTTGTACTGCGTGGCTGCGAGCCAGACCAGTGCAAACAGATTCAGTTTCAATCAGCGGCGGTTGCACTAGCACTGTGACGCAGAGACACAGCCACAGGAAGAGATTAGCAGCGTTTAGATTGATAACTGGATGGGATGAGAGATGTAGGGAAGAGGGACAGAAAGGTTGGAGGGCTGCAGAAAGAGAGAGAGAGAGAGAGAGATGTAGGGTGGGAGAAATGTGATGCATGAGAGAGGGATAAACTGTGTTTTGAGATTATGATTAAAGAGAAACACGGCATGCGTAGACATGTCCCGCCAGCTTGTCAGTGAAAAGGTTGTCAGGATGCTGTTGTTTACTTGGAAAGTTTCTGATAGTGAGAATGTCAGGCTTTCCGTATCTTTGCTCTCTGTTTACCTTACACTACATGTCTGTTTTACATCCAGGCTTGAATGAAAGAGCTGAATAAACATCCCTTAAACACTCACTTGGTTCATTCTTGCATTCAGGAGTATGTTAACGCAGAATGCTGCAATGCATGTACAAACACCAAGCTGTGGGACTACCGTGGGACTACCGGACTAAAAATAAACATCTGCAAAATAAGTCACAGGTTGATGTCACCCACTTTCATGAGGTTGTTGTTATTGGTCCTTAAAACGTCACTAAATAATCACTGGTGCGTTTTTGTTTGGATTGGAACAGTTTGGGCCACAAATTAGTTTTTATTGCCGGAGACTGCACTGTCTCATGGACAAAAATAAAACACAGGTGATTAAGATTTTGTGGTTGCTCATAATATACTTCTTAAGTATTGAAGATGCAAATCAAGGTCTAATCTTTTCGTAAGTCAGATATTTCTATTAAGTTTGATACAGTTTTTGTAAGTGAGCAGAACCATACGTTAGCTGTAACTCATAATGAAGATCCCTTCATCCATCTATCCAAGGTTGTGCTGCGGTGGCATATTCTCTGCCTTGTCATCATTAGTTTGATGGAGCATTATGTCTGACACTGTTAATGCAGTTACAGATGAAACCTGTCAGGCAAACCTCAGTGCACCACAGGAGACTAAAAACACAGTAAATCTAGAAAGTCTGACCAAATCATAAAAATCTTGAAAGATATGTGCTCCTATTCACGTTGATTACTTGAAAAGATTTACATGTTCAAATGTTCATAAACACATCCTCAACCCTCTCCATTGCTACAGCTCCTCTTTTCAACCTCTGTCTGAAACAAAGGCCCGCCTCCTGATGCAGCTCAGTCTGTTCTGATTGGTCAACCGATTCCAATGCTAGTAGGAAATCCCATGCTCTGCTCTCACTTTCCCCGGCATTGCAAGGGGGGGTGACCTCACCATACCAGGCGTGCATTATGCCAATGTGGGGCAATGTGACATCACAATGACGCAGTAGTATCGACCGGTACACTGACATGGTGCTTCAAGAACTTCCAGAGCAGTGTTTTCTGTGCAGGGTAGGATCTCCCTATATGAACTTAGCAGACCTTATACGTGTATACACTAGAGGGAAGAAAAACAGAAAAGTTCTTTAACCAAACTCGAACCCATTCTTTAATCCCAGCGAAACTAAGTGTAGCAACAGTTTCAGTTTTATTACTGAAACAGGAATAAGGAGCTGTTTATCTTGATGACCTAAAAAGTCTGTGTTTATGCACCCAACACATTGTTTGGATGAATTGTGTGTGTGTGAGAGATGAATTAGATGCCGTTTAGATGACTTGGTCGTTCAGCTTGTCGTTGTCCCAGCAGCCATCAGATGGATGACTCATAGCAGATAGGATTTCATTAGCAGACATCAGACCTTCCACAGAATAGAGGAGCCATTGATTTTCACCATATCAGCAGGGAAGGGAGGCAGAGGGGGAGAGGAAGGGGGAGGAAGGGAGACATGGGTACAGAGAGAACTGCAGTGGAGAGAAAACTGCATCAGTGAAACTACACAACAAGACACAAAGCACCTGTCATCTGTGGTCCCACTGTAACACACTGCTGAGGAGGGAAGTGCCGGTGCACTGCTCAGTATCTGTGTCTATAATGAAAGATCGCTGCAAAGGGTTTCTGATATTCTGTTTGTGTCTTTTTTATGTTATCTACAGCAAGTTGTAAGATTCATCAGGATGGAGACAGAGGCTCCTTCTCTGGACTCTCTGTTGTTGTTGCCTCCGACAGGGAGGTTGTGTTTTCACCTCTCATTGGTCTGTTGGTTTGTCAGCATGATCATGCAACGGATGGAACATTGGCAAAGATCTTCTTTACAACGGGGTGGCTCCTGAAATAGTCTTTATCATAAGCTGTATTCAGACATGTGCTGATCTCTGGAGTTCCTCTAGAGTTCCTCTGGAGTTCCTCTGGAGTTCCCCAGAGGACGTGTATTTGTGAACGCAAACGTCCAGGTGAGAGCCTCCAGAATTTCTGCAGGCTTTCTCTGCCTCCCCCCTAGTAAAAAGTCGGCAGCAAGTCTAGAGCAGCTGAATTTTCATGTTACACAGTCCTGTCTGTTGTCTCTCAGCTTCCCATTACCATGCAGTGATGGTTTTGTCTCTTGATGTTACCTGAGATTACAAGTTGAATTAATTTGGGCAGACCGCTGACTTGATTTACTTTCTCTGACGCTACAAAGGCAGCATTGGATCAGGGACTGATAAGAAGCAGCAACAGAGACTGATGACTCGCATCTTATACAGCACTAGCTCTAGTTGCAGTGTTATGCAGTGGTTCTAAAGATCCAAATAAACCTGGAACCAACATATATCCAGCAAGTTTTACTACCTCTCTGACAATTTTAGATGGACTGAAAATGATTTGGGGGGTTTCTCATTTCAACAAAGACTCATCTTTTAACATGTTCTCAGACATCCAGTGCCTCATTGACCTTATTGCCCAGGGGCTGAGGGAGATTCATATTTGGTCATTTAACATCTTTTCCAAAAGAAATGAGCCACGACAGACCCGAGTGGTCAGAGCGGAGTTTGGCCAAATTAAAGGAAAAGGAAAGTTACTGCCCTCACTACACCACAACGTTGACCATGATGTTAACTATGGTGACGGATGCAAGGAAGAGGAATGTGATGTTTCTTATGGAACAAAATGAGGCTGTTTTACTCATGTAGTTAATGTTCACACAAATACTGGAAGTTTGAGGAGTTCTTCTCCAACTGTGCAGTTTTTTGTTTTTTTCGTTTTTGCCCCAGAATCACAAGATTTTTGTTTTGTCCTCTCTCTTCCCCTGTGGCAAGTCATAAGGCTCTCATGGAAAATAGTTTAATTTGCAACTAAAATGGAGATTGTTGTTAGCACTGTTTATTGCTATTTGGATTTGTGTCAGGTATTCCCCTAGCATATTAAAGCAGCAGCTATTTAGCTGATTTTGCTTTGAGATAAAAGTGGGCGGTAAAGTGTTTCTGCATTTAAGTACAGGAAAGAGAAAGACTCATGGGACCAGGTCTTATTTTGTAGGAATCTGTTTTTCCCACCAATGCTAATTTAATTTATTATATAGGCACAGTAAGTAAAGAGGTTGTAACAGCATGAATGAAAATGTGTTTGTTTATGAGACTCTAACCTGACCATAGTAATTATACAGCCAGTCTCTGTAAACGTTATTATGCAACATGTTTAAAATGCTCATGTTTCTTATTGACAGGCCCTAAACCTAGCAGATCTCATGATCATCTCTGATGTCTCATTACGCCTCATGAAAACATTTTGAATCCAGGCCTTCTGTTTCATTTACTCTCCTACAAAATATCCGCAACTAAAAACAGAGCTTCATATTCTTTTTAATCACAGCATGAGAGGGAGCCGGGTCTAATCCGGCAGGGACATCAGACTCTCTCAACCCTTTAACGCTGTCTTATAAAAGCACAGTGTTGGAATTCTATGAACGGAACAAGCATGTGCATCTGTGTCTGTGTGTACAGTCAGTTGTGTATCAGTGTATGCTTGAGTAGCTCTGTTTGATGTAGGGCCACACTGTCCTCCATTTTGCATGACTTTAGCAGCAGCCTCGGAAGCAGGGTTCTCCTGGAATGGCCCCTTTAGTTGTTTTAGAAGTACCAGCATGTTACACAACATGCAGTCACCAAGAACAATGTCTTTTACAGTACATTTGCAAAGCGTACACAGCGTGTGTTGCTGCACATAGTGACAAGTAGCCCTTACAGAGAACCCTGGGTTATTTGTTAGCCGGATTGCGCAAAGACAAGTTCACTGATTTCCACACACAATCTGGATCCGACTTGTTTTTTGCTCCAGTTTCGTGGTAATCCCTCCTATCAGTCGTTTTTGCAAAATGCTGCTCATGACCAGACAGACACAGACCAAAACATTTCCCTGACGGAGGTGATAATTTATGTAGTTCATTGGATTAGTTCCCTTTTTGTTTTCCAATTCTACAATAAGAACTAGACAACCAATGCTCCGCCTTGGCAGAGGTAAGAGCTCGACTGAGAAATTCCTGTTATTTCAGATTTGACTCTGAGGTCACAGTGTCTTGAATGACGGGGGAAGTGTTCTTGAGTTCTTAAACTGAAGCCTTTGCAAAAGTATGTGTGTGTGCTTGTGTGCCATCAGGATGACATGTAAAGCAGCGAGGGTTCTGTAAATAACAACACTAATGGTTCATATATCACATATACAGAGGAGTAGGGAGATGTTTGTGTTGCCTCAGTCAACCTGTGGGTAATATGAGCCTTGGTTATATTGCAGGGCGTTAGCGTGTCACTGGAATTGATGGTGTGTTCCCTCAAAGTGGTTCCAGCTCTGGTGGTTCATCATGGTTCCCTCACCTCTCTCTCTCTGTCTCTGCCTCTCTCCCCTCCTCGTGTCACTCTCCCTTTCACTCCCACCTCCTCTCTCAGACACCACTCCACCTCTTCAGCGACACCAGTATAGATTCTTTATGTGAAGACGGTGACTGTGAGAAGATTTAATTGGCCTTTGTGTTAATGAACCATAAGACTGTCGAGACATTCCTTTCCCCACCAAGAGTCGACTAAACCTGTAATCTGGGTGTGAACTGGCGAGAGGTGGAGTCAGCGGTCGGTCGGCCTTAACCAGCATGAACTGAGATTAGACCGTTGGGAGTAAGTAAGGGAGGTGTAATCCACAGGAATTTACACCAGGCTTTTTCTGGCTCCTGTAGTTATAGTGGTGCTGATGTCATTTATTGATGAAAAGTGTTCAGTGTTGAAACAACTCCTTGCTGCTGTGTTCCTCCACTGCTTCTTCACTCCCTCTGTTCTGTCCCCATTTTTCATAATTTGTTCTGTTCGGTTTCTGTTTTTTTTTACAAACAAAGTCATTTCCTGCTCTTCCCTGAGGCACATCGGGGAGGACGTGACCAGGGTGCATCCGAGCTACTGATGCGCGCACACACAGACACACACACACACACACACACAGGAAAACACTCTCTGCTTGCTGCTCATGCGGAAACTGTACATTCTGGGGCAGCCAATGACTGTCATTGCAGCAGACTCACAATCTGAACGCTTACCACTGTAAACACACACAGACACAGTTTGTTTCTCACTAGCAGAACATATAGATGTATTATATAGCTGGTGATGGATGCTTGAAAAGTTCCTGACTGGAAGCCTTCAAAGCAGAAATATTTTCCCAGTGGAGAAGTGGTGTAGGAGTCCGTCGTCATCCCTCTTCCATGTCTCTCTCACTTGTCCCATTCCCTGGTTGTCAAGCAACTGCTTATGGAGGACTAATGAATGCTGTAATATCAAAAATAATGTCCAATATCAATCAAAATGAAATTGTGAACAAACAAAGTGCCAGGAAGTTTTGGAACTCCCTTAAAAGTTTCAAAACCATTTTCAGTGACATTATTTCTAACCTGAAAATGTTCTGCATTTTTTTATCGTGTGATTAAATTCAGTAATTGAGTGTTTGCTGAACTAATTGGCTAATGAGTTAGTAAACAGAGATTAAATCACTATAACAAATCAGACTGTGAACTGGAACTACAGATCTTTGGAGCCAACACAACACCACCTGTCTCCGGAGACCCCGAAGTGCTCATAGTTAAGTTCGTGGTCGATTTGATCTTAGTGTATCAGAAGTCTGCCGACCAATGAGGAGCTGACACTGATGAATGGGTTTATCCTACTAACAGGACTTGTGGGAGAAGAGAGAGTTCATATATTCAGCTTTAACATCAGTTTATGTGCATATACCAGGGCGGGCAAACACAGGGTAAAGACGAATAGGAGATCAGATCAGAAAGGAGAAGGGGGAGATTTTCTTGTCATCAAGTTGTGTGATTAAATAGCCAAATAGCAATTATGAAAGGTTACAAAATCGTTTCAGAATCACTCAATGTGCGGCCCAGAGTTTATTGAAGGGAATCACAACCAATCACATGATTAATTTGTCCATTCGCCTACAAAAAGGGGAATTGGCTTTTAGTCGAGAGCCCATACAATACCCAGGATGACATCTACGAACACACACATACACACACACACACACACACACACACACACACACACACACACACACACACACACACACACACACACACACACACACACAGAACCTGAGAACAAGCTGGGGATCCTAAATATATGGTTCACCGGGTGTAATGGAGAGAGGAAGCAGAGTTTCTGTGGCATAAGATGCTGATTCACTTCTGTACAATAGCTGCTTTATTTTATTATCTCAAGTTGCCCCAAAAAATCCCAGTTTTACCATTGAAGCAATGAAAGTGGGAAAATAACAATGGAACTTCTGTTCTAAGATCCAAGAGTATCATTAACACATCCAACATAAAGGCCCCTAAAAAAACTACTATTCGTGTAAAGTAAGGATTTAATGGTTTTACATACAGGTTTTACAAAGTGAATATTTGTTGCACATCTGCTATGTCAGAACCGCATTATATTTTGTTGATGGATTATTCCATTCACCATTGAAGCACTGGAGTACTTTATATTGAGTGTAATAACAAACTTGTCTCATCTTGTTTTTAGATAATTTGGCAGTTTTTATTTGTGACTCTCACATTTCCAGTTCTGCTGCAGGGCCTTGAACTTCTCAGCAAATATTGATAGAACGGTCTGCAATCATTGGAGCTGCACATGTTAGTTTTACAGTCTTTTTAAACAAAGCAACTGTTCAGAAAGTCGTGTGTGTGTTTGTTTAGCAAGTTATAAGTGCAGATCGTGACTAGACAACTCAAAACTATGTGTGTGTTTTAGTGCTCTTTCCCACCTACCTTGTTTAGTCTGGATTCACTGAATTTTCAGTTTCGTCCGAACTAAAATAACAGGTGTGAAAGGGGCCTAAGACCTCCAGACCTCCAGACCATAATGTGGTCTGAACAAAAGAGTTGGTCTCAGTTCGGATCAAACTTTTTTTTCGGAGGAATTGCAGGAAGATGAGAAAGCGAAGAAAGAGAATTGGAAGCAGCTCTTAGGATTGCCTGTAATCTTTGCCTTGGATGATATAATGCTTGAACGATGTGTGTGTTCATTTTGCAGGTAGGAATACCACAATGATATCACAGTGGAAAATAAATTAGAGGAGTGAACTTGCTCATTCATTTTCCCCATTCAAACGAAAAAGATTACATTTTCCGACACACTTTATTAAAAATGATAGCGACTACAATAACAGAATTGACAACCCCAGTTGGTGTCCTGTATAAGATGACACAGGCCTCGGATGTGATGATGAAAGGACGAACATACAGCATCAAAATTCTTCAGTTCGCTCCCTAAATTAGAATTTGAAACCAAAACCAACCGGGTCAAATATCAACATTGTAAAAAAGACGTTTGCTTCAGTTCCGGACTTTAAGGTGAAAACGCCCCGAGTCTGTTTACTGTCCCTGATGTGTTATCGGAGCCTCCAGTGAGACTCCAGGGGTTTGTGACAAATATACACACCACTTCTTTGGATGGTCTGTTATTATTATGTCCGCTCAGTGCTTGGGAACAGAGTAATGTATCCACAAAAGCCAGGTTACCTCGATATTTCAGGATCCCCAAAGGTAGTTTCCCCATATTTTCCCAATTGTGTCCTTGAAAACAAACAAACAAAAACATGAAAGTCAATTGTATGTACTATATCGCCATTACACATTCATGTTCAGTTGTGGTCTTTATCATGAGACAATGCTGTCTAAGAAGATACTGTGTATTGTTTAAAGAGCTCATGGCTTTTCCTTTTACACCTTCAGATCATCCACCCACAGGTCAAAGTGTGAGAACTGCTTCTCAAGCAACAGGGGGCGCTATGCTTGTCTCTGTGTAGTTGTTAACTATAAATATCACACATTCTGTTGTGTAAATTGTCGAATTGATTCGGCAGTGACTCATACCAAATGTGGGCTTGTGTTTGCTTTGTATGTAAGTGTGTGTGTGTGTGTGTGTGTGTGTGTGTGTGTGTTAATTTTCTTCTCACCACAGACCCTCCATCCGTCCTCCTCCTCCTCTTCCTCCTCCTCTCAGTACAATGGAGCGTTAATACTCTTACAAAAAAAGATCCATCCTCTTATCTGTGAATCACACTTCATTGTCCACCCACTTTATCTTTTTCCTTAAGGCTCAACAACTTTGAGTTTCTGCGGTTGATATTAAAACAATGAAGGGTCTATTTGAACTGATGCCAAATCTGACGAATTTGGTGAAAGAGTCTGGTTTGAAGTCCTGAAGATACATGCACTCGACCAATCCTGAGCCAGTATCCACTAACATGGATAAGGGGTGGGCCAGCAGGTGGTAATTGAACTTCTCTTGAATAGAACTTCTCCATCTTTGTATGTCTAAGATGTTAAACAATCCCTTTGTTTACATCCAGTGGAAACAGAACAAGGGAATCCCAGTGGAATCCCCCCTTTTTGCCCCTTCTGGTTATACTCTTCTATTCTGAGATGTTCCCAGAATAAAGTCCGTCCTTTGCTCAAAGCTTCACTTAGTTCTCCGGTTACTGAAGCTCTGCACCATCCTTTTGATCGGTTGATATTTCAAGACTAGCTGAGATCAGACGAACAGTTTTATATGAACCATTATTCTGGGGGTGTTATTTGAAGTATGTGAGGCCAGCGTTTATAAATGTTGGGTTCAATGTGGCTGAAAGCGACACAGCACCACACTTCAACCTGTTTGAGGTTTTTCATGTTTTACAACCAGAAATTAAAGTGGATTTTTTTGGGGATGTTTGTACCATTAGATTTACACGACTACTTTGAAAGTGTAAAAATATTTCTGGCGACGCTTTCCTGAAGTTCTGTCTGTAGCTCAGAGTGATTCAATGGACAGAAACTCCTCCGTCTCTGCTGTGGATGTTTGCTGCTCCTCCAGTGTTGTGGTGTCTATGTTGGTGGGTGATGACACATTCTTTTATTATTACTTTGTTATAATGGACAAATCGCATTGCGGGTTATTCAATTATTTTTATATTCTTTATATAACCCAACCCTGATCTTTCTCTGTTTATTTCTTTGTTTTTTGTGTGATCAGCTCCTTGCTCTTAGTGGTGTTGTATACTCACATCATGTGAGTGGTCAGAAAAGCAGAAGCTCCACCATATAGCTGTCATCAAGAGATCTGTTTGACGTGATTTGATGCATTTGTATCACAGGCAGATATGTTTTGTAGGAAAGGGGCTGGATTTGAGTGTCAGCTTTTATTTGTATTGCTTTCATTCCAGGGCTCATGTTTTCCTCAATCTACTCAAATTCAAATCAAAGTCCAGGTTGTTGTGCAAGACGGGGGAGTGAATATATTTACGAGGATCTGTTGATTCTGATACTGTGGCTGCAGATGGTTGGTTTACGTCTGTTCCTGTTGTGCTCTAGCCGACAGTGAATCCTGACAAACTGCTTATTGGATCGAAGCATTGATCACCACACAGTAAACACACACATCACATAGCAGTTAACACACTGAGGATCATGTTGATCAGTCACCAGGATCCTGGTGTTTTTTTTCTGCAGTGTGCAAATAAAAGTATCAGCAAACATTAATCCCGACACCGATTTGTCTCTGAAAGGCTCAATAGGCAGAATTGTATCCACCAACTGATTAATAGCTGGTTCTCTATGCAGGACTTCATTCATTAAATTAAAATATTATAATATATAAGAGTGTGAATCTCCCCACCTCACCTTGGAAAACTACGTTCAGGAGATTTTGAATCAATATGGGATATTGAAGGAGAAATACTGGAGCTTGACCACTCATCCTAACCATCACTCTCCACACATAAATGACGAGGGTGATAATAAATGTCCTTGGTGTTTTTAGCCTTGAGCTCAAACCCGAGCCAGGAGCTGCAGGAGAAAGAGGATGCAGTCAAATCGAATTCTTTTCACCCTTGAAGATCTGCAGATGCATCAGGAGTTTTAGAGTGCAGCTGGATCTACAGTCGACCTTGCTTATGCAATGAATTGATCCCTGCAGCCTTGCTTCGTGTGTGAATGGTGACAAACACTTGAGCCGGGAACAGTTGCTGTATTTTCTCCACTAGTTAAACATAGAATATAATTTCATATCAGGCACAAGAAGAAGCACTAAAGTTCTGGCTTCAGTTATATATGTGCTTTCGGTCAGTTCAGGTTACATAGAGTTTCAAGAGAATCGAAACCCATTTAAGTCATTCATTCATCGCCTACTACCCCTTCTGGGGCTTAGGCCGCAAACAAGAGTTCTCCATGCATCCCGGTCCTGGGCCAACATCTCAAGCTGTCCCCAGGTGTAGCCCATTTTCTTGGCGTCTGCCTCCAGGTCTCTACGCCAGGTGTTTCGCGGCCGACCTCTCTTTCTTTTCCCTTGGGGATTCCACTTGAGGGACTGTCTTGTGGTGTTTGTGGCTGGTTTACGGAGAGTATGGCCTATCCATCTCCAACGTCGTTGGAGGATCTCTTCGTCCGCTGGCTTTTGGCTGGTACGTTCCCACAGTTCTTTGTTGCTGATGGTGTTAGGCCAGTGGATCTGGAGGATTCGCCGCAGACAGGTATTGATGAATGACTGGATTTTATTTGTTGTATTCACCGTAGTCCTCCATGTCTCAGCACCGTAGAGTAGGACTGACTTCACATTGCTGTTAAAGATCTTGATCTTTGTGATTTAAGTACTCGTGCAATATCTTTGCAGATGTGTTACATGAAATAACAGCATGTATATTCAATTCCAACCCACAACCATTTGATCACTGAACTTTAGGGTATTATCGCAGATGTGTATGAGGTAAAATATGAACTAGTCCACTCCGATATCTGGACCTGTCTTCTGTTGGTGTCGTCTTACCTGCAGGTAAATCGCTTGAGCAGCTTTAGCCTTGAAAACCCGACAATATCACAGTAACTGACATCACACGTGTCTTCACTCATCATCATGAGGCGAGAAAAAATATTTCCATCTCTTAGAGGCTGATCTTCAGGTTGCTGACATGCAGGTCACACCTCACCATCAAGATATTCAAGAATTCCCACTGGTCCTTGGAAACATTATAAATTTGCTTGGATTTATATATTTCTGTGCAAAAAATAGAAATTGAAGGTCTTTTGATTCTCTTTTTGTACTTAACATTAGTAAAAAGGCTTCATGTTGCTGTCGGCATGCGTCTCTTTAACTCATAAATAAGTGTCTGTCTCTATCACTCAGCTAACATGATATATTGTTTTGCTGTGTGGTTTTAGAGAAGGCAATACACCACATCGTCTGCCCTCACTGTATCACAGTAGAGAAGTAACCGCACATTTAAGCCTCTGTCTTTTAAATAGTGTTCTCATCATAAAAAGCATTGGTGTTTTAACAGTAAATAACAGCATCTCTAACTGTAGAGTGTTGTGTCCCATGAAGATCCATGAATTTTGAAAAAGTGTTGAAAAAAGTAAATCCTGGATCCACCCCCTGATCCGGATCTGCCCCAAAACTGATTGGTTTTTTTCCTGAACCCTCCCACATCCCTCGTGGTAATCCATCTTGTTGTTTTTGTCCAGATGAAGGTGTGGGAACACTGATGCCCGGTTCAGTGAGTGAATCTGTGCAGGAAAGGGACTTTATTTATTTATTTATGCAAATGTATGTATCTCTAAATACACACAACAATTTATCTTTGTGACATTGTTTTGCTATTTTATTAGGCTGCGATGCAGTGTAATTTATTAATGAACACTTGTGTGTGTGTGAATAGAACCATTATCATGAGATATGAGGAACACTGGGCCCATTTAGTGGAGCACAGCATCCTGGTGATAGAGGCCCGCGTGCACAGTGAGAACACACTTTTCCAGAGCGTCTGCAGAGCGACTGCTGCTCCGGCCGATCTGATTGTTGAACATCACTCCAAAGCTAAATCAATGAGCCAGGTGACCGGGGCTATGAAAAGCAGCATGCATGAAAACAGAGGATAGTTTCCCTGGTCTCGCTATTCCATCCTCCTGTGGTACCGGGGTTCAGCTCGGTGGCAGCTGATGACATTTCACTGTCAGATTGAACGTGGCCGGGAGAAGAAAGGAGAGTTTTTTTACTTTTGGTTATTTTTTCTTAGTGGAAGCTTCTGTTTTGATAGGAGGACATGACTGAAATAGTTGGGGACACGTCTCCATTGAGAGTCGTGGGGCCTTCAAGGGCTTTGCACAACTATAGACAGGCAAAAGCCGTGTTTCTGTGACATTTAAAGAGGTCTCGATAGAAAAAGTTCTGCCCAGCAACCAAAGGTTAGAGATGTATATATTTTTTCATAAAAATGTAAACTAAAATAATACAAATAAAATAGACCCCCAAACTGTATGATTTATATGAAAGAACTTGAAGCAAATCTTAGGCTGATTCTCCAGAGTTTAAGTCCCACTTGTGAATTGCTCGTGCTTTGAGGGATTCACTTCAACTTTCAACAAATTGGTCTTCAAATGAATCATGCAAGCAAACATCCATGGCATTGAACAACCAGGTTCATTATGAATCACATTATCTGGTAAGAAACAGCTACTCATTTCCCATCTCTGTGGAACCAGCAGACCATGGGGGGGATTGTGGGAAGCATCTGGCTGGTTACGAGCAGGGGAGCTGTTCGTACCAGCCAGTGGCAGAAAAGGCCATTTGGTTCCCACGTTGACTTCTGTGATCTGTGGAGGTCTCGTGTCAATAAATGAAGCGACTGGTTGAAGATGCGTCTTCTCCTTTTGTCGTTGTGGTTTAAAGATCCATGTTAAAAGCTGCTCGCTCATTGGCTGCACACACTCCTTGTTGTGGCTGCTATTTGAAGCCTGGGGATGGGAACCGTGGAGGCCGAGGCTGTTTATAGAGACAAAGGGCGTGAGGGGAGGGGATGAAGAACAATGGTGGAAGACATTTAGCCTACATTCACGATGATGTGTGTTAGAGTGCATCACTGCTGCTATGTTTGTCTCTGAGCGGCTAAAAATGTACGTTGCTGGTACTGTTTATTTTGAAAACTCCGCGGCTGACTTGTCTGGACGGGCAGAAACTGAGACGTTTGGAAACGATGACAGAGATACATTAATACTGCATCATGTTTACTTTTTATATCACAACTATTCTTTTCAATATTTAACTACTGTGCGAGTCGACGTATGAGACAGTTGAAGAGATGTCACCACTTACCATGTTTTTAAATATATTAAATCCTAAATTCATATCAATACTTGGAATATACACCTATATAAATGTAAGTTTCAGACCAAAATTTACTGATATGTATCAATGGCTTCATATAGTTGTGACAAATTTAGTAGAATAATCAAGAATTAATCAATACAGGTCTTTTGGTTTTTGACTATTGCTCATACACGACAAATTACTTTGTATAAATCACCTTATTGGGTTTTCAGGATTGTTGACGGCCGCAGTTTATCGTCTAAATTATACATCAGTTTCTAGAAGCTATAACCTCTTGATGAATTCATAATGGAAATATTCTTTCCTAATCTGATCAGTACGTTATAGTCCCTGTAGAAATGAAAGGAAGCTGAACAGATAAATAAAACATTAGATATTGAGAGGAAACTGATCCAGTCCAAAGATGGACGCATCACCTCCATCTTGACGCTCTCAAACGTCTGTTGTTGATTCTCTGCACCAACGGCCGACAAGCTGCGATATTGTGTCTGGCACTGACCCACTTTCCTGAGAGGTCGGTTACGTCACTCAATGAAACATCTCTTCTTTTCTTTTTTCAAAGGATGCATCCGTGCAACAAAACAGACGTGCATACCATCCGTGTTCCCGACGTGTGTGTGCTTGTGCGTGTGCGCTTGGTGCATTGTTAATGAAAGTGCAACCGTTGACAGCTCACAGTGCAGCCACCTGGACAGTACAGTCGAGAACTATATTTAGCATCTGCGGGCACAAACGCAAACTGACACTGTCGCTTTGTCTTTTCTCGGCCACACTGACCCAAGCTCTTTCATAGAAACACACAAACACACTCACACAAACGGAACACACTGTGATGCTGCAGGTGACGGCTGTAGATGGCCGGTTCTGGAGGTTTTCTGCAGCCTTAGGTTTGTGTTTGTGCTGCAAAAGTAAAAAGATGGGGAGTTGGAGCTGGACGTAATTTCCAGACTCTTTCCTCCTCTTTTTCTCCTCTATCAGATTCCTCCTCTCATCCTCTTTGAGTTGGAGCCGGGAAAGTAGGTGAAGCGACATCTTTAATTCTTGGGGGGGAAGGATGGAGGAGAAGATTGAATAATCCGCCGTGGTTCACCGCTCCTCTCAGTCTCAGCGCGTGGACGGAGGAAAGCTGGTGTATGCGTAATGAATCTGTCAACATTTGACATCTCCCTGCATAAATAAAGTCCTGATATACGTTGCTTTGATTCACTCTATTTCTGAGTGTTCTGCAGAGAAGCTGCCGTATAGGAGCGTTCGTCCAGATTTTCAGGTTTACACAGAAACGATACTTTCACATGTGCACACGTGTCTTAGACATTTTTCTGCCTCTGAGTCATCGCAGCGAGGTCATCGTCGATGTATCTGTCAATCTTAAGCAGCAAATCTGTCCTCACCTGCGTCTACCTCCACCTGCCTCTCAGGGCCATGAGGACGGATGAGTCACTCCCAACAAAAGAGCCTTTTAAACGTCCTGTTTACAATGCACGTGTCTGTCTCTCGGCCTGTCTGCCCACCTGTCTTGCAGCGTTCTGTCTCCCTTAAGCCCCTCACAGGTTTTCCTCTGGTTTGTATATGTGCCTGCCAGCCGTCGCCTCGTTCCGCTAATTGTGCGTCTCCTCGACTGTCAGTGCATCCACATGCTTCTCCTCGTGCTTAGTCCACAGCTTCACTCACAACAGATACACACAACAACCCGACACATCGTCTGCACCCTGCAACTCTCTCATCCCCCAAACTCTCATCTGAGCGTGCTCCCAGTTGTTTACCAAACTAGATCATATAAATCGCCCTCTTTTTTCTCCACTTAAATATTGATTTATCGTCTGTATTTAGATGATCACTCATAAAAAGAAAATCAATAAATGTGTTTAAGAAGTTAAGTTAGTGCACTGAGAGCTAACTTTGTGTTTCAGAGCTGAAAACATCAACACTTCTCAAGCTCACTGGTGTATTATGGTCCTTCCTACTTACTATGCACAGCAGCACAGGTCTCCCATTCAGAGTCTGGAGTGGCCTGGCCTGGCACTCTACTGTGGCTGAGAGCACAAGCTGTTTGTGTGTGTGTGTCTGTGTCTGTGTGTGTGTGTGTGTGTGTGTGTGTGTTGTTTGGTTGGCCAGAACATCTTCATTTCTCTCTCCACCCCCTTGCAGCAGCTTGTTCAACAGCCTCCACCTCCTCTGGCCTGAATTAAAGCTCTACTTAAGACTTTGCTTCACACAAATGTGCAACCGTGTGTGGTTTGAATTTCTGTGCTTGTGTTTGCGTATGTGTGTGTCTGTGTGTGTGGGGCCTATAGCACCACTTCCAGTTGAGTTTTCTGACTCTGGCAAGTAGAGTAATGCAGCAGAAGCAAGAAGGAAATCACACAATAGACTCAAAGACTCAAAGATTAGATGAATGGAAACATGATAAAAGCAGCTTTTACTTAAGCCCCTGACCCTCACCCTGACTAAAGTAACTGGAAGAAGTGGAACTTAATTAGAACTGAGACATGTTAATCAAATTAAATTGATAATGTCCCTGCTGTTGGACACATAATGGCTTCTCTTATTTGATCTAGATTTGTGAATATGTAAGATTCCAATTTTCAGTCACATTCTTTTGGCCTGTAGAGAAGATATTTAATTACATTTTTTGAAACTCACATAGATATTGTCCAATTTCCCAAACTTCACATTAACATCCCAGTACATCCAATGCAAACATTTACATGCCAATATTCAGTCATAGCTCCACCTACAGGCAAACTGAAGTAAACCTCAGGTCATAATCATCATTCCATTTACCTGGAATAATCATTGTCGGATCTACATGTTATACAAAGTGCATGTTCTGTGCATATTGTCTAGTGCCACATATAATCAATACACAATGTGCAATTAATTCTTCATGTTCGCCACCACCCACACAATCAAGAAATAACGTCAGACTCATTTGCTTTGTGTCCGGTGGTACAGCTCACAGCAGCGTCATCCACTGACCAGCGAGGAGCTGTTCAACACTGCTGGCAGCTTTCATTTGTTTTTATATTCTTTACTTTTCTTTATTTGTTCCTCCCTGGTAAATGTGCAGACTGATAGTGAAACAGTCTAAAGAGTTCTGGTGCACGTGGGCTTGATGTGATAGCACGAGGAAGGTTTGATTACAGTGCTTTAAATGTCTTCTTTTTATTGAAGGCAACGTTATATGCAACCACTTCCTGTAGGTTGAAGGGTGGACCTCACAGAGCCATAATAATAATAACACACTCTGCTGCGCTGGCTGGGTTGTGTTCCTCCCTCTGCTGTTTGTTTTCACTTTGGGACCATTTCTAAAGTTAGAGTCCCACTTGTCCAAAATGATCCTCAACTAGGGCTGGGCGATATGGACATTTTTTTTATCACGATATGTTTTTCCATATTGATCGATCTCGATTCTTCGATTTTATCGATTCAAGAATATGTATTATACTGGTTTAACTCCCAGAGATTTTTTTGAGGTATATCAGCTTACGACGGCATTCATCATAAAGCTGTGGCAGCGCAGTTTGAGAAAGTACTTTCTGCCAGGGAGCTCGTACCTGGAGTCTAACACTTTGATAAGTTTCCTGAAGCCGTCCCTCTGCACTGTGCTCAGGGGCATCATATCTTTAGCTAAGCAATAAGTAATAGCGCTCGTTATATTTTTGCCTCACTGTTTTTCATATTGGGTAATGGCTGCAAAACACGACTGGATGGACTGTTGTTTTGCTAACAGAACAGAATCAATCCCCTCAGCGATGCTAACGGGAGCCCGTCAGGACGGAGTCAAGACGGGCTCCCGTCCTTTTTCCAACTTCGTTCTCTCTTTTTCTCTCTCTCGCAACTGCAGCTCCTCTCACGATGGGAAGTGGGCGTGTCGTGTCCTACCTGCAGACGGCAGCCGGCAAACGCCGACACTGTTGTTGCGCTTACTTTTGCCACGTGAGATCGAATAACTGTCACAACGAGATTATGGAGATCGATCAACATTTTATCGCGATCCCGAATCGAGATCGAAAAATCGCCCAGCCCTATCCTCAACCCTTGATTGTAAACTATTTTTAGGTAAAACACTATTTGGAAAATAGCTCCCTAGAAATTCATACCGAATACATCTTTTTTTACGTTTCTCACTGTCCTGCCTTGTTCAGCTTCATGTCCTTTTGCTTTTCTTTCTATTACATTACTGTGTCTTGAGCACAGACGGCAAATTACGTTATGACTTTTGCTAGCATCCCTCTGAACGGAAGCTGCTAAGTCATTAAACTGTGCGTTCTGCACACTCTGTGATTTCGCTCTCCAGTAATTAAACCCTGCCATACGCATTCATGTAATCTTCCACGTGCACGTCATCCAATCAGAGTCAGGCCCTGCTGCTCACTGAACACAGAGTCGACAATCCATGCTTCTTTAAAGAAGAGTTGACATGTGTGTGTTTATGTGTTTGGACTGTTTGTACAATAGACATCAAAATAATGAATTGTGCAATGATCTGGTCAACTATGCTCCATTTTTCATGTTAACTCCCATTTGTATCATTAGTGTCAGTTATTGCTAATTTCAATAATATATGAAGTATGTAGATGTGAAGCTTAGGAACAAGCTATTCAGCAAGAAGGCATGCTGCTACATGCTGCCCTATGCATTTTTCACCACACACACTCTTACACACACACACACACACACACACACCACACGCACCAAACACACAGTGAATACTCTTTCATTTGCACAGCTGTAAACCTGTCAGCTCTTGCTTCGGGGCACCACACGATATACAGGCCAATGAAACCTTAAAGAAAAGAGGGGAGGCCAAAAGAGGTGTGAGAAATAAAGAAAGGTATTTATTGAAAACAAAAGCCTGAAACAAGAAATATGCCTCTGACATAATGGATTAAATACAGCTCTGCAACTTCATGATGTTGTCTAAAGTGAAAAAGGAGAAGCTGCTGCATGAGCTGTTGAGAGATGATGAAGAAAACCAGACCTTCCTATCTCGCAGCCTTGTGGAGGATAATTTTACACTCTTATTAATCATTTTGGCCTCGAAGTAACAAGCGAGGAAGAAAAAGACAGATCAACACAAGGACTGGGGCAGTTGCATGAATCCAAAATCTGAAGCTCAGACAGACTTTAAGGATTGATCCGGATGAGACGATATCAGACTCCACGGAGTCATTAAGGGAAGAGACCGAGGAGGAATCACTTACTGTCGGTTGATAACTGCTGCTGGAGCAACAATTAAAACTCTATTCCTTTAATACATTTTGCACTGAGAGAACTCACCCCACTGTTCTCATACCCAGACTCCAGATGTGAGGCCTGGCTATGATCAGAAGCTGTAGAGCTTAATGAGAGGGCAAATCTTAAGTTAGGCTTTGAAGGACTGAAACCTTCAATACAAAATTAGGATCTCTAATAAATTGTGACTCACTTATGGAGAGTAATTGTCTGTCTTCTTTATATGCAGAAGCCTGTACATTTGAGTAAATGGCAATCTATGCATGCACACTCACAGTTTTGTTATGTTCTTGTTTGTTATTCAGTTATTCAGTGTTCAACTTGACAAACAAGCCAAACCGTGCTTAGACAGACGAGCAAATGTAAAATGTCTGTTTTTGAAAACAAACAAATGTAGAAAGTGAACCAGTCTCCACCTAGGGAACATGATTTAATGTGTAATTTGACTTTTGAGTTCAGTCCATGCTCCATCCACTTACATGGAGCAGGTGGGATTTATGACTTTTACTGCAGCCAACCACCGGGTGGCGATCAAAAGACTTTGGCTTCAGTTATGGGAGCAGTCATGTCATCCATCTTAATTTAAAGTCTATCTTCTTGTAGGAGAAAGCAAATGTTTTCTGCTTGTTGTCTGTTTTCAGTGTCACACGTGTAATCTCACTGTATTTGTCTTTCACGTTTGTAGCTTTTACTGAAATGTGTGTTTGCTGCATCCTTCACTACCTTAATGACCATGAATATTCATCAAGCTCTGTGTCTTGAGCTGGCGTGCGTGTCCCTGCATATGCTCTTAAAATCACCTTTTCATGTGTAAATAGGACAAGCAGTTGAATTTGAGCTTGTGCGTACTGTGGGGAATTTATCAGAGCCTGTGACAGCAACTGTTCATATATAGAAGCAAGGCCAAACACGTTTGCAGGATCGATGAGAGGGCATTTCTGGGTGAGACGCTTCATGGCCAGCAGGTCTTTTTCGGATCAATTTTCTAATTTTGGTTGGAGCCGCGGCGATGAAGAGGGTGAAGGAATCTAAACGGAGGAATATAATGTAAAAACTGTGAATAGAGCAGGAACTTGAGTACTGCATTTGTTGCATAAACTCACATTGACATATATATTTTGTCACACGTGTGTGTTTGATGACATTTGTCTTTAATTCACGAGAGGAGTCCGTGGTGTTGAATTTGAGTAACAAAGACAGATCAACAGGATCATGATACCTCATTTGTGTGTGTGTTTATGTGCGAGTGTGTTTTCATGTGTGTCGTTCGGTGAGAGGCAGCATCAGGTTACCGCTCTGAGCCTTCGTGTGTATCTGGAGGACGAGGTAGGTTGAGTCGTGAGATGATGGGATGAGTTCACAGCCAGACGAGCTGGAGGAAGAATGAGAATCGAGGGTTTATCAGGGAAGAAATGGAGGGAGACAGCTGGGCTTTCATCCTCGGTAAGAACCAGAGGGGAACTGTTTTAGGAAACAAATCAACTGTCTGTTAAAGCTGGAGTAAAACCTTAAGGTAGTCATGATACATATGAGTGAAATAGAGAGTAGCTAATTTGTTGATTAGTCAGTCAGTCAGTTGTGAAAAAGAGTAAATAACGTTTTCTCAGAAAAATTTAGAATTTTTTTTCAAGCTCCTCAAATGCTAAACAATTTCGTCACTGTGAAAATTAACTTGATTCATTTGTCTTCTGCGATAATAGATGTAAAACATTTTTGGGATTTGACAAAACAAAATCTGAAAATTTTAATTATGTTCAGGCTTTTTCCTGAAAAAACAAAAACGATAATGTTTAAAAAGTCCTACAAGTTTGAAAGCTTGTGATAACTACCTTCTGGAGAGTTGACAGTCTCTGTTCATTTTGTCCCCGAGCTGAACTCTGGATGTGCTCACTGTAATCCTTCTTCACTGGATAGTCTGTTTCAAGGGGAAGGTTCTTTAGAACCTCAAAGAAGCAGCTTCTGTTTTTGTCTGCCTTTGTTTGTTTGTTTGTTTGTTTGTGCAGAAAAACTGCAAAAAGGACTCTCGTGATATGTGGAGGTGAGGGGCATGACCCAAGGAAGAACCCCAAACATTTGGTGCAGATCGGAATAAATGGGCAGAAACAGGAATCTTTTGTGGCGTTTCTCAATATTTGACTGGAAATAATTCATGGATCTTGACTGGGAAAATCAGGAATATTGTTGGAACCGTATCTTTCCTTCTGTCCTCCAGCTGCACTCACAGGACTCAAGGGTCTGTTTCCAGGTCCAGATTCTGTATCTAAGACCTTTTTTCTACAGTTTCTGATGCTAAACTCTGACACTGAACGACACACTCTCCATTTGTATTGTTTGCCGTTGATCTGCTTCATTAGAGCAGCAGGATATCTGATACGCTGTTCAGGGACACACCGGCAGGTAGAGGTGGAGGGAGTCGGCCTCTTTGAGTTTCTCCAAGTGAGGCTGAGGATTCAATCTGGCAGTCGGATGAGTTGGTTCTGTGTATAATTAGCCGTATGATTGACAGCAGCTACCTCTGTGGTGCACGGCCGTCTCAGCAGTTCCTGTTAGATTCTCGGTGCATTGATTATTTTTTTTTGCAGTCCTAATGAGTTTTCCATTTTCAACCACGGGCCTTGAGGCTGATACGTCCACCTGCGCCGGCCTTGAACACATTTTTAGTTTTGGCAGAAGGTGTTTACCTTCACACTGTCACACCTCACACATCCAGTCGCTCAATAACACATACACATCCCCTTTAATCTGCTGGCTGATAGATGCAGAACAGATGACCACAGCTGACCTTTAACCCCCACCCCCTCCGCGGTCTCATCTCTTAGTCTCTTCATCCGAGTATTCACCCTTTTTTCTCTTCCTTCTCCTCAGGATTGAAAAAACGTACCAGGAAGGCCTTCGGGATACGGAAGAAAGAGAAGGACAATGACTCCACGTAAGTCCCCTTCCTCCTCTCTGATGCTGGATCCAAACACGGAGCATATTAATCGTCTCACTGCTCAAAGTATTTCCAGTATTGCTGTGCAGTGGAGCAGCGAGCCGGCTGAAGCCTCAGAACTGGAATTAGTTATTAAACATCAAAAACAAATTAATATACAGGAAGGGAGCTGGACGTGCTTTTTACATCACTGCAGAACGAAAGGATTAGAAATGAAGGGGAACAATTACAGGATAGGAATTGAGCTCGGTCTCCATCCAAAAGAAGTTCAACAGCAGCTTCCATTAACTTCACAATCAGAGTTTAGAGCAGTTCTGAACCACAGTGGTTGGTCCTGTGTTGTGTTAAGTGGTGGACGATCTTTCACTAAAATCAGATCAGACTTTCGACCAATCACGATCCGCAAATCTCTTTTTACTGACTCGGAAAATGTAAGAGCTTGTGTGATAAATCTATGTTCTCCTTTTCATGATTTCTTCTTCTGTCTCACAGGGGGTCCCCAGACAGAGAAGGGGGTGTAAGTAAAAGCAAATATTTATACATATCAACCATTTCATCCATCTGTAACTTCCCTGTTCTTGTGTGGGTGTATGTGTACACTACTGGAGGAAATTGAGAATGGTGATCATGAGGTGCATTATTTGTTTTCTCTTTTCACTTGACAGGAACCCGAAGAGGTTGAATCGGTACTGAGCTCAGCTTGAGTCCTTCAGTCTCGTAGTAGCAGGGTAGTGTTGTGTGTAGAGCTTAGATCTGTTATAGATGACGCTGTACATTTTTCAACTCATTAGTCAGCCGCCAGTGCTGCTGTTTCAGCTTTTGTTTCATCAGCGGGCTCTCTGAGGAGGGAGCGAGGGCTGAAACAACAGAAAGGACGACAGGATATTACACAGTGACACGTAGCAGAGACCTGACTCGCTGTTATTACTATTATGTGGCACTTTCTGCAGCTTGCAGAATAATGTAGAGTTTCATTTATTTTTGCAGAGTACATCAATTCAAATTAATTTGTCTGAGTCAGAGTACTGCTATTATACAGATGCATTTAAAAGATAACAGCTTCTATAATGTATTTTAACAACTGTATGCTTCTAGCTCTGTATGGAGGAGACATGACAGGAGACATTTTCGATGCTGGTATCGGTAAAAGGAACATTTCTAGCTTTGAGAGAAAAAGTTGGAAAATGTGGGTCAGTCTTGTGTGAAGTAGATTCCAGAGAGTTTATAGTTTGACCGTAGCTCCAATGTACAGTAGTGAACATAGAAACACACCCTGTTGTATCACAGTAGTGCAAAATATACTGGGACTCCAGTGTCTGATGGGTTTATTCTCCTTCTCCTCTCAGTCTCAGAAGAAAACCAACGGGTCCGAGAATGGCTATCTCGGAGACATCGACTGGGACCGATATGTGAGTGGAGCGAGCTTTTTATTTGAAGCTACTTTTAGACATGCACTCATCCTCTGGACTCACTCTGGAGGGGCTGTGTGTGATCCTATGGACTTTATGCTGCCCCCCTAGTATAAAGTCCGGAGGAGCCAATATGAGCACTATCTTCTGCTGCGTTGTGTTTGTGCGAAATGAAAACTGCGGAGAAAGTCCAGACCCAATTCTCTGGACTTTCTCCATATCAATGATTTGAATTAAATCAGTGATTCTTTATGGTAAATCAAATTTCAGGGGGTTTAACTCCTCTCATTTACTCCAGTTTACTGTTTACATTGTCTGTTAGTGTTATGATTTCAACTGTAGCCCAGTGAACCTGCACTTCCCTAGAGAATATAATGCTCTTCCTCTATTCATCCAGCTTTAATATCCCAGCAGTGTGTTAACACGGGTAACATGACATCTAATGAAGTTTGCATTGACTCCCTGTCTGTTTCAGAACTCTCCGGAGGTGGACGATGAAGGCTACAGCTTGCGACCTGAGGAGGAGTCAGAAGAGGGAAATATCCTCAGCTTCATTTGATTTGACAGAATTCGTTTAGCTTTATTTTACCTCTGCTGAATCACTTTGGCTTAGTTAGAAGAGCTTGTGTCCATTGTTAGTACAAGACGTGTCAAATATTTGCACACTGATAAGAGATCAGTTTGTTTTCCTTTCTGGGGAATTTATCCCCCCCACCCCTCTCAAATTCTGGTGCGCCTGCCAAATCGTAAAAATCAAACACAGCACTTGACGTACGATGATGATAAAGTGCGTCAACTGCTTCACAAAGAGCAATTAAGAAGGATCTAAATAAAGTCACGAAGGCGCACATAACAGTGTCACAGAAGAATGAGTCACTGACGCTGGACGTGAATGTGAAGTCGCAGGTTGTGCTGAGCTGAGGTGATGCTCGGTTTTCTGCTTTTCACCTGTTTGCTATGGAAGTGATTTGCTCATTTTGCAGCTCTCTTCCTCTCGGCATGTTGAACAGATAATCTCAATTGCAAGACCATGTCCTATATATATATTTAGGGATTTCATATCATCTGGCACAAACAATAATTTGGACTGAAGGTTAAGCTGAGGTCTCACTGAACCCTATTTGCTGCGTTAATGCGATATTTTAAGAAATCATTGAGGGAATATATTCAAGTTTGGCACAAATGTTCACGAAAGAACTGATTAGATTTGGGTGGTTAAAGGTCAAGGTCACGGTGGCCTCACAAAACACGTTTTTGGCCTCTTGATCGTGACATCTCAACCTACCCTAAGGCCATTTCTTCAAATATATATCAGTTGTCACTTGGACTGAACTGATTAGATTTCAGTGGTCAAAGGTCGTAGTGACTTCATATGAGTCTATAACATGTGAACTGAAACTGGTCGACTGAGGCAGAGAACCACAGGACGGTATTTCTAGTTTAGTAGTTCATTAGTTAATTTGCCAGTAGTAGTTCCAAGATCTCGATTGGTGCCAGTCGACATTATTGCATGAACAGAAACGTTAATTTGTATGTTTCTAGAGCAGTAATACTACAAAATAAAATGATCATATTAATTAGGAAAAAACAAATATAAAGTTAACGATACTCCCTGCAGGTTTTAACGGGGAGATTGGTTGAGATTTTAGAGCCTTCACCAAGAAAATGATGTTAGTTTCACCAGGGTCTCAATCCTCCACCTATTAGTGATGTAATGTTCGATATATACTGGCCTGTTGTTTGAAGGGAGCTGTGACTTTTCCTTGACAATTTACTCGCACCGACCGTAAAGAAGCCCCACTTCTTCTCCTCCGACGAGTCGGAAGGAGAGGAGGACCACAGGAAAAAATTCAAAATCAAGATCAAGCCGCTGCGGGCCGTGCAAGTCACCACGGCGCCCTCTGTGGACGAGCTCAAAGCCTCCATAGGAAACATAGCTCTGTCCCCGTCTCCTCTGGTGAGTAGCTCTGACGTCACTGCCCCCCCCGCTGCTGGGTTTCATTCACAAATATCCTAATGTGCTTGTACAGATCACCCCTCCTTATGTCCATCTTTGCCTTTTAGTAGAATCGTGATGTGCCCCATGTTGTCTCTGATGATTTTTGTTCACTCAGATATGCATGATGTGTGTGCTTGCATGTTCTGAGCTTCTGTCTTTCTCTACAATATATTTTCTATATTATTTTGGATCCTAAATCGGTCACCGCAATATACACCATCTCATGTTACTGCTGCTGCCACATAGCAAGGTGTGAAGGTTTTGATTTAAAGGGATGCATCTCAGCACTAGTCCCCCTTCAGACAACCTGTAATCAGCAGCGTGCCCCTAACACAGGCTTTGGCCTCTCCTGCCCATTCTGACCACTACATAATGCCTATGTTCCCCCAGTGATGAGAGTTAGCCCGAGTGTCCACCCTGAATAATTCAGGTAGGAAAGTGGGCACAATGAACCTGTGTGTCGGTCTGCTGCACGGTGAGATCCCCTTTGGTCATTTGAGCCTCAGTCCTTAATAATTCAGTCCGGACTCTGTGCAGTAGCCTCATAGATCAAGTGTGAGGCTCTTTTTGTGCTGATAATAGTAGCTTACATGTGGTTTGGAGGAATATCAGGGTAGTACTGTCAAAATGTTTGTCATTTTGAATTAAGTATCTGCTCATAAATATAATGATTGTATGATGATTTAGTCTTTTTGATCAGAGTTGATGGCCCCTGATTGCTTTTTAGAATCAAGCTCAATTCTGCCTGAATTAGCCGTTATTTGACCTTTAGCTTATCTGGGGTCACGATGTGTCATTAATGGCATGAATGATAATTTATCTGTCAGATGATCAAATGGATTCTCAGATATTTGGGTCAGCTCTCTTGCAGTTCCTCCATTTTTAGTTTTTATTTAAAACTACTGTATATTATTATAATATTTCATTGGTCATTATTTCCTAGCAAAAATGCCAAAAAGTAGTTGCTGTGTATGATTTTTACTCTTCCCTCTAATTCCTAGCAGTCATTTGAATTTGAGACACGGGCAGAATTTAATACAAACATCCTTAGGATGCTGAGTTATTAATTATTCATAGGCGCACAAACTCTGTGAGAGGGACACGATAAATCACACAAAATCCGAGTTCATTCTGTGTTGTGTAATGTGTAATGTGGAGGGACTGAATGCAGCAAACAACACTACACTGCTTATTCATCTCTCTCTCTATATAGAGTGTATATGTAATGCTTCAGTTGATGTGGATGACATTGTACACTTGGGGTGGGACAAAATATAGATACAGCAATATATCCTTCTCCTAGCTTGTGAGCTGGGATCTCGATATTCTGGGGTATGATATACATATTGAGTTATTTAGTTTTATTTATACATATAGGTAAGACTTTGGCCAGGATAAATACACAAATCCTGCAGGATATGTCTTTTATTTGTATTATTCTTCAGTATATGTAAATATATATCCAGGAATCTCCGTATCGTAATATCATCATTATCGCAAGTCATGTATCGCACCATATCATGAGTAACCCACCCCCATTGTACACAGATGTTTTGCTTTTCAGTGTTAACATACTTATCGCTCTCATCATCCAACTGCTCCACCCATGTCTTTTTTTTATCTGCCATCTCTCATCCTCTGCTGCCTCTAACCACGATGCTAACCTCTGTAGCGGAGTCCGGTAAGCCTCTGCTCTGCTTTGCACGTTGTTGTGTTTCTCAACGCTTTTAATCCCTCACGGTTGGCTTTTAAAACCTGCTCTCTGCTGCTGGAAATATGCTAATGTCATACAAATGTTCACTATTTTACGATTATTTGTTTTCTATGTGTGTTTCTTTGTGGTGTCACAAATGTATGTATGTGACTTTTTTTGTCTGCACATGAAAGCTGGTGCTCGGGGAGAACATGAGCAATGACTGAGATGTCTTAAATCTGAATTGGTTCTGGAGTCTCAAGCTTTCAGTTCTTAGACCAAACTTACAAAACTGCAAGTGACAGAGGAAGCAAGGGAAACGTCAGAGATGGAGTTAAAATGTTAGATCTAATACAGACGTCTTATTGTCTAGCAGAAAGTTGAATGTAGGAATTAGGAAGATAAATCTTACTGTAATGATAAATTCTTAAATTCTGAAAGTATCGGCCACGGTCTGGTGGACACACACAGGTCCCCTAAACAAAGTCTTCAATTCCTCTGGCACCAAAAGTAACGATGCAGGATTTACTTTCAGAAAATTAAACCAAAGGTTCTGCTTGTCTGATTCTTTTATGACATCTTGTTTCAAAAACATCAGCACATCGGTACACAACAGTTTTGTCATGTTGAAGATCAACTGAAGAGGCCAGAAGGTCACAGCGTGTGACTCAGAACACTTCCTGTTGCATTTCCTGTGTACATACAGCAGGGAGACACTGATTGGTCCAGACTAACATCCTCGCTCTGTATCCTGCACCAACGCATCCAATGAAATGAATCCTCTTCACCAGCTTGTGCCCCGCCCCCCTTTTTTCGTTGCATCACACTAATCACTCGCGGCACGCTGCACAACTGGAACAAGGACAAGAGTGAGGGGGAAGGAGGGAGACGGGGGGAGGGGGGTGATAGGTGGACCGGACTCCGGCAGATGGGGGAGATTGCAGCAGGAATCACAGAGACCAACAGATGGGAGGCTCATAGGAGAAGATGAAGGGAAACTCGAATGACCCTAAAGATAGCAGCTTTCAACACAGAAATAATCAAATAAAGATCAAAATAAAAAAACATTGGGGGGCGGATAAGAGCAGCTCTGTTGGATGTTTTTGATGATGTCCAGTCACAGCAGATTTCCAGATGAAGTCAAAGACAAATACTGACACATCATCAGAAAACAAACAGTTTCCTAATACCATCATGCTTATTGAGCTATCTGCATTTATATTCAAAAATCCCCAATCTAAACAAGTCTCTCTGTCACACAGCCTGAAACAGACAAGCCCTATACATCCTCAAATGTGACCAGCCACTCATTATGATGTCTGTTTTACTGATTTGTCACTTTCTGACCAGGTGTCTCTTCTCTCTTCCTTTTTGCTGGTCACAGAGACGTAGCCCGGTAAGTGTCTTTTATTCATTTCTCTCCTGTGACCCTGGGGTCAGGCCTAACATTTCACGTGACATATTGTTCCCTTTGTGCTTGTCCTCTTGACCTCTTGACCTCTTGTCCTCTTGTCCTCTTGTCCTCCGGGTTGGTCGAATGAGACTGAGGATACGTAGGTGGGTTCAGTGGCTGAATCAATGGGTCACACTCACAACTGTAAGATAATTTGTTCTGATGTTGATATTAAGAAATAGAAATGGACATAAATGTCACTGGAGCGCAAACAAAATCTGTTCAGTTACTTTTAACATATTCCTTCGATATAACAAACAAATGCAAATACATATTTTTCCAGTTCCCTCGGTTGCTTGTTCACTTGTTTCTCCTCTTGAACGGCTTCTCGCTCCATCTCTAAAGTGGGAGAGAATTTGCACTTGTGACAGCTGGACCCTTTGATGTCTTACTTCAGTCACTCCCTCATCATAGTGTCTCCTCATCTCCTCCCCTCTGCCTCCCTCCCTCCCTCCCTCCCTCCCTCTCCTTCTCTGCCCTCTGCCTTCCTTGGCCTCTCGTGTCCCTCTCATGGTGAACTCGTAAATGCACTCAGTGTTCACGATCACAACTGGAGAGGCAACGTCGTTCGCATTTGCATTCCGTCTACAAAGCTCATTTCTCTTGCGGCTCTCTCCTGCTCCACCTTTTATCAGCGTCACACCTCCTTCAGTTCTGCAGGTGGCCACTTCAGACTTCAGAAGCATGTTTTCAAAGCTCTCCAAACACTTTTCCTGGCTTTGACGCCACAAACCACCACTCACAGCACAGTGAGCTCGCTGCAGGCAGCAGCACTTCACCACCTTTCCACTCTCTCTCTCGCCTGGTGTGATACTAACATTGTTGTTGTCAGTGAGTTCTAGAGGGAGTTATCATCAGAGATTTATGTTCCTTGAATTCAAACTGTTCCCCCAATGATATATAATGTTGCTGTTTCATGTGATTTAGCTACTGAAGGGATTTGATAGAATGAATTATCTTCCATTGATGATGATGATGCTGTTTACGCTATTGGTCAGCGATGCCATTGGGGGTTTTGGAAGGATTTGAGGATGAAGATGAAGATTGTTCTTCTTCTACTGTCTGTCATCTCAACTTCCTGCAATTGGCCCAAAAGTCAGATTTATATAAATAACTGTTTTCATGCTGCACGCATACAAAGTCGTTTATATGCAGGTTTTGAAAATTAGACTAAATCTCTTCGAGGAAATGAGTTTACCTTCCTGTATTCCCCCCGGTGAGTCATGTTCAGCGTCACCAGCTCACCTCCAGCTGAGGAGCTCTTTCTCCTCGCTGTCTTGCCAAATTAGCGCCTTCACCTGGTGCGCAACATTTCCATCACATGTCAGACTCGAAAACCTGAGTATGAGTCATTTGACCTGGGCGTGAATGCGGATTGTGTCCATTCCTATTGCGGAAGAAATCCAGATGTTAGTGGGGTTTTTTCCACCAAGGGAGAATGGCCTATAGAAGGGTCGTCTGATAATACGACAGCTTAAACAACCCATGATTTATATAAAGTATATAACCTCACCATTTGAGCACAACTTCAGCACCTTGGTGTTTAAACTGTCTTTTGTTCATGTTGCAGGGTTTGAAAAGAAACCCGTCCAGTGAGTATCAGCCCGGTCGCACCTCAGACCCTCTCTATTTATAATAAATGCTGAATTTGGATGGAGCGATGGTGGTAAATTGTTTTCGTTTGGCTGTTCCAGGCGAGGAGATTGCCAGGCCGAGACGCGTGGTCCCCACTCTTCCCACTCTTCCCACTGTGGCCCCCAAACCAGCTCCAGCACCACAGCCCCCCAGGTGCGTATAACACACTGCTTCATCACATGGTTCAGTGCAAGCCACTTCCCCCAGAGGTGTGTTATGTGTTTACATGTGCTGTGTGTCACTACTCATCACATCTGTCTCGTTGATCATTCTGTAAACCGGGTTATTTCTAGTTTGCTCTGCAGCAAATCAAATCAAAGTGCAGGTGATTTAAACTTGATTTGATTAAATAAATTATATGTTTATTATGATAGTAATTTAATCAAATCAGTCTCAAGCTATTTGAGTTAATTACACTAACTCAACATGATAGAAAACACATCAATAAATGTGACTCATAACACTGAGCTTGTGTAATACAGTTACATAGAAAGTTTGTAATATATACAGTCATCATTTTAGGCTTAATTATTGTTTTAAGTGTGTTTACATTGTACTTGTATAAGTGGCTGATAACCCAACATAGTCACTGAGAAGCTATCGTTGTGCTTATCTGCCCAACAACACTGCAAAGTGCTTTTGGTCTGTGGCAACTTTATCACAGATCCTTTAAGCACGAATGCTCAAAAACCAGAATATATAGTTTTATAGTTGTTTGTCATGGCTAATCCCATAGATACGAGTGGACATTATCTAATTTTATATGGGTTTCTATTTGCTCCAAAGCTAGATTTCAGGTTCATCATGTATCTGTTGTCTGTCCAATGTAATTAAGGCTGGAGCATGGTACATTTAATGCTGTGTTTAAACCAGGAACATCCCATTCAGATAAAATGTATCTTCTGCCAGGGAGTCCTGTTAAAGATGTTCACCACATGGAATAAAACAGGTCTCAGTTCAAGCAGGGATATTCAACATACAGAGAATGGACTAAAGCACAGAACAGACACAGATACATACTGGGAGTCAACGGCAAGAAAATGAATGAATAAACCACAGCGATAGTTTGTTTCCAGCTTCTCATTTTGCTCTGTATCCTCCAAAGACATCTGCTATATCCCAAAATACAAACTAATATTTAAATGACAAAATAAAGTTGATTTTAGTTCTTACCATCATCAAGTTTTGACGATATGATAAAATGTATGAAATAAGTTAAAATTGTGACCCATCACACCCTGATGAGAGGCCTCAAGGTGCATTAATATGTGTAACTGCTGCATAAAGTGAGTCTCTGTAACAGCTTCTTCTGTCTCTTTCTCTTATGGCAGCAGTCAACAAACACCAGTCTCTGAAGACACCACAGACTTATTCGGGCCTCCTCTGGATACAACCTTCGGAGAACAGAAAACTGAAGGTATATTTCCTCCCGTGTCTTTGTCATTTAAGCCGTTTTCCCACATGAACTGGTCTGGACTCTCTGAGGAGGATCTTTTAACACATGCACAACGCAGCAGGGGATTCTCTGCTCTGTGCTCTTCTCTTGTATTCTTGTTATATATTTTAATTTCCTAAAAAGAACCAGTAATTGATGGCTCTTACCAGCCTTGTTTTTGTCTGAACGTATCAGCGACACAATAAAAATGTGAACACACATTTAACGTCTCTCTCTAAGGATTCCAGCTAAACCCTGCTTTGCTGTCATGGCAGATATACTCTCCCTCTCTCCCCCTCCCTCTCACCTATTGCTCTGACGCCACTGCTCTTCCCTCAGGCTCACTGTGCAGTCGTGGACTTGCTCCATCTGCCTCTGCTAAGGTCAAAGTTGAAATTGGCACTCCGAGGTCATGTTCATGTGCACTCTGCCGCTCGCTAATATGCAGGTTCCGCTGTCACCCACTGTCAGCCAATCCAGTAGGATCTAGTGATGCCGGCTGGAGAAGAGCTCTTAACTGTTACACAACGGCCATGTCCGGCATAAGGAACAACAACACAAATTCCCTATTCATTCAGATAGAACAGCTCTGTGTCTGACAACTGCCGATGTTTTGCTTTCTTTCTCGTGATGGTTCTATGTTCACAGAATGTTTTTTTTTACTTTCTCGAACATAGCGAGATAGGGCATGAGTTATACACCTCTAGTTGTACATTGAACAGGAGAGCTAGTTCTAATTACCTCCCATCGGCCTGGAATTTTTTTATTTTATTAATGTATATGCTGCCATTTGTCCATATTATGCTTAGACATGCAATCTTTCACTGATGACGCACAGTTGTATCTACCAGTCAAGTATTTCGTTTTTCTATCCTATTTAATTTCTCATCATGTTTATGACGTCAAATTTATCACCTATGAGGCTCAACTTTTTAAATCTCTGTGAGTGAACTGGGTTGAAGCCTCATTTTGAGTGGAATAGTGCAGACCTTTAACATCTTAGCATTGACATTCAGTCAGCAAGAGAAAACTAATGAGATTTCCTCATGTGACACCACATCAAACCGCTGTCTCTCTGAGGCTGATCTTTATTTTTATTGTCATATCAATCTTTGCTCTTCTCACTTTTAAACCTTTTCTTCTCTCAAGCCCTACACAGTATCAAATCATGACCTGTTTGCTAATGCCCCTGACTTGGTTCTGTCCCCCCTCCTGAACTTAGTGGTACTGTCTGAGTCCGATGCGTGGGGTGCCCCCCTGTCAGAGCCAGAATCCCCTTTGACAAGGTCCTTCCCAACAGGAAGTAAGTTTTGTGCATCCCTGCATATTGTGCCGCACTTCCTCTTTTCCCTGGAATGACTGCACAGACCCATCAGTTCACCTCATGACCTTCATCATTCAGACCATCAGACTGATGCGATCAGGAACTAACATCATCCATTTCACAACTTCATGGTCCGCCTCCTCGTTGCATTTGGCATGGTGGTGCCTGACTGCATGTGGTGCATGGTGGAGGGTTTGTGGGATGATCCCTGTTCCCCTCAGGTTGTCTCGGTTGTGTTTTGCAAGAAGAAATAACACCTGTAAAAGATGTTCTGCCTTGTTAGAAGCTCATCCACAGATGTTTGCAGCCTGACATCAGTTGCAATGATGTGTTCAACTTTAAACAGGACCTTGCCTGTATGAATTCACCGCTAATCCTGGAGTTACGTGTTATAACTGACAGGATTAAACATTTTTGCACTTCTATCGTTGCAGCACCTCCTCCACTTCCACCCAAGAATGTCCCAACCTCTCCCGTGACGACTGACCCTCCCTCTGCAGAGGGCGCTGGTAAGAAACCTTCACATCTCTTTCTGCCTGCAGCTATATCGCTCCAGCTTTCACATTCGATCCCAGCAGCTTCTTTCTCCTCAACTTCCCGTCTCTAACATTCTCTGTCAGTCCACTCGCTCTGTGTTTGTCTCTCATTGGTCGGCTGTTATCTGTGTTCCAGAAGCCTCGACAGAAGCAGGGGACACAAAGCCCTTGACAGCAGACTTGGACAACCTTTTTGGACCGGAGCAGGCCGCCCCTGCTGGCGAGGATACAGGTGACACGTGGGTCTGCTTCAGTGAAGAATCTTCGAAACAGACGCCTCCACCGAAGGACCCTACCCCTCCGCTCCGTTCCTCCCCACCTCCTCCAGAGGAACCAGCACCTCAGTTACCAGCTTCCCCGCCTCCACCTGAGTCTCCTGCCCCTCCCTTACCTGCATCACCACCTCCTCCAGACAACCCCTGCACCGCCTCTCCCGACCTCGCCTCCTCCAAAACTTGACCCTGTCCCCCCTCTACCGACATCCCCGTCTCCCTCTGAGGAACCCGCTGCGCCTCCTGTCCCTTCGGGTCCTTCCACGCCCGAAGACCGAAATCCTCTAGCAGCAGCCACCTCGCCCCCCCGACAAACCACCAAAGGAGCTTGCTTCCCCTCCTGCTTCATCTCCCCCTCCACTCGCCTCACCTCCGAGTGTCCCACCGGCTTCTGCTGCTAAAGCAAGCACCCCCCCAGCAGGGACTCCCCCCTCTGAGGAACCTGCAACGCGCTCTGTCCTGCCCCCCCTTGCCCTGGCTCACACGGAGCCGCCCAGGAACACAGTCACCACCCCACCCAAAGAAGACGCCGGTGAAACGGTCAGCTCGCCCAAAGATGCTAGTAAGGGGAGCCGGACCACACCTCCCCCACCTCCTCCACCCACGTACAGGGCAGTTGTGTCGTCGCCTGGTCCCACACCTGGAGCTGGTGGAACGAATAGCGGTGAGCAGACTCTGTAAATCTTGATGTGGTGGAAATAGCTTTGTCACTTCTAGATGATAATCTTTGTGTTTAGAGGGATTGCGGGCGACTGTGGCTCAGGAGGTACAGTGGGTCGTCCACTAACCAGAAGGTGGTTTGATCCCCAGCTCCTCAAGTCTGCATTGTTAAGTGTCCCAGGGAAAGAGACTGAAGCTCAAATTGCCTCTGACAACTGAGCCGACTACAGTGATTCTAATGAACCTGTGTGTTTCTGCTCCTCCCTGCAGGTTCCTCCTCTCCAGTGCGACCTGCGACTCCTTCGGCTGTCGACCCCACCCCACCGCCTCCTCCACCTCGCCCCCCCTCGAGGCCCAAACTTCCTCCTGGGAAACCCACTGTAGGAGATGTAAGATTACCAGTTTTTGCTGTTATGATTTCAGCCCCAGTTGAAGTTGATTTCTAGTTATTACTTCCGCCAAAGAGGTTGTGTTTTCACCGCTGTTTGGTTTGTCAGCAATATTACACTTTACTGCTCACCAGGCCCCTGACTCATCTATATAATATTCTTATAGTCAAATAAAAAATGTTGATAGTCCGTGTAGACTAGGTTTATCCCAACAATACTCAACTCTAGCCCCGTTTCAATTTTGTTTCAGAATCGTCCGTTCAGCCCACCGGTCCAGTCGGCCAGCCCGCCTCCCATCGCCCCGTTGGCGCGGGCTGAGAGCACCTCCTCCATCTCCTCCACCAACTCGCTGAGCGCCGCCACCACCCCCAAAGAGCTGTCCGTGTCTGTGACAGGTGAGCTTCCCCATCGGCCGTCACTTAAGCTGTGCTGCCGCCGCTGCTGCTGAATGAATATTATTGATTTTATGCATCGGCCCTGAACTTCCTCGTGCTCTGAGTTTGTCAGAAATGAATCATGCTGTGTGTTGCAGTTTATTTATTTATTCATTTTTTAATTTTCATTCAAGTAATGATGGTCCATATTAGTAATATAATCCAATAGTGAATTCTAACTATCAACTGACAGCATTCGCTCAAGCTGCTATGTGAAGATAGTTTGGAACAAATGTATAATAATGACTACAGTCGTTTTGTGTATAGATTTATAAGATTTAATTACTCAAGAATGAAGTACTCTTTCATGCAGGGAACTATCAAACTGCACATGTGTGTCTGGTTTAGATAGACACACAAGTTCAGATTCACACACAAACACATGTAGTACTAGTGGGAGTCTAACTCCTCAGTCTAACTTTAGAGGAGTCTCTGTTGAAGGACCCTGTGAGTGGATAAATCTCACAGAGTCCACTGTAACATGGCCGAGTCATAGATTATAGAAATATACACTGTGGAGGCAGGAACGTTAAAAACAGGACGTAAAAGGATTTGATAACGACATCTTAGGAATTATGGCCATTTGTCTCACACATATACTGTGTGTATATTCATTTTTATTCAAAGTATTTATTCATCGTGTCTTATAACAGAAAGCTGATGAACTTTACATTAATGTAAAACTTGTGAAGACAGTTTTAATTGCCCCTTTCCCCCTTTGTGTTTTTTCATTTTTATATTTTTTCCACGTTTATATTTGAAAACATTCCCTTTTTTTTGTCTCTACTTTTGGGATTTTTTTTCTTTTTACTTTGCAAATAATTTCTTATGTTTGTAAAATGTATTTTCTGTTTTGTTTTTGCCATGTGTTTGTCTCTCTATTGGTCCGTTGGCTCGGTCAGAAGACGATGCTTATGTAGACAAACTGCCAACCTTTGAGAGACACTTTGATTCGGTTGCAGGTATAGTAACGATCCCCTTCAGGAAGAGGAGGGAAGTGGGAGACGGGTATGTGGTCCCTTAGTCTGTGTTTAATCTGTGTGATGCTCTTTACCCAGAGTGCACTTGACACTGGAGGGTAAAGGCCATCGAGTGTTTTCTCTACAGCCTGTCAAAAAGTGTAGGAGAGTGAGAGTAAAAAGGACTTTGTGTCATATCCCTCAAACCCAATTATTTGACATGTCCACTTCACGTTCTAGGCAAAGATATAGGGACATAACTCACATTCATTCTTTTTCTTCTTTAAAGTGGCAGTGAAATCACCATTTTCCGTCATTGTTTTGCTCCGATCAAGTTAAACCTTCCTACACATTTCTAAAGCTTTTAATAGCTCTCTCCCTCTCTCTTAATCTTGCTCTCTCTCTCTCTCTCTCTCTCTCTCTCTCTCTCTCTCTCTCTCTCTCTCTCTCTCTCTCTCTCCTCTCTCTCTCTCTCTCTCTCTCTCTCTCTCTCTCTCTCTTTCCTCATTCTTATTCCACCTGTTTCCTCCATACATGAATTTGTGTGGATGCAAAGAGCTGCATCTATTGCATTGCATCATTTCCCCCTCAAAGAAGTGTCCTCCCATTTCACCATTTACCCACGTGCACGATGTTTCTCTCTGTTTTATGACTGTGTGCATCGGTGGCTCTTCTTTGCCGCGTCACCGTGGCAACCTCCTGTCCCTTCTCTTGCTGACACATGTCGCGCAGTGCGGTGAACTCCCAGATACCTCGGCTCTGAGTCTGCACCACAACAAGTGTTTGTGTGCTGTGAGTTCAACGACCATGTCTGAAGAGCTCCTTATCTGCTGGCCCTGGAGGTCCATGTCTTTCTCGCTTTCACACACACACACACACACACACACACACACGCACACACACACACACATGCACACACACACACACACTCTGATGGATACCATCAGAGTTGCTGCTTACTGAGTTGTTTGAAGTCTGGCATGAGAATTAGGCCAAATTGGGCAGCCAGCAGCTGTTTGGTATTCATGCCGTCCTCCTGTGTACTGCTGTTATAGCCCGACACAGCCTCAAGTTCGACCAATCTCCACCGGCCGTGAAGCATCTGTCGACTCCCACACTCGACCCGTGGCGTCCACCTTTCACACCTGTCACTCGAGCACTCTCCAGCCATAGAGGAACACAACCCCTGAGCCCCCCAATCCAAGCACCTGCCCTTTTGTTCTCTCGCCCGGCGTTGTTCTCATCGTTCCATCACCAAACACTCACCCAGCAGCTCACCTTTACTGGTGGGACCCCAGTACACAACAAGAGAGAGGATTAGAAGAAGCCCTCTTTACTCAAAGAGTGGCTTTGTGCGAAGTGTTGTGTTGCTGCATTCTCCTGCAAAACGCATGTCTGGTGCAGTGTCTCAATTCAAAAGCTGAAAACCCACAGCTAATTTAAATACTTTTAAAGACCTGGAAGGATATTAATAACTCATAATTCAGAAGAAAATTATTTGTTAAGAAGAAGTCAGGAAGATAGAGGTGTAGTCGGGGCAGCTGTGTCTCCGGAGGTAGAGCGGGCAATCCACTCACCAACAAGGTCAGCAGTTTGATCCCCGTCTCCCTCAGTCCACATGCTGAAGTGTCCTTTGGCAAGACACTGAACCCCCTGACCCCTCAGCCAGTGTGTGAGTGATGGTGGAGAAAGTGCTGCTCATTAATGCACTTTATGAACGTGTGTGAATGGATGATTAACTGTGAAGAGCTTTGAGTGGTCATCAAGTCTAGAAAAGTCTAATCGAGTGTAGAATAAAAACGTTTAATATTTGCTCATATCACATTAATCATTTGTGACTGGAGCCTTAATGATTTATTTTATTCATTAAATAAGTCATAGGCAGAAAGTATGGACCTACTTCTCCAAAGATGGTGATGTAGTTGATGTAAAGCGGGCCTGTTGCACCCCAGATCTCCCCCCCCCGCTCATGGCTGCCCCCTGCAGCCTGTCTGCAAACACAGCATTTGTTTCATGAGTCAAGTCGTAGAGAACCTGGAGGGGAAATGAGAGAGATTAAAGAAACTAGTGCCAACTTCGAGCATCACCTGGCGTAGGATTACCATTTTCTTGTGTAGCACTCTGGAGACAACACAGGCTGCTGCTCCTGGAACTGGCAGACACCACACACCTCACTCCTCAGGCAGCAGCTCCTCAGCAACTCCTCTTTCCTGCATCCTGCACCGCCAACCTCCAGCAGCAGCACGCCTGCCCCCCCCCCGACACACTCCACCTGAGCACCGCTTCTCCTCGCACACTTTGAACACCCATGATTTAAAAAAGCATCTCGTCTCACCCATGTTGTCACGGGGGGTGTCTGGGCCCCTCTGTCCCTCACCCTCTCCCCCCGACCACCACCTCCACCTTTCACCTCACCACCTGTGATAGACCTGCCATGTGAGACTCACGCTACTGTCCTTCTCTCCCCCCTCCCCCTTCCCCCCCCTCACCCACACCCCTCCCTCTCATCCCTCTTCCTCCTCGTCCTTCTCTCCTCATCCCTTCCTCCCTTCCTCCCTTCCTCCCTTCCTCCCTTCCTCCCTTCCTCCCTCCACCCCTCCACCCCTCCACCCCACACAGAGAATGACCAGCCATCCCTTGTATGGTTTGACAGAGGGAAGTTTTATTTAACCTTTGAAGGTAAGTTCTGTCTGCACCAGGGTTAGTGTACACACACACGCATACACGCACTGACACACATACACACACACACTCTTGCAAGGCTCATTTGTGCAAGCTTCACCCCTGCCCTCCCTGCCCCTTCTTTCCTTCTCCTCCCTCCATCACCCTAACCCACACCATGCTAACCCCTGGCTGAGCCCCCCCCCGTTCATCTACAGTCAACTTCTTCTCTTCCTGTCATTGTTCTTTCTCATTTCGTCCGCGCTGACCATCTTTCATTCCCTGAAGAATCGCGGTTCTTCGGTACTTTAACTAATCTCTATTTTTCTTCCGTTCATTTGCTTTTTGTTGTTTCATCTTCAGAGCTCTCTGATCCTTTTTCTTGATCTCCTCTTAATAATTCAGCTTTAACAGCACGTCTGGAATAAGCATGTATCTTCTGTATCTATCCTCTGTCATACACCGATGCTTATTCAAGTTTAAAGCTGTATAACCGCTGTAGGATTTTAGGGGGGATATTTGGAATTTCTTGTTTGTGTTTCACAGTCAAAGAGCAGAGAGAAATCGGTTTCTTCTACACAATTTACCTGCTGTTTCCATTCATCCTCACTAACGTTAATATGTGTTCTCATTTCTAATACTTCTTTCCGTCACTTGTTTTGTTCCTCATTTCATCCACAGATTATTGGTTAGAGTGTAGAGTCTGAAATTGGGATCAGAAAAAGGAGAATATCAGTTCCTTGTATTTCATGCTAATACTTTTTTACTTAAACTAATTTGAAACTCAGTTTAAGAGCTTTGGCTGAAATATTTTGATTAATGTTTTCATGTAGCCATGACTTTGTTAAAAAAAAAGAAATAGAAGCATATCTTATTGTAAAGCAATTTTTTTTTCAGTGAGCTTAACTGCTTGTATGCGTTGTGTCTGTGTGTGTTTGTGTGTCTGTATCCTGCCTGTGTGTTGCGTCCAGGCTGCTCCAGAGGGCCCAGTCCTCTCACCATGGGGGCTCAGGACACTCTTCCCGTGGCCGCTGCGTTCACAGAGACGGTCAATGCCTTCTTCAAAGGAGCCGACCCCAGCAAGTACGTCCACAGACTCTTCAGCTCACTGAGACACTTTATACAGGCACAGCATTTGAACTGCAACACAGCAGCACTGAATGTAATGAATCTGCTCTGTGTCTTTCACCAGTGGATTGTCCAGCTCTGCACAGTCACAGGGAAATGTTCAGTATTTTGATTTGAGAGGAATAAAGTTGTTTAAAATCTTGATTTTGCATTGATAATAACCATGGATTTTTAACTTTTCATGTTTTATGAATCATGATTTAAAAAATGCTGAACACAGGAAGTCGCTGACAAACATCTGCATTTGTTCACCTAGACCCAACAGTCCTCCTGAATTCAATAGAGTTGGAGCAAAACACACACTCACAAACACACAAACACACACACACACGGATACAAGTCTCTTAAATGACATTTCCTGGTAAATCTGTGAAAATGTCAAAAAGCAGAAAGATCAAAATATCATAATGTTAAATACAGTGTAAAGAAATGTTGTGGACCCACCTCCTAATATATCAATTAATTGGGTTCTTCCCTGACCCATACAATTATTAAGTAGTTTCTTACTGACAAAATATCCAGGTAATGTGGATTTTATTATTTTTTTAAATTGCAGCGTCTCTCTCCTTCTCTCCGCCCTGTCCTTCTCTAACCGTGTCCTTCTCCTCTCAGGTGTGTCGTGAAGATCATAGGTGAGATGGTTTTGTCGTTTCCGGCGGGAATAACGCGGCACTTTGCCAATAACCCGTCCCCCGCCGTGCTAACCTTCAGCATAACCAACTACAGCCGACTGGAGCATGTGCTGCCTAACCCCCAGCTCCTCTGCTGGTAATGACACTGCAGTGAATTCACCACCTCACCCTCAGAGGGAATACAATCAATACACAGGTTTTAACCAGAGGCAGAGATGTAGTGAAAAAGAAAATGAAACTGACTTCTTCTAATGTCTAACTTTCTGTCATGATTTCACTTTAATTGAATCACGTATTTGTTCTCTCTGTGCGTTTTAATTTATATTGGTAACATTAATTTCACTTTAATAGCATGCCGCATGTAACCTCATACAGTATATTAGAAACACCTTAAGATACAAATGTCACCGTCTTCATATGTTTGTAAAATATACAAATTTTAATTTGTCGTAATATATTTCATCATAATAACGTTTCCACACAACGTTCACTATTTGTGCTATGGTATATTAGCAGAGGAAAAGCGATTATTGTTACACATGTCTTACACAAGGAAAAGTCAGTTTACTTCATATACGGAAAATAAATAAGTCTGTGATTACAAAAGGTAAAAGAACACATCTGATGTAGTATGAACGAGTGAAGCGATGACTAGTGAGGATGAGTAAAGCTCTGTGAGATCATATCAGACTCCAGTGCAGATCACATGTTGAGTCACTGAGTTCATCTGACTTTTCAGAATAACGTCACTGAGCCAAGGTCAGTTTTTGTTGATCGTGCTTCTCTGAGTCATGTTTTCCACCTGTTGTAAAATATAATAACAAAATAATGATCCGTGGAAAAACTATTTTTAATGCTTATAAGAAACACTCAGTGGAAATGAAAATAAAAAAGACTTAACTGCAGGATAATTATTGCTGTTATCAGAATCAGAAATTGGGTTTCGTTACAGTCGCTCCAGCAAAGAATAGAAATATAAACGGATCAAGACAATGACAATAAATACAAACTGTAGGTCAGAGACAAAACAATATATATGAAAATAAGACTAATACAACTATATGAGAAATACAGTTTATAGTGTAACTGAAGTCTTATTCTGTTGATTTTTTACTTTTATTTTCCTTAGTCCCACATGATGTCATATGGCTAGTTTTTCAAATTAAAATGCTGACCAATGAACTTGATTTAGCACTTTACTGCTCCTCTGTACAAGATTCACCAGGTTAGAAAATCACCAGGATCATGTTCACATGTCTTTATTTTCACGTCTCTTCTTTCTGTGCTCCCCAGTGACACCACCACACAAGCCAAGGCCGATGCCAAGGACTTCTGGGTGAACATGCCAAACCTGATATCCCACTTAAAGAAGGTGTCCGAGCAGAAGCCACAGGCGACGTACTACAACGTCGACATGCTCAAGTATCAGGTACAGTAACTGAAATATACATCTGAAGTAAATACAGCCCTTAGTTCTTGTTTACTTAATGTAGATCTAGTACGCGAGAATGAGCTCAACGTAACACAATGTTGAAATGTGAATGCATCGCTCTGACACAGAAATGATTCCCCCGCTCTGTCTCCATCAGGTGTCCTCGCAGGGCCACCAGTCCACTCCTCTGAACCTGGCGGTGAGCTGGCGGTGTGAGCCCACCAGCACTGACCTGAGAATAGACTACAAGTACAACGGCGAGGCCATGACAACGCCGATGGGGCTCAACAACGTCCAGTTCCTCGTCCCGGTCGACGGGGGGGTTTCCAAACTACAGGCTGTCTTACCTCCTGCTGCATGGTACAGTTCAGCCATGCTCTCGTCATGTGATGCAGTTTTAAATGTGAAACTTAATCATAGAGCGACAGGTTTCTTGACTGGTCATGTTTTCTTCCCGACAGGAACGCAGAGCAGCAAAGAATCCACTGGAAGATTCCCGACATCTCACAGAAATCTGACAACGGAGGTAAGTAGAGTGTGAGGATGTTGTAATGTTTTACCGTGTAGTAGTTCTGGTTCCTGGAAAGCCTGGCTTCTACTGGTCTGTATAAAATGATGTTTTAAAGTCAGACCTGCTTTGTACATCTGAACTTTACTGTCACTCAGACTGAACCAGCTCTAGAGTTACACCAGTTTGCTGTGTAACATGGAGCTGTCTGGTCAAGAGGATGATTTCTATGGGAAACGATTAAAACTCTTTAAAGTTTAAACAATCAGAGCAAGGGTTAAAAACGTGAAAAAGATATAACCTGAAAAAGACATTGTTCATCATGACACCTCTGATGACTAAAGCCAAATACAGGTGTCAGCAAGGAAGTAAACACTGCCCCCGCCTGTCTACAAAAAGTATTACAGTTACAGACCTCCTGATTTGCTGTTATGTAACTGTGACGTCTCACTGCACTGTGGTCAAGTGCCTTTCCAGAGCTTCTTTTATTCTCCAAGGATAATATATATTTATATAAAGAATAACCTTATAATGCACTTTCCTGTACTCCAGGAAAAGGACCAGGAACAAGATAATTCCATTTTCTTTACGATAGAAAACAAACTCAAACCTGATCAGTTTCAACTCAGCTGCTTTTGGATCATGGATCATTTGCAGTGTTGGTTTCTTTTATCATGTTAATGTCCTTTTATGGACAAAGTGACCTTCTGATTATGGGTAATTTTCTTTTCAGGTAAATGTAACTCAGTACATCCTTGAAATCTTTCACCCAGCAAACATGTCGACACTGAACAGGCTTTGATCCTGAGAGCAGATACCAGCGTTTATCATTTCTGAACCGACCTTTCTTTCTGTCAAAATAGTTTCAAGTTCTGAATTGCTATTCCTATATTAGACTTTTTGAACTGTTTCTGTGATTCTAATCCCAGCCTCTTCCCTCAGGTGTGGGCTCGCTGTTGGCGCGCTTCCAGCTAACGGAGGGTCCCAGTAAACCGGCTCCACTGGCGGTGCAGTTCACCAGTGAGGGCAGCACGCTGTCGGGCTGTGACATTGAACTGGCTGGGCCCGGCTACCGCTTCTCTCTCGTCAAGAAGAGGTTTGCCGCAGGTAAGTTCTCTATTAATCAAACCAAAAGGTCACCATCACATTTTAACTGGGAACTTATTTTTGATTCCTTCATATGATGTTAAAGTATGAAAAATATAAAGTCATGATCATCGTTTCATGTAAAATACATATTGTGTATGTATTTCTTTAACATTTGATTGTTTGACTGGAAAATAGTTTTTTAAAGGAAGGTAATAAACAATAATTAGTATTGATAATTGTTTTCTTTATTGAAATCTAATCTGTATGAAAGGACATACAAAAGTACAAAACTTTACAAAAACTAACAATGCATAACATGCTTTACATATGTGTATACATTTGACTCATTATTAAGTCCATTATAATGTAACTTAGCATACAGCTGGCAGGATTACAACTATGTCTAATCAGCTATAAGCACTTTCTGTTTACAATGTACCCATCAGAGACATATGTGACTAAATAATGGTTATGGCCTGTTCACACAAACTTTTACACATGATATTCACTTTGCATTTGCGTTTGTTTGGAAAGAGTTTCTCTTTCTTTATGACTCAGGGACAATTTGTGAAGTTTCTGCACAAGCCGCTCACACAACATCTTTACATCACGTCTCTCCATCTTTTTACCTTAATCTCTGTAATAGCTCTCTAATCAAACCATAACAAACCGAAGCATTTCAACGTTTCCTCGCTCTCTTTCAGGAAAATACCTGGCCGACAACTAACCTATGCTACTGAGAACCACACTGTTGAACTTAACGACGGCAGTGGACTGAGGACGACACGGAGGACAGACCGACACCAGGCAGACTCTCCACGGACCTTTTCGGAACCCACGCGACAGATCTGCAGATCCTACCCAGCAGTATTGTATAACTCGCATATAACATTGTGGAAACTGTTTTAGGTCACGTAATTATTGTATTTGTACCCATTCAACATCTGTATTGCTGCAGTTTCGACACCTGGGTTCTCCCGCTCCTCTGAAGTCTGTCCCCTTGTCTCCATCCTCCTCCGGTCAATGTTTGGTGGTGTTTTTAAAAAAGTGTCACTGCAGCTGCCTGACCTGACCTGAGTTTCAGTCATACCGTACCTACTGTCCCCAGTCCTGAACATTCATGCAGTGAAAGATATGCTTGAGTGAGATCTTTGTAGACACACACACACACACACACACACACACACACACACCTCCAGCTCTGGCACATCCAAAGTCAGACCCGGTTGAGCTGAAGCAGGGCCTATAGGACAATACTTAGTAAGTCATACGCCTTCATTAGCTCATAAGAAAATCACAGCTCTCTGAATAATCCTTGTGTTGGGTCCGGGCGTGAAGCCAGAGGCGGCTGTCCCCAGTGTCTCACAGGGACGGCGGCCATTTGTGTGGCTCTTGCCAGCAATTAAAATGCATTAACCGATGCAGCTCGACACACGTTGTCGCAGAGAGTTAGACGGAGGACAACGTGTGTGTGTCTGGCGATCGGATGAAACGCAACATTGAGTTACTACAAACCGACTTTCATGCATCGCCTACTGGTACTACAGGGTCACATGTCTATGGATCACTTCCTTTTTTCAATATAATTGCACTGATCAGTCGAACTGGTATTTTACTTTTCTGAAACACACAAACAGACACACAGAGGTTTTAGCAAGTTAGGCAGCTGCAATGATAAATCAATGTACTCGTTGCTGAATAAGAAAAAAATGTTTTCTTTTCTCCCGTCAGAACAAAAGAAATGTATAAAGTGTCATTTTAAACCAATAATATATATATCTTAAAGGGCGTTTGGTGTTTTCCTCGTATTGTCAGGTAGCCTTTCTGTTGTTCCCAGGACGGCAGTGTTAGACTCCAGAGTACACGACAGCATTCTATTTTTATTTATTGATGACAGCGACTCGTTGTATAAAAAACATGTGATTCTGTATATGAATAGAATTTGAATGGTACCACACAACTCAGAACCCTTAAAGGTATAAATATTTGAACTCTCTTTTCTTTTCTCTTGTTATCTGTGTAGTTGGGTAACCCGTGTACAGTATAAGGTATAATTTTTGGAATTTATTCCAGATATAATTTTTTAACTCACGTGCAAGAGAAGATTCAAGATATATATGGGTGTGGGGGTAATTTAAAAAGAAAACAAAAATAATAAATATCTTCCTGGATGCTGTGTTATGCTTTGTGAAAGCAGTGTTAATGTAGAGTTAGCTGGACCATGGGCGAGTTCCACACTGTAACGAACCAGTTTAGCATTTTGGGAAATATTAACTTTTCATGTGGTTTCTGAGCGTTAAACGAGAAGATCAACACCTTTCTTATATCTTTACGTCAAACAGGAAGCTGAGGATAGGACATGTTGAGCTGAGATTATCATAAAAACAGGAAATGAGAGAAATCTGAGGCGTCTGTGATAAGTTTTATTTTTCTGGCTGATTTAGCGTCAATTTCCGGGCGTCATCTGCACCAGTAGATTTTTGAACCATGATAAATTAATGCTTATGTTCACTTTAGCTTCATATGTGAGATCGATGCCTTTTTTCACATCTGGTTCTCAACAGGAAAGCCAAAAAACATGTTTCCCACAATTCTGAACTGTTCCCGTAAATAATAACGAGACAATAAATGCTCTGAGTTTGCCTCGACAACAGAGACCAAGTTTGGTGACCGTGGTGACCAGATGTTTTCTCCTCTTAAATCAAAACCTCATAGTGATAAAAAAAAACAAAAACATTATCAGTTCCCTCATCCAGCGACTCGGTTAAGCTTCTCTCCTGTTTCCCGTTCACCTCAGTGGCTCCTGAACTTCTTCTATCACGAGCAGATTCCCAGTCATCCCAGCAGCGCTCAAACCCATGGCTTTATTTTGCATAATTGTAATGGTCTCTGTGAGATGACATGAGCTGAATGAGGTTGTGGAGTGGAGTCGACCAAAATGCTTTTTTTTGTTTGTTTATTCTTTTGTATTTTATGTCAGTCGCTCCTCTGTACAGGACGATAAGCTGGATATTTTTTAAATGGATAAAAAAATGAAAAAATATTATATTGTTTAATGTGATTAAAAACACTGTGCTGATGATGTTGAACTTCCTGAATGCTCTGACACTCAACGTGAAGAACAGAAAAGTGTGTGTGAAGTGTAGCTGAACCTCTCTGTCCAAATGTCGGTATTTCGCTAAATGAACCAATCACAGTCCTTCTCCGAGGCGTCACTGCAGCGTAGTCCGACGCTCCCTGGATCGGATGTCCTTTTTAACCTGTGGTCCTTTTACCAACAATACAAATCTGACAAATCTCTTTTTTGATTGTGGACCCAGAGCGAGGATAATTTTTTAAACAGTGAGACGATGCTGATTGGTTCCATTTAGCTCCTGGTAAGTCGTTAGTCTGGTCCCACTTCTTTTCAGGCATGTCCCTCGTGGAGGAATCCCCCGTGCCTGAAAGAAAGTCCTGACCTTCTGGGTGAATCTTGAAACAGTGCAACAGTCACTCCAGCATTATCTACACAGGCTCACCGTACACATTACCCATCATGCATCTGTTTAAATAAGCACTACAGCTCACAGGTCTTTCACTTTGAAAGGCAGAACAGAACTCTCTCAGTCTGCTGGCGGTTAGTCTTTGTATCTTCTAATAAAACAGGATCAAAACTTCTTTTCTTCCCAGATCTTCATCTCCGTGGTGACTTTGTCCTGCAGTAATTCATTATTGCATGCAGAGCATGCCGTAAAATGTGGGGCATCTATGATGATAGGTAGCACTGAAATGACGTGTTGTGCTGAGTGTCAGTTACCTGTGTTAGTGTTGAGAGGAGAGCAGGGAGTGTGTCTATGTGTGCTATACGCCAGAATGCTTTTTGGTTCTGTACCGTTAACCTCAAACACGTGTGCAAGCTGTTTGTACAGTCCATAACAACGCTAAGATCAACTGAGAAACTTAGTTTGCTTCTTTCCAAAACCAATAAAAGTTATAAATGGATGCTGCGTGTTTGCAGTTTTCTTTCTTTGACGCATTTATATGTGATCGTGAAAGTACGAACTCTTCTTGGGCTCAGCCGGTTCCAACACAATGAAATATCTCAACAACCATCGGACACATCGATATGAAATTGAACACAGACTTTGAACATATTTGTGTATGAAAAAATATATATAAAGATCTATTCAAAGCCTTAGAAGCTTTCATGTGCTGTGTTAAGTTGTAAATCATGACGTCCAGAGTCAGTTCAGTTCTGCTCGTGCACTAAAAATCAACATGAAGTGTCGAGTTCCTTATGACTCATTTGATCTCAAGTGAGAAAACACTCATCAGAAAACAGAGAAATGTGTCTGACCAGCCTGATTATACTGATGGCTCAGCTCCATCGTTCAGGTTGCTAACCACAATGATCTTTATAGATTCATTTATTATAATATTATTACTTGTATTTGCTAAAATAGTACGGAGCCATGTCTGTAGAAAGAAGTCACACCTCACAGAATGTAATCTCTGTGCCAGAAGATTTATTTGACAAAAAATAGCAAAATGATAGAACACAGCTCGAGTTTGCTAAAAATACATTAGAGCAGTAAGGACATTTTTACAAACCTGCTGGTTACTCTCTACAAACAGGAGCCTGGAGAATCTGAGTGGGAGGTGAGAAGCTCCTGCAGTTTAGAATCACTAATATCAGCCCTGAGTGCATTTACTCCAACTATGTTCCTTTCTCTTAATTCTACTCTATTTGTTTGAGTCGCATGTGTTTTCAAAAACATGTTCTACAGTCTACACAAGTCAAACTAATCAACCAGAACCCACAAAAAAAATATAGAAAGCAATTTGAAAAGCAGCAAATGTTACTTTTTACGAACAAGAAGGCGATCAGATTGGTTTTAAATCGATTCAGATTTGGCAGGCGAGATGAAAACAGTCACTTCGGTCAGTTGGAGAGTGAGTGAAGAAGAGGAGGGTGAGTCGGCCCTCAGCAGAGGAAGGTCAGGTCACTCTTCCTGCAGCCCACCTGGCAGCACACGGTGGTCAGTATGTTATTCATGTCTCGTCTGGTCAGCACCGCGGTCGAGGAGCTGCTGCTGCTGCTGCCGCTCTGGGTCTCCAGGCTGCTCTGTTCCTCTGTCGGCAGAGCTGCAACCACAAAACACAGGAAACCTCCTCAGAGAATATTCTCCTCTTGCCACCTTCAATGTCACTCTCATCAGATGCAATCTTGTGTTTGTGGAAGAAGTGGGCGTATAATCAAAGGTCATTCAGTCAACTATAGAGTTATTCATAACTTTCCCCCGCCCCCCCCGGCAGAGTAATGAATGGACAGATCAGTCTTTTCTCATTTATGTCCATGTTCTCATTAAATAAGGAAACTCTAAATGGCCGCGCTGATTAACTCGCTGCTATTTGTCTTCTGCAGTGTCACATTACTTCTTTCTAATCAGAACAACTGATCTGCTAACTGGGTTTGCTTGTGAGGATCCAGGGAAGATGCCGCTCCAGCACTTAATCATGATATGTGGCCTCTGGCATAATGAGCCCTGACAGCACCTGTCTCCTAATGACGAGTACACACTGTGGCATATGATGCATGTGAGGGAGGGAAGTCCAGGATGAAGGCAGAGATGAGCCTCAATAAAAGAATGGAGAGAGAGATTGAAAGTAAAATCAAACAGAAATAAACAGCAGCTTCAGTCAGATTTCATTCACTAACACTTAAGAGTAAAGAGAATGTGACTCCAGAAGAGATAGACGCAAACTGCAGGATTTATTTTTGAAATTTTTGACCAAATTTAGTTTACTTGACGTGCTGCAGTGGTTTTCTACACCCGGCGATGTGGTCAAACAATTTTCAAAAACTACAGAACTGTGTTTTTCATATAAAGTGGAGCTCTCAAAGTTTAAAGGAACACATCATATAAGCTTCCCTCCTAATATGAGTGAAAAGAAGAACTGGAAGAAGCTGATACAGAATATATGTGTGACACTGTCAGACAGTGAAATGAATTGATTTTTAACTAATCTAAATCTGCTTCGTGAAACCAAAAGGCAAACGAGTACGATGAGGAACATTTTAAAACCAATTGTACCAAGTAAATAGAGAATATTAGTAGAATCACTAACCCTGTGGCATATATAACATTCAGGATAAATAAACTCAGAGTGCCTGTTTGTTATTTTGTTATTTTCTGGAGACACATGCAAAATCTGAACCAAAGCATGAGACCTTGGACTCTAGAATATAAACAGAAGTGGTCTCACCGTCCCCGTCGGACTCGGTGAGGAGTCTCCTCCAGCGGGAGCCTCCGCAGGTGTAGACCACGGCTCTCAGGAACTCTCGACCACACAGCTTCACCGCCTTCACCTCCGCTCTCACCTGGACGGTGCACGCCACCGCACACAGGAGCAGGGACACAATCACCGGAGCCTTCATCCTGGATACCTCAGTGTGTCTTCTCTTCAGGATGCTCAGGAGCTGCTGCAGCTGTTTGGGGTCCTGGGTGGGTTTTGTTTTTCTGTCTCTTTGGTTTCACGTCTTCTGAGAGCAGCAGCCGGTCATTGATCCAGGGCTTGCTTCTATCTTGCATTATATAGCATCCACCTTGCAGTCCATCAATGCTGAGCATCCGCCCCTCCTCCTCCTGTAGCTGGCCCATCCCACACACACACTTACACACATTTACACACACACACTGTTGTCGTGTTGTGTTTCCGGTCCTCCCCTCCATCACCATTTCCAGCCGTCTCTGAGAGAGTGAAAGCCATCAGACCTTTTTTTTTACAACCTTCATCTGACAGTGGACATTACGAGGAGCAGCCTCTTCATCCTCCCACGGGATTACGTGACTCGAAGGCCCTGATTGCACTGACCCCCGCTGCACCGCACCACTAATAAAGTGATACACAGTGACCCCCCCCCACCCCCCCCACCCCACCCCCCAGTCAGACAGGTGTTCGGTCCGTTTTTACGACGCCCTGATGGCCCCGCTCATCTTCATCTTTACAGCGGCTCCGGCCCTGAGAGAGGTAGAGAGTCAATGTTGACAGTCCATAATGTCATATCGTTATGATGCCGCTGATGTGAATCCTCGACATCTCGGCTCAATCATTAACGGTGGAGATCCCTGTGGAGATCCCTGCCCTTGTACGGCGGTGGAAGATTTCTGATAAGAACTAAAACAGTTAAGCCGACGGACAATCCTGACCAAACCCTAAGTGTTTTATAGGGTCCCATTTAAGTGGTTAGGGAAATGTACTGTACATGTTTGTTGGATGGTTATTTTCCAGGTCCAGCACCTTGATGTATGCACGGTGAGGGGACTCAACATTATTTGGGCCTTTGACTCCCTAGAATAAAGGGCTGCTGATCCTCTGTGTGAATGTCTCGAGGACATTTCTGCAGATTAGGTACAAACGGTAATCACAGATTATTATATCATCACATATATATATATAAAATATCTGCTCCAGTTGCACCTGCAAGTCTGGATCTCTGGTTCTTTTGATACCACGTACAGGCTCTTCTGTCCGAGGGAGGATGAAGACATGAGGACATGAAGACACGAGGCACAAAGTTAACAGAGATCCTTTGCTTTTTTGGAAAGAGAGCTCACTCTGAAGAGGTTTGCACTGTCATGTTTGTTTGTTGAGCTCTGGACTCTTTATTGTTGCCTCAGGCTGTAGCTCTAATCCTTTAATTTTCTGTTTACCTCTGCGCAGCTTGCAGTCTTCAGGCAGGGGTCTGAATCTTGACTGAAAACTATAATCTTCTTTTAAATCTTAGCAAAATAAATATTTATATTTAGAGAGGCTGTAGATTGTGGTTGGGGACCCTGTGTGGCAAGTAACACACTTATTATAGATACTTGGCTTTTTATAACAAGTCGTAGGTCACCTGGATATTGAAGAAACATTTTAACAATGTTTTGATATTTCATGACACTTTCAAAACGATGGCTCTGTCTTTATGTGTATTGTACACTGTACATTTACAATCTTCATGTAATAAAAAGCTTAATCCTATAACATTTGCAGATCAAATCTGCCCCAATGAGATTGTTTGCATCTCGTGGAGACAGTCAGTCGCCAACTCTTACGACCACCAGATAAATGGATAAGACAAACCTAATTGACTCATGTGCGTGTGTGGGTCTTCAGTCTGAAAACCTGCAGACCTGCATGCTGTCCTCCACAGCGTCCAACCTGAGAGACACAGGGACACTCAGCTGTGTTTGCCATGTGAGCTGACCATCAGGTCTCTGCATGTCATTGACTGACTGAGGGAATATTGGCTTAAAATTGCGGCATAAAATGCTATAAAGCTCCAAAAGTGCACTAACGCAGGCTTCAGTACAGTTTAATGTCAAGATAAGGCAAAGGTTAAGTGTGATAGTACAGTGCGATCAATAAAGACTCATCAATTCTACCAAATGAGAGGATCAAGGATTTTACCTGCAGCTCAGGGATTGACTTTTGTTTTGTTTTAAAAACCACACCTCTATTTCTAGAGCTGGTTTCTGAGAGAGTTCGCAATGGGCGTTAAAAAAGTGAAAGATATAAACGCACAAAGTCGACAATGAAAGCGAATGCAAACAAAACAGATTTTTATTTCTATAATTGTATAGTATGGATAATACAACTTGTAACAGAATATTTTCACCTTGTTGTATTGGTACATTGACTTCAGTTATGGATCTGAATACTTTAGGGTCAATCGGTAATTTCAAATATCTTATAGATAGATGCAGTAACTGAAAGGTATGTTTTATCTTCCTTGTTCCTGTCATTGTTTGTGTGAGAGTCAAGGATCAGGTTCGCGCACCAGCCAGATCAAATGTGGTTGTGTAACATTTTGTAGAAGTTTTATGTGACAGGGACGTGAGTACATGTGCGGGGGGCGTAATACCAACACAAAATGGCTCATTAAATGTGTTTTCAGGCCACTGAACTGAACCTTCATCCTTTTTCCTCTCCACTGCGTTGGCCTTTTCCTTTTCACAATAAATGCATCCTGTTTTCAACCCAGAATTGACAGTAGTTGACCTTATACGAGTGATTTGGACTTAAATGGAAACGATTTCCTTCGATCAAAACACCTCTTAACAACATTCTCTCTGTTTAATGATGCGCTTCTAGGCCTCAACGCACCTGTTGCATTGTGGGAGGTGCACTGTCTGCAAAAATAAAAAGTACGAATTTATTTTCATAGAGTAGAATATTAAGATTTCTATAAGTTTGAATACAAAAATATCATTATTAAAAAATCTATATTTTTTCTTTAGTTTCTCAACATTTGAAATAATTAAAGATAGAAATAAATTTGTAGAGTATTAGAAGATTGTAGCTGTTACATTCTTTAAAGCTTGAATTTGCCAATATATCTTACCTGGGAGAGGACATGGAAAATGCCTTTATGACTCTATAGCGCCACCTGCTGAAGAAATTGAAGAATAATTTCTCGTTGAATGTAATAACAACAGAAACACACACACGTACGCAACACACAACAAAAGAAAAAAAAATACTCCCCAACATTACAGCATAATCTCAATAATCTAATGTACATAATGAGCTGCGTTTATTCTTAAAATAAAAATATGAAGACATAACTGTCTGTCATTAGAGTTGGTTTATCCTGGTTCTTCTCTCTAAACCCACCTGGTCAGAGGGAATCCAGAAGCTCCTGATCAATAAATAACCCTCCTGAAAATCATCAAGGTTTCTCTATTTCTTAAACAAAACTAACAACCTTAATTTGTATTTTTCAGTAAATGTGAACAGTTGTGTCAGAGGGTCCTCCGCTCCTGCAGGTGGCGATGTGAGCTTGACGCGACCGGTATGTAAGAGTGAGGAAGCTGGAAGGAGACAGAGCAACATGGAGCAGGGACCCTCCATGTTTATCACTTTCTTTAAATGACACTTTTAACTCGTTTGCCTTCTTTATATTCTATAACATTCTGGGAACAGCAGACGCGAGTTATCGGCCGTGAGGTGAGTCTCACTGACTTGTTATGTGCTACCTGAGGAAGCTAAGCTAAGCTAGCTAAACAAACCACATGCTAACAGGCTCCTCTGCTGTCTGAGAGGAAAGAACCTGAGCTGTGTTGACCTTGACTCCAGTTAGACACAGAGACTAAAGTCATCACTAACATAATAGATATGTGTTGTGTAGATAATATATATGTTTGTCTCAGTTGTAAAGATGATGTCAGAACCTTCACTTTGGGCTTTTTAGAGGAAGAACCCATTAGGTGTTGGTGTAGATCTGCATAAACAGGCAGATCCAGTCATTTCTTTCTCAGTCAGTGTGTTAGTCTTGGTTTGTGAGCTATGTTCCCTCTGAGCTTCTTCCTGGTGACCTATTGTCTCAACTCATCTCTGCAGCAGCACAGTCAGACCTGTCATGGAGCCTGTCCTGCACCAGTTGCACCCGAGGGTGTTCCAACGCCTCCGCAGGACCTTCATTCTTCTGAAGAGGAATCACTCAGGCTGTAGTGAACACAACACCGCTCCTGCCTCCACTCGGAACAGACCCCCGCTCCTGGTGTCACGACTCTACCAGCCATCGAACCTGCGCGATGTGGGGCCGGACAGCCGGCTGCCGGGAGACATGACGTGTAAGAGCCAGAGGCTCATGCAGCAGGCGGGGCTCATCCACCCGTCCAACCCAGGGTGCTACTACTACCTCCCTGCCACTGTCCGCTCCATGGAGAAGCTGGTGAGACAATGTGTACATTTCATTAGAGGAATGAATGAAATATAGAAAACAACCATGGGTCATCTTGAGGTTCCATGTTGACAAAGACGGTTCATGAAAGAGCTTCTGACATGAATGTGAGACCCAACAACACGAGAGTGGTGAAAAAGAGAAAATACACCAATTAATCGAATTATGAATCAACCAGCTCTTTTTTTTTAGGGTATAGTTTTACTGTTTACTGTGTTTCCCAAAATGCTTAGGTTGTTGACCCTTGAAAACAAAGTAATTGTCTGGCTATGGCCTTTTTGTAATTATTTGTCTCCAGCTTGTCATTTTTACTGGCCTAAAAAGGTTTCTAATATAATTCATTAGAAAACATAAGGATCAAATTAAAACAATATTCAAAAAATAGCTTTAAAAAGTTGCTTTCTGTTGCAGGAAAAAGTTTTTCTGGATTTTTGGAATAGTGTATATATTTCATTTGATTGTATATAATGTGAAACCTTCTGTCTTTGTTGAACAGGTGAGAGTGATTGACCAAGAGATGCAGGGGATCGGTGGACAGAAGATGGACATGCCCAGTCTGTGCTCGGCTGATCTCTGGAAAACCAGTGAGCGCTGGGACTTGATGGGAAAGGAGCTGTTCCGTCTGAAAGATCGTCATGGAGGCGACTACTGCTTGGGTCCCACGCACGAGGAGGCGGTGACCACTCTGGTTGCTCACCAGGCAACTCTCTCCTACAGACAGCTCCCTTTGCTCCTCTACCAGGTGAGCTTTCACCCTCTTATTATCTATCTGTTTGTGTCAGTAGGCTGTGTTTAAACATCTGGATTTTTTCTTTTTGCATATAACAGATTACCCGTAAATTCAGGGATGAGCCGAAGCCAAAGTTTGGTCTTCTTCGAGGGAGGGAGTTCTACATGAAGGACATGTACTCATTCGATGTGAGTGAGGAAGCTGCGTACCAGACCTACGAGTCTGTGTGCCAGGCCTACACCCGGCTCTTCTCCCGGCTGGGCCTGCGTTGTGTTCAGGTGCAGGCTGACACAGGAAATATCGGCGGTAAACTCTCCCATGAGTTCCAGCTGCCGGCAGACATCGGCGAGGACCGACTTCTAGTCTGTGGGAACTGCTCCTTCTCTGCTAATGTGGAGACCATGTCATCAGACGGAACTGACTGTCCACAGTGTGAAACTGGCACTCTGGTAGAGTCGAAGGGTATAGAGGTGGGCCACACCTTTTACCTGGGGAAAAAATACTCTCAATTATTCAACGCCACCTTCAGCAATGCCCAGAATAAGCCCAATGTTGCTGAAATGGGCTGCTTTGGTCTTGGAGTAACCCGTATTCTCGCTGCAGCCATTGAGGTGATGTCAACAGAGGAGGGGATCCGCTGGCCGGGGCTCCTCGCCCCCTACCAGGTCTGTGTTCTACCTCCAAAGAAAGGCAGTAAAGTGGACGAGGTGGCTCTCTTAGCCGATGACCTGGTTCACACTTTGGGAGAAGCTTTGCCCCGTTTGAGAGGTGAAGTGGTTCTTGATGACCGTACACAAATGACTATTGGAAAGAGGCTGAAGGACGCCAACAGACTGGGCTACCCATATGTTATTGTAGTCGGGCAGGGTGCATTAGAGGACACACCCAGGTTTGAGGTGATCTGTCAGCAGACAGGTGAGACGATGTTCCTCAGTAAAGACGGACTGTTGGAGCTACTGGGAACAGTGGAAACTGTATGAATCACGTGGAAATAAATGTTTTATTGTCTGTATTCCTACCAATGAGCTGGAGTGGGGGGGGGGACGTACATTGTATGTTTTGTGCAGGGACTGGAGGGTGATTTCACTAAGTTTAAAACCTATAATATCTATTGACATTGCCAATTGGCAAATAACTCAATGTCACATTAAAAGCTTTGTAAGGATATTGAGAATATGATGGTTTCCATGATTTAAGAAAGTCTGAGTTTTACTTTCCTTCTTGGCTTTCATGTGCTTTTGCCAATAAAAACACAAGATGTGGGAAGAAATAAGGATCTCTTGCTATGTTTTTTTATATAATATAATATAATATACAAATGTAGCAATTGTACAATCAATGCTGTAAATAAAACCATGTCAGGAAAGACAATGAAATGCACAAAATAAAATATATATTTCCATAAATGGAAGAAGCTCTCAGGTCCTTTATTGACAGTAAGTAAAAGTTGCAATAAAGCAGCAAATACCTCATCACAAGGGTAACAACACGTCTCATTTTCATGAACTAATATCAACGTGTAGCTGTCAAATAAGGAGATGAAGTCTTTGCTTTTGAATTTATTTTAAATTAATATTAGTGTAGTGAAGTGCAATCACGTCAGAATGTTCATTCCAACACTTCATCGTCAAAAGTATGAGGATTGTCATTGGTGGAAGAAGAATTAAAATCAAAAAATGTCTGACGTGCATAAAACTATATAAATATATAAATAATAGAAAGCAAAAAAGTGAGAATGATTAACTGCTACAGTACAAGTAGTTTACTAGTGTCTGAGATCCGGTGTGTTAACGATCATTTACTACTGTACCTGTACATATAATAGCTGTATACCAATGTTTATGATCTATATATTCTTATAATTTTAATCAACAATGATGTGCTGAATTTTTAATGGTAAAATATATCACGTTATCTTCTGCTGGATAATTATTTATGACAACAGATTACAAATACAACAGAAAAACAGTTAAATAATTAGTTTCTATAGCGACCTTGGGCTTATTCAGAGAGAGTTTTGTCTGTTGATCAATGAACACTGTTCTTATAAAATGAAATAAATGTGAAAAGGGTTATTTACCTTATTTATTATATTTGTAACTTAACTTAAATAACCATATATATGTGTCCCTAAAGGTTCTATGTAAATACAGTTCGTTTTATTATTATTATATAACTGACCCTGACTCATGTACGTATTTTTTGGGTTGATTAATGAGAAATGTCATCAAATAAACAAACAAATTAAATGACTATTTTGTATTTTCGTGAGGAGGAAGTGGAACTAACGTTGTTGTCACAGTTTCCTCCCGGACGGTCATCCGTGTAGGACCGGTAGAACCCATGTGTAAACAAGCGTCTCTCTCCAGTGATCTGATAGAACCATTACAGACGGCGGGTTAGAGGCAGAACCATCACGTCCCAGTTCATTTAAAAAACCGTAAAGAACAAAACAAACCTGTAATTAGGAAACATAAGTTGACGGGGGAAATGGCGTCGTCAACTCAACAATGTGATAGCGACGATGACATGGAAGAGTTCATGGACAAATTCAAGAGCATGAAATATAAGAACGCCTTCAGTAAAGACAACTGGGAAGAGGTAACACTCCCCGTTCGATATTTATGTGCTTAGTGATGTTTGTTGTTGTTGTTAGCTACGAGGCTACATGTGTGTGTTTGTGTGTGTGTGAGGGTGTGTTCATCTCGCTGTCTGTCTCCTCCAGGAGTTTGACAAAATTCCCATGTTCCTGAAATCAGTGCCCGATGAGATCGACCCACGGGAATACCCGGAACTGGCCAGTATCCAGTCCATCATCCACAGCGAGGACAGAACTCCAGAGGGTGAGGGGAAGATCTGCAGAGACACACACAGGAGGAACACTTCCCTTTAACCAGAGGAGGTTTCTCTTGAATAGAGTTTAAATGTCAGGGATAAAGTTGAAATATAACATTTTATAAATGTCAATCAACCAATGTGTTTGTGTTATACAGCAGTTTTAATTTCTAACAAAATGTAACACAAAGGGTCTTTGGCTTAAAACTTTAAAGTTCAATTGTATTTTTGACGTTTTCACTTTATTCTTGTTTCCTTTGGTCCCATTTAACTTTGTCCTTCTTTTAATAAATTAGCTTTAAGCTCCTGCAGCGTATGAAACAACCTGCTGCAGTAGTGTTCACCGAACACTCTCTCCTGACCGAGTCCATTTCTCCCCAGAACAAGCGAAAGCTCTGAAAAACGAGGGAAACGAGTTCTTCAAGGAGAAGCAGTATCAGAAGGCCATAGTGGCCTACACAGCTGGTCTGCAGAAGAAGTGTGGGGACCAGGAGCTCAGCAAGGTTCTTCTCACCAACCGGGCTGCTGCACACTTTTATCTGGGTGGTTTTTTTTATTATTTATTCACCAGACATTCACGGTCACAGCTGTTTGCATCTCCAGCACCAGGGCCATGGTTTTGTTATGCATCTTATTGTCTTGTCATGACTTGCAGGCAACATGCGCTCTGCACTGAACGATGCTGCAGCTGCAAAGAAGATCTCACCCGACCATCTCAAAGCCTTGATCAGAGGTGTGTAACACATGTACACAAGTTTGGCGAGTGGCCTAAAGGAAAGTTACACTTCTCAAAATCAGCTCAACTAAACCACTTTTTGAGTTTTTATGACGACTGAAGGATTCCACGGGTTCTCTTTCATGTTTGGAAAGGGGAGGGCAAGGATATATTAATCATAACAAACTATTTGAATGTAATATCTGTGTGTGTTCACGCAGGTGCTCAGTGTTGCGTAGAGCTGCGCCACTATTCAGAGGCCGTCCAGTGGTGCGACGAGGGGCTGAAGGTTCATCCCACCGACAAGAAACTTCAGGAGCTGAGAGCCACCGCAGATAAACACAGGGTACGGTCACTGTGGAGTTTAGGGGGGAGGCTGTTTGATTTATTCTGCCTCTGATCAAAGTCTCACACAAAGCTTTCTTCATGTGCTCCACTAGAGGGCGGTAGAAAGAGATGCCAGGAAGGTCAAGGTGAAAGAGAAGAAGTTGCAGGGCGAGAAACAAGCTCTTCTGGCAGCTATAAAGGTATGTGACCTAGAAACCTGATCTTCGTCATCCTTTCACTCCTATCTCAGCCTCTCATCAGAGTAATTATGTTTTTGAGAAGCAGAATTATTTGAAAATGTGTATTTATTTAAGATATATGAATGAGGTTCATGGAAAACCTGGAAAAGTCATGGAATTTTTAATATGTATTTTTCTAGGCCTGAAAAAGTCATGGAAAAAATAAAAATTCTCAAAAGTTTTGGAAAAGTCTTGGAAATTTGTTATATTCATATTTACATGTCGTTCATTTACGCTGATTTTTAAATAATTTGTATGCTTTTAAAGAAATACGCTCAAAATATAAGCAGGCATACTTGGGTGTGTGTCATTTAATTGAAAGTGTATGCCTTGGAATTCTCCTTGTTAGTTTAAATACAACATTTTGTCACTTTTTCGCGTATACACAGAGATTTCACAAAATTTTCTGTTGTGGAAACTTGGTTATTGAAAAGTCATGGAAAATGTGTATGAACCCTGTTCCATTCTGATTGATAATGAAGCATATTGTGGAACATTGAACTATTTATTACACCTGAGACAATCAGTCAAAGCTGAAATTTCTCTGCCTCTAATAACCTTTTGGTGCCAGATCTAAATATATGAGTCATTTGCATATTGTTGTTCTTTCTTTAGGACCGCGGCATCAAGCTTCTCCAGTCTGCCAAGCGGTGCGGTTCTGACGATGAGCGTGAGGATGGAGGCTCCCCTGCCGTGACGTCACAGCTGAGTGTGGACGGCCTCGAGTCCCAGGAGGCCACGGGCCATCGCGTGTTCCAGGACGAGCAGGGCTCCCTGCACTGGCCCGTCCTCTTCCTGTATCCTGAACACCAGCAGAGCGACTTCATCTCGGCTTTCTGCGAGAGCAGCCGGTAAAAGATCCTCTCCTTCTGCTACTGTCCTCGTCCCGACTGTATTTTCATATTTCTGTGCCAATGATATGAAACAAGTTCTACCTGCATTTATGGGGACCAGATGGAAAAAGATCTTTTCATTCTACAATGTTTTTAGTGTCTAGATATTTAATAATAAATGGATCAGATCAGTCAGCGATACTTATTGGAAAACTAAGAAAAAGGAGTTAATATAATCAAACTTCATAATAACGAAACATAAGTTTTTATAGAAGAAAATGTAGCTTAACTTGCTTTTCAAGAAAACAGAGAGTTAAATAAGAACAATAAATTCTTGAAAGCAGAAAATATTGAATCAGTAAGTTTGTAAAACAAGAAATCTTAAAAAAATATGACAAAGCGATGTAAATCAATCGAAAGTATGACAACATTAAGATTAGTTAACGAGTCAGACCATAAAATAAAGTTCAAGTTTACGAGTTTCTTTTTTAACTACTATATATTATTTATATCGTTTTTTTTATTTAGGTGGATGCTGCTATGTAACCTTCATTTCGGTCTTCTCTCTACTTGTGCTACTATTGTATTGTAATTGTCAAATGTGCTATAATTCCTGAAAATTACAAAGCTGCTCGTGGCTTAGAAATGTTTATTCCAATATCAAAGATACACAATTTAATATGAATCAAATCTATTAAAACGCAGCCCTCTGCCCATCCTGGAGCGGCCTGTTTATCTAGACCTGCTCCACATTGTAATGGGTTCTCTCCTCACTCACATCCCACCTCTCAGCAAAATGTCATGGAAATCGGTTTGGGTCGTTTTTGTATAATCCTGCTGAGATAAACATAACCTCTTTGGCGCAGATGGCAAAATATGCTTAATTGTTTTTATTTGCTTTGACCTTTCAACAGTATCATTGATCACTTGACCGTCATGTTTGGAGAAGAACTCCCCCCCTGGGACTCGGACAGAAAGTACCACCCACAAAATCTGCAGGTTTGTGTTCCTGGCATGACAGAGCAGTGACGCTGCACGTAACATACAATTCAGTTCTCTCCTTGTTCCTGTTTCTTTTCAGCACTAGAAATAACAGTAATCTTTCAAACCATCATAATGAATAATAGAAGATACAGCAGCAAAAATATTGTTTTGTTTCTTAAATTTTCTTCTTTCTCTTGCCAACAATAACAGGACTGCTTTGTTTCTCCATATTCCACCATTTTTTTATCATGGAGACTATTAATTCATCTACTGTTTTCTTATATTTAAAAGTAATGAACAGCAATAAATAGTCCAAAGACCAAAAAAGGGGGCAGTTATGTCAATAAATTATATGAAATAATCAATATTCATCCTAATTCTCTTCCCTATCTAGCTGTACTTTGAAGATGAAGAGAAGGAAACACTTTACCAAGTAAACCCAGAGACGCCACTGCTAGAAGTCTTGCAGCATAAAAGGTAAATCCATTGAGATGATGGGCCTTTGTCTTTGCAGTAACCTGAAAATTAGCAGACTTTAAGGTTTGCTTTGTGTGTGGTCGACGCTTGTATCAGTAAACTTCCTTCGACCTCTCTATGTTGTTTTCACGCTCTTATCTGTTCTGTTTACAGGTTTTTTGTGAAGGCAGGAAGTCCCAGCTTCATCGTCTTGGTAACGGGATCACCGTTCAGGAAGCAGTTTATAACCGGAAAGAAAGTACGAGGATTGAAATTGTAGATTAGTCTTCAAATCTCTGAATTTTAAGACACAAATTATGTTTCTTTTAACCCCCGAAACAGTTCTGTTGTTTAAGACAAAAAGGCACCAAGGCACATATGTGTATGTGTTTGTGCCTCGGTACACTGAACGTCACAGAATCTCAGTGTAAAGGAAATAAAGGAATTATCTAAGAGCCAAACTTGTAGATTATTTCTTGAATGGTTATAAATTGAATTCTTAATTGATTAATTAAACTTAATTAATATAAATACAAACACATTAGCGAAATGGTGACTACAAGGTGCCGCTGCCCCTTCACACTGAGGAGGGACAGTTGAGTTGGATCAGGCATCTTAACAGGCTCCTCCAGGATGCCGTCTGGGAGGAGACCCGGGGGTAGAACCCAAACAAGCTGACGGGACTACATATCCCATCAGACCTGGGAACGCCGAACCAGGAAGAGATAGAAGGCACAGCCGGGGGAATGAGTGAGTAGGAGACAATGGGTGGATGAATTAAATGGAGAAAGAAAACAAATGGTAATTGGTGTAAATGTGATGTTAGCAAAAGCAACATAATCTTAAATTCAGCTTCATCATCCACTAAACTTGATTTCTCCAGGCACTCCTCCTGACTAAAGGACAGAGTGGAAAGTAAAGAACAGGTTTATTTTTAGATACACAGATGACTAATGTGTTCCACTGATTTCAGTCAGTGATGGTTGGATTAGCTTCCATTGTCTGAAGTTGTTTGACGGGTTATGAGTTCGGACACAGTTGAGCCTGGTCCCCAGTGTTCTACCCAGTGTCCTCATGTTTCAGGATTCTTCTTGAATGGAATTCCTAAGAGCTCCAGACCTGTCCTACCAGTTATGTACTGGTTTCAATTCGTCTTTCGGTCCCGTTTAAGCCTTTTGTCTTTCTGCGTTGTTCTGTTTTATTCCTGGTTCCTATTTTCCGGCTGCAACTGGGTATAGAAATGATAATACATTTATGTGGCACCTTTTAAAAAAGCTGCTACAAAGAGCATCACACAAACAATAATCAGAAACAACTAAATAAAATATTTATTAAAAATTAATCAAATACAATTTTTTTTACATTCTTTTTTATTTTAAAGTGCAGTCACGACTTATTGATCAGATCAAGTTGATTAAACACGTTTCAGATTGAACTGAAATATTATATTATATTTGATATAATAAAAAAAATGAAATCAAGTACTATGATTTGTATTATTATAAAGGCCCCAGTCTTTATTATTATGTTATTGATCTAAAGCTGTGATTATTCGTTTCACCCTGACGTTATTCCGTAACAAAACCATCAGCAGCAAGATCTGATTTGAATTAAAAATCCCTTCAAGACAGAACTTTATATGGAGAAGCTTCAAATCTCAGTATGACCTCACAGGGACCCCATGTTGGTTCACCACCATAGGGGGTTGCGCCATCATCACCACTGGCGCCGGCTGATTGTTGATGATGACCACGCGGTCCTGGTTGCTGTGTTTTATCTCACGATGCATCTGACACCAGGAGCAGTACAGACAGAAACAGGAAATGGCGATGTCTTTACAGATGGAGCCCTTCAGAGACCAGAGTAAAGAAATATGTCAATTCATCTAATGTTTTCCACCTGTAGTGGAATTTTAGGTTAATCAGCTTTACATGTTCCCCACCTTGATGCCGTGTCTGCTCCGAATGGAGGCCCGGAGACTCGAGGATGCGGGGGGAGCAAATAGAGGAATCCCACAGAGGGCAAACACAGCAGGGCTGAACAAGTCACATAAGGGGAGGCAACGGTTGTCTCCGAATTTTCCTGAAACCGTGCAGGCGAGGCAAGGGCAGCACCAGAAGCCATAGCAACCTGAGATGAATTAGTGTTACCGAAGAATGTTCCAAAAATGTGAATCCAAAATCTAAAGAAGTGACAAAATTGTGGGTTTGATTCTTACAAGTATTTGTGTCCTCGAAGCAGTCGAAGAGACCGGTTTTCCACTCTCTCAAAGGTTGTGCTGCCATTGGATGTTAGATCGATGAACCTGTTTACACAAACAAAGGAAACAGCAAAGGTTTAAGATTAAACTACTTCATTACCTTTCCGGGCGGGTGTGGCTGAGGGGTAGAGTCGGCGGTTCGATTCCCAGTCTGAACCATCTGCATGCCGAAGTGTCCTTGGGCAAGATGCTGAACCCCGAATGGCCCCCCCTTAGAATAACAAAGTGCTGGGATAGATGCACTGTATGAATGTGTGTGTGAATGGGTGAATGTGAAACTGTAATGTAAAGCGCTTTGAGTGGTCATCAAGACTAGAAAAGCGCTATATAAATGCAAATCCATTTACCAAATCCATTAAATTCACAATTTAATGTCTTTTGTAATGGACTTGAAATGATAAGACAACACTAATGGAGCATCCATAGTTATGATTTGACTAAAATCCTTTGAATGTACTTTTATTCTTTCAGTAAAAATTCCAACCTCAGAGTCAGTAAACTTTATTTAATGGGATATAATTCAACTCTATCAAGTCTCTTCGGTCACACAATATGCTTCTTGGACCTTGTTAACAACTTGAAATGACCAGGATGCTTCTGTTTCCCCGGAGAGGTAAGGGTTAGTATCAAAACCCTCTTTCCCTGCACGCTGTTCTTAAACAAGTCATATTACATCGAACCACAACATTTCAAATATCTGATGAAACTAAAAGCTCTTACCTGACCAAGCCGAGAACGTCCTGTTTCCGTGTGAGTCTTGTTGAATCCGTGTAGGAAGTGGACATGCCTGAGGTTAAGGAGTGACATCTGGTGCATGTCAGATAAAAACTATGCTGCCAAACCTGAATCCCTGGCCAGAGACAAGTCGTATCAAAGTACCTCCTCAGTTTCTAGAGGTGAAACTTTTCCTATTTTGTGGGTTTCTTTTCGTCATTTTCACAGATGTGTTATCTGTGAAATGAGGAAACAACTGTGGTGTTCTGAAGTGATGCTGTCAATAGAGACACCGGAGCAGCCATCTACCAAACGCATTTTTCTACCACCTCAACCTTTTTTCCCTTTCCATGGGCGGGTAACACAACTGGGCTTAATAATTATAATAGGCTAAGCAAAGACAGTTTATTTGATGCAGTGTGATGTTTATAAGTTTGATTCGTGTTGCTGTGATATTTTGGCTACAAGTTATTTGAAAGTTAATGTAAGTTAAGTTATGCTCTTCACAGTCTCTCTTCGCATGCAACAAACTACTTTCTCTAACTTGGCACAGACACAAATTTAGATGAGTGTCATCAAAACAAGAAGGAGATCTAAAGTTATCAAAATTACAACTTTTCCTTATACCGTGTGACCCTGGCATGGCGGCAAAGTTTGATTACACGCCATCAAAACACGAGTTTCTTTATCTTGTACATATTTGGTCCAATAGAGTCCAAACTACACATGTAAGACAAGAGGCGCAACAGACTGAACTGCTGTCGACGCCATGACGGCAGGGGGCTGACCAAAATGTGTTTTCCGGCAGCGAATAACAGCAAAGTATGAAATCTGTTCCAGTTTAAGGAGATATAAACTATAGATAGCGAGGGACCGGGTATTAGTAAGTGTCTTCGCCAGTAGCTGTCCCGAGTGTGACACCAGCCCCTGCATTCCAGTTTTCTAACTATCCCAAACTCACCTCTTCACCTTCATTGTCACAGTGTCCCGGCTGCAGCGAGGGCTACTACCTGGGGACGGGAGATTCCATGTTCCCACACCACGGGGGAGTGTAGTCCCTGAACCGGGGCGAGGTACGCAACTGGGTATAGAAATGATAATACATCTATATGGCACCTTTTAAAAACAGCTGCTACAAAGAGCTCCACACAAACAATAACCAGAAACAACTAAATAATCATTAATTAAGAATGAATTAAATACAAAATATGTTTACATTATTTTTATTTTAACTGTGAAATTACGACTTATTGATCAGATCAGGTTGATTAACCTCTACATTTCAGATTGAACCTTTTGGCTTTGAATGCCAGATTTCTTCAATTTGTATTTGACACAATAATAATAAAAAAAAATGAAATCAGGTCGTATAACAGAGGCCCCAATCTATTATTATGTTGTTAATCTATACCTTTGATTATTCTTTTCACCCTGAAGTCATTGTGTAACAAAAACCTCAGCAGCAGGATCTGATCTGAATTAAAAATCCCTTCAAGACAGACATTTTTATGGAGAAGCTGCAAATCTCAGTATGAGGTCACGGTGATCCCATGTTGGTTCACAACCATAGGGGGTTGCGCCATCATCATAGGGGGTTGCCCCATCATCATAGGGGGTTGCGCCATCATCATAGGGGGTTGCCCCATCATCACTGGTGCCGGCTGATTGTTGATGATGACCAGGTGGTCCTTGTTGTTGTCTTTTATCTCACGATGCATCTGACACCAGGAGCAGGTCAAACAGAAACAGGAAATGGCGATGTCTTTACAGATGGAGCCCTTCAGAGACCAGAGTAAAGAAATATGTAAATTCATCTAATGTTTTCAACCTGTAGTGGAATTTGTGGTGAATCAGCTTTACATGTTCCCCACCTTGATGCCGTATCTGTTCCGAATGGAGGACCGGAGACTCACAGCCGCAGGGGGAGCAAATAGAGGAATCCCACAGAGGCCAAACGCAGCAGGGCTGCACAAGTCACATAAGGGGAGGCAACTGTTCTCTCCGAATCTTCCTGAAACCGTGCAGGCGAGGCAAGGGCAGCACCAGAAGCCATAGCAACCTGAGATGAATTAGTGTTACCGTAGAATGTTCCTAAAATGTGAATCCAAAAAGCACAAACGTGACAAAATTGTGGGTTTAATTCTTACAAGTACTCGCGTCCTCGAAGCAGTCACAGAGACCTGTTTTCCACTCTCTCAAAGGTTGTGCTGCCATTGGATGTTAGATCGATGAACCTGTTTACACACACAAAGGAAAAGACATCTATCAGGTTTAAGATTAAACTACTCGATTACCTTCCCATTACAATTGAATGTCCTGGTAGTGAACTTGAAACGATAAGACAACAGCTATGGAGCATTGCAGAGAGATTCCTCAGATACTTTTATAGAGTAAATGAGAGTGTCTCTATACGACAAAAACACAAGATCGGCATCTATAGTTATGATTTGACTAAAATCCTTTGATAGTACTTTGATTTTTCAGTAAAAAGTCAAACCTCAGAGTCACTAAACTTTATTTAATGGGATATAATTCAACACTATCAAGGTCACACAATATGCTTCTTGAACCTTGTTAACAACTAGAAATGACCAGGATGCTTCGGTTAAGGTTTATTGTCAAAATCCTCTTACCCTGCACGCTGTGCTTAAACATGTCATATTCCAGCGAACCACGACATTTCTAATATCTGACAAAACTAAAAGCTCTTACCTGACAAAGCCGAGCACGTCCTGTTGCCAGCACGTCCTGTTGCCAGCTCTGAATCCGTATAGGAAGTGGACATGCCTGAGATGAGGAGTGACGTCTGGTTCATGTCAGATAAAAACTATGCTGCCAAATCTGTATCCGTGGGCAGAGACGAATCGAAACCAAAAGTTCCTGCTATTAATAACATGTTGTTCATTTTATTCATTTATTTTTTACTACTTGTTAAAACCTTAAGGTTAAAGATTACATCAGTTTCTAGAGGGGAAACGTTCCCTTTTTTATGCGTTTCTTTTCCACATATCACAGGTCTGTTAAAGTGGTGACGTTTATAAAGCCCAGAGTAAAATATCATGAGGTTTTTGAATTGTCCATAATGTTAAAACAATTGTGTGACCCTGTTTCTGAGGTGTTGCATTAGAATCGTGTTCTCCCCATTGTCAACTTGGGGATATTATAAAAAATAATTTTATTTCAATGCACCTGTCTAGGAACCGACAGTACCTTACAAGAAATTACAATTAAACCTAAGAGTAATGCAAGTAAAATCAAGTGTTAAAATCAGATTAGCAGAAGAAAACATCCGTCAATATGAGACAACAACGTTAAGACTATAATCAAATCTATTTTGGGACAGTTATGCAACGCTTTGGATGCCAACTGCCCTAAAACCTTGAAGATGAAGAATGTCATTGTCTTGTCATTGATGTCAATAACATGATGGCAGAGCAGTGAGCTACTGCGCCACCTACTGGTCTCCTAGTGATAATTACTTACTGGTTACTCTGGGCTGCTTTATGGACACCAGTGACTCCTACTACTGTGTGACGAAACAAATTAGACGTATCCCCTGTTCGGACTATCAGCTATAGCGTACGATATACATGTATCTTTTTCTGTTTCAAGGAACAGTTCCACATTTTCAAAAAAGATACCTATCGAGAGCTGGATGAGATCAGGACCTCATAGGGCACATATTTGAATATATTAAACAAACAAGTCGGTAATGGTTTGCATGTTGTAAAGCTGTCGAGGCGTGTGTGTTTGTGAATTCAAGTTGTTATTTAAGATCTGTATTTAAGTTAAAGGATTGAAAGGTTAGAGAGAGGCGGTGGTCTAGTGGCAGAAACTTGGACTATGGGCAGAGAAGGTCTCTGGTTCGACTCCACGGAGATACAACAAAAAGACGAACCTGGATTAATCTGCCCAAAAATCCAAGAGTCTCCCTACCCTGTCTAGTGCCCCTGAGCAAGGCACCTTACTCCCCCAACATCTGCTCCCCGGGCGCCGTACATGGTCGCTCACTGCTCTGTGTGTCCTGCACCAGATGGGTCAAAAGCAGAAGTTAAATTTCCCTACCTGCATGAGTGTGTCTTTGCATGTCTGTGCATGTGTTTGGGACAATAAATGGATCTTAATCTTAATATTATCTTCACAGCCTCTCTTTGCATGCAACAAGCTGTGTTCTCTAACTTGGCACAGACACACACACACACATGCCATTTCTGTTAACCACCTGTGGGGAGGAGGATGTCTGATGTCTGATAATCTTCACCTGTGAGGAGGTGGATTAATGCCAGAATCAGTGTCTCTTTGGATGGACGTGGGGAGAGAGTACAAGAGACTGAACTGCTGTCGACGCCATGACGGCAGGGGGCTGTTCAAAATGTGTTTTCCATGATTCCATGTTCCCACACCACGGGGGAGTGTAGACCCTGACCCTGAACCGGGGCGAGGTACGCAACTGGGTGTAGAAATGATAATAAATCTATATGGCACCTTTTAAAAACAGCTGCTACAAAGAGCTCCACACAAACAATAATCAGAAACAACTAAATAAATCATTTATTAAGAATGATTAAAATACTAAATGATTTACATTATTTTTATTTAAAATGTGAAATTACGACTTATTTATCAAATCGGGTTGATTCACCTCCAAATTTTAGATTGAACTGAAACCATCATTTGGCTTTTAATACAAAATTTCTTCGATTTGTATTTGCCACAATAAAAAAAATGAAATCAAGTACTCTAACAGAGGCCCCAATCTATTATTATGTTGTTAATCTATACCTGTGGTTATGTTTTTCACCCTAAAGTCAATCAGCAACAGGATCTGATCTGAATTAAAAATCGCTTCAAGACAGAACTTTGTATGGAGAAGCTGCAAATCTCATTATGATGTCATGATGACCCCTTGTTGGTTCATAACCATAGGGGGTTGCGCCATCATCACTGGTGCCGGCTGATTGTTGATGATGGCCACGCGGTTCTTGTTGAGATCTTTTATCTCACGATGCATCTGACACCAGGAGCAGGTCAAACAGAAACAGGAAGCGGCGATGTCTTTACAGATGGAGCCCTTCAGAGACCAGAGTAAAGAAATATGTAAATTCATCTAATGTTTTCCATCTGTAGTGAAATTTGTGGTGAATCAGCTTTGCATGCTCCGCACCTTGATGCCGTATCTGCTCCGAATGGAGGACCGGAGACTCACAGCCGCAGGGGGAGCAAATAGAGGAATCCCACAGGCGGATCCCACAGCAACACTGCACAAGTCACATAAGGGGAGGCAACTGTTCTCTCCGAATCTTCCTGAAACCGTGCAGGCGAGGCAAGGGCAGCACCAGAAGCCATAGCAACCTGAGATGAATTAGTGTTACCGAAGAATGCTCCAAAAATGTGAATCCAATATCTACAAACGTGACAAAATTGTGGGTTTGATTCTCACAAGTACTCGCGTCCTCGAAGCAGTCGAAGAGACCTGTTTTCCACTCTCTCAAAGGTTGTGCTGCCATTGGATGTTAGATCGATGAACCTGTTTACACACACAAAGGAAAAGACATCTATCAGGTTTAAGATTAAACTACTCGATTACCTTCCCATTAAATTCATACATTTAATGTCTTCGTAGTGAACTTCAAATGATTACACAAAAGTAACGGAGCATTGCAGAGAGATTCCTCAGATACGTTTCTACAGTAAATTACATGGTTCCTAGACGACAAAAACACTTGATCGGCATCTATAGTTATGATTTGACTAAAATCCTTTGATAGTACTTTGATTTTTCAGTAAAAAGTCAAACCTCAGAATCACTAAACTTTATTTAATGGGATATAATTCAACACTTTCAAGTCTCTTTGGTCACACAATATGCTTCTTGGAACTTGTTAACAACTAGAAATGACCAGGATGCTTCGGTTAAGGTTTATTATCAAAACCCTCTTTCCCTCCATGCTGTTCTTAAACAAGTCATATTCCAGCGAACCACGACATTTCTAATATCTGACAAAACTAAAAGCTCTTACCTGACAAAGCCGAGCACGTCCTGTTGCCAGCACGTCCTGTTGCCAGCTCTGAATCCGTATAGGAAGTGGACATGCCTGAGATGAGGAGTGACGTCTGGTTCATGTCAGATAAAAGCTATGCTGCCAAATCTGTATCCTTGGGCAGAGACGAATCTAAACAAAAAGTTCCTGCTATTAATAACATGTTGTTCATTTTATTCATTTATTTTTTACTACTTGTTAAAACCTTAAGGTTAAAGATTACATCAGTTTCTAGAGGAGAAACGTTCCCTTTTTTATGCGTTTCTTTTCCACATATCACAGGTCTGTTAAAGTGGTGACGTTTATAAAGCCCAGAGTAAAATATCATGAGGTTTTTGAATTGTCCATAATGTTAAAACAATTGTGTGACCCTGTTTCTGAGGTGTTGCATTAGAATCGTGTTCTCCCCATTGTCAACTTGGGGATATTATAAAAAAGAATTTTATTTCAATGCACCTGTCTAGGAACCGACAGTACCTTACAAGAAATTACAATTAAACCTAAGAGTAATGCAAGTAAAATCAAGTGTTAAAATCAGATTAGCAGAAGAAAACATCCGTCAATATGAGACAACAACGTTAAGACTATAATCAAATCTATTTTGGGACAGTTATGCAACGCTTTGGATGCCAACTGCCCTAAAACCTTGAAGATGAAGAATGTCATTGTCTTGTCATTGATGTCAATGACATGATGGCAGAGCAGTGATCTACTGCGCCACCTACTGGTCTCCAAGTGATAATTACTTACTGGTTACTCTGGGCTGCTTTATGGACACCAGTGACTCCTACTACTGTGTGACGAAACAAATTAGACGTATCCCCTGTTCGGACTATCAGCTATAGCGTACGATATACATGTATCTTTTTCTGTTTCAAGGAACAGTTCCATATTTTCGAAAAAGATACCTATCGAGAGCTGGATGAGATCAGGACCTCATAGGGCACATATTTGAATATATTAAACAAACAAGTCGGTAATGGTTTGCATGTTGTAAAGCTGTCGAGGCGTGTGTGTTTGTGAATTCAAGTTGTTATTTAAGATCTGTATTTAAGTTAAAGGATTGAAAGGTTAGAGAGAGGCGGTGGTCTAGTGGCAGAAACTTGGACTATGGGCAGAGAAGGTCTCTGGTTCGACTCCACGGAGATACAACAAAAAGACGAACCTGGATTAATCTGCCCAAAAATCCAAGAGTCTCCCTACCCTGTCTAGTGCCCCTGAGCAAGGCACCTTACTCCCCCAACATCTGCTCCCCGGGCGCCGTACATGGTCGCTCACTGCTCTGTGTGTCCTGCACCAGATGGGTCAAAAGCAGAAGTTAAATTTCCCTACCTGCATGAGTGTGTCTTTGCATGTCTGTGCATGTGTTTGGGACAATAAATGGATCTTAATCTTAATATTATCTTCACAGCCTCTCTTTGCATGCAACAAGCTGTGTTCTCTAACTTGGCACAGACACACACACACATGCCATTTCTGTTAACCACCTGTGGGGAGGAGGATGTCTGATGTCTGATAATCTTCACCTGTGAGGAGGTGGATTAATGCCAGAATCAGTGTCTCTTTGGATGGACGTGGGGAGAGAGTACAAGAGACTGAACTGCTGTCGACGCCATGACGGCAGGGGGCTGTTCAAAATGTGTTTTCCATGATTCCATGTTCCCACACCACGGGGGAGTGTAGACCCTGACCCTGAACCGGGGCGAGGTACGCAACTGGGTGTAGAAATGATAATAAATCTATATGGCACCTTTTAAAAACAGCTGCTACAAAGAGCTCCACACAAACAATAATCAGAAACAACTAAATAAATCATTTATTAAGAATGATTAAAATACTAAATGATTTACATTATTTTTATTTAAAATGTGAAATTACGACTTATTTATCAAATCGGGTTGATTCACCTCCAAATTTTAGATTGAACTGAAACCATCATTTGGCTTTTAATACAAAATTTCTTCGATTTGTATTTGCCACAATAAAAAAAATGAAATCAAGTACTCTAACAGAGGCCCCAATCTATTATTATGTTGTTAATCTATACCTGTGGTTATGTTTTTCACCCTAAAGTCAATCAGCAACAGGATCTGATCTGAATTAAAAATCGCTTCAAGACAGAACTTTGTATGGAGAAGCTGCAAATCTCATTATGATGTCATGATGACCCCTTGTTGGTTCATAACCATAGGGGGTTGCGCCATCATCATAGGGGGTTGCGCCATCATCATCACTGGCACCGGCTGCGTGTTGATGATGGCCACGCGGTTCTTGTTGAGATCTTTTATCTCACGATGCATCTGACACCAGGAGCAGGTCAAACAGAAACAGGAAGCGGCGATGTCTTTACAGATGGAGCCCTTCAGAGACCAGAGTAAAGAAATATGTAAATTCATCTAATGTTTTCCATCTGTAGTGAAATTTGTGGTGAATCAGCTTTGCATGTTCCCCACCTTGATGCCGTATCTGCTCCGAATGGAGGACCCGGAGACTCACAGCCACGGTGGGAGCAAGTAGAGGAATCCCACAGGCGGATCCCACAGCAACACTGCACAAGTCACATAAGGGGAGGCAACTGTTCTCTCCGAATCTTCCTGAAACCGTGCAGGCGAGGCAAGGGCAGCACCAGAAGCCATAGCAACCTGAGATGAATTAGTGTTACCGAAGAATGCTCCAAAAATGTGAATCCAATATCTACAAACGTGACAAAATTGTGGGTTTGATTCTCACAAGTACTCGCGTCCTCGAAGCAGTCGAAGAGACCGGTTTTCCACTCTCTCAAAGGTTGTGCTGCCATTGGATGTTAGAACGATGAACCTGTTTACACACACAAAGGAAAAGACATCTATCAGGTTTAAGATTAAACTACTCGATTACCTTCCCATTAAATTCACAATTTTATGTCTTCGTAGTGAACTTGAAACGATAAGACAACAGTAATGGAGCATTGCAGAGAGATTCCTCAGATACTTTTATAGAGTAAATGAGAGTGTCTCTATACGACAAAAACATGAGATTGGCATCTATACTCATGATGCGACTAAACTTTATTTAATGGGATATAATTCAACACTATCAAGTATCTTCGATCACACAATATGCTTCTTGAACTTTGTTATTTTATGTTTTGTTATTTTATTTTATGAATCCAATGTTGTTTTATATCAAATGCACCAACCACACCAAGGCAATTTCCTGTATGTGTAAATATACTTGGCAAGTAAAAGAATTCTGATTTTGAATTCTGATTCTGATTGTTAACAACTAGTAAATGACCATGATGCTTCCGTTTCCCCCGGAGAGGATAAGGTTTAGTGTCAAAAGTCTCTTTCCCTCCATGCTCTTATTACACAAGTCATATCGCATCTAACTACAACAATGTAAAATATTTGACAAAACTAAAAGCTCTTACCTGACCAAGCCGAGCAGGTCCTGTTGCCAAAACCTCCTGTTGTCAGCAGGACCTGTTGCCAGGACGACCTGGTGCCAGGACGACCTGTTGCCAGCACGACCTGGTCCCAGAACGTCTTGTTGACAAAACGTCTTTGAATGATTGTTATTATTATTATTATTATAATTTTTAAGACAAAAGACAGGGCTTTTAGAGGGCTTAAATATGCTCAAATACTGCCATTTTGGTAAGTAAAACAACACCACTTTCATGTTGAATGTGGGATTTTCTATCTGTTTACAATTTATCTTGAGTAGATTTTAATCACCTGACACACAGAGGCTAGGCTCGCCCTCTGGCTCCCTCTAATGGTAGCATTCGGTTCGTACTGGTCTTTAATAATTGATGTGATGATGTTTCTCAAATCAACAAGAACAGAAACAGAAAGAAGAAGTACTGAGTCCCACTGTACAGATAGCGCGACTATCTGTATTGTTTGGAGTGTGGTGTTTTTCAAGGGGTTTGTGAAATCTAAATCTATCCGCACTGTTGTGTGTTTGTTTTCAATGAATCGATTTTGTGAGTTTCCTTATTTGTGGTTTTGAAGTTTTAATTAATATCAATTTGAAATAAAGCTATATATATATTGTACTTAGTTCCACTGCCTGGTGATCTGCAACTGTAATAAACCAAAATGTCTTTGAGTCCAAAGGGACATCTTCAAATATCTTGTTGTATTTTTTCCAGAATTCCAAACATATTCATTATAATGTCAAGAAACGCGTCAGATGCTTTTACTGGACATATACTGTATATAGACAAATACAGGAAAATGTTAGGAACATTAATGTCAATTTTAAAGGTAAAACTTATATTTGAGTTAGGATTTACTTGATTAATCACCTCTCAGATACATTCAGAATTTACTAAGAAGTAAGAAATAGCTGATTTCTATATCTAAAAAAAAATATTTTCGCATATTTATTTATTATACAGTTTTCCATTTATTTCACAATTACTGTGATGTGAAAAAACATTTCGTCTTATTTGTAAGTAGAGGAAAAACCAAGGTAAAAAATTACCATTATTTCCACAACTCAAATTCATATGAAAATCTCACAGCTGCTGTGCGTGTTAATCTCCAATGGACAGATCTTAGTACTTAACCGCAACAAACCCTTTTGTGCGCCCTACAGGCGAAGTGGGTTGGACCGCAGGATCCGGCCTCACTGGTTGAGGCTGCAGGTTGACGACAACTGGGTTTGTTTGGCGATATTTCAACTCGCGTCTCATCTGACACCAGGAGCACCACATGCAGACACTGGAAACCATGATGTCTTTCAAGAGAGTTCCCTGCAGAAAAAAACAGAGTGCAGATTATGCCGTTTTTATTGTATCCAAAAAAATAGGGGACCCCTTATGTCTTAAGGCCTCATATTAAATTAGATTTAGTAGAAATTGGGTATTAGTTTTTGCGCAGAATCATTTTGTAATTATTCCCTCATGGTTTATGAGACATTGGCATTGACGTTTAAGATTGTTTTTTATGAATGTTGCTGCCATGACGAAGATCAAATGATCAAGTTTGGCCAAGTTGTCAAACCACTGCTCTACTTTATCTGAGGACGTAGAAGAAAACATGTTCAACTCGCTCTACAGACTGAGGTCACACTGCACTGCGCTCACTGACTGCTTCATTAAAATTCTTCACATACACATTTACACTCCCTGATACCGATTGCCCCCCATACTACTCTCTACGCCCTTCTATTAATGCACATACGAGGTTTAAGAATAACTAAAAGAAAAACATGAATCCATCCATCCTAAGTTTGACGACTTTTGGATTATCCTTTAAATTGTTCTTCTAGATTCCATACCTCGATGCCGTACTTGTAACGTACAGCAACCCTCAGTGACAGGCCAGCAGGGGGGATGCAGCATGGTAATCCACAGCATGCTGTGCAGGCGGGGGTGCATATGTCGCACATTGGGAGACAAGGGTGCTGCCCAAACTCTTCTGAAACCGAGCAGGCATTGCAGCAGCAGCACCAGAAGCCATTGCAGCCTGAAAAACAAGAGTTGTAATGTTGCTCTACACAACAACCAAAAAAAAACGAACCACACGACCCCAACGTGTACATCGTGACTTTCAGGAGCTCTTACAAAGTTTTGTGTCGTCACAGCATTCAAAGAGGTCACTGCTCCACTGGGTCCTGGGATATGCCATTGGCTGCTGCATCTGAACCTGTCAACACACAAACAACCTCTTTTCAAATTTTAACAACACACATTATTCACACCCTTAGCTTACGACTGCAGTTATAGTTTATTCGCTGGATGAACACAACAGCAGGGACGAATCACAGTCTGTTAATCTATAACTCATCTGCATTTCAAAATTAGGCTTTAAAATTGAGTCAAACTTTCTGTAATGCTACTTTATATTTGAATTTGAGGATGAACGCATCTATTTCTTTTTTTGCTCCGGAAATAGCCGGGAGTCCTACCTGTCCAAGCCGGGAGTCTCGCTGCCACTCAGGGACGCTCTGAGGGAATAAGTCTTGTCTGAGAAGTGGCATCCGAGTCATGCTGAGAAGAGGAGCACATAACAATGTGGCAGAACCAGACGTAATCAAAGAGAGGCTATGATCGCGGAAGCCCATGCAGGGAAAAATAAGTTGTTGCACAGATTTTACTGTAAAGCAGGTGTGGCAGAGCCTGATTCGTCTCCTCTGCACTCGGCTGCCTTGCACTCAAACGCAATGTTTCTGTGTCATAAAGATATTTCAACCAACAAAATATAAATATAAAACATCATAATCCCACAATTGTTTTGGACTAAAAGCCAAATGATCTGTGTGATGTGTCATCTGCTTTCACATGAATATCCTCCTTGATGTTTTTTTCCCCAAGATAAGAAGAGCAAACAAAAGAATGAACATATCACAGAAATCTCCATCAAGGGTGAAGGACAACTGCTGCATAAGCCAAAGAGATGACATGACATAAAATGTGCTTACTTTGAAGATACCACTTTCCAATTCAGATATTGTACAATTAATTAATAATTTAATATTGTAAATTTAAATTTCTGCATTTTCCAATCAAGTGCCTCCATCTTTCCGCAATCTCAGATTTCTCTGTATATAAAAGTTGTTTAAATGTCATAGGAAATAATCTCAATCAAATTTCTTCAACTCAAGATGACAGAGTTCTTTTTTAGAGTATTTTTGCATTTCCGAGATGAATCTTTTAGTCGGGGCCTAAATCGGATTAAGTATGGGAGACAATTGAAGTTATATTAGTTTGTATTACCAGGTATATGTCGGTGGCTGAGCAGCAGATTCCTGGCAGCTGTTGGAAGGCCCCGCCCAACAGCTGCCAGGAATCGATACCTGAGGTATTTTAATGGAATTAAGGGGAAGCACGTTGCTCAGCTTGTTCTCTGCACTAAAGGCACAAGTAAATTAAAATGTATTATATAATAAACACGTTACAACTTATATAAAAAAAGCAAAGAGAAAGAAAATGTGGTGCGTTGTCAAGTAAATTATGCGTTTTGTGTGTATTGTGCTGTATTAGTATATGTTTTTTTTTCTTAAATTGCAGGACATAAAGTAACACATAGCGAGACAAACAGAGAGACCAGCTGCTTCCGAACCACTTTGGAATGTTGACCCTCAACTATTCATGTGTTGTCGTGCTTATAGTCTAACTGGTTTATCTGTTGTCAAGTGATTATAAAAGATACAGTTTAGTTGCTTAATTTATCATATTTTTTTCTGAAACTTCTTTATTCCCAGTCACCCACACGATCAGACCTTGAGCCTTGCTTGTGTCCTCTGCTTTGTGGACTGGGTCTGTGTTGAGTGGGACCCTTCTTCAATAGATTCTATATTTATATGATTATCTTACGCTTGCAGTTGAAGTTTCTTCCTGGATACAGCCTGTTGACAGTATGAATGTTGATGTGATACCATTCAGGGATCAAGTTTTCCCTTTGTCTGTTTATTGTAACAAGGAAATATTCAGTTACTTCATTATAACCTGTTGTGGGATCACGTGTCGGCCAATGGACCTGAGCAAAGCAAAACCTGAATAATATAAAAGTTTGATCAAAAGTGCTTGTTGAGAATAACATTACCAGGATATTTCAATCATTACGTGTAGTGGATGTATAACAGATTCGAATTTTCACAATACTTCCATATAAGCTCATACACAGCACATGGTTGTAAAATAATGTTAATCGGTGTAATACCTCAAAAGGTTTTATGAATGACAGTTATATCTGTATGTTAACAGTTTTTTGATATAAAATATATTTTATTGTATTTTCCAGTGGTAAATCAAAGAAAAAATATGAAGTTTAAATACACAAGTCGTATTTCATAGTTTGTGGGATTGAATTTTCAACTTAAAATCAATTTATCAGTTTCATTGAGTGAAAACTGTGAGAAAAACACAAATGTTGTATGTAACATTTAGATTTTGCAGTATCAACTTTTGTGAAATAGCTTTGTTTATGCTACAATATCAAACAATTTTTTATGATTTTTGTTGAGATTTCCTGGTCCTGACCCAGACTCACTGATCTCTCTTTCCAAAGTTTCTGAGCAGGCCCCGACCTTCCAACCAATCAGAGTAGTCCAGAGTATTTAAAGTCCCATACTATCCGTCCTCATGTGAAGGAGAAAGATCTTGTAATTGTTTTCTTCTTGACCAGTTGTTTGGGAACTAGTGTCTCCAGGAGCCTCTTCACTAGATCCAGTCGTCCTGCTCGGATCAGGGCCTTGGATAACTCTGTGACCTCTGCCGTCTGAGTCCTGTAAAGGCACCTCAGCTCGGCCTTCACAATGTCATTGGGGTACCTTTCCTCTGCCTTTTGCACCCACATCTCCAGCTGGCCGATGGCAGTGCTAGGATCAGGGCCTCCTTGCATGAACACGGACAGGAGGGCCTGTAGGAGGCAGCGCAGGGCTGTGGTGTCGGTGCTTCCTGGCCTCTCTAACTCCACGGCCTGTTTGAAGCAGTCGGCTGCGTTCTGATCCTCGCCCTTCAGATGGAGGCAGCGTCCTCTGAGCACATGCAGGTCTGGCAGGCTGTCGCCCAGCTCAAACTGCAGGGCGTGCGACAGACTCACCAACGCACAATTCACCGCTGCCTCGTCCACCAGAAGGCTCTCCTGGAGGGCGTCCACACCCATGTAGTAGTACACCTTAAGAGGAAGACAATCATTTGAAAACCCTTGCTCTATATTGCTCCTTCTATATTGCTCCTTCTATATTGCTCCTTCTTTGTATAAACTGCTACCTGTGCCATCTCGAGGTGAGTCCGCAGACATGGACGTACACTCAGGACCTTGTCCAAGTCCTTTCTGGCCTCGGTCAGCAGCTGTCGGTCTGGGATTCCACCTTGACCACTCTTGGCCTTCTCTAGGTCCCTGATGTAGAACATCATATTGATCTGAAAAGAAGACATTTATCAATATTTGTCTAGTGCAATTTATTGACATCTCATCTCCACTGTGTGTTCAGTTTAAATCAAATGAAATTCTCAGTCATCAAAGGGATTTAACAGGGTGATCGACTTATGCTTGTCAGCTCGGTTCTGGCGTGGACTTGGAGAGTTAGAGCTGCGTTACCTTGGCCCGGGTGCAGTAAGCCTGCCAGTTGAGCTCTGGGTCTGGCAGCACATTTAAGGCCATGTTGCTGATCCCTGTGGCCATCTCGTGTTTGTCCAGCAGAAAAAAGACCTTGGCCAGAAGGTTCAGGATGAATGCATCATCACTGGCCATGTTTATGGCCTGAAGACACAGAGAGATAATGTTATGGTGGAGCACATTCAGCATCAAGGTCTAGATTCTAGTCTATAGTGCATAAGTAATGATTTTACACTGTTAATCCGTTTCAATGTAGAGATATAATTAAGTTTGAATATCTGAAAGAAACAAGCTGGAGAAGTGACGAGGCTCAGCTAACAAATAATCCTGCTTGGTTCAGAATTGATTACGGATATCTCAAATTACAAACAGTAAAGGTGACCTGCTGATGTCAGGTGAACTTACGGTTCCATAGCAGGACAGAGGATCAGAGGCGGAGTATCCACAGTCGTGTATGGACATGGGCACGGTGGTGAAGTCGTCCTTCCTCTCCAGCAGGATGCCGATGTAACACCAGGCCAGAGCTGAGGACACAGATCAGGAATCCAAATTTATCATGATGAAAAGGATACAGGAACATTTGAAAACATACTGCTGGTTTCTACTTAAAAATCATGCGTGGATTAAATGCGTCTCTGCTGTTTTGATGTAGATGTATATGTGATAGCAATTGAAAAACGTCCTAAACAGACCTTTATGTTGCGTTTTCTCCGATTTCAGTGTTTCGTTGAGAAGCTTCAGTCCCTTATTGAAATGAGAGTGTCTGGAGTACTCTGAGTCCTCTTTGGTCTTTACTATGTCGTCCAGTCTGCGGCGATATGAAACAAAACAACGTGGGGAACATTAAATATTAAATAATGCTGATGATGATTGTAAGAGTCTTTTTGCGTCAGTCTTGTACCTTATATAGATGGTTGCCATTTTAAAATACCAGCTTCGTTTTTCCTCCTTTGGTATCTGTAAAACACCAATAGTGATAATTAATGAGAGAATTCAAATTACCTTTAGTTTGCAGGAATAGCAGGAATAAAACTGACAACTTGATTTAGAAGAAACGTTACTTTAAATTAAGTTTCACATTAAAAAAATCTTAACTGAGCTGTATTTGTTATACTATTTGCCATTATCTGTGTGTGTTTCTCACCAGTTGTCCCCCATAGTCCAGGGCTTTGTTGTACAGCTGTAGTGCGGCAGTCAGCCTCTCTCTCAGGTCGTCCTCGCTGTCCAGCTCCACATCGTATGGATGAACGTAGGCCTGTTCCGCCAGGCAGCGGGCCGCCAGTACCCTGGTCTCCTCCTGACTGGCCTCTCCAGCATCTAGCCCCATGAGGTGGGACACTTTCTCCACACACTCCCCTGCGTCCAGCTCCCTGCCCAGCTTGTCGTACACGTAGCCCAGGTTGGCCCAGGCGTTGAGGTTCCCAGGGTCTTCTCTGCAGATGCTTCTGAAAGAGCCGAGATACACAGAGCATTAGTGTGCTAGTTAAACAGCATCCTGCATATAGGACTCATTTACCACCTGATTATGTGACAGGGTTAATAAGAGGTCAGGATCATTCTTCATTCTGCCTTTTTACATCAACCAAGGAGGTTTGTCGGTTTGTTTGTTAGCAAGATTGCACTGAAACAACACAACATGTTTCCACGAAACTTGGTTGAAGGATACGATATGTGTCAGAGAAGGACCCATTGAATTTTGGTGCGGATCCATATTTTCTTTTGTTTTAATTTCTTTAGGATTGAGCAAGATGGTGTTTTTCCATTTTTTGTCTGTTTTTCCCAGGGTTCAATTCCTGGATCTTGATGAATTAAAGGGAACTGATATCCATGAGTGTGTGCCATATAGTGCAAATAACCCATGAAAGTTTGGTTTGGATCATGGTCCACTTTCTTTAACATTACAAGGTGTTTACATGTTTGTTGATTTCACAGATAATAATTCCTGAATCTTGTAACTGATATGTGTGAGAGTGAGCAATAGTCCAAAAACCCGGCTCTAGTAAATCTAAAAGTGGTTTCATAAGGAGAATGTTGGACCTTTGCTGATGAATCAACTTTACTGAGAGACCCTCTAGTTATGGCTTCAGGCATTCAGTATTTATGTGGGTAAGCTTATGAAGGTGTGAAATATATATAAAAGAGAAATGTGTCTTTTTTTGTTTATCAGATTGCTGCAAAAACCTGAAGAACGTGCTACTCGTCAAAATCACCTCAGGGTTTAGAATGTTTAAAAAATAATGACAATCGTCTTTTATCACCTAAACGTCTCCTCGGCCATGTCCAGCTGCTCCAGGTGAAACGCCAGCAGACCCAGGAGATTCCGGACCGCGTACTGCAGATGTCCAACTTCAGCCTCCAACTCTCCACGCAGGCTCTCCTGCTTCAGATACGTGTCCCTGTGTCGCAGCCTCACCGGCCCGACAGGATCACAGTTGAGACTGAGCTTCAGGTGGAAGTGTCCGGGGAGATAGTCCATGTCGTCCATGAGCGACTCTATGTCGTCTGCGTTGTCGGCCTCCATGTTCTTCTACTACCCCCCTCTCCACCTCCTCCACCACCTGTTGTTTAAAAAACCCTTAAGATATAAAATGAAAATCTTGTTTTGTTTGTATTTCACCGAGGATCCTGATTCCTTTTTACTTCTGAACCTAGCGATCGTTCTACTGCAGCTTCATTTACCCAGCCGCTCTTGTCATCCTGCTGCGGACAGGTAGAACAGGTTAGGTTTGGGAGTGACTACTGGGTGTCAGTGGTTCACAGGGTTTTACTTAATGTTTACACATTATTATATCAAGTCCCTCTTCTGACCCTCATTCAGAACATTCTTGGGAACCACAAACACATAACATCTAGTAACCTCTCTTTAATTTTCTTTTTAAAAAATGTATTTATTCACTTTATGACCTATTTTTCAGAGTAAGAACATTAGCAATTAACATTCCTTCAAGTCCTTTCTGACAGGATGATATTACTTCTTTATTTATGTCTTGAATTTTGTAAAAAGAAATGTATTGAAGCTTTGTTTTGGTGAATGTTTCAGCTGTTCCCCCCCTCCTACCTGTGTCCAACACAAGAATGTGAACTTTCAGGCTCCGTGTGACACAGAGGAACACTGAAGAAAACTGAATCAGTTTGGCTTAATGTCAAGATTTAAATTGTCTTTCAAAAAATAAAGAAATGTACTTAAGACATGGCAGCAATTAGTGACTGTGAATCAACATTATCCTGTAAGTCACAATACTATCTGGGAACATCTGATACAAACAGGAAAAGAGCACTTTTGTTTCTAAAGGCTAACCTACATGCAATCTCTTCTATCAGATGGTGAAACTGTGTTATGACAAACCTGACTGACAGTGGAACAAAGGGAAGAAGCTGTTGAGTGTTGCAAGCACCAATAATTCAGAGTCTCAACACGTGAGGGACCTGGAGTGAAGCAATTCAAAGAAAGATCACCTCTCTTGACTCTATATAAAGATGCAGGACTTGTTTCCTTTTCCTCTCACTTTTCAGAAATGAAGCCAAAATATAACCCATACGAACGCCGCCATCTTGGACATTTGGGCTGTATAGCAGTCAACCAATCACAAATCAGTCTCAGCTGTCAATAGTGATGTTTCACCCCATTTTCATAGTTTCAAGTAACAAATTAAAAGCAAACTTAAAATGATGACAACATACATGGTAAGAATTATATAAAATCAGCCCACCACCAGGGGGCGATTGAGACCCTTTGGCTTTATTTTCGGGGATGCAGTCATATCATCTATATGTTTGTGAAGGAATGAAAAACCCATAAAGACGTTAATGGTTCCAATAGAAAATACATCTCTATCCTAGTAGGTGGGTGGTGGGAGGATGGCTTGATGAGTCATGTGTTCGTATTGGAAAAATGACTAAACACAACTGTACACTCTCTCCGTAAACACACAAAGGCCTCAGTTACAAAATATGTATTTACTGTGGTTCTGCTTCCGAGCAGGTCGTCTCTCTCTCCACTTGCACCATGTGGGGGTGTGCAGCACATCTGAAAATATTCTCTCTATACAACCGTTGCCATGGTGGGCATCATGGACACCGGGCTGACTGCATGGCAACGTAATGATTACAGATGCTTGTCTGTGCGGTTGTGCACTCTCTGAGCTGAAGACAGGATTTCAATAGAAAAAAAAAGCTCCAATTTAGATGATAGACGTTGCATTCCATGAACTAAGAGACAAAACAAAGGTATTATGGGGTGTTGACCCTAATAATCCCTCAAGCCTTCACAGCTCTCTCCTGTAAAGTGGGATTAGTGTACGTGTCCCACATTCTGGTAAAGGTCCTTCGGCTTGATACCTAACCCCTTTTTAACCTACTTAATTGTTTTGGTGTCTGTCTTAACTCCTGGCACAAACAATCTACTGTGGGATGTGAACACATGTTTGACACATGATAGGAAAATAGAGGATCCCAATTGTCTAGTTGCGTTATTTGAAATCTGCACCGACCACAGGTTGATAGTAAGTGTCTCAAACCTGCCTTCCAAATTACAAAGGTAGAGGTTTCATTTTTATATATTGATAGACCTTTCAAGCCAACTTTTTTTTAAATATATTATCAAAAACTTTCAAACTAATCAAACATTCATGCAACTACTAAGTTTCAAATTAAAGTAATGAAATACGACCCAATGCAGTGCTGACTGTCCCACATTGATAATTTGATATATTTGGAAGCAGCTAGACTTAAGATTACATACAGGCACTGATTTGTGAATGCAGGTTAATGGGGTCCACTCAAGACCCTGCATCAAAGTCCCCTGCACTCCATCCCTGCAGAGACATGACATTGACATTGACAGGAACCTAGCTGTGAATTTGGGGGCCCCTCACGAGATGTGACACGGAATACAAAGGGGATCATAGGATCAGAGGGAAGCCTCATTAATATCAGTCTCTATATTTTGTACAACCTAATCCTCACTCTTAGCTCAGGTCTGCGGTTTATTTACACCTTTACAATCTTTGTGTTACACTGCGACACAGCACTGATAAGATTGGAGGGGTTTGACAGTTCAATATATGTCTGAGAATCCAGGCTTTATGCCATATCAGACAGACCAGGTCGGCCTTAATCCACTTCAGATCCAGATTTTTTGAGCTATTGTTATTTAACACAGATGTTCAGCCAGACGTTGCTGCAGATTCCCTCCTTATCTCTCTTTCCCCCCCTGAGACGCACTGGTACGTTCAGTCAGAGCTCGTAGGGGATAACTCTTCTGCCTCCCGGAGCCACTGCTTCACAGTTGCCTACCTCTGTTCTCAGTCAGCTTCCCCTCTGGCGTCCTCAGTACTCAGAGTGAAAAGCATCTCTTCTGCTCTCTGGACACATTCACTGACTGCAAATCACACCACTGAATGTCTCTTTGTTGTGTCTCTGTGTGTAACCAGGACGCATCATCTACAGGAAATCTACAGGAGTTTTGACTGATGGTGTTCTTCCATCATAATAATGTGGGATGTCTATTTCAGTGTGTTAGTCTGTGGACTAAGTTGAACAAGTCCTCTTCTAGGTCCTCAGATTAACTACAGCAGTGGCTGGCAACTGGGTCAAACTGGTTGTTGTGTTGCTGCAATGCTTTATATCGAGCTGAATAACAGAGCTTTTATTTTGAAAAGCTGTTAATTTGGGTCTGAAGATTATGTCGCTCGCTTTACAGACATCTGACTTTGCTGATGTGCATCATATGAAAGTAGATCATTCAAACTTATATACAAGTCACACTAAAGAAGTAATGAAACAAGTGTGCTTTTATTTTATTAAAAACATTGATGATAAAATCTCCATTGCAAATAAACCATGTGGGATGAACACAACGTTTTCTCACTCTGCACCATAGGCTGTTAAAATAAAAACACAAACAATACAAAGTGAAAGTTTATTGTAGAACTGTTCGAGGAAGACTCACTAATGACAAGGAATAATTCTAAAGTAGCTCCAGACAAAGGGGAAAAAACTACGCTCACCAGGCACCTTATTGAATTCGACCTCTATTGCTGCAAACAGTTGCCAATATGATACGTCAGCCCACAGATCCAAAAACCACAGGCTTTGACCTCATGTGTTATGGCAGCTGTGGTGCCTGTGGTTCAGTAGGAGGAGATCTAAGCTATCGGGAGACGTTTGTCATGAAGCACTATACAACATGTGAGTTTACTGAAAGTAACGTGACGCAGAAGACTTCCTGACGCAGTACCTATCTCAGTTGTAAAGTTTGACTTCACATTTGGCTGCGAAAGATTAAACTGAGTAAAAGATTTGTTGTTGCCTGGATTTATTTGCATTGCTGGATGTTGTATGTTGAATGAATGTTGAATGGAGATGTGCACGTGAAGCTTCAGCATTAGAGGACGACCTGTAATTGATGACCACAACAAACAGGGTCTTTTTTTGTCTTAGCTGTCAATCGTGACATATCACACCATTTTTGTAGCAGAATAATTACGAATGAAAACCAAACGTACACTTTTACACTTGAACAAACATCAGTGTGATAAGAACATTTCATTTGACATGTACTTTGACTTTTTAGACTTGTCAATGTCCCATCCATTAACATAGAGGAGGCAGGGTTTAGTATTAGTTCTGCAGCCGCCTACCAAGTGGGGATAAAGATGCTTTGGCTTCACTTTGGGAGTTGTCATCCATCTTTACGTGATCTAAAAGTAAATTATCTGCTTATAGTGTGTGTTATAAGTGGTATGGGCTTCATTGAACATCTGTGTGACACGAGGTTTGGAAGTTTACAGAGCCATTTCACGTCTCAAGTCTTCGGTGAAGTGTCTCTCCCTGGATATTCAAAAAATGTCTTGAATGCAGGGAGGTGGGGCTGAGACGCGCCTACCTACATTGTCTAGCTACCACTCCAGTTGCAACACACACTTCACGACAGAGATGTTGCCTGACGATGAGTCTTCTCGCCTCCGGAGTTTCTTTATGTTTAAAACTACTGTCGCCTCGAACTGCTTCAACGGCCGACACAGGTGGCATAGCTCTGAAAATGGGAGCCGCTTTCCACTTTCCCTGGCAGGGGTACCACCCACTCTAGATAAGAGGGTGTTAACTTTCTTTAATATAGATGTCAGGACGTAGAGATCTCCCTAATGGTTAACTCTCTATATTTTCTCTGTGAGAACTAAGCGTCAGGAACATTCCGTGCTGCCTACGTGACTCTTCAGGTGACTCACGACTACAGAGCCGAGACACGACAAGCAACGCAATGTTGAAGGACTGTGTCTCAATCGCAAATACATGAGAAATTAACAAACTCTTAAAATCTTTATCAGTTGTTGTCAAAGCATCGGCACGTCAATACTCGATTATTATAGATATTAACTCTGTGTGCACAACTTATTAAACTCTGACACCACAGTAGAGTTTTTGTAGAAATGTGATAATGATTGTATTTTAAAAAACACAATTACTACATTCATAAAAGAGTTATAATTTAGTTGTGCATTTTCCCTTCAACACCCAGAAGCAGCGTGTTTCCGTGTTTTATTGTGGAAGAGACGACCGGATCCTGCTGGGTGTTCCTCTGCTCTCTTCACACTGAGGATGGGGTCTCCTCCTCACTCCCACTCCGCTGCGGCTGCTGGTCGCTGTCATGGTTCAGGTGGAATCTGCGCAGCGCAGCTCGCTGTCAGTGTAGAGACACATCTGCACCACAGCTGTTTCCCACAGGACAACAACCACTGGGAGGAAACCAGTATCTCTCTCCCAGTGAGTTCACTTCATCTTCATCACTTTGTTGCGACTTGATGCAAGATGATGATGAGGATGATGAAGGTGGAATGAAAGCAGACATTCATCAGCTGGAATAACAACAACAATGGTGCTGTCAGGCTGGTTCTGCTGGAGCCGCATGTGATGCCACTCAGTCCCCGGAGGCAGTGACTCCAGCGGCGGCTTCCGACCAGCGAGGAGGACGTAATCCTCTCGGCTCCCTGCGGATCTTTTCTTCGCCTCTGGCTCAAGTCGCACACTTTATCCACGATGGACGAGGGAGCCGCCTGCGAGGCCGTCCCCGATCTGAGAGACATCGAGGCGAAGATCGGCCGGAAGACCCCCGAGGGACTGCTCAGGTGTCTGCGGGAAGAGGCGTCCTCTCTCCGGGGAGACGCCAAGCTGGCAGCCGCGCACGACTCCGGTGCCAAGGAGACGGGGAGGAAGAGTTTGGATGAGAAGATCAGGAAGCTGAAGATGGAGATGGTAAGTGTGTGTCTGTGTGTGTGTGTCTGCTTGTGTGTCTGTGTGTGTGTGTGTGTTTAACATCTCTGCAGCAGATTACTTTATCATGACTCAGGCACAAACAGCAGCAAAGTGCAGGAGACTGAATAACATCTGTTGTAAGGTTAACCCACAGATTATAGGTATATGTACTGTATATACAAATATCTACAGTTTATATAACTAGCTGGAGCAAGACCGATATATTTGCTTGACCGATAACATTGGTCGATATGAGTCTTTCACATATTGGTATCTGCGTTTTTTTTTGCAGAGACGATAACTTTTATTTTACAGAAGAAACAATACGGGAAAATAAGTATTTTCTTGGCTCATGTTCTATTCACACAGCTGGGCACATTTGTTCTTTCCTTTTATTCGTAGGTATTTGTAATCTACCTACACAACTAAATCTATCCATCTGTCTTTATGCGGAACCCAAGTGTATTGTTAACTGCCCGAGAAAGTGCACTGTCGATTTTAGTGAAGTTTGAACAAGCGATACGTTTATTATTACTAAAAGTAGGTTACGGTAGAATTCGCAGTTGAAAACTAAATGTGTCCATGCTCCCTCTGGTGGACAAATGATGTAATGACATTGTAATCAGTGATATTTATAACTTTAATCGTCTCGAGTGATAAAACTTGACGACTCCTCGATCTCCCTCACTGACTCATTGAAGCTGCTCGTCACCATGCCAACCGCTGCAGACGGCTGTGGTTGCTAGGGAACGGAGTTGACGATCATGGGCCTCTATCCTGCGGTGATGTCACTTCTCGTCCTTTTGTCAGGTGGTTATCCTCCCCAATCACAACATTCATATAAATCTGTTTTTATCATCTACAGCGTCTCTTCTCTCTGTTTATACTGGGCCTTGATTTTGGTGTACTCTGTCTGTGGATGTGACAGATGCATCGCCATGAATGAACCCCCCCACCCCCAAAACAAAGCAAGGTGTCTTGTGGGAGTTAACTGTTTACATCCCAAAACACATGATCTGATTCTTACTTCACGCCAGCTTGCGGTCATGTGGTATGCGTTCTTCAAGCACGTTAGTATGGACTGGGATTTAAACTGGGATGGAACCAAACCACTTGTGTGGACAGGGACCTTCTCATCAGGCCTTTAATTGAATTTCGCGGCTAAAGATAAAATCATTAGGCCGTCACATGGGACTCAAAGAGGATTTAACTGTTGTAACCTCCAGACAATGATGTCAGCCAGTTTCTAAGAGCATATCTGACCAATGAGCACAGTTTGGAGTTTCTATAAATCTGTCCAGGAGCAGACTGATTAAAAAGTGTTAGACATGAATCAGTCTGCGAAGGAGGGAGGAGGATTGAGAGAGAGAAGAGATACTGATAAAGGGCTACTTCCTGACCGTGGGGGATTGAAGCCTCCAGCATAGAGCCGGGCTCTGTGTGTGAGTGTGTGTGTGTGTGTGTGTGTGTGTGTGTGTGTGTGTGTGTGTGTGTGTGTGTTTCATTCATCTGTGAGAGTGGTGTAGTGTAATGAAAGTGCACAAGAAGAGTCTGAGCATTGCACTTTAATCAGAAATCTGCTTAGTAAGATGTGCAGTAACACGTGTACAGTGTCTGCAGAGTAATACTACCTCACTCACTCACTCACACACACACACACACACACACATACACACACACACACAAACACACACACATAGAGGAGTGAGCCAATATCCGCTTCTTTATCTCACTTCGCTTGCACCTTTACGTTTGTGTGAATGTATTTTGTGTTCCTCATTCATCTGTTGTGTCTGTGAGCGCACATCATGCTGATGCACGGCTGCAGCCTCTAGGATCAAGGGTGTGTGTGTGTGTATGTGTGTGTGTGTGTTTGTGTTCCATATTGTCCTCTGTCACCAGCAGGAATGAAATGTTGCTCTGCTTCTTGTTACCTGTCAGGACAAAACAAGACGTTCTGCTTTGTTTCCCCCTCCTCCCTCCTCCCTCCTCCCTCCTCCCTCCTCCCTCCTCCCTCCTCCCTCCTCCCAGTGAACGTTAGACAAGAACAAACAAGTTGCTTTTACCTTTTACTTTAAACTTCATATACGACAACATCTGATGTAAAACACACTGATGTAAGATTGGATTACAAAGCCAGAAGGGACTCTTGGTTCCCATCTTTAACACATAAAGAACCTTTTGAAGTCTTTGCCTTATGTCTCTAAAGGAAATACTGTGACTAATAAAGAAAACAGTTTCGTGGTAACATGATGCTCCGCAGAGAACTTTCATCTCCTTGGACTGAGGGGGAATTGGCCTCTTCAGTAATTTAGTGTATTTTGGAAAAAAGGAAATCTTTTAGTTTCAAACAGTTGCAGTGACTCAGTAGTTAAACCTACTGGCTCATTATGATAATTCTGGAAAAACAACTTACTGTAAACAACTAGAATGACTCGCATCCTTCCCCTATCATAGATATTTGTCCTCTAAGTACTTTTATTTTACATGTCCCTGTATGCGACCCCTGTTCCTGATCCACACCATAATGTAACAGGCTCTTCCCTGACTCATACCACATCCTTCTTCCATTTTTCGTGGTTATATATCACGTAGCTTCTGTGTAATCCTGTTCACAAACAAAAGAGGAAAAAATAGTCTCCTTGGCTTAGGGGACAGAGAAAATACCGAAGTTTTCGTAAGTATTTACTGGCATTTCACTAATTGATGCTTCATTGATTCATTGTACTTCCCAAACAAAATGTCATCCTTATTCTAGACATGATTTATAGAAGTAATGAAAGATGAAGATGTGATGCCGTGTGACGTCTGCCTCTCGTACTCTGTCTGACTCTCGCTGTGCATATGTCTCACTCAGTTCAGTTTACACACTCTACACTCATCTAAACAGATTTACTGGATGCAGAGACGCTCCTTTAAAACCACAGACGACTGCTAGTCTGCCAGACACGCACATGCAACCACAGACACAGACACACACACACGCACACACGCACTACCTGCTGCTTTGTACATTTTATTCATGCAGCAGCACCACCTGCATTTCAAACCATCGAAGGGCAAATGTTGTGTCTCTGCCAGGAAAACGTCACTCTCCCTTTTTCTTCCTGTTCAGTTCCCCGTCCCTCGTCCCTCTCTCTCTCTGTCGTTCACCTCTGGGCAGATGAATGTCAGTGCAAAGTCAGCTTTGGGTGCAGAGCTGAACTGAAGCTGAACCGATTCAATCTTCTCTCTCTGTCTGGCTCCTCTGGCTTTATCTCCTCACATATGATGTCAGGGCAGGACTATCTAACTGAACTACTGTTGAACAAGCGGAGCTCCTTTATTCTTCCATCACGTCTAGTTATCTGTGTTTCATCTCCTCTCTCTCTCTCTGTCTGTGTTTGACCAGGAAAACCTGAATGAACTTCTCAGGTTTCACAGCAGCTGGAGCGTTTATTTGTTTATCGACCGCATGAGAGGAGATTCTCAATCAGGGGTTTTACACTAACTTTCATCATGTTGTGTCGTCACTTGTTTGTCAGTTTTAATAAAGATAGATGGACAATGGGGAGAGTTGGAGTTTCCTGACCCATGCAGCATCCTTCCACCAAGATTTTATAATATCCTTCCAGAGGTTTTTGTGTAATCCTCCTAGCAACAAACAGACAAAATGAAATTCAAACCATGTAAAGTGAAACACCTGTACCTTATTTAAAGAATCCATTGGCAAGTTTTTCCAGTTTATGCTTCATCTCATGAAACATTTAATCTCAGTTTAGTCCAGATTGGACTGTACAATGAAACCCTGCAAGTTTCCATCCAAAATATAAGAGAGGGAACAAGATGATGCCTTGGAAAGAAAAAGCTGGAAGTGCAATGGACCCAGAGACAGAAATGACAAAATGTGACAGAACTAGAGAACAAAGAGGACGGGTAGATTCAGAGATGAGAACAGACAGATGGAGCTGCAGGGGCGTCCTGCTGCTGTCGGACGGAGACCGGAGGGACACTGCAGGGACGCCTTATGTCTGCAGAGCGCCCGGGGGCTCGGTCTGGAAGGTGAAACGACAGACAAGTGACACCAGAGGACACGAGATAGAGAGGGGGCAAGACTGCGTTTACTGTTGTGTGTATGGGAGGACGCCTGTGTGTGTGTGTGTGTGTTTGTGTGTGTTGGTGCTGGCAGTGATTCAGCAGTCTGGGAGGTGGCTCTGTGACATTGAGAAGCTGTTACTGCCTCATGAGAGACTGCGTCATGGATCAGGCTGCAGTTGAGCACACGTCATCAGGATGTGCTGGATCATGAATGACCGGATCGTCTGTGATGAGACACTTGAGTCTGTCAGAGCAGGATTTAAACCGAGCCCCTTGATTTTGGCACATTAAACAGAAAACTTGTTTACTAGAACATCCAAGATAAAGAATAATTCAGCTTCATTGCAACTGGTGATTGATTTGCATTGTGGTTTATGGTTTGGATAACATTGCAATGACCAGAATAATTGTTGAGTGCATTGCTCAACTTGAGACTGGGTGTAAACAAGCCAACAATGTTGTTCTTAATCCAGATTAGAATGAACCAGTGCCAAAACCAATGGTCTGTGTAAATGCTGGCTGCAGCTTTTCTTTCTGAAACTGTGAAAGGGACCTGCAGTAATTCATCTGCAGCAAGTGAAGACCTGCTGCTGGACCCGGTCCACAGAACCCTGAAGCTGCACCACCACCGCTTCTGCTGTTCAGCTGTGTGTTCAAACATCAGTGAAGCTTGACTCAGTACACAGAACCTGAGGTGCAGAATCGACAATGTCACCTGCTCTGATGAGTCCTAGCTGCCGCTGCTATGTGCCGGTCGCCTGTTTACTCAATGTATTATTAAGAATCGCACGTGTCCACATCCCACTGTTCTCCCTTGGGCTCTTATTAAGACACAGGCCAAGTGTGAAGCAGAAGGTTTGGTGGTTCAATCCCAGTCTTCTAAGATACTGAACCCCTAATTTACCCTTCTCATAGAGAAAGGGCTGCACGTAGATGATTAAGATTAAAATACATTTATTTAACACATGCACAGACATGCACAGACACACTCATGCAATATTAGGGAAATTTAACCTCAGCTTTTAACCCATCTGGTGCAGGACACACAGAGCAGTGAGCAGCCATGTACGGCGCCCTGGGAGCAGATGTTGGGGGAGTAAGGTGCCTTGCTCAGGGGCACTAGACAGGGTAGGGAGACTCTTGGATTTTTGGACAAATCAATCCAGGTTCATCTTTTGTTGTTTCTCCGTGGAGTCAAACCAGAGACGAACCAGAGACCTTTTCTGCCCCTAGTCCAAGTTTCTGCCACTAGTCCACCGCCGTATGAATGTGTGTATGACTGTAAAACTGTATTGTAAAGTGCTTTGAGTGCTCATGAAGACTAGAACAGTGCTTTCTAAATACAGACCATTCACCAGACCATATATAGAGAAATAGTTATAAGGCCACGGTTCGGAAAGTAAGGCCCAGGTTCCAGAAACTTAATCGTTTGACTTCATCAGGCCATGTGTTATTTGACAATGAGAAATATCCTGTTTGAAGATGAGAGCATCTGGAGTTATGCTTGTGGTTTTGTTTCTCTTTGCTGTTGTTGCTGGGAAGACAAATTATGTCTTGTTGTTGGAAAATATGTGTCAATTGTGCAGCAGCTGTTGCCCCAATTTGTGCGTCTGGTGTGATCATGTATGAGCACGATCTCAGCCAGGAGCTCACCAAGGTTCATTGTCCTAACATGTGAAGCTATATCACTGACCCACAAATGAAAGAGCAGATATCTTAACAAAATATCCATAACTTAAAGAATCAGAAGAAGCTTAGAGCTGAAGTGTAGTTCAGGGAAGTCGGGGCGTCCTGGTATCGTCTTGGTCTCTGAAAATTCCTTCTGCTTTAAAATACATAAAACGACAGTAGCTGTCACTCAAGTGTTACCATCATTCATCGTGTCTGGGTGTGTAACATCTGCTCCACACACATGGATGTATACATGTAGAATGAGCTGAGCAGCATTGTTTTTTCTATTATTCTACTTTATATATGTGTATATATTTTAGATGACTTATTGTTACAATACATACAAAATAGAGAATATGAACAATTATTATTAGAATTTCCTCAAATGTTCACTAAGACTCATGGATTATGTTGATAGAATTTGGAATTTGGTGGTTGAAGGTAGCATTGATGAAATCCAATGAAATGGCTGCATTCAAATGGATTTATTAAAAATCAATGAAATCAATTCGTTTAAGGAGCGCTTTCTATAATATTGTTTGTAATGCACACACAACCACAAACACACACAACCACCCACACACATACACACACTGTTATGTATCAGATATAAGAGGCAGGAAAATGAGCTTTCCAGAATCCTGTGGCTCAGTCAGGATGTGGCCTCTTGCCCGAGGAGAGAAACTGAAATCTGCTTGGCTGTGTACTCGATGTCCGAAAAATGAGAAAAGACGATTAATGGTGTTTGAGTCCCCGAGGCTGCACAGTCCTCCAACCCCCTCATCCTGACTGCTGTCCCATTAAAACCTTTTGGCCCCAATTTGACCTTTTTTCATTTGACAGGGTCGTGTCTTTAACGAGTGTGTTTGCCTCGGCTGCATCATAACAGGTACGGAAGAAGAAGCTCCTTGTGCAGCAGCATAATGCAATGCAAGAGATTGCTGCATGAATGTAGATGCATGTAGGCGTTTTGAAATAGCATTTGCATAAAGAACATATTTACATATTCTTATTGAGTAACACAAGGAAATATGTACAATATAACAGATTTTTAACAGCACAATCACAACCCATTTTTCTCACATGTTCTTTAAGTGTGTTTAAATACAGCTTTCCCACATTAGATGAATGCAGTTGGAGAAAAGCTCGGAGCGTGGAGCTTCGTTAGCGTCGTGCCACCTCAGCGCTGACGGGCACAAAGCTACTTTTACTGCCATCCTCATTAGAGTCTGTGCCTAAAACCCTCAAACCTCAAACCTGCACCCCGCCCAACTGAATGTCTGTGTGCCAAGATGCCAGCTGGTTTACTGTCTCTCTCTTTCTCTCACACACACTGACACACACACCGACACACACACACACACACACACAGCTGTGGTTTTTGGCGATCTGCTCTTATTCATCAGGCACTCCATCTTTTCTGTGTGTAAAGTGCTGTGGAGATGGATGTACCATACGAGTGTATGTATATATATATAATCTACATTTCTTTGCCCTTCATGGGATGTTGGTGCGTTTGCATGGAGTTTGCTCTCCCCATGTGTTTGTGTGGGTTTTCCTTCCACATACAAAAGACATGCAGATTGATGTCTGGTTGTTGGAGACTCTAAATTGGTTGGGATTGCCTCCAGCTCCACAGATGGACGGATCTTTGTGTTGTCCATCAACTTGTCTTGAACGCGAGCTCAATTATAAACCATTTGCTGCTGCTGACTTTACTTAGAACAATATAAAGTCATTGATATAGATTTCCTTCTTTGTGTGAATTTAAGAGATTATAAGGGGCCGACGAGGTGAAATCATTTTTTATTTAGCTTTACAGAAAATCGTAAAAAGCAGAAAACTCAGGGGAAAACATCTTTTATATGACAATTTTTTATTTTCTACATTCTCCCATTTATCATCTTATAACTCCCCACATTTATCTTTGCAGCCTCACTGTCCTGACTGGTTCCATTCATTTCCATTCATACAAAGTTCCTTGTAGAAGAAAGAACACTGGACACTTGACCATACTTTTCTTTTGTCTTGAGCAAATACAGATAAATCATGACAGAAAAAAACACAGCTCCTATGGATGTATCTCTACCAAGAGAAATGTGGTTTGTCAGGTTTAAACAATCAATAAGTTCCTCTGTGTTTTATTGACATGACCCGAGAGAGCATTAGGAAGCTTTATAGGGAATAAGAGAGCAACACTTTGACTGAAGGGTCATCAAAGGTCTTACTAGCTCAAAGTCCTGGCACAATATATGCAGATATAAATGCTCCATTTATAGCTTGATTCTTATGACTGTGCTTCCTGTCCATTATATTTGATTGGCACTATATCATCAAGTATTATCAAGTACAAAAATCTATGTATTGATCCGATACCACGTCCTTAAAGTATATTCGTTTCACCCTCATAAAACTTGTGTAGTATTTGTGTTTGGTCTTAGAAAGGAAATCCCAAAGAGTTCAGAAAATGTAATATAATTTCTTAGTGACAGATAGAACCCTAAAGTAATGAAGAGGAAACATTGTGTGAATGAACTGAGGAATAATGAGGGGCCGAGGTCTGCAGAGATCTGCAGAGAGAGAGAGAGAGAGAGCGAGAGAGAGAGAGAGAGGTTGAGACTGAGTGTCGGTGCCATATATCACCTCCTGGCCCGGCTCTCCACCGCAGACCTCTGCTAATGCGTTCTGCGGAGGAATTTTCCATGACTGAAGCCATCTTTTTCTACTTATTCACCATCGAGCTTCTTCGGCCTCCCCTCAGACACGTCACCTTTCTGATTAATCATTTTCAGCTTCATCTATTTGGAGCGGATGACGTCGTGATGAGTAAATAAATATTTGAGCAATTGACATGACATTAGGACGATGATTTACAAAACCTTGTTTAAAGATTGTGGTGTTTTACTTTTCAAATGTGTCATAGTTTCCACTGTATCACATTTCTCTCTCTCCTAGCGTCATATTTCCTTGTTAACACGGTTAAACAGCTTAACATAATGTTCATTAACATACACGCTACCTAAACATTTTCTTTCTCATTTCTCTCTTCTGTCTTTGTGCGTTTCCACACTGCACGTTGCAGCACACTGTTTAATCGGCCTGCCAGCTTCTATGTTACTTCCAATTATGGTTATCTGAAAGGTTTATAGCATTTTAATGGTGTTTGCACTCAACGCAGGAGCCAACGCTCACTGCTTGAAATAAATATCTGCAGACTCCTGGTGGTTCACCAGTTTCAGTGTGTGTCTGGCTCTAATTAATGACTTTCTCTCCTGTTGCAAACTGCAAAATAAGCACAAAAAAGAAATGAGAACTTTACTTTGATGTTTCCATGTTATTTCATCCATTCCTCCTTTTTTATTTCTCCATAGGCCCACTTGCGCTCAGTGGACGTGAAGATCCTGCAGCAGCTGCTGGCGGTGCATGAAGGCATCGAGGCAGTGAAGTGGCTGCTGGAGGAGCGCAGCACCATGACCAGCCGGTGCAGCAGCCTCACTGGCAGCCAGTACAGCCTGGGCGAGGGCCCTGACACGTCCTGGAGAGGCTCCTGGAGCAGCCTGCAGGACCCCAATGACAAGCTGGACAACATCTCCATCGGCAGCTACCTGGACACCCTGGCGGACGACATGGACGAGTACTGCCCGTCCAGTTCGGAGTCGGTCATCTGCTCGGCCACTCCGCTGGTTTCAGAGGCTGCCCCTGGGGGCCGGACAGGGGGAGGCCTCATGGCCCCGGTCACGGCAGCTGGAGCTGGGGCAGGGGTGAGGTCTGTCACTGGGGCTGTTGTTGGGATTCGGGCAGGGACAAAGGAGAATGGAGTTGGGGCTGGAAATGGGACAGAGGTGAAAGGTACACTAGGGACTGCGGTTATCAGTGCTGTCACTGGGACAGCAGCTGGAAAACCAGCTGTTCCCATCAACTCTGCTCGAGCCAAGTCTGAGGGCCCCAAGCAGGACGCTCCAGTGTGGACCAAGGCTGCAGAGACGGGCAAAGGAAACCCCGTTAAAAAGGACAATATCAAGGCACAATCCATCAAGGTTAACGGCGTCCATGAGAAACCATCGGCACAAACTGGGAGCCCGACCCGCCCCAGTCTCACTGAGAGACAGGGAACCAGCCAGAGCCCCAAACTCAAACCCTATAGAAACGGAAAAATCGAGTTGGATGGTTGCAAAATGAACGGCAAAATGCACATGGAGTACGACGCGCACTGGCGCTGGGTGCAGTCACAGGAAGACGTGACGTTTTTGTAGGAAGGTAAATAACAGACGGTACTAAATTCACTTTTAAGTTCTTCCTCTGTAACGTCAAAGGTGAGACGAGGAGTGAACTGCTGTGATGAAGAACAGATGATGAGGGTTTCTCTGGTGAAAGACACTGGGTTTAAGAGACAAAGATGAACGGCTTCTGTTCTATTCTTCCCTCTTACAGCACTAACTTTCTATAAAACATTGATGTCAGTATTAAGATGGATGCACATTACAGGACTTTAACCATCGTCAGTTAAAGCGGGGCTGTCTCAAACCAACTTGGGACAATTTAAAAAATCCTGTGTCATAGTTTTTTCTCAGGGTCTTTATTTGCATTCCCTGATTTTTATTTTATTTTATTTTATTTACCCTAGAAATAAAGCACAGATCACAGATGAGGGAGAACAGAGAAGTATTAATCAATGAACATTTCAAGATTTCAATTTCAATTTAACTTTCTCTTATTTCGCCCAATTAATAATTCTCCTTAAGTTAAAATACTCTAAACTCTAATTCCTTAAAAAATTGAAAAAATGCATGTCCTGTTAGTTCCCTAGCATTTTGTTTTGACCCCTGAAAGTAAAACAAATATGGCCTCTATAGCTTTTCAAGTCATTTAAGAAGAAGAAAGCAGACGATCTAGGATTTCACGGGAAACAAAAGAAGAATCTAAAAAATAGAGGTCTGTCCTCATTAATGTCTGGAAAACAATTAATCATATACACGATGTGACTGTACACTTCCAATGGTTATAGCCAGTATTGCTTGTTCAAGTATTAGCAAAGAAAAAAGTGAATTACAAGTAAATCTGTGTGTTTCTCCCTGAAAACGTCCCTAAACAACCGTAGAAGATAAGAAACACATTGAGGACAGAGCACTGGGATTAGTTAACATCTCCCTCCATGAGAAATAATGTCCCCGCTGTTAGCCTGGGTGTCTTTGTTGAGCTTCAATGATGAACTTATCCTCTGCACTATCGTATATTCACTGAATCGCAATACAGCTACTCTGTGCATCAGGTACTTAGACGAGACCGGTTGTACGCAAATACTGAATATGGCTGAATATTTGTTTTATGATCTGGTAATCTGTGTTAGTTTGGAACTGCAGACGTTTTGCCTGATTGGTGTTAAACTTAAGTATGCCTGTGCTTTCCCTCCTGAGACGAGTGCACTGTCGATTTGATAATCTGTGGTTTGTTGACCGATATCTACTAAATTATATCTGGCCGCTACTTTGGTAAATGTTGCTGGTTGGTAAATGTGTTGTGTTGGCTGCGTGGATATTTGCATGCCCTGCGCCGAGAGCTTTATTGGCCGAATTGTGAGAAATCAACAAATCAAAGCAAAAAAAGCAATATTTCTTAAAAACTTTCGACTGTTTTGCTTTCAACTGGTTTGCTCTTCTCAGCAAATGAAAACGGAAATTTTTCTTCAGGAGTTCGAAAGACTACTGACAGGGAGTGTGTGTGTGTGTGTGTGTGTGTGTGTGTCTGTGTGAGTCAGACAGACACCGACTGCCTGAGCACAGCCGGCCTGTCAGGTTCGGATAAGAATAGACCAGTACCAAAGCTCTTCAAGCGTTTCCATCTCACTCACCACATCGTTACTACACCTCGTCCCAGTCTGCAGTAACTCACTTTAATGCAGCAGGAGTAGTGGAACACATTTCATACATACAGGACATATTACATAATCATAACTGTGGAAATAACAAAGGTTTGGCACAACCCCTCCCTGTCTTAGCGCGTCAAGCTAACCTCGAAGTGAATTTCTTTCTTTCCCTTATGTGGACTTCTGAACCTCTCTTTGTTCTTAGTGCTGGGAATTGTTTGAATCTCTCAGTTCTCGTGCCAGTGCAGCATGTGCAGCAATCAGCTTTGACACTGATACAGAGCAAAAGTTTTTTTTATACTCGGAACAGACACGTTAGGAAGTTTCCCCCAAACCAAATCCTTTTCAGCCTAAAGGTCACAGGCCTTTTTAATGCGAGCATTTCCTGCATGTTTACTCTAATGATCATTAGCTGAGCCATCACCTCTTAATTTCTTGTTGTTACAATTACCAATGTTTTTGTTGGTGCATGGTACATGTACTTAATAACGGGTCAGATTACTTAAAAAATGTGGAGTAATATTTGAGAAAATGTTTCCAGAATGTCAGAGAGTGGTGAACAAAAAGCAGGTTTTCTTGCCGGCAAACAAAAAGCTATGAGAGGAATGACTAAGAGATGTGTTTGGCAAACGTAATCCTCGCTTAGAAATGAAAATGTGGAGTTGCTGGATGGATTCTCCAAATCCAGTATAGAGCAAAGCAGAGGAGCAAGGGGTCAGATTAACTCAAAATTTGTAGTAATATTTTGAAGCCATGGATCCAAAACTTGGACAGGTTTCGCATTTCTTACAGGTAAACATTAATTTTGAAACTCCTGGTGGTTCCTAGTTTCTCGTTCTGTGCCGAGAAGGTTTATGAGTTGGTTTGTGAGTAGGTTTATGCGGGGAAAATGGTTTTGAATCTACACCTAATGGCTCGAGGCTGTAGAGTCCTAAAATCAGTTGTTAGGGATTTGTTTTGAAATACAAAGACAGTTTAGCTTAACTTTGTTTAACCTCATGTGACAAAGGCTTTGAGATGTTTGGCTAACGTGGGCTGAGAATAAAGCTGGGTGGAGGTTCACCTGGCAGTCTTTTTGGTGTTGCATGGTACATGTAGTATTTAATGGGTCAGATTACCTTGAAAGCTGAAGTAAAACATGTGTACTTTGCTTTGATATGCAGTTAAATCCAAAGCTTAACCGTTTCCTGACATCTGTACTTCAACAGAGAGGTTGAGTGAACATTCATGGCTGCTTGGATTTGGTTCCTTCAGCAGTTAACCGATGATTCCATAAGTAGTTTATAAAACGTCAACTTGGAGTCACCTCTCTGGCTGTACAGAGTTTCATCTCCACAGGCAGCTACATGTTAAACTCGGCATCTCCGTTAGTTTGAACCACTGTAGTGTTTCCTCTCTCCTCCTACGACCTCCTCCTGCCTTTTCTTTTCATCCCACTTTCCACCACCACACTGCCTGGATGGAGAAGTTCGCTCTGTGCCAACACACACACATCACACACACACACATCACGCACACACAATGCCCTCACTGGAGACAGCACCATAAAACCAGCAGAAACAGGCCAGTAGGAAAAGTGAGCCGAGACTGGACCTCGGACTCTTGGACGAGTTGGAACAATCTTTCCCTTTCGCTCTCAACAAAAAATAGAACATCTACCATTTCTCTGGACGAGTATCTCAGACATCATCGTGCCGCGGTGAAGACGTGAAGTCATCCGAAGCCTCCCTCCCTTTTTAACATATGTGCTGGCTGTAAACCAGTAATCGCATGCCAAGGAAAGACTGCTGGTTTGTGGTTTTCTTTCCAAATTAGCTCGACCGTATAGGGGGAGAAAGCAAAGCATTTTAGTGCAGGGAGCAAACCTGTAAAACACATTACATCAGGCTATAGTGTGTCCCTCTGATGATAAACTGCAGCCCCCTGATACTTTAATGTGTTTCCACAGGGCACATCCAGGCTAAAATTGGAATATCAACATTGTTTTAACAGCTCTTCAGTGAAGATTTGAGGCCGACTAGGTGCCAGGATGAATTGCTCGTGGTCTGAAAGAGAGGGATGATACGAGTGGAAGTGTTACTCTCTGGCACGGTGGTGGAACAAAATATCCCTTCATTACTCTGCAGACTTTTTAGAAGGTGCAGTAAACTCTCTTCTGTGTCCGTTTGTGAAGTCCAGGATTTATCAGATGCCCAGTGCATGATGTCGTTCATGTTTTAGGCTCCAGTCCCTCCAGCTATTCTGGGCACAGGACAAACAGCGTGATCACAAAGGACGAGTGGGTATCCTCACGGTTGTCATGACAATCGGTGCTGCGAGAAGCAGAAATCTGGAGCCACCCGGTTCAACCCAGGCCGACCGTCCGGTGTTAGCTTCAGATGATAGTTATGTATCTCCAGATCGGTATTTTAATAATCCCTGCAGGTTTTTCCTTTTCACCGCTGCACCTTAAGTCACTGGACAACCAGTTCTTGTTGCTTCCTTTTCTCCCACTGCTTCATTCAGTGTCTCAGTTTAACTCTGTTTACCTTTGTTTACCAGCCTTGTCCCTTTTTACCCCTGAGAAGCTAAATTTGTGTCTCTCCGGAGGCAGAGTGCATTGTGGGAGAACGTGAGCCGGGCAGTACAGCAGCACCGCATGCAGCTGTAAAGCTTCCGACCCGGTGCCCTGCTGTTTTTCTTCCTTCCTCTTGTACGCACAACAACACACACACACACACAAGCACAGTTTAGCCTGACACTCACGTGTCTGTAGATACCTGATGCTACTCAAAGGGAGCCATTATTATGCATTTCCTTCCCCTTGATTCTTATTTATATTGTATCCCTGTGTGTGTGTGTGTGTGTGTGTGTGTGTCTAAGCTTAAAGGATTGGAAAATAAAACCCACAGAGCGACTGCAGCACACTGGATCAGTCAAAATCGATATCTTGCTGGAGTGAGTGGAACTTTTTCTTTTTGTCTTAATCGCAATCTGCATTTTTTTTATTATATTGTTATGCAATGCGCCCTGAGAAATGTTCGTTTTTTCTTTGTAAAGTGGAATTGTTCAAAAAGTACCTGATCGTGTTCGTTGATGTGGAAAATTATATTATGCAGTGTATAAATTATACGAGCTTATCCAATGAATAAAGGTATTTTAAATGTTTTTACTTGTGCTTTATTTTGTTTGTCAGCAGGATTACACAAAAACTACTGAGCAGACAAGGGGACTGTTTAGCTTTGGGCCCACCACTGACTGTCACTCCAGTTCACGTATCAAATAGCATCGTGTTTGATGCCAGAAGTGAATCATCCCATTCAGCATGTTTCATGTCTTGATTCTTCAGTTTGACAAACTCTTGCACTCTATTAAAATCGTCCCTTGGGAGGAAGTAGATAAAAAATTAAAAACCAAACTTCCCCGTGCACCTTGTCCTGAGTGGCAGCTGCTGTTCTCTCCTGACCACTTAGTGTAAAACACACTGAGTGGAATCAATACTTGGCCCAGAACTCCCACAACAAGGTTTATCAATGAAGATCCATTAGAGCTCAGAACGCTTGATGGACGTTTCCCAGAACAACTCCACAGATAGTGCTCGATACAACTAGAGGCCACATCACTGTCCTTCATGCAGCAGGTAACAGAAAGAAGGTGTGTGGATACAGAGAGATGATTAACTTTGATTTGAAATGAAGCAAAACTATATTTAAATTATTTAGCTCTTAACCTGAAACACAGAGCTCAAACTTTCAAACAAATATTCAAGCAGTAGCATGAGCCAAAGAAATCATGTGTATTTGTTTTCTAATCTGTTCAATAAGGCTATAAAAACAATCATTAAATAAATAATATAATGACAAATATTTATATTTCTAGCCAGCTCTGAACTCACAATAGTGATGAGGAGTCACCGACAAAATAACACAAAGAGTCCTGAGTCAAGAGGGTTTAGCGTTGCCACCATTTGATTGTGAAGTTCCTGTCAGATCAGCTGACATCATGTGTACATTCAGTGTGTGCACAAGTACTTTGGACAAATCCAGTGTGTAGTTTATCTACCCTGAAGAGGAGTAAGAGTATTAACTTGTAATCTAACAAGAGCCTCTACCTGCTAATAATATTTATACTCGGTTGGAAGGGATAATAAAGGGATAATAAAAGGGATAATAAAAGAGTGGAGGATTCTGGGGATGTGATGTGGTCACATCTCTCCTGCAGATCTGGACATATGCTCGTTGGGTTAACAGGCTGAGGTGACGATGGCGGGGCGGGGGGGTGAGAGGGGGACAGGAGGACGGGTGTGAGGACGCCGTCTGGGAGCGTGAGCGTCAGGGCGCCAGGCTGTCGAGGCTCAGATGTCCATCAATGAGGCTCGATCAAATCAAATAAACAAGAAGCTCCAAATTAGTCTGCTTACTGTGAACATTACCATCACTACAATCAATCTGATTCCAGCACATCCCTGTCAGCTTCGGGGAGCTGTCGTTTCAGAGCTTGGAGGATGTATCACACCCCCCACCCAACCAACCTTCATCTCCCCCAGAGTGTGATGTAACTCCAGATCTGAGCTTCTCCACAAACATCAGTAATTTCATAAATAACAGACCTTTATGGCTGAACTAAGTCACATTTATTCCTGCATGGATCCAATTATATGAGACTTTAAAACAATGTTTGAAGTATAATAAAACAAAAATGGTTAAAAATGGGAGGAAAGCTCAAAGTGAGTGATGCTGTAAACACTGATGCTGGGTTGAAAGAAATGGGAAAGAACCATTGGTGCTGACTGACTGACAAGTGATCCCTGACAGGAGGGGCAGAAAGTGTAAATGCATCAACTCTGGAACCAATGATGAGAAACTTATTCATGAAAGGAAAAGTGATGTTGTTCTTTTAAGGTTAGGGTTAATGAATAGATAAAAAGATGCTTGAGAGTTTCCACATTACCTCAGAAATCAGGGCCTTCCTTGAACCTGCGGAGCGACCAGGCCGTGGGACAACAGGCTGCTCTTTACAGATGATTTACTGCTGTGGGACGATGCTGGTGTCAGTGTCCGCCCCAGATTCTCACTGTCCAGGAGACAGTGGTTTTGTCTGCTGAAGCATTACTATGCTAATTGGGCCGGCTAAGTGTTTGTGGCTGGTGCTGACGCCTGTGTCAGCAGAGATTTAAACTTTACAACCAACACGAGCCACAAGAAGCCTCTGGACGCTCAGCAGACTGAAGAGCAGCACTTTGAAAAAATGCACTTAGTCGACTGATTATGTAAATGCCACTGCTTCAACCTGCGCTCTATTTAGAGCCCTGACGGGGTATTTTTAATTTCCACTTGAACATTTATTTCCACAGTGGGTGGCAGTGGAATGCACACAAACAATGTTAGGAGCTGTAAATTCACAGTGAAACAGTGGGGAGGAGGTTTCCTGCTTGAGAGACGGAGGACCCAGAGCTGTTGGTGGTTGATGGAGAAACAAATAATTAAAGGAAAATGTCAAGTATTTGAGAAACATCCTTATTTGCTTGCTTGCTGCGAGTTAGAGAAAATTCATAGTATGCTAAATAGGATAAGGAAAACTATGTAATATTTGAATATACTCAAAACTGTATAGACATGTATGCATCATGGTTTCCTTATATATTCGGATTCCATTGAATACATCAGTTGTGCACATCCTGATAAATTAAAGATGGGATATGCACATGAGTGCTCAGTAGAGTGTACAACCACATTTAAATTCATTAGGTTCTAGATTTTTATTTGGATCTGCACCAAATTGCACACAATCCAATATCAACATCAGTCCCTCATCAAGATTAATTGTTCTCTGAGAAATCAATGTAGATCGTCTGTAGAAATGTCTCCTGTTGGTCAATGTTCCAGTTTCCTGTCAGTGGACTGTGAAGCTGCCAAATACACTGACAACACAAGTTAGCTCTTGAAGAACAGAAAACTCCAACTGCCACTTACATTCAGGGTTCAAATCCCATTTACTGCTTGTCTTGTCAACCTTCTGAGGTAAAGATAATAGTTCCACTAACCACTATTCTCCTGAAATATCCTCAATGTCATGACAGCAGCCATTCAAAATAAGACACCCACAGAGCTTCCTGCACTCATTATATATATAAATAGATAAAAGGCTTGAGGTAACCTGGTTATGACATGATAATTAACATTTCACATATCTCTTTATCTTATATTATCTTATGTTATTAACAGGACATGCAAAGACAAACTAACAGTTATTTAAAACCTGCAAAATGTAATTTAATAAAACATTGATTGATGCAATTATATACATACAAAGTTATTTATTATCAGTTTTCACTCTAAATTTGTGCAGATAATGTGAGAAACTTGTTCTATGCTCTCATTTAATATCTGTTCTCTCATCTTCATATCATTCATTTGCGTCTCTTCCTCCTCCTCGAATCCTCTGAGGCTGGTGAGGACGTTCCCAGACGCTGGAATGTGCACGGCCGTCCCACGAGCCGCTTGCTACTGTGGAGATTTTTCACTCCAGAGGTCCCGGGGCTCCGTGGGACGATCAGGGAAACAAACAAAGGGGCAGAACTAGGCCGTGGTGTTCCCACCGAGTGACGTAATCCAGCGCAGGTCAAGGTCAGCAGAGGCCAGCGTTTTTTTTATTGCTGTTGGGGATTCCAATAGCTACCAGAAGATTTTGTGGTGGAGCAACAACATGGAGCCATCTGGTTTGTGTTAGCTAGACTGTGTGCACATGTGTGTTGGATTCTCTGCAGGGTTCCTGCACACTCTGTGGGTTGTCGTCACTGAGGCCATTTTGTGTTCACTGTCAACAACGAGTGGGATTCCACTGCTTTGGAACATGTAAACATATTTGTTGTTAGTCGTCACGAGTGTCAGATGTTCAGGCACAGAACTGAAGGAGAGAGATACAGCAGATAAGAAGAAGAAAAGAAAAGAGAAGGAAGGTCATTATTTTCAGTTAGCTTAAAGATATTGATCACGTAATCGTTCGCAGCAGATCCAAGGGTCATTTCTCATTCCACTTTCATATGGTCGATGTTACTTTGAAGTCCTTGGACCCTCAGATCAAACAGACCTGTGCAGTATCAAGGAGACTTAGCCAGAAACACATGATACATGAGACTTTCAGACCTGCAGGTTTTTAAAGTAGTCATTTTTTAAACACAACTTGGATTTCTGAACATCTAATTAGTTCTCATGAGGTACAAGGCTGCACCAGTCTCTTGAGAGGGACAGGGCTTTCCAGGAATGCATTACAGCAGAGGAGTGCAAGTCATCATAAAGAGATGGGCTTCTGTGCTGCTGACACAGCTCCTGCAAATGCATGGATGTACATGCACACACACAGAAACACACACGTGCTCCCTCATTTGTGCACACATACACACACAACCACATTATAGACACATAGACTCATATGTGGATCCATATATACACGTAACCACGTACCGCTCCGTCCTGTGTCATATTCTCAGAAGATGCTTAATCAACTGATTTGTAAAATAGCTTTTCCAAAGTGCTCCGTGTGTTCGCACAGGAAATAGACTATCAACCCCTCGGCTTAAGAAATGCCTTTGAATTTTTCACAGATCAAAGAAGTGTTTCCTGAGGGGGTGCGGGGGGGTCGGAATATATAGAGAACAAGTGCACAGGAGCCTGGGGTGTTGCCTGGCCGCATGCCTGTAGTGGACCCCAAACCAATTAGGCCTTAATTGAGTGTCGGAGTGAAAGGGGGACATTCAGCTGAGTCTCTTTCACCCTGTTAGCCAGAGACAAGCCTGCTTTGTGACACACACACCGACCGATCTGCAGGCATTTGGTTCATCCGACCCACTTAGGACAGACGAGGCCCAGGCGAAAAGGCCGCCCCAGGTCGCTTTCAGAGCCTCATGTGCGTCTCACGTTTTTGTTTCCCTCACAAAAACCATTGGACAGAGTGGGGGTTTGCCATGCAAATGATTGGGCTGATGGTTTTCGGTAGAATATCAGTGTGTGGGCTATAAATAAGTGGGCTAATGGCTCCTTCTCCCTCCTGAAAACAGGCAAAATGAATGCATCAGAATAGACGAGGACGAGCTCTTTGATGGACGTCTTTCAATGGCAGCAGCCCGGACGCTTGTTTGTCACCATTGAGCCAGAGTGACCTAGTTGTTATATGCTTCCAATCAACAGGAAATGGCATTGGAGAAAGTTTCTGTCAAGTAATATGATGGTGTGTGATTGTTGGTTTGAACAGTGGCTGCAGAACATGAGTCATATTGGAACTCTGGTTATTTTCATCCCAGTGAAACAGGGGTGTGGCCTCGGTGAACTCCAGCCAGTTCAGTAGTTTCTGTGTTATCCTGCCAACCATCAAACACTAATGAAAACATAACCAATTTGATGGAGGCAATTAAACATAATTACAATTATGTTTAATTGGTTGTTTTTAGAATAATCCCTTCACATTCCTGTCTTCATGTTATAATGAGGTCTAACTATGACTAACACGTTATTTCCTGTTTTATTTTGTTAAGTCTTCCCTGCAGGCCTTTCAGTTTGTTCTACTTCCTGTTATTGATCAGGTTCCCCTGTGTTCACCTGTTTTCAATCATCCTATCAGACATTTATACCACCTGTGTTTCACTTCCTGTTTGCCACCTTCTCTTTTTCCTGTCAGTAGACCTGCTTTGTATTTTCTTTTGTATGATCACTGTTTGTTCTTTGGACTTTTAAGTTTTTTGCAACGTTTGAATTTCTGTTATGTTTTTAACATTACTTTTATGCAGTCATCAGCATTTTGAAAAACAGACAACGTTTTCAGACTATTTATTTCTCGCTCTCAACAATCACATTCGTTTTGTAACTTCATGGAATTCTTCATTTATGGTAAATACTTAAGAAATATTTGTCATAAACTATAATCTGAAATAACATAATGAAAGATTACAGAATTTGAGTATGGTACACTACAGACTATAATAAGATCTGAGCAACTAAAAAAACGTGATTCAGAATCCTGACCTTTTCCTTTTTCTTTGCTCTATCACCTGATGTATAACGTTAGAAGACTCCCTATGCACGTCATCGCCTGTTAGGAAGACTGTTGCTGTAAAACATGATATTTCCCATGTGTCTGATTAGATGAGTCATGCATCAAATGGCAAATACATGCACAGCCCTGTCAGAGAGCAACGGGGTGAGGGGGCAACACGCATGTCGTTCTAAATCCTCTCAAGGCCTCCAGCACAGACGGGGCCCCAGGAGAGGGTCCCAGGGGTCAGCACAGCTTCTGTCTACATTCTTTTTTGTATTCCTCTCTCAGCCCCTCCCACTCCCTCGTTCTCTTTGCTCTCCTCCACCTACTGCTACAGATGCTTCATAGCTTAGTACTGTCTCTCTTTCCTCATGAATGTTGATGACATCGGTTTCACTACAGCAGAGGAGCAGCAGTGGAGCTACGGTTACAGATTACAGGGAGCGCGAGGCTTTACATTCCCAGAGAACCCAAATCTGTCCAGCTAACGGCGGTGCCTGGCAACCAAACCAGAGTTCTCTAACCCCCTGTTTACCAAAAGAGGGAGCGCAGCCAACGCAGCCAACGCAGCGTGCAACAAGCAGCTCTAAACCAGCGAAGGCCGATTTTCCTCATTTCCTCTTGTGGTCGGTGAGTTTTGTTGTGAACTCGCCTCCATCTGACCTTTCCCCCAGATGTTAAGGCCTTCAAAGCCAACGTGGATAAACATCAGTAGCCAAAGCCCCTGCGCCATTGCTGCACAAATTAATGCCAGGCGATCAATGAGGGATTTACAATGTCAAGCTCCCTAAATCTTTCGCCTGATTCCCATTAACAGGCTTGATGGCAACAGGCGGAGCATGAACGCTGACGTCAGAACACGCACACACACACACAAACACACACACACACAGACACACACACAAGTGTTGTTTTTTGGGTCAATTTGTCGGTTCAGTGATGGTGGCTCTGATAAAACTATTGTGTGAAATTCAACAGTGAGGTGTGTTTGTTGTTGTTGTTGTTGTTAATTATGATGATAATAAAAATGAATGAAATGGACATGAAACATTGCAAAAGTAGTGTATCGTGAACAAATTAAAGTTTAAGTGATGCATCAGTGAATGCATGTTTATTTCATTTAATTCATACAAATAGATGGAAGACGACATGACAGCGCCCCAAAAGTTAAGCCAAATCTTCTTGATCACCCCCTGGTGGCTGACAGCAGGTTATACACCCAACCTCCTCCGTGTTAGCAGATGGAACCTGGAACAAAATGCAGTCAAAGTGCACAATAAACACATATTCTCAAAGGTGTTCTCTCACATTTGTAGGTAGTTCTTATCACACTGATTTTGTTCAAAATGTATTTTGAAGATGGCGTCGCCCGTATCCAGGAGATTTTGGCTTCATTTTTGGGTGGAAGCTAAAATGTCAATCTCCATCTTTATGGCTGTACAGTTTTGGGTTCATATACTTTCTACAGCCACAGGAAGTCATTGGTTTCCATTATTGTTTTCCCAGTACATCATGAGAATCAATCATCAGATTCTTGCTCATGTCATGTAATCCATCACAGTGAACGGCGAGAGCACTTTATTCAGCATTTTTATAAGTGTGACATCAGCAGAGATGTATCTGAATAGTCTGCACTGCAAGACGTCACAGTAAAATCTGAAATTTACTGCAGGCGGTTGTCAAACTATTCTGAAATGAATGGAAACCAGCGGAATTCATCCGTGCTACTCCTGCCTCCACAAGACAGCGGAGCTTGAATCGCTTCCAGATGACGACAGAGCCCGAAGATAAATCAGCTCGGACGCGTCGGTTTGTTTTTGAAGAAAGTTGTAGTCTCAGAAAAGCTATTTCCTGGAAGGTGAGGAAGACTCGTGTGGAAGTGTTTGTGCAGCGCAGGGCGACTCTGGCACTTCCAGATGGATCCAAGCAGAGAAATATTAAATCACGTTTTTATTTTCACTGTAATGACGTTCTGTTAAACTTTTAAATGCATCATATCTGGAGGGAGATCTTGACCTTAAACTTTGGATATTTTGCTTTCAAATTTTATTTTGAACAACAGAACTACAACTTATCACAATTCTGAACATTTCACACTTGTGTTCCTCCCTTTATTAACATATTTTTTGAAGCCACCATGCTCTAAATCTCTTCGGGTCGAGGCAAAGTTCAAGGCTTTGAGCAGAATAACTTGTGCCAGGAACTCTCAACAGCTCATCCGCTCTTCAAAAGGGAAAAGTAAAGCCAATATGCGTAATCTTACTTTTCACTTGGAATCAGTCTCGTTCCACTAATGCACAAAAATCTCAATCTTAAGAACGAGATTACGACATTTCACGGATACTTCATTTGTATTTGTACATCACATAGCTTCCAAATACCAGATCAACTCACTGAGCCTCCTTTTTTCATCATGGCCCAAACAACTTTCAATCAAGATGCTGTGTTTTCCTCTGATGTTTGTTTGGAATAATATATTAGGAAATGGAGTTAACCTCTAAAAAAAAGCTGATTCACCTCGTCCATTATTTAGACTGAACCTTGCTTCGAGGTTAATGTGTCACGGCTGAAAGATCGGCGAGCACCAGAGAACTTTCACATGTGCAGTGTTTCTCCTGCAGGGCCACTTTATCTCTCAGGCTCCTGGTTTTCAGATCAGGTCCAGAGGTCTCCTGAGGAAAACTAGGTCACTTCACCAGACGTGGCCTCAAAATAAGAAAGCTGTGCTCTGGCTTTGGGATCTTTACGATGGTGCAATTTGGTCTGCACCTTTAATTTGAAACATTTGTGTCTGCATGTCTCACAGGCTGGGATACTTGAAGTCACATTGAAGTCTCCATCCATAATAACCATCAACACAAGCCCCCCTACTTCCCCCCCTTCAAGGTGTTCCTCTCTCTATTACCATATCTGAATCTTTGCAAGGCGTCAGGCTCCAGTTCTTTCCAACTCACTTTGCCAAAGCTCGCGGCTCTCTGCACCGCCGTGTCCTTCTATGGCAAACACAAGGGATGAAAACAGAGGGAACCGTTAAAGAGTCCCTGACATCACTGAAACAACCTTCCTCCATCGGTGGTGCTTTCTGGTCCCCTGGTGGCTGCAAACTGCAAACACATCATACAGATATTTAGTTTTTCCCAGTTTTCTATTTTCAGGCTAAGTCATAAAAACCGAGGAGCTGTGTTGAATGGATCTGTCAAAGCAGGTTTAACTGCATAACTCCTGCTGAACCCTGTGTTATCAAGTTCTCCAGTGATTTACTATTGAGCTTTTCATTAAATCTGGGGACTCAACACAAAAGACATAAGAAATGGTCGTAAATGATGCAGCACAGACGAAATCCTGACTGCTGGTTACTAATATGAGTGAAGCTGTAAGAACATTGAATCGTACAGGTTCAATAATGCAACGTGATGCCTTCACTGTCAGGGCCCTGTTCTTCACATGTGGAGAACTGAACCGTCCACATCATAACACAACAATGCAACACGTCTCTGGATTCCTGGCTGTTGTCAGTTCTGATGCAGAACCTGATGAAGTGCAGCCCGACAGCTGGATGATGAGGATTTTTTTTTAGGTTGAACACGTGAAATTATATCCAGAAACATGAATCAAGTAATGTTGATATGATTATTATTCTCCATGAGTATAAGGTGGATTTTTTGGACCATCATTATGAGCTGTTGCTGTAGTTAACCGTTCTAAAACACGATATGGTTTGTGCAATACATCTGTGTATTATTTTTGCATGTTTATATTTTTTTACTTTATCAAGAATTCATTTCAATTTACTTAATTTCAGTAGAAGATGAACACATAACAGAAGTTATTATGGACGCTGAAAGATTCTTAGATTTAGTTCACAGTGACATCTAGTGGACGGACACGGTCGTAACTGATGCAGAGACTGTTTCTTGTTCAGGATGTCATGTGGTTCCTGACTTCCTCTTAAACAGCTAAATAAAAGATCTGACATATATGTTGGTTAGAAAATCCTCAACAAAATTAGAACAGAACAGTTTGTAGGCATCGTTATATTTATGTGTGTTTATCTTGGTGTCATCCTGATGTATTTGCTTGTTGCAGCCACAAGGGGCCAGAACATTACTACAGTTTAAAAATAAGATCTATGCACATCTGATGAGGCTGTGTGCTTTTGTGTATGTAACTTACACAATTTAATTAGCACTATTCAAAATAACCCACACAGATAATGGCAAAACTGTATTGTAAACTTTACAGTGTAAAGTGCTTTGAGTGGTTTGGTTGTCTTAAAGACTATAAAGATACAGACATGAGTGAGGTGATGAGTTGATCGTCTAGAATATAACTACCTGTTGTGTGATAAACCTGTTAAATCTACATATGAGTGTCTGAAGTTTGCATCGTTCACTGATCCAGACACAATCACAATAAATATTTTTATTTTCACCATCAAAAATAGACATAAGATCTTCATGTGCAATAACAACAACTTTTCACCAACGTTCAAAAGTTTCCATTCTCGTTTTCCTCTCGTTTCAAATATACAATATTTAATCTTTAGTTCACATCAGACAGTGAGTGCTCATGTTGATGGGCGATGACGCTGAAAAGAAAAAATAGATCACATTTCTCAAACACTATAACAAAAGTCTCAAATACATTACAGCACAGAATACAAAAATACATTCTTTGGCTTGGTGGGCGAGTGAGTCCGAGCAGATGTTGATGAATTCTGGCCCCAGATAAAATCCACCTGTCGTCACTGACTCCAGCTGCTTCCATCGGCGTGTGGTTTCCTTTAGTCACACCAGCAGCTCCGAGGTGACGTCCAGGTTTTGGCCTTTCACAGTCAACTGGGCTCTTTTTATTCTCTTTCAACCTCTTTCGTGTTTCCCTTAAAAGGATTCAGCAGAGCGAGAAACATATTTTCAACATGAGGAGCAGATGGAGTAAATGTAGGCACGCGTCATTTTCTTTTAATGTCTTTATATAACCTGGCCCGCTAACATCTGGAGTTTGTCCGCAATGAGAATGGACACAATCTGCATTCACTCCAGGGTCAAATCCACGGGAGAGCCTCAGTTTATGAGGAAAGCAAACTAAAGAAAAACAGAAAGACAAACCCCTCTTCTGGCAATGGGAAAGGATTCAATTGCCCTTTTTGAGAAAACACCTGCGTACACCCACTATATCTGGTGTAAGAGATTTAAAACATACACTGAATATAAGGATGGATGACACCTGACAAACAGACGTCAGTGTGTAAAGAAAACAAGTACTTTTTAAAATGTACTTTGACTTTTCATTCTGTTTCATGTTTAATCCAATAACATTCAGGAGGCAGGGTTCATGCCACATACTGCAACCAGCCACCAGAGGGCGATCAAGCTACTTTGGCTTCACTTTTTGGGAGCCATCTTGACGTCCATCTTTACATCAAGAGTCTTATGTCCCAGCTCGCTCGTGCATGAAATAACCGAACATGCTCAGTTTGCAGAGGATCAGGATGACACAGAAGAACTAGAGTTTAAAACCCTGTAAAGAAAGAAAGAAATGCCCCGAGACTGAGGCTTGTGACCTTCACACAATAGCAACATCGACTGATATCAAATTGCAACCGCACATAAATCAAGGTACTTTTTCTTTTTCCTTTTTTTTTACATTTTCCAGCTCCACACCTTATTATTACTTTCAGACCTAAACTGAAGTCCCGACGTTTTCCTGAAGTTTTCCAGAGGGTCTGTGTGAGAGAACGCAAAATGTCAGAGTCAGCTGCTTCAGACATTTTACTGGAACTTTTCCAGACAGCTCCCCTGGTAAAAATGTCCAAATGAGACCGTGTGAAGATACAGCAGGAAAACCTCTGGGGGAAAAGCGCAGCTAGCGAGTAGGTGTGTCGATGAAACTTAAAAAGCTTGAATACGAACATCTCAGGATGACGAAAGAGGCGCCATACACACGGATGAGGCCAACTAACTCGACATCTACATTCGAGAGCTATCGGCGGTCAGAGCAGACGCCCGTGTTGTGCTCTAAACATGTTGAGTTTACACGTTGTGATCTGCCCGGCCACCACCCTTCCACTGAAATCTGCTGTTATGAACACGTCTCATCCTGACAATCTCATGCCATGTTACTCATGTGTCAAACTCCAGACCCATTTTGTGTATGAGGGAACGGATGCAATGCCACCTTGGTAATTGCTGAATGATTCCACAACACAATGGTTTTAATGGTGCGTGTTTTCACTGAAGCATAGGCCCTGTGAGGGTCACAGCTGGGTTTAGCTGTCCTGCAGTGGCCTCGTGCACGTTGCAGTTCTGAACTGAGGGAGGTACAGCGGAGAGAAACCACCCGACGAGGCCGACAGAGGCTGCATCGCTCCGCTCGAGTCCTCCAGGCCGAGCAGAGGGCGAGACTCAACGCAACAGTCCTCCCTGTTCAAAACTACATTTTTGCCCAGCTCCAGCTCCTCCTCTTCCTCACTCTCCTCATCCTCTGCCGGATAGTCCATTCCTAGATAGTACAAGTCCTTCTCCCCTCTCCCCTCACCCTCGTCCTCTTGCTCTGATGTTTCGGATAGCTCTTCTACGGAGTTGTAGGAGCAGGAGCGCCGCGGGTCGTCCATCTCCCCCCCGCCGCGGCAGCTCTCCAGCTCCCACAGCCCGCCCTGGAAGGATCCTGAGATGTCGGAGTTGTTGGCGGAGAAATTGCCCTCGTCGCTGGAGCTGCAGCCGCTGCCTCCCTTGTACTGGAGATGAATGGACGGTTGGTCCTGCTTGGGATCAGAGAGCAGCACTGTGGAGTATGTGATTGAGGACTGGGCCGAGCTCTCGGTGCTGCCCGGAGGCTGCGAGACGCCGGGTGGTAACTCGATTCTCGGGTATGAACCGGTGAAAGCATCCAGATTAAGGGCTGAGGACGAATCTCCACCCAACAGCACCTCGCTCTCCATGAACTGGCCTTGGTCGACCTCCGAGTCAAACCCTGGGGGGAGAGAGATGGATAGGGCGCTGAACGGGTCAGTGGTCAGCGGTACAAGCGGGGTTTGGACCAGGGCGGTGGTCAGAGCTTCGAGGTCCGCTTTGTCCACGATGACGAGTTTGGAGATGTTCTCAGAGGGCATGAGAAGTGACCAGTTGGGGAAAGCCTCTGAGGGTCCGAACAGGTGCTCCAAGGTGTCGCTCTACAAACAAATACAGATGGTAAATAGAAGAAGAACAACGGAACGTTCAATCGATAATTACCTAATAATTAAGAAATGTGAATTCATGTTTCAATTCTACGTTAAAAATGTATATATACCTTTTTGAAGTCCAGTCCTTTAGCCCATGAACACTTGTTTGGGTTGGGTACATCCTTCCACACAAACTTCTTCATCCTGAGAATGAAACGCAGGAAACGTTAAGGTTTTGGGCCCAACCATCTTTTCTTTCTCCCCTTCCTTTAGTCTCTTGCCTGATTTCTCCTCCCACCAGCTAACATCAGGTGTAATTAGACCCGTGTGACCTGTTAAATGTCACGCTGGTCATTTGTCACAGTCGGTGTCTCTGCTTTCTCAATTAGTAAGCAGCACAGGGATTAACATCATCTATCATTGCTTGCAAGTGTCAGGGTAGGAACAGAAATGCAACACACGCTGAGGCTGTGAAACTGTGGTAAAGAGCAAGACAAATATAAATATCTGATAAAGATATGTGCTTTAAAAAGTAAAGTTTAGTTTGCCGCTGTAGATTAAATGCACCTTTTTAATAATTGATTTATTAAAACTCCCAAACATATATTGCTTTTGACTGAAGAGTTGTTCTTACTGGTTTTGGGAGATGATCAGAGTAACCAACAGGACGATTGAGAGGAAGGAGATTATCATCAGCATCATGTAGGCTGCAGGGTCTCCTCTGGTGGCTGTAACAGGTGGAGACGAGAGGTTAAAGGTGATAAAGGTGATGAATATGATGCTGCAGAAAAACATGTGAATATTGGTCTCACCTATTGTGTATACTGGCTCCCCCTCTCCATCTGCAAAAACTGGGAACAAGTAGAAGCCGTATTCCTCTGAGCCAAAGAAATCCCCTGTGAGATGATGGATGAGGTTAGAGGTCAGGTTGGTGAGTTTAAAGAACAATGATAAACTTGGTTTAAACAGCACTTTTCTTTAAGTTACAAAGTGATACTGTTGATTTAACTGAGCAACAGCGCCCTCTGCAGCCACATGGGGGGATTAACTCTGTTGGGCTCTATGTCTAAAGGATTATATTACCCATGATCCCCGGCTTCCTGACCCAGAGACACCAATGTAACAAATACACTAAACTCTGAATCTTTGAAAATTTCAATCTCGCTTCCAAACACAAAACAAACTGAAAACAAACTTCTTGGCCGAGGCAATAAAAAGTTACACACGAAAGTAAAACATAAAATAAAAGTTTTATAGTGAGATTTAAACTGTTCCAGACTTTGAGGCTCTAACAACGTCACCCTGACACCAGCTGTGATCTAGGAATAACCGACAGAGTGCCATCTAGAGGTCTAAGTGAGCATGTGTTTATTTGCTTCTGAAGAATTCAGTGATTCCCTGATCACAGAAAAAATAAGACGAGAGAAAGAGAAGATATCACCTCTCAGATGTCCAGGATGCTCAGTGTAGGGAAGTCGGACCCACGTATCTCCACTGTGGGCTTTGTGATGATCAGACCCGTGCTGTCTCTGTGGTACGGTCCACTGCACCACCATGAACACGGGCACGGAGCTGTTGTCCAGCAGAGTCCAGGACAGAGACACGGAGGTGCTGTTGATGACCGACACACCGAAGGATCGCACACAGCGACCTGCACAGCAGAGAGGACAGAGAGGACGGAGACATGAAACACAACCTCAGCCAAACACAATGGATTTCAGGGATTAAAGGAAACCAGTGCAATCACCTTCTTCTCTAATGCTCTGGAAACCTACTGGAGCTGTTACAGTTCATTTAGATTGAGAACTAGTGACTTCCATGATCATTGTTTCCTGTTTGGCCTTTTATTAAATCAATTATTCAATACTTACACTGAATTTAAAGGTGGTATATACATTCATACTAAAGCTTATGAAATGCATACCTCATCTCATACATCTTTGTAGGAAAGCTTAGACTATAATTCCCCCTATTTAACAACTGTAATACTAATTTAAGTACTATCAGAAACATTTTGTTAATGGTTTATAAAACTATAATGTGAGTATTAGTATAATAAACAGACAAAATAAATACAATACAGTAAAACACAGATGAAATTGTGTAAAACAAGTAATAATTTTTTTTTAAACGCTCAACAAACACCTTGTATTTCCTTATGGAGGCACACAATTTAATTATAAACCTATAATGTGGTAGAAACCATCCACTATATACATATACTCATCAAACTACTCTTCGTAGCCTGAATATAAATCGAGGAATAAATTATAAATTTAAATTTGAAGAACACATGCAGTTGATTCAACTCGGGGCACAAGAGATCAACCTCTGAATGGTTTAATGAGAATGAAAATGTGAATCACTTTGCTGCTGGTTCAGCTGAACCCATTTCGTCGGAACACTAACGAGAAAATGTCCAAGTTAGTGGTTTCATGAAAAGCAGCCTTCACTGGATTCTGACTAATAGGAGAGAGACACAAACATGTCTATGTATAACAACAAACTCAGGGATTCAAAAACTAACCCTGTGACCTCCGTTCTGCTAATGGCCTTTACTCCGGTCACACTAATGGCTGCAGGAGCCACATAAGAGCTTTTAAAGGGTCCCTATGGACACATATATTAAGTGTTATGATCAAATGGATTGTGAAGAATAACAGGAGTAAACAGTTCGTATCCACAAATTAGAAGAATCTGTTGAAAAGGTCAAATCAGGTGATCTGCAGATTAGCATCCAGAGACAAAAAAAGAATTAGAAAATTCAAAAATAGCTTCCATATTTCTTTTCTTTCTGTTAAATTGTGATTTGTGTTGTTTCTAGTATAATGTTTGTCTATATCTACTCTCATTATTAGCCCCTATCTATGCAGGGACATTTAAAAAATGTCTTTCATGTTTAATCAATTTATATAATATGTATTTCATTAAACAAGGTCTCCTACTCTATAATATATGGCTGCAGCTAATGATTCTTTATCAGTATTGATTTATACAAGTTGATTTAACAACAGCCCAAAAACTCCCAGCTAGAGAAGCAGGAAAGTTTCCAATTCGAACAAAAGTCAATTATCTGACAACTTCATTATCTGCTCGGCTTTGGTATTTTCATATTGAGTTTATAATTGGATTATATGGTTTTGTGGCACGGAAATGAAAACGACAAGGAGAGCCTTAACTGATCTTCTGGAATAACCTTCGGTCCCCAGTGGAAAAAAATAATAAAGTGATCTCTCAGCTCACTCACGTGTGGGCTGTCGCTCCAGCGTCATGTGGATGTTGTCGGCCGAGCTCCCCCGACTGTTGTAGGCCTCCACGGTCACAGTCTGCGGCTCCTGGTTCCACTCGAAGCTGTAGGAGGACGCCGGCTCGATCCACTCCCTCGTCACAGGGCCGCTCGAGGCTCGGTGCTGGACGATGAATCCATCCACACAGTAGGAGCGCCCTGACACCGGGAGGTCCTGGAGGACGAAGCAGAACGTTGAGGCTTGAATGCTAAAGTTGGTGTTATACTAGAATTCTAAAATGAATTTATATTGGACGCTGGGCCTTGAATATCATGTATTTTCATATTCTCCTGTGTGTACCTTAAACAGCAGCGTGACATTAGTCTGGTTCCTGTACGGGTCATCTTGAAGAATCCTCCAGAAGTTAGGACCACGCTCAGGAGCTGAGGAAGAAACCAACAATTGCATATATCACTGCAGCTTCCTCTCTGTGAGTGATGGTGGCGATGGCATTTGTGGAAAAGGTTGCATCATTAAAAGGCTTCAGGAGGGAAATGAACGGTGTTGTACCTCCGCTGTTCTGTGGAGCCGAGTAGACGGCGTCGCTCCACTCGCTCCAGTAGCCGGTGCCGTTGGTGTGCATGCAGCGCACCTGCACCACGTACACTCGGCACATGTCCGGCACCGCAACCTCTGCCATTACAACCCGCACTGGACTCTGGACCTGCAGACCAGACAGATTATAATGTGATATTTCTCATGTGGGGAACTGAGGAATTTCACTAATGGAACAGATCTGATCTGTGGAGCACACATCTACTCAACCCGAGAGAGAACATGATTCCTGCGTCTTTCTCATCAGTTTGAGTTATTGATGCCATGCATTCAATTTCCAAGAAAGAAAAGCGGACTGAGGTCTTAAACAATTGATGTGAGCTCTTGTCAAACTGACAAACTGAGACCATGTCAAAGCCTCTGAGTCATTTAAGTAAGTATGAGACTTATTCTTACTCCTGGATGTTTGGTCCTGTGGTTCTTTCTAGATCAACAGATGTCTTCTACAAACAATGAAATATAATCTAAGGTTGACCAAGGAAATACCCATAAATGAACAAAAGAGGATTGAAAGTGAACCGAGGACATCATCCTTCAGTTAAACCACAGTATCAGGCTCATTCACCTTCCACTCGGGCTGGGCTCTCATCATGGCGGGCGAGTGGTACTGAAGCTGACACTGGAGCCCCTCGACCGGCAGAGACGGGGGCTCCCAGGTGACCAGCAGGGCCCCCCTGCTGTGAGTCACTGCCTTCACGTTAGTTGGGGTGTGGGGTTTCACTGCAGGGGAGAGAACAACAGAGGTTGGGTTTGTCTCGAGAAATTTCTTGAATCTGGTATGAAAACTGCTGGAGAGCAAATAAGAGTTTTATTTTTATATAAAATCCTCCTACAGTAAACAGCTTTGAAACCACTCGTCCTCACCGTGATCTATGGGCGACAGGTAGACGGGTTTGGACCGGATCGGGCCCAGCCGGGAAGCCACCTCCAGCCACAGCTTGTAGCAGTTCATCCTCAGCGGCTGAATGGTGCAGCTTTTGTGATCGGATCTGACGTGCAGGCAGGCGGGTCCCATCTGGCCCACTTCCTGTCCCACTTCCTGTCCCGCTCGGTCCCTCTCCTCCATCACGTCACACGGCAGGTCAGCCCACCTGGCGAGGGGGGAAAACAGAGAGTAATTTGTCAAATATAAACCAAAGATATTCTCTGTATACAGTATGCAGTGATAAAATGGTTGCATTTAAGAACAGATTTGTTGTTGCTGCCTGTGTGTTTCTTCAGAACTCATTGTTTCATTGTTGAAAAGCTTCAGAAACCTCGTCCTCCTCCTGTTTCCTGCACCTTTGGATTTATTTTTAACAAGGCCACTGTGTTCCCGGGTCTCAGCAGCTTATTTGGTGATAACAAAAGCCTGCTGTTGTTGTTATTGTTACCTAAATGAAGCCAAAGACTATGAACCCAAAACACAAGTATTATACTTATCGGTCCTGATTGTTGTGATAAGGGCTTTGTTTAGTGCGTTTGATGTCATGACTCATGATGACGGTGATTTACAGCAGAAGAAACAAAGAAAACAAGTATTTCCAGTGTTTTGACTGGAGAAGAATGTGTTGTTCAGGAGGCTCCAGGTTTTCTGTCTGAATTCAGCGTCTTGATTTCAGGTTCCAGTCACAATGTAAAGATGTTCAAACACACTTTCATCTACTGTACCAGTTTGTGTACCTGTATTGGAGTTTGGGCTCAGTAAACTGTGTGTTCTCCCAGCGGCAGTCCATAGCATCGATGTCCCCGTTGGTCACACAGTTGATATCAATGGAAGCTCCTGAAACACACACATTAAAAAAATAAAAGATAAACCCAAGGCAGCCTCTGCACTGGGTTCAGGTCACATTGTTGTGATGTCACACGTCAGCACTCGGGTTTCCTGTCTTTGTCCTCGGCAGCAGGAGGAAATGACTTTCTGGGGGATCAACTTATCCCAGAAATCTGATGCTCAAATATTTCAAGAACCATTCAACAAATTGTTTTCACACCTGGTATGTGTTTTATGAATTAATGGAGTCTGCTATTTGTCAGTGATGTTGGAACTTCTCAAAACATTGATCCCCTAGGTCCCATGGAAACGTAGCTGTTGTCGTTTTATCACTATTTGCAGTGTGTGTTTCTGTATTTGCATGTGTTGTGACATTTTTTGAAGCACTTGTGTCTTCAAATTGAGTTGTTTTCTTAATCTGCAGGTGTATTTGTCTATTTGTTTGTGTTTTCTTAATTTGCAGCGTGCTGAGCTCTCTCGGTCACAGTACTCATCACTGTAAGTCACAACCTCAAAGACTGCGTGTTCACCAGTACAGCAACAACGATGGTTTGTAGTTTTCATGCAGAATATGAAGTTTGATGCAGCACAGCTCACCCTGAACATAGATCTGGCTGTAAGGGTTGGTCCACTTCTCGGTGCACTGCAGCAGGTCGTACATCCGGGCCTCTGAAGGACGCACGGTGATCTGGCTGACCTGGTTTGTGGTCAAAGGAAAAGTCAGTCATCCTGCATTAACGTATTTACCTGGACTGTCCTCTACTGACAGGAGAATCTCTTATTTCTCACCCATTGGTTGACTGGGTGGTACTGGCTGCGACCAAGCGGCTCATTGAGGTTTAGAACCCATATGGCCGCGCTGGCGTTGACGCTGTGGTTGTTGAACACACAATAGACCGTCACGTCCTCCCCCGCGTGGATCACCACTTTCTCAGGGATGTAGCTCACAGCTGTGCGGGCAAAGAAAAGTGTCACAACAAACGTCATCACGGTTTCTTTCATAATTAATGCTTTTATGTATTTGTTTCACAAAAAATACGCTTTGTACTATTTCTTTCAATGAAGGCCGAAAGGGAATTAACAAGACTAAAACAAAGAACATTCATCAAACAAACTAAAATCATATTTTCAATTGCCTACATTATAAAAACTGGATTTTTACAAAAGAAAACAGACAAACAAAGGAGTTGTTCTGAGTCTGAAAGGAGTGTGAGGGTGTGAGCTGCTCCTCAACCACCTCTTCAGACACGATTCATCTGCATTGAGTCATCAGCAAAGCAGGTGAAGAACTCAACAAAAGAAAAGTTTTAAAGAAAGGGTTTCCTGCGCCACTGTTGTTCAAAACTTTGCACATAAAAGCAAAAAATGCCAATCTCTGGATGTCACTAGAGACAACGTAAGGGGATCAACAAACTCACTGATGTTCAGGCTCTCTGGGAAATTCCTTGACAAAATTGAACGCAAATCTATTTACAGTGTTGAGAAATTCATGGATCAAGCAGCATTGTGAAATTTAAATCCACTCATGACTCAAAATGCTGTTTCTTTACCAGTCAGTTTTTCTGCATAGTATTGTAAAGCCTTAAAGAATCCCCTGAGCCCCAAACCCTGTGGTGAGAGTTGAGGCTCTGCAGCGACTTTCAAACAATTCCTCAAAAGCTCAGTGAACAACATCGGCTGAACTGAGTCACAAATTCACAGAGCAGGGGAAGAAAAAACCTCTCGGCTGTAAAAACCTTGCAGCCGTCCTAAAGAATCCACTCTTTTGAATCAGTGTATATATCTGTGTTTTAGATGTGGTTCTCACTGTGAAGGTAGATGTGGTGACTTTCACTCCAGTCGCTCCACAGCGGAGGCTCGTCCAGGCCGGAGCTGCGAACCTGGAGGGTGTAGTTCAGTTTTGGCTGCAGATCCAGAGTCAGTCTGGGCTCTGCAGGCACGGACACCACCTGGGGGAACGTTGATTCAAAGACAGGGTGAGTTTTTCAGAAAGCGCATAAATTCAAATTTCAAACTGTGTGCAGACAATTTATCTGTTTATATTTTACTAAAAGTTTAAAATACATTTAAGGGTTTCTTAAGCCGTTACCTAAAGGAATAAAAACAAAAAATGTATCAAAAGAACTTTAAAGGAAACTCATTTGAAGAAATCTACTGCTGAACACTAAGTGAACTGTTAAATGCTGGGTTTGCACTCTGAGGCTTTTAAAACCGACTGTGAGCAAGTCGCACTAAATAAACAACTGTTTCAGTGGAAATGTGCGCTTGATGAGAGCAGCAGCAAATATAGACTGAATAAACTAAAGTCCGCTTGTGCTTTTCAGTGGAAAAGAAAACTGTGGAGCACTGTTTCTAAAGAACCTTGAAGATATATTGACGTTTCTTTATTGCAGCGGTGCAGAGGTTGACACTGTCGCCTCACAACATGAAGGTTCTGATGTGAACCTGACGGCCAGCCGGGGGTTTTCCGTGTGGATTTAGCATTTAGGATTATTGGAGACTCTAAATTCCCTGTAGGTGTGAATGCACATGTGTGAATAAGCAGCATAGATAACGGATTCTGGTGGAATTTCTTGTTATCTGATACATGGAACTAAACTGATATTTCTGCAGTCAGCTAATCTCACATGATATCAACCCGGCCAATTCATCACTTTTAATCGTTTGAAGCGTAATGTGCACCTGACGTTAAGACATTCTTTCTAATTCCTGCATTGAGCTAAATGAAAATGTGAAGCTCCTCATGAAGGTTTCTGAGTTTTTGATAGAAAGGAATTATTTATTTAATACATTATATAAATTTGATTTAATCAAGATAATCTGCAGGTTAACTGATGTAATGATGATAAAAAATAATGAATATAGACAACCTGACATCCCTCATGTATGCAGTGTGTGTCACAGGTGAGTGTTTACCTGCCAGGCTGGGTGAGTGCTGTTGAAGGCGTATCGGACCTCGTATCTCAGCGGACCAGTGCCGGAGTCCGAGGGGTCGTCCCAGAGTAAAATCAGCTCGGCCTCTATGGTCTGAACGTGCGACAGGTTGGCCGGAGGACTCGGTTTCACTGTAGAAGAAAAACACACACAAACTGAACTTCATGTTCCACAACACAATCAATAATCAGACGAATGACTGGCAGTCATAACGTTGCTTTAATCCTGCTGTAAGGGCAGTTTGCATTTTCAAAAGGTCACTAAAGCCTGTGCATTATCACAATAAGTGTAAATGAAATTAAAGGGATGATATTGTCCCAGTAAAACATACAATTGTGTTGGGTTTTAATCCTTTTCTACGGGTCACACATCATCTCATTCTCTTAACACTTCAGCTATTTCCTTTCATATAGAGAAAACACGACAAAACACAACTTCACACCTAAATCTGTCATGTGGTGTAATTTTGCTCGTGTCCACGCAGCAAAGATCAATACTCAGGATTATCAATATTTAATGAATGGATCAGTCAAATCTCCCTTTGCAGAGTTAATGAAAAAATAAACACAAGGTATCAATTTCTTAGCAAGCTTGGCATTAATGACTAATACCCTTCATCTTTTGGTCTTTAAATATACACAGGAGATGTATGAAGCTCATGTAGGGAAATTCCATGCACCCAAGCATTTTGGGTGGATTTGGTGTCAGTTTCATATTCACTGTCATTGGATGATGTAATAAAGGTGTCATAACAAACAGGTCCCAGTCCAGACAGGGCAGTGAAACCACAAAGACGTCGGTGTATGAACGATTAGTCAACAGCCTGAGTCATAGCTCAACGTTTTTATTTTCCAGACAGAAGATAATTTGCCTTCTGAAAGGATAATATATACTTTTTTGAATTAGGGTGATGCAACATTTGATTTACTTTCCACATATAACATAGAATTACAGAATCCAGGAAACACATATCTAATAGTCTGATTCTGTTCTGCCCTGGCAGTTTTACCAAAGAGGACCGAATGAACATGGAAAGTCACTGTGTAGACCTAACAGCTTAGACACACATACACACACACACACACACACACACACACACACACACAGACAGCCCCTCGGGCCCCATAGCGTCAGACTGTATTCCAGTCTTGTCTTCCAATCAGACCTGAATAAGATATTATCTTATTCTGTGTTTCATCACTTTGAAGCTTGACTTTGTTAAATATTTAAAATCTCTCCAGTTTCATACATGGCTGAGTTTATTCTCAGCACATTAATGCCAGTAACTAAAAGACAAAAATGGCGGGAACTTAAACTCAGGAGCTGTAATTCCACTTCAAACAGGTCACACCTCTAAAGTACCAGAATGTATATTAGCTGCCTTAATATTTCATATCTGCAGATTTCCCAGAGGCCTTTGGGAGAACTATCGTCCTTGAGAGGCCCAAACTTATTGAAGGTCCAGAACTGTATAACCCCATCGGGCACTGCAGATGTAATGCTGACACTTCATAATCACATTCATCTAACCAACTTATATGACAAATAACTGATTATTCCAAAAAATTGATCATTCAAAAAGTTCATGCATTAATGAACTATGTGATGTAACAGTGAAATCACGTTGGGGTCATTCCTACCATGTGATCATAGGTTGTTTCTTAGATCCATAAAGTTCTATACGATTCAGGGATACCTGCATGACATCATTTTCTAACCTCGTTCTGACTTCATCCTCCGTCCTTCATCATATGACATGATATGACTCGGAATATATATATAATGCATCTCTGATCAATATAAGCCTCGTAATGTTTACCAACATAAAGTGACAACTCCCCTAACTCGAAGGGAAAACAACGAAACAAACAAAAAACAACAACGAAACCACGAAACCAACAAAAAACAAGTATAGACACAAAGATAAAACAGGTTCGTACCAGGCCTGGCAGGAATCCTGAGGTGAAGGGGCGGAGCCTCGGCATTGGAGATGCCTACAGTTACCACGGCGATGAAGCTCGTCGTGGTGTCAAGAGCAACGGAACAAACGAGGGAATCCTCCACTTCACAGACGACAGGATCATCAGACAGAGTTTTTCCATCGTTCACCAGTGAATCATCTTTCTGGGACCTGGAAACACAGTGTAGGAAAATATAAGAACTTTAAAATAATAACCTTTAATGGAAACTACATATTACTGAACGTCCAAAAATGTAGCAAATAAGTGGAGACATGATATCATTTATTGTTCTTTTCAGTATCTTGGAGGATTGATTGATGCGATATTTGATTGACTGACTTTTTCACCATATCCCACTTTCCTTTGTGGGTCTGATTGTTCCCTCAAATAATTCTTGGGTTATAAAGTTGACAAAACCATCTTACCTAATAATGAAGCTACTGTTTTTTTAATAATATTCCTTTACTTTTATTAGTATGTAGGAAAAAACATTCAAGTGCTCAGAAAAATAATGAAATTAGAAACGGCAACTTAATCCACTAATTTAGATTGAATTGATCAAAACCTCCATAACGATTGAAAAATGGCCCGAGAGGTGAAACTGTTTTGTAATTTGTATTTACTCATATGTTGTGTAACATGTAATATCTACACAATGCCTGGCACCTCTTATCCAGTGTGTGTTACAACAGTGTCTCTTTAATCCAACGGCAATAAAGATCTGGAGCCAGTGTGATATCACTCGACCCCCCCCCCTGCTTATCAAAGTAAACACACATGCTAAGCCCCCCCCCCACTGAGCCTTCACACACAAACACACACACTCTGGAAAAGGAAAGCGGGAATCGAACAATAGGAGCAGCACAGGTTGAGACTCACAACAGACGCTGGAAGCTGACGGCCATGACACCTGCGTCCTCAGATGTTTGAGACATCAGATCACAGGTCAGTGTTTCCCAGTTCACATCGATCCTGCACGTTACGTCCAGACAGGGGCCTGATGAAAAATATGATTTTCATGTTAGTGGCATTGCGGTGTTATCCCCATGTTGTCCACCCAATAGAGGCTTCTGAGAAAGAGGCTCGCCTTAGTATTCCATGCTGAGGCGTGCTTCTGCTTCAATATTATCAATGCAAGACAACACACAGTAACAAGGCTCCTCCAGCTGTGCAGGTTCAGTCATGAGAGAGAAAGTGATGCTGAATGTATGAATGTATAGCAGGATCACAAACTGAAAGGACACAATAAATATGTCTGATCACATTGTTTCTTAAGGAATGAATGGAATTGGTGAGAGTCCTGGTTCTGCCCCCTTTCCTTGTGATGACTGATAAAAAAGAGGAGCAATGACACCTCATGAACCAGGCTGTGTGACGTGATCACAGCAGAGGACTCACGTCCTCGCCCACCTTGACTGGAGGGACGCTCGCTAGAAATCCACTAAAGTGTAATGAGCCAGTCAGGCCGATCTTTGTGGGACATCAACTGTGTCACGCTACCAGCCGCTGTTTGTTCTGATGAGCCAGAGCCACATCAAACCTGCCTGCTGCTACGTGGGTTCACAAGTGTATCGCCTCCACGTGTGTGGTAATCAAACACACAGGGTGTTGCGTCATGCAGAGATCAACGTTTGTCCTGTGTGGTTTGACTCAAGCCGAACAGGGAATGGCACAAAACTATTAGTGACAAACAACAGCTCAATATCACCACTAGGGAACGCCATGCGATATCTTTAAAATTGTAGAAAACACCACTTCAATCAAGCTGCACCAAATAACACACACTCATAAATATCGGTCCCCTAATTATGGCTAGGTCTCATACTTTGTTAAACGACTCAGGGGCTTTGACATGGTCTCAGTTTGACACATCACTCTCAGAGAGGAAGCTGCAGTGTTGTGCAATTGTTAGTTTCTATCCTCAGCTTTTGAGTTACACCATCAAACAAATAACCCAAACCGCAGGGCTGAAAAATATATGTTGGAAATGTGTAAGAGTATAATTACCCCATGTTGCATATTAAACTGCAGAAATTGTACCCGTGAAAAGAAAAGGGAAGAGGAGCATTCGCACAACTTGCCTTGTAAAGTCTTATACTGATCAACTCATGTAAATAACTTTGTTGTATGCAAGAAGTCCTTCATCAGCTTGGACAAGAAAGACTGACAAACCATGACAAGCCTTGATCAAGATCTGTTGGTAAATGTTTGTTTTGCAATTCTCTGACAGATAAGATGATCATTTTTCGTACCGGTGTGGACTGAATGCTTCTCGGTTGTCAAGCTGCTGAAGCTGCAGCGGGGATCGTGCGGGAGCTTGGACTCCGAGCGGTTTGTCTCCGGCTCGTTGAAGTGGGTTGTGTGCGAATCACAGCAAAGCTCATCGTGCCACGGGAGGTCCAAGGCCTGGAGAGGGGCTCGGTCCTCGGGCTTCAAACACAGAACACCTGCCACAGAGAAACAAACAAGTTATACACGGTGGAAAAATAAAACTCCTCAAAGAATTTTATTTTGAAGGTTTTTTCTGCAATATCTTGCTATGTTTTCTGTAAACATCAATTGTCTTACATTTGTATTAAATCATTAAAGCTTGAGTCTGAGTTTCAACTTTTTGCAAATATACATGTTGTAGATTTGTCTTAAGGTCTTATATATTAAAATAGAGCTAATGCAATAAAGGTATGTAATAAGAGTATATATGAAGATGCATGTATAAGAACGTAATGAAAATAGGATTTAATTTTTTTTTAAAAACAAATGTGTATTGATTTGTTTAACGTGAAATGAAAGAGATCAATTGCATTTCTCTTCTTATCTTTAATCACAAATCAAGCATAACCCATTTATTCATATTCATAATTTATTAATATCTGTTTAATTCAATAACCAAATGGCAGAATTGGCAGGATAAAGTCTAAGGTCAGGCTGAATCTCACTCTGGGTGTGAGAGCTCTGTCTTCGTCCAGAGATCTTCCCCTCTGCAAGTCTTTATTTGTCTGTGATAAAACACCAAAGGCCAAAAAAGACTGTTTCATCTGCTCATTAAATTCACTTCTGAAAGAAAGTCCACCTCAGGGGATATTTTTATTCATAGTTGGTTTCTGTACTTTCAGTTTTTAGTGAACTAGGAGTCATCGTTTGTTATAAGTAGCTGTGTCTGTGAAAATCAGTTTTAAGAAATGAGAGAACAAAGACCTTGTTAGTGAACACCTGACAGGTCACACAGGTTATAGATCTCAGGACTTGCAGGTGAAAGTTATGATCAAACAACCTGCTCTGTCAGTGGACATCAATTTGGCAGCTGAACCGAAAGGAGCCGTGCACAAGGGAAATCTGACCACGATCCAAAAGTAATAAATCTCACGGACTCGTGTGTCAACACTGGTGTGAAGCTTAGGTGGACTCACACAATGTTATTTCCTCAAACCTCAGAATTGATGACACAAATGTCTGTTCCAAGACTTTTTCTGGAACTGACAATTATTTAGAAAAACTGTTATGAGTGATTGGGCAAGGTTTATCAATCAATTTAAAGGTTTTGAGAAGCACTTTGAAACATCTGTTCTAATTAAGTCTCCTGGGTATGTTTTGGTAAATCCGTTTAGTTAACGAACTTAAACTCTTTGTGAAGACCATCCTTTTAGTTTGTACGATTTTGTAGGATTCAAAATATGTAAAGAAAACTTAAGAGATCCCAAAACGGAACCCTGAGGAACTCCTTCACAGAAACATACAGGATTTAACTGCGTGACAGACAGTTCACATCTGATGGTTTGGACAAGGAACTCACCAGGGGACACCAGGATAATCTGCATCAGGACGGTCAACACCACAGACCGAAACCTGCAGAGAGACAGAGAGAAGAATGGATAGAGGGAAACAGGAGGGAGATGAAGGAATAGTTAGAAAATGTACCAAAAAACAAAAGCTTAGTGTTACAGATGCTTATAAAGATAGAGTGTCAATGTTTAGGTAAATGAAGGCCTCAAGAATATGTTTATGAACAATATTAAACATTTCTAAATCCTGCTAGTGCAGGTGAATTATCTGTGACGAGGTCAGTTTTAATTGCTTTTACCTCATTTGTGTGTTTTTCTTCATATCTTGATTGTTGTTTTAACATTTTTTTTTATACCTTTTGAAATCACACATGACTCCTTGGGATTACAACAGTCTCCGCTCAACGGTGTAAAGGAATGTCGAGTGATTTCTCAATCGGAAGTGACAAACTTGGCAGCTGGACGATTGCGCTTGAATGTCACTGTGAGAACACTTTGTGCCAGAGACAAGGGAACAGTGACAGTGACAGAGTAGAGTGGAAGAACTGGTGGACCAACGCCTCAGCACATATAATAACACATTACACAAGACGTGGGTCAGCAGTTCTCATCAATGGCTTTTCAGCGCTCCGGTGGAAGCAGGTTTATTGTCTGCTGATTTTCAGGCTTGCTCATCATGAATCAATGGATCCCAATCACGGGAAATTGTCTCAACACAAGATGCTAAACTAGATTTCACTATCAACTGCAATAAAGTGGATTTTTTTTGTTGATTTATTTCCAAGACATAAGACATATGACAACTCTTCGAGTGGCGTAAGCTACCGACTTATTTGCCCATTCTCACTCAGTGTTAATTGCATGTTTGAATACAATGTGAATGTTGTGAAGTCATATGAGGATTAATATTGTTTCTTTTGTAATTTTCATGCTGTAACTAAAATGTGTTTTTTGCGTTATACAAAGACATTTTCACGATACAACAAGTTATTTTCATGTTATTATGACACACAACCTTATGATATAACACAATATTTCACATGACAACAACACTTTTTTCAATATAGCACGATGAATTCTTCTCCTAATATGAAACTCATGTTTGAAAGAAGAAACATGTGCTGAGAAAAGAAACTCATGAAAAAAGGCCTCGATTACACAATCTGATTCCACCCTGTGCCCGGGTTGAGACGTGTTGAGATTCTTCTGTTGTTAGGGGCGGAGGACGAGGCTGTATCCAAAAATATCTCGTAACGGGAAAAACATCTTCTTACGACAATAAACCTTTCCCCTACATCAGGGGTCTTCAACGTTTTTCAGGCCAAGGCCCCCAAACTGGTGGAGAGATGGTGCAGGGACCCCCTACTATATATATTGTTTAAAATTGTGTTTTATATTAAACTGGGCCTAGTGCCATGTATAAACATAGCTACCCTGTTATTGTGCATTCAATACTAAGCTATTCAAACATTACCCATTTATACATACATCTTTCATACAACACTGAGCTTTTAAAGTAATTCACAGCTTCATGTTTTTATTTTAAACATACATGTAGAAGAGACAGGGAATCCTTAAGCCATCTATGGATGCCACACATACTCCCACATTAGTGAGATGTCGGACCCTGATGGGTAGCACACAATTTATCTAACCTTTGACGGATGGAGGTTGTCAGACAGAGGTTTAAATCAGCCTCTCAATATGCTGGATACATGTTAATGTGTATTTGAAGACATTTAAATTTGTGGGAAAAAATTGGGTACAAAAAAAATAAAAAAATAATAAAAAATATAAAAAATTGTCAAATCAACCAAGCATTTCGCGACCCCCCTGCAGTACCTCCGCGGACCCCCTAGGGGTCGCGGACCCCCTGTTGAAGACCTCTGCCCTACATGATACTGATCTGCTCTGTCTTATTCTGCTGTTTTCAGAATGAAGCTTCATCTGTAAAAGTGGGGAAACTCCCATCGTGATCAAACCAAACACAACAACAGATGAGTACACAAGTGTAACACTCACATTGTGGAGGTCATAGTGTCAGCATGGCCTGGCTGGGCTCTGGCTGGGCTGAATCTCACTGAGGAGAAAGACAGAGAAGAGAGGTTAAGGTGCTTATACGTAAGGATTTGTAAAAGTGCTGCGAGTAAACAAATCCTCACTTCAACACGACTGCAGACTGATTGGAATAAACAAGAGGAACAAGGACTGAATGCAAGAGTGATTTTTTGGAGCAGTGGCATTGAATAAGCAGCCAAGGGTTTCTCATACACATCCAATTTAGGAGGCAGATCTCTCAGTGATAAGAGCACCTCCCATTCCCCAGATACAACCCTCCGCAGCTGCAGTTCATTCCTGAGGAAAACAGTTTGCGCCCTGCGGCACAAGAAAGGAAGAGAATGACTGCTTTCATTTACTCTAGAGGTCACAACACCTGACAGAATCATGTCACCACCACACACAGGTCACTAACAATATGCTTCTGTATTAGCATGATTTTGTTTTTATGCTTCAGGCGTTTGTCCCGTTCTAAGACCCTGGTTAAGATATCTCAACTGTGGCTTTCGGGAGTTTCTGAAAATCTTTGGCCAGTTGTCAATATACACATATACTGTATATGTCAGAAAAACAGTTGACCATGAAAGTCTAATAGTTTCTTCTCAAATACCCAATATTTCCTATCTGATTCCCACATTTTGTGTTCGATTTTTTGAATTTCCCTGCCGCTCATTATGAAGCTCTCCTCTGCTTGTGTTGTTGTTGTTGTCGAGAGAGGGAAAACAAATTAATACTGTGACAACTCACATTAATTCATTGATATGCAAGAACCAGGACAAACCCACAGGATGAAGTGGAAAACAGCAGCACGGACGGACAGAGGCGCCAGGGACAGTTTGTTCAGTCCAGTGTGTGTGTGTGTGTGTGTGTTTAATAAGCTGATCATTTGCAAGCCCCATCTGTAAATGTGTGTTAAATCCCCTCAGTGTGTAGAAGAACCTATCAATGTGTGCAGTGGGTTTGTACGAGTGTGTGTCTTACAGATGTGATCCACAGGAGATGGTATCAGACAACAGGGCACTTCACCAACTAAGTGTCCCATGTGAAGCAGCAGCAGGACACAAACACACACTGGGAAGCTCCTTATGTATTTTTTTCCATTTTCTGCACAGTTCACATCCGTCATCATGTTCAGATGAGCCAAACAAAGTGTGCTGACTTGACACGAGTCTCCCCTGAGAGCAGTGATAAGCTGTCATGTGAGCGCTCTGTGTTCTGAGAGATTTCAGTTTCCATATTAACAGGAAGAGAAACTTTAACTTCTGGAATTTATAAACTGAAAACCCCTAAAAACCTCAAACTTTCACACATAGATTTCCCTTCCACGTTTTAATGTTAATATTTAAATGTTCTGAGGTTTGTTGTGTTTTTTTTTACGGTGAAACATTACAGCGAATAAAAAAACACAGAGGCCTCATTTGATTCCTCTGGATTTTTGTTTGCTTTTATTACCTAACATCCTTGGATCCTATTTATGACGTGAACTATTTGTGCAGGCAAACAACTTTAGTTTCTGTTCAAATAAAAGATCAACAGAAACCACTGAGGGCAAATATATTTCAATATTAGCCTGAGGTTGTGTTTAAAGGTTTAGCTCCAGCTTCATTTGCATGTTAGAGAGAGACACAGCCTCCACCCTGCTTCACTAAAAACAATATGGATTAAAATACCCCATCACTCTTCATCTGAATTAATATCACAGCGTCAACATTTATTGTTGGATAAATCCTGTTCTGAAAAATCTATTTAAAATCTGTTCATGCATAAATTAATCAGAGAGGAAGATCAATCTGAGGCTAATCCATGAAATCAAGCACATTAATATCCAGTGATGCCAAACAGTCAACAGCAGCAACGCCGCCTACAACGGTTTCATGGAAACAGAGATATTAATAACATCACAGTATAAACAGTCTCACATGTGGAAGCCCATTTCTGCCAGGGACATAAAAAAACTAATGATGAAAACTAAATTCAGTTACAATAATGAGATCCACAAGTCGAAAATATGAGAGAAAGATAAAAATCATGAGATAATGAATTACAATTATGAGATAGTCAGTATTTAGAAATTCCAACACATTTGTTTGAGATTCTAAGTTGTTATCTTGAGAGATGAAGTCATTATTTTTGAATTACTGAGCCTTTATTTTGAGATACTACAGTAATATCTTAAGATCGAAGCTAATTATTTTTGTGATACCAACTCATTATTTTGCGATAATAAATGATTACTTTGAGTCGTTGAGTCATTATTTTTACGATAAAGTCGCTATTGAGAAGGCAAGTTACTGTTTTGATTAAATGAATCAGGATTATTTGTGTGTTTTAATCACAGAACTCATATCAGGCCTTGTGGTAAACTGTAGATCACAGTCCTTTCACATCAGGCTGCTCATGTGTTAATCCCCAGATGGTTTTAAGTGTTATCATCTGTATGAGCTCCACAGATGCAATGATCGGCTGGAGAATCAGTCGACTCATGCAGCAGTTTAGATAATTGATAACTGATCGATACATTAAAGTAGAGAATTTTGCTGCCGGTCTTTGTCGAGTGGGCGAATATCTTTGGGTTTGATAGCACGTGGGCTTCAGGCAGTTCTGATACATCACGTGAATACGACTCAGCACCAGTTCATTCCTCTGAACTGACCTGAGTTGGCCGACTGGAGGTTCTGAGTTTAACCGCGACGTGAGACCTAACACAGACACGTGGAAACAACAGAGCTGTGCAGGGTTGAATGAACTGAACCAAAAGGGTCAAGAGGACAGTGTCCAAACTCACAACATCTTAAAAGTGGATTTCGGCCAAAATGGGTCCAACAGGTCAGATTGTTAAACTTTGGGACTTGAACAGAAGCCACACAGGGGATAACATGCAGCTGCAGGAGCCGTTATCCCAGAGTTTAGGAAACACGTGGTAGTGTAATAATAATTATAACAGTATCTTACAAAATTTTGGGGTTGTAGAAAACTGAAATGAGATTCTAAAACATTGATTGTCTCTGTATCCGAGCTGCAAACAGTGAAACTCAGGGGAAACTCTGCAGCTTGTGACTCATGTAAGGATCAGTAGCGTTGCTTCGTCTGAATTCAGCCCCATTGGAGCTTCTGTTCTCTCGTGTCTTCTTCGGAAAACATCAGCTCTGTGCCCCTCCTCTGAGGTCTCCACCTCGCCAACTATTCATCCAGGTCTGACTCACTCCCTGTCAGCCAAGAGAAGAGCCTGCCACTGTGCAATGAGACTAGCTGGGGCTTGTTTGCCTCCCCCTTCATCATCATCTTCATCATCATCTTCTTCATCATCATCATCAACCACAGCAGTAGGAGCGGCAGCAGCAAAACATTTCTGACAACTTCTACTCTTTGGATCTTTAGCATTAATGCCAAACGTGTTGATAAGTTGTTATTTAAGGTGACTTATTAATTCCTGGCCACTTTCCCATTAGAGAAAATTACACATATCTTAACAATAACAATAATAATGTAGTAATGTCCTCAAAAAAGTTATCTAAAGTGCCTCTTCCTATTTTTTACAAAGTGAAAGGTTCCTCTTGAACGAGAGAAAATCATACATAACTCCATTATAATGATAACAATAATAATCATAATGCTAATTAAACTATTAAAAACTATTAAAGAAGCAAACAATAGGAAGTAATTCACATAATAAAAAGTGCAGCTTTAGTTGTATCATGAAACATAACAGCACAGCAGATCTTAATAGAAGTGTTGGACATTGGAAAATCACTTTTCAAAGGTAAACTCGTCCTCATCATGGAAACAGATGTGATGGAGGACAGGTGAAGATGAGTGGACACATCTGAACAGAGGTGTGAAATGAGGTGAGATGTCAGAGGAACACAAAGAGGGAAGACAGGTCGTGTCTCAGGCGGACAGATGTGACCGAGTCCTTCCACCTCTGGGAGACAGAGTGAGATCAGAGGCTGGGAAACAGACAGACCTCTGTACTGGTCAGAGAATAAAGAGACTGGTTTTTCTTACATCGCTCCAGATCCTTTTTCTCCTTCTGCTCCAAGTCAGGGAGTTTAAATATCCTCAGTGAACATCTGTCCCAGGATCCGTGTGCGGGACTGAGGAGCTCCCACAGAAAACGGGTTTCACACTCACTCTCTCTCTCTCTCACTCTCTCTTTCACTCACTCTGCTGCCCTCCTCCTGACGTAGAGCTGAGCCAGTCGAGCCTCCAGGCGTAGACAAGAGAGAGAGGGGGGGAGGAGGCACTGCGATGCGTTCAGGAACACCTCTGGAAAGCCTATAATAAAGTTATACTCAGTATATGAATTACTTCTATTACAATATTTGAGTAACTTTGAGCTAATCGAGTATTCCTAACACATGGTTCTCCATCTTTGTGTTGCACTGCACTCACTGTACAACGCTTTATTCATCATTCATCTCTTTGTTTATTAATTATTTAACACTGCTTATTTGGATCTTATTTGTGCTTTAAATTATATTTTCAGCCAATAAAATATGATGCACTATTGCATAAATAAATAGTGAATGGTTTTGATTTGTTGTCAATTTGTCAAACCTGAAAAACTATCAAATCATGCATTTCTTTTTATATATTTATCTGTTTGTTTATCTGTTTGACTTTTTTGTCTTATTCTCTCATGTATTCCTTTTTATTTCATTTATCAATGTATAATACATATTTATCACATTGTGGGAAATCACTAACCATTTGAAACCTTCCATCTGTCCATCTCCCCTTTCTCTTGCAAGGTGTCATCAAGACAAATTCAAGAAGACAGGTATTACAACTGAGACCTTTGTCTGTTTGCTTTACTTCTTGGTAACGCAACTTGTAGATGAGCGTTGCACAAAGTCAATCTGCAGCAGCACGTCTATTGTGGTTATTCAGATGAGTTCCACTGAACTACTGATAACAGATTCATGAAATTGTCACAACAATTTGTGTGAGTGTGAGTTGCTCAAAGTTTGATGACATAAAACAAAGCCAGGATTTTATCTTAGTCGTCAGGGGAGAGGTTTTGCTGTTCAGCCGGATAATGGACACTAACAGAGAAACGCTGCGACCGGAACCGTAACTGTCTTTAAACTCTGAATCAATATTTGTTAAAAAAACATTTCTCTCAAACATAAGTGACAGTTTGGCAACGTATTTTCCTACCACTGCACCATATCCGCTTATCAACCACTGCTTATGATAACAAGTACGCTGCCAGCAACATGACACAGCTTCATGGTCCGTAGCGTATCCGTCTTCCTCTGTATTCCACTCCCTGTTTCTTTTGTTACTTTAAATTTCCACTCTGCAGCAGTTATAAATACAAAGCAGTTTTTAATGCTGTTCTCCCGTCAGTTTCAACACGTCCCTCCACTGCTGGTGTCTCAATCTTTAGATTTCAGATGCTGAGCACAGAGCCAATCATTATTTATGGAGGAAGAACACGATCTGTGTCACTGTAACACATGAGGCGAGGATAATTAGGACAATCGCTCAGTGTAAACCAACCTAATCACGCTTATTCATTTTATCAACAAGACGAAAATCATTACATTTACAAAATATACAAATTACTTCTCATTTTACAGGTTGTTGCAGCTGTTTCCTCTCTCATCGATAGAAGTGTCCTGATTATCCACATCAGCTCTGTCCGTCTGGGTTGGATTGTGGGGTCCGCAAATAGCCACACGTGTGACAAATAACAAGATAAGAAGGAATATAATCACAACAATAAATCCCAGGCTGCTTGACAGACTAACGGCTGGTTGTTCTGTGGGTGTGAATCCTAATTAAGTGGAGGTGTCAATTTACAAAGGGCTTCTTATTTCACATAATGAGTTTTAGCCGTTGGATTGACACATGTGCTCTGTCGATGCTGTTGTGTTACCTTTCCCTGTTTGTATCAATTAACTGTTTTTCAAATTTAATTTGCTGCCCAATCTTAATCAGGACTCACTGGCAGAAGACATGTTGTATCTCACTGGGAACATCCTGTTTAATAAAGGATATCTAAATAAAGAAAATTGCTGGTTTGTCTCTACATTTGATTCTTGGAATGTTACCGAACAATGGCTACCAGCATGACGCCTTCCAAAGGGCACGGTGTGTGTGTGTGCGTGTGTGTGTGTGTGTGTGTGTGTGTGTGTGTGTGTCGTTTTGTACTCTTATGTTGTGGAAACAACAATGTGCGGGTACATGAGAAAACCATCCCTGCAGCATGAATAACGAGTTGAATGTTTGTTTTAGGATCAGTTGTAAAAAGATGACTAGGCTTTAGTTTGGTTACACAGTAAGTCCACATTTGTTTTTGTTATAGGCTCAAAGTCACACGTATCTATTTGACACGTAGGACAACAAGCAGGGAGAACACTGCACGCGATGCCTGACACCTTAACATTCATCCTCATTGGGAATATAAAGTTTCCAATTTCCTTCTAGCGACAGTGATTCGAAATTATCAGTTGCTCCAAATACCTCGATGTCATCGGTTTATCGCTTTGCAAAGAGAAATACGCTTTATAGTATATTTTCATCCAACATGTGCATCTTTTTAGACTACGAGAGGAAACTGGAATATCTAACAAGAAACCCAGGCTCACAAACTTCCCCTCGGACACAGCTGGGTGACAAATGTGGCTCCGGGGCCCTGTAGCTTTGTGGCATCAGTGCTAAATCACACAGTCAGTGCACGTTGGTTTGTTCCATTAAAACCAGACTGTGGGTAAGTTGTCTTGGGTTACGTTAGTGGAACCCTCCAGAGAAATGAAGTGACAAAGTGGCCTCACAGGTGTTCAGCTCCTGCAGCCGCTCTCAAACTTTATGACGTCAAATGAACGTGTCATTGTGTCGTGTACATATAAATCGCCCCGGCATAAAAGGGGGGAGGACATTCATTTGCGAATGAATTTCCTTCACGTGCGTCACGATGGAGGCACATCCCTTCTGTTTTACAGCCCACTGATCTTTACCGATTCGAATTTCTCTCATTATTACCCGCCTCCTGGCATCGCTCTCCGTAATCTGCAGTGGGTGTCGAGGATCAGCTGCATCTAGACTCGTCTCCTGATTTATATGCTTTATATTCTCACTTTTTAATTATGACCGAAGAACCCATTCCCGAACCTGCCTGTTTGGAATGGTCCTGTGAGCTCGGCCTGTGGTGATGCTGGTTCTTTCTCAAACTGTAAAGGTGACCTGCAGTGACTCAGGCTCAGCAAGAGAAGATCTACTTCCACAGAATCATGAAGCAGCTCCACCTGCACCAAGAGCTGCTCACCTGTTTGTTCAAAGTTCAGTGGAGCTCGACTCGGTGCGTGCTTCAGTCAGGATTCACGATGTCGCTTATGTTAATGAGTCATGGCCGCCGCTACATGTACGGACTGTGAAGCCGATAAGATCAACGGTTCTCAAGAACATTCAAGCTACAGGAACAGGGACCAAGATTTCTGGATTAAGTAGATTTCAAAATAAGATCTACTGAAAGGTCCATTGTCCTTACTTTTGGTTCATAGAAGATATATGTCCAAGTTTCTAAATCTTTCGGCCTTTTTCTTTGCATTTTTTTGTTTTGTGTTGATTCGACAACCACATAAAACCCTTTTTTTAGGACCTGATGACAATTACTGCCAAATATTTTTTAAATGGGACTATTTTTAACCGGGGAACAACATGCACACACATCTTACTCACAATAAGAGTCAACATTACTCATAAAGACAACGTTCATACTTCAGAGATTCACAGTCTGCTATAGTAAATGAAATGATGATGAGATGCTGGGGTCAGAGATGGAGCAGAGGGAGGGAAACACGCTGTCGCAGCAGCCGCACCTACACGCATTCAAAATGAAGACATGACCTCATTCTCTCCGATGACATCATCTCTATTGGAGTGCAAGGATGACATCATCCTCCTTGTGCGTGATCGTGTTTTTCTGATTCCAAAAAAAGAAAGTGATGAACTAAATCTGACTGTAGTTGATTAATTTTGTTTTGATTTGTTTTCTGGTGCAGTTTATTTTCTCATAATGATGTAATCTGCTTTCATCACTGCAGATGTTAAACCTCTGATCGACTCACAGCACCACAGATAAACTGCATCGAGGAAACATATAGTAATTTACTTACTTTTACCACTTTATAACCATTATTGATTCTATTAATGATGATAACCATTGTTAATGTCTATATTTGAGTTCTTACACAATCTAGAAATATCAGAATGTGATGAGTCAGCTCTGTTTGTTCCTGTCTCACATTCCCTCATCACCCAGCAGTCGCATCTTCAACCAAATCACCAGTTTCAATTCCCAGTCCAGTATTTATACCCCTCATCTTTTCTGAGTCACGCACCAGATTGTTTCATCACTTATGTGTTTCTTTGTCGTCCTGTAACCTGTTATATTACTGTAATCTGTATTTTTTGACAGCCAGAGCTAAATAAAACATGTGTTTGTCGACGTATTTGACATCTAGACTCAACTCTTGGTTACAGATTAGATAAATATCACTCATGTGGCTTTTTCTATTCCTGCACAATAAACAGTCACTGGTTTAAACGGTCCCCTTGTAGCTTTGTCATCATGACATCAGCTCATCATAGGGTTCAAACTGCTGCAGTGTGAGTCAAGTGTTTTTACACTGTTCCCCCCCCCCAGCCCCACAGTGGGAAGCATCTGTCCCCCTCACACAGGGAAGCCGCTCATGAATTATTAATCTGATTCTGCTGCTCCAGAAAAAAGGAAGCTCCCCAGCGGAGGGGTTGCATACCAAGGAGATGATGTCATGCTTGCGAACTGGCTGGGATGATGTCACCGTATAGAATGATGTCATCCTTTTTTATTACATTTTAAATGCATGTAGGATTCGGCTGCAACGTGATTCCCCCTGTTTAACATGCAGATCACATTTCTCTGATCGCTGAAGGATGTGATTTGATCTGATATCACATAACCAGCCTCGACTCTCATGTCTGGTTCATTTTAATGCTTTTCGGTGAAAGACAGGAAGTGAGGTGGGAGCTGAGGGCAGATAAAGGGCCATTGTTCCAGAGGAGTCACCTAATAACCCATTGGCACTGGTTTTGGTTATTCTCTTAAAGGGGCGTTCCACTCCAGACTTCAGCAGAGGTGGAGACATCCTGACTTACACTTCCTTTACTGCGACTCGGTGGCGTCTTTATAAGAGACACCCCGTTGACATTGTTATGGTCCTATGTGTTCCAGTGTCTGTGTACCCCCTGTCAGGTTTCAATGAGGTTCACCTGACCAAAAATAAATACATAAATGTACATACAACATTGTTATTTATTACTAAATTAGGGACGGGCACATTGTGGTGGATGACACTTTAGAAAATATACTATTTGTCTATTTCTCCCTGTTCTCCACCGATTCGTTTCATTATTCGTTGTTAATTTTGGCAGTTTAAGTCCTCTATATTCTTATAAATGAGAATATTTAAATAAATGTGATGCAATAAATCATTACAAGCAGCTCTATCTGACAAACTGCTGCTAAACACAATAAAAGTGCGTCATCTTGCGTAAGTTCACTGACGCTTTGGAAAACTGGAAGTGTCCAGAGGGAAGAAAATGGCAGAAGTGCTGTTTACAGGATAAGTGGAGAAACGCTGAAGCAGCTCGTTTGGACCTCATGGCCAACAAGGAAATGTGAATCTTTGTTTTTGGGACATTTTACAAGTTAATCTTAATCTAATTTAATAAGCAAAGCACATTAGTTTGTACATATTGCTATTTGTAGAATATTATTTAAGACTTCCATTCAAGGACTCAATACCAAAACTAAATCTTCTGATTATGAAAGTAACTTCACGAAAAATATCACACCCTCTTTCTGGTGACCTGGAAGTATTTGAAAACCTTCTTCTTTTAAACTTTGTGAGGTCTGCTGGATCTGTTGGAACCTGAACCTGAGGAAGTCTGGCAGCTTTTCAAGTTCATTCATTGTTTTCCTGTAAAAAGTTCCGGACTATGTTTCTCTGTGTTCCTCGATTCATTAAAACTTCAAACATTCAAAATAGACTTTTGTTTTCCTGTTGGCCGATTTCAAGCATCTGTCTTTTCTCTCCGTTTCCATTGAATGGCCAAATGTACCAGACACTACTGTGTTTTCATGGTTTTTGAAGGCCTATGGACCTGACATCCCTATTTCCATTGCTGCCTGCCCATGGTCAAACTATGAATATCCTTGTTACTGAGAAATTCAGCTGTAACAGCCAATGTTCAGACTGAGGCCTGTCGAGCAGAGGAAAACATGGAAGTGGACCAATCTAACATCTCTGCCTTTTTAAAAACCTTCCCGGTGTCCACTTTTATTTCTTTGAAAATACATAATCGCTGAGTCTGAGTGTGGACACGTGTTTATATCTCAAATCACAGATGATGTGTTTTCCAGAGAACAGCTGTAATACATGTGCACATTTAAAGCTTTTTACTGTGGAAATACACGCTGACCTCTGCATTTGTCTTTCTGCCACTCCTTCTGCTCGACTGGCCAATATCTAGAATTTAAAACCGTTTGGAGACGTCAGCAGGAGAATAATAAATCCTGCATAATTTTGCCAATCTGATAACTGGGTGATTAGGATCTGAGGAGACTAAAGCAGGGTTTCGTAAGATTTAATGAAATTACGTTTAACTTGACTGGACACATGTCACACTAACAGTGATGTAACAAGGTCAGAGACAAAACCGAGAGAGATTCACTTGTTCAACATCTTGAGGGAAAAACTCTTTTTGGCTGCTTCTTCTTGGACACTTGTCATAAACATGAGGATTCAACGAAAATCCTGTCTCTTAGCCATGAAAAAGTTGCAGCATTTAACCTCTCTCGTAAAAATGACAACCATCAAAGGGGTGACGAAGACACTATATATATCTATCTCTATATATCTATATCAGCAATAGATCATGTCTGTAATCCTATGGGGATGCAGAGATACAGACAAGATATCATAAGAGTGGTAAGGGTAAGACTTTTCTGATGTAAGGTGAACATTTTTATCTTGTAGATGAAATAAGTAAAGGTTCTTTAGAGCCCCAAGACAAAAAACTGTGTTTTTCTTGTCCTGCAGATGTAAACAAAGTGCCAGCATCAGTGAACCACTCTTTACGAATGCAAGTGAGAAACAAAGTTTGTGAAATTCCTCATATTGAGATGATTCTTTGACTGCTTTGTGTGTTTTATCTGGACAAACACTTTAGTCAGAAGAAAGGGGAACTTAAGGCCAAGACCAAGCAACTGGGCTGCAGCCTTCATCATATCAATAGAGGAACAGCCTCCTATCAAGCACGGAAACAAAAGTTGAAGTAGTTTTATAACACTTGTTTTAACTGTTACAGCCCACACAAGACCATGTTTTTGTCAAAGGGTCAACAAAGCTTCCCAGCTTCTACCCAAAACACTCAATATTTCCCGTATTACCCTGTTTTAGTGTCTTGTTCACTGTGAGAAAATAGGTTGCACACATGTTTTCTATGTAAAACATGTGTGCAATTGAAGAAATGTTGCTAATTGCACATATTCACACGAGGTGTTGTTGTGTTTTTCCACTTTTTGGAGGAAAAACAGAGTCGCACACAAGACACGGCACCTGCCAGGCAACACGTCCCCAGAGAGAAGAGAAGGACGAAGAACAAGTCTGAGAAGCAGGGGATGAAAAGAGAGCAAAAGCATTAAGTGTCGCTCAATTTGCATTTGGAAGGGATTGTGTGTGTTAGTTTCTGTGTGTGGTGACTGAGAGAGAGAGCACAAAAAACGGTCCTCGGCTCTAACAGGAGTTAACGACTAAATGCATTTAATGGCTCTTATTAGTGACAATAACTCCTCATCTCGCTCTAGCACATGCCTGGAAAACACAGAGTGCTGTGCTGTTTGGGCTCGTTGCTTTCACAACATGTGATCAGCTCGCATTCATGGCAGATGTGAGGGGAAACATCTGGTAAGGGACAGCAGTCAGACAGACAACAAGTCCTTAATGTTCGTATGGTTCTTCTCAAGAGCCTGACGGATGAGACCAGCATCTCTCATTCATGCTGGTCTTTCTCCTGATGTCACACGCACACACTGACACTAACGCAAATCAGCACGCCGCCTGATGCAGGGTGTGCACGGCGTTGTGATGAAATGACGGCAGCGTATTGACTGTTCGCTTGTTCTCTGCACCGCCGGAAACGCATCATCAGGACGATGGTGGAGTCACTCATAAAACCACAACGCTGCCTCTCTCTGGGATTCAGTGTCCATCTCGTTTCTACACACACACACACACACACACACACCCACACACCCACACACAAACACACACACACACACACACACACACACACACACACACACACACACACGCACACACACGCACATTCAATTGTTGTGTCATTTATTCCACACCAAGCTGAACACCAGCCCACCACAGCCTCTGCTCTCACTGTCTCCTTTGAGAGACATGTAAGATAATAAGGGAGTATTTCTTCCCCGGCAGAAAACAAATATGGAGAGAATTAGAGAGGAGAGCTGAAAGAGAGAAAATGATGAGGTGTCCCAGTGTCGAGCTTGTGCGTCATCAAATTTCATTACACACAACTCAGTGAGCCATCCCCTCCTGTAGCCCACACAGCCGGGGGTGGGAGCAGGGGGCTGTTGTGTGGGGACAGATCGAGGTCGTGACTGTGACTCCTTTAAAAAGTAATGCTGCTTAAATTGTTCCTTCCAACTTCTTCTGATGAACTATGTTGCATTCAGATTTGTTTTAAAAAGTGAAAAATTTTGAAAATGTCATCGTCGTACATTTGATAATATTTCAAACTTAATCAAATTCTCTCATCTCCTGTTTGTGGATACAAACTAAAGTGAGGGTTCTTCATATCATGCAGTTTAACAGTAAAGATGCTTTTCCCAATGCAAAGCAAACTTTTGGGTTGCATCACTTGCGCACTTCTGTTTACTCACGTTGTGCAAATACTGTGAGGAGGGCTACTGGCTGAAGTGAGAACAGTTGCGACATTCAACCTGTTGTGGAAACACCGGAGACGCCGGCGCCCTCGTGTCGGGCCCACAAGACGATCTGAAGGCACACACACACACTGCTGAGGAACTTACACAGTCCTCTCCACCAGCGTCCAGAGCTACCTGAGGTCAACCAGTGGCCGGTTTGATCCCCCACTGGCTTGGGTGGGTGGCAGGCCGGGAGTCTTATTGGCTTTCTCAACATCCCGTTATGCAAATGTATCCCGGTCCAAGAGATGCAAAATTCAAATCTATAAGCTTCTTTGCATTGACTTTGTATTTAATAGGTTAAGAAGTCGGCATTGGGTTTGGTGTGAGCAGCATCGAGGGACACGCACCTGATGTTTCACCCCGTTTTTAGAGCATCAAATATTTCAGACTAAATTTACCGGATGAACACACTTCAATTTGATAAAAAAAACTACCTGACTTGTTTAATCTGACTTTTTAGTTTGACGTCCAATCTGTGAACATGGAGGAAGTCGGAGTTATGGCCAATATGGATTCCAGCCACCAGGGGGCGATCACGATCCTTTGGCTTCACTTTTGGTCGTGGATCTTTTTAATGAAGTTTGTCTTTCAGACACATCAAACCTCCACCAGCTACTAAACGCTAATGAGATTGTTTCTCTGTGATGAATTCTGCTCGGGATGAGTCAGAAATGCATCTTTCAAATATTAAAACTGTGCAAGTGTCATATTTCTAATTTCCTATAACACTTTACACTCCACTATCACCCACTTGTGTCTGCACATGACACAACGTGTTGGTTCACCTCCCACTCATGCTAAAGCTGTTTGCATTAGTCAAGCAGCAGGAAATAACATCCAGCCGGATCTCTCTTTGAGTCATTCTCAACGATAATGTCTCACATCTTCCTCTCTGCAGATTCAGTTTGGCACCTCGAGCCATTCAGATGCTGTGATTTCTCTAAATGAAATCTCTGCGGTCGTAAAGATGTTTGTGTGCGCGATAGTTTTTTTTTCAGAATTGAAATACTCCATCGGCTCTTTGTGACTCAAACTCCCCCGGCTGGGGCCTCGGTGAGCAGAGAGATCTTCAGAGTGGTGATGAAGAGGGAAAACAGTTTTAATTGTTTGTTTCGAAGCCATGAAAATTATTGACCGTTTTGTTTACTTGTGACGACTCAAGCTGTCATGGGAATAGGAGTCTGGATTTCATCTTTTTTAAAAGACAAAACTTTTGTTTTGTTGCAGAAACACACAGGTGCAACGTGTCCTTCAAACTCAACGAACATAAAGGCTTTGTGATTCAATCAGACAGAGAAACTGTTAATATAAATAACTGTCATCTTTAATGGGGTGACAATTCTATAGCAGGGTTTGTTTGGTTTCTGGCTTAAAGGGTTAAATAAAGGGCGAACTCTGAGTCCACTGGCTATTCTCTGAAGGCACATCAACCTCTGGGGCAGTGGCCAATATTTCTGGGCTTCAATAAACAATGGATTTAAGGACCGAGACTCCATCTCCTGGTGGCTGCACACTGTGGACAGTCACATGTGGTGAATGTTTCTCCACTAAACTCAAACGGTGATATGCAGCTGTTTCAGGTCCAGACGACCTTCTGGCTAATGTCTAACAGTTTAGAAACTAAAAAGCCAACAGCTGATGCAATTTGCACAATGTGTTTCACCTCTTGTGCTCTGCTCAAATGTGATTGGTTCAAGTTGAATCGGAAACCAGAATTCTTCTGCTCTTAAAGTCTTGTCCCTTGGCTACAGCTTGTGTATTTTCACATGCAGAATCCATTTATATAGGTTGTGGTGGTGTGGTCAGCTTATAAGGTTAAAAGTTCTTGATCTTATTATGTTAAGAGGCTTAAAATTGATCTGAATTGAATACATTCCATTGTAGTTTATTTATTTCTTGCCATGGATGTTTGTGAAACACTTTGTAACCTTGGTGCTACATAAATATATCCATGATATTAGGGTGGCATGCTGGTGCAGCGGTGGACACATAGCAAGAAGGTTCCACCATGTTCTCCCTGTGTCCACACAGGTCCTCTGGCTTCCTCCCAGAGCTCATCTGCATCGCCCGTGGGAAACTGGCGACCCAATGTCCAGGATATACCCAGCATGTCACCCGGGACTAGCTCCATCACCACCCTCGAAGGCTGAGCATTACAGCTAAGAGATGGAGGTTCGTCATTAAGTTAAGGCCCTTCGCCTCGATGGTCACATTAATAAACATACTTTTTCAGTTATAGAACAATTACCGGCACGATTGTAAAGAAACAACTTTGACTATTGGCCAAAACAGGAAATCAACGTCAGCCCTGTTAAGTTCAATGTTTTTGTCAACCCCTGCCTTAATCCTTCACTCCTTCATAATATGGCTGCTGGAGGCTTTAATTCTTCCTTCTCACACAAATGACCTATGAGGCCATTTTTAAAAGCATAATGTTTGCAAACACTTCATCTTAATGTTCTGAAATGAGAGTGTTTTGTTCACCCATCATCCAGCTCTGTCATCACATTAATGTGGGCTGACATTTACGGACCCAACACGTGGTTTAATACCCGCGTTCGCTTTTCTGTGTTTGTGGGTGTTTTCATCTGCCTGACAAAAAGGTCATCGTCGCAAACAACCTAAGTGGGAAGCCAGGGTGAATTAGTGAAGTAAACAGAAAGAGAGGGCTTGTAGGTGGGTAATAAATAAAGAGCAGAACAAAAAAGAGGATGGCAATAATGACAGAAAATGAAAAAAGTGGAGAAACATGGACAATTTCATTTTACTTTAGTCCATGAAGTAAATATTTTCCAATAAGCCGGCTACTCTTCCTGGAAAAAATCCTGTGAGGCAAAGTAGCTTGACCCATGTTCTGGCCATTAGGCTGTTGTTGATAAGTTGGTGATGCGCTGGCAGGCAGGCAGCGAATCTGACAAACTGCACAAAACTTTCAACGTGCATTGTTACGATATCGATAAAGTATGAAGATGAGCAAAGTTTGTTGCCTGGGCCGAGATGTACTCGACCTCATGTTGCCGAAATTACAGTATTTGCACCTCATGCTATGTTTTTGGGCACAATCAATTGAATGGAGCAGCGGAATCAAGAAATCCTGGATTTAAATAAACCATATTGAAAGAGTGTTTTATGAGCCCACATATGAACTGAGAGGGGAAGGAGAGGAAGTTCCTCTTCTAGGGATAAGTGGACCCTGCCAGTGGTATTTGTAAACACGCCACAAGCTCAGGTCAAGTACCAGTAGGAGAGAGGCCTTGGAGCCCGGTGTATTCTGCGTTTTGTAGTGTATTTTTATCTTTAGGGGAAAAAATTTAAACCTGATCCCCTTTCTCCTTTCTCTCTATTCACGTCATTCCGATTAAATATGTTCCCAACTTTCTACTGCAAAGAGAGACACAAGTTCATCGGAAGGTTTATCCCATCAGGAGACTCTTCCTTTAACAATAGTATTAAATTCAGCTGCTGTACACTTCGCTGTAAAACCCTGAAACCGGAGTCGATGTGACTTCAGCTGAGAAGCTGCTGCTGTGTGCACTCAGCCCAAGGACATGAGTTTCAATATGCAAATGTATCTGTCCGTGTTTTTATTCATCCGTGTGTTAGTAGCCCAGTGCATGCTGGGATAGAATCCAGCTTTGGATTGCAATGAGCTTGTATAGACAAATGGATTGACTGACTTATTAATGAAAAGCCATTTTTCCATTCCGGTTTTACGAGCGGAACGGGACCGACAAATTTATGATTCAGTATCTGATTTAAATTGCAGTTGATAATTTCCCATTGGATTTTACTCATTATTCTTAATTTGAATTATTTGTTTGTTGTGTTTATTATCCCAATGTCTGTATTTATTCTTTGATTGGTATTTTTGTATTTTCCCCTATAATATTAAATAACTTATATTGTCACTATTATTTTTTACCGATTTGGATGCAAGTGGTCTCACGTGTGGCATGAATGACTATAAAGTGAATCTAGCATCTTGAATCTTAACTTTAATGAAACAGGGAATTCAAAATGACATATTTTCATATTTACAGACATTTTAGGATTAAGGAAATAGGAAAGTTAAATAAAGTGTTTCTGTTTTAGTTCTGATTATAAGTAAAAATTCTGAATCCTTCATCGAAATCTAATGAGATTAAAGTGATAAATCAAAGTACTTTCATATCTATCCAGCTCAGTCAGGACATAAATAATATGAGCATGAGAACAACTGGAACAACACTTACACGTTTGGCTCCTGTGCAAATTCAGCCCTCGAGGTCGGACTGAGCAAACAGCCCAGAAACCTCCTCGTCACCGTGGAGACCGCGTTGACCATAGACTCACCTTTTGCACGGCTAGTTTAAATAAACCAAATGGTCGGATGGGGTTAAATGCCACCTGTTAAACGACCGCGGCCGTTATCTCTGACATAAGACTGAAAAACAGGCTCCTCTCTGCCCTCTGGGAATCTACCACTGGTCTGTGGATCGAAACCACTCTGCCCGGATTTTTGCCCCGAGGCTCGTCTGAAGTGTGTCTGAGGCCGAAGCACCGGATCTCAGCTCTCTGAGTGAAGCCTCGGACACCAGGCTGGACACAAGAGATGTCTTCTTGTGTTTTTCCTCGAAAGGATCACGGACTAAGTGGCTGCATCACCTCCAGAGAGACACAGAGAAAACAAGCCGAGTCATAACATCATCTAAACTTCTGGGCTTGTGTAAAAGTAGAGAGCCTGACTATTTCCCCCTTGGTTTCCAGTCTTAGTCTCAGCTAAATGCATCATGACTCCAGTCTCAGTACCAACATCATATTTAATGTTAACATGTCATGGTTTCCACTGAGATGACTCACCAAAATGTAAAGAAAACAAATTGAATATGTGATGTTTTAGTGTAATAACGGTTTTGTGATGGTAAATTAGAGGCAGCGGGGCAGAAAGGAGGAGGATGGAGAGACAAAGGAGGAGGAATAAGGAGGTAAAAGGAAATAAGAAGCATCAAGAGCAAGAAGGGAGGAGAAGGAAGAAGATGACTGAATGATCTCCTGTTATTACTCCTCAGAAACAAATTACAACATGAGAATAAGTCCAGTCCCTGTGAATTCAGACAATTCGAAAACTAGACTCACACCATGTCGAGCTCATTCCTTCATCAAGGCCTGACAGTCGCCTTAAAACCAATCAAGCTGCACCACTTTACACACGCTCATAGATTTCAGTCCTCTGAATGTGTCAGATATTAATTTTTTTATCTAGAACAATTCACTGTTCCCTGGGGAAAGGGGGAAATTCTCAATCATAGTGAAAGATAAATAAACCCCTGCTTACTCACATAGTCAGCCGCCCGACTCGAGCAGTTCTCCGGACGTGTGAAATAAAAACCAAAGTTCCAGCTGATGCCTGTAGCGAACGTTTGCAGCGACCGACAGGGACCTGACATGTTGACGTCCTGCAGGCAAACAGCTTTATGTGGGGCCGCGTGTCTCTGGGCATGAGGAGCTATTTCTGATTCACGGTGTCAGAATACACTGCAACATGGTGCACAGGCCGGGATGTGCGTGCATGTGTTTGTTGAGTGCTAACTTGTGTATCTACAGGTGTGGGTGTGTGTGCAGATGACAGGAAGGCTAGATACAAACCACCTCTATTTGTGTGTGTGTGTGTGTCTGTGTGTGTGCGTGTGTGTGTGTGTGTGTGTGTGTGCGCATGTACCCGGATTGGAGGTGTTTAGAGCCTTAGAGAAAACCGGAGCTTAGTGACACACCAACCTTCTGTCAGTGGTCGCCTCAGATTTTCCTATCTAAGGTACAAAGGGGTTTTCTGTGTGCGTTACTGTATGTGTGTGTGTGTGTGTGTGTGTGTGTGTGTGTGTGTGTGTGTGTGTGTGTGTGTGTGTGTGTGTGTGTGTGTGTGTGTGTGTGTGTGTGTGTGTGAATGTGGGTATGATATCTGATCCCATAATTCCTATGACGCACTCATGCCAACAGATTCCTTTGGGTTAGATTGTTGCACCGTTCCCTGCAGCCCCATTCCCTGACCCACAGGGATCCCGACCAGGTCCCGGGAAACTCTCTGGGAAACGAACCCAGTGCACCGGTTGAGATGAGGGAGAAAAGAGAACTCCCGCCTAGCAGGATGTCGTGTTGATCCAAACGCAAAGATAAACCCTGAAACCCAACTGTACTTCAGAGGTAGATGCAACACTTAAAAAGAGCTGGAATCAACGATTTCATATTCACAGTGGATCAGATGATTATGTGGAATGTGGACGGTGTCGCTCACAACGATGAATCCACCTTGTTTCAGTTTTTGAGATCCACTTTTATCAATCCGTCCATTTTCTCTCTCTGTCGCAGGGGGAGCTCGAGACAATCCCAGCTGGCAATGGGTCAGAGGTGGGATACAAGCTGGAAAGGTCGCCAGCGTATCACCTGACCTCTGACACAGAGACAAACAAGCTTTCACATTAAAACATAGAGTAAAACCAAAAACCCCTTCACATCTGGCTTTTATATATTTCATTCTTTTCTTTCATTATTCAAAAACTACAGAAAGAATTTCCATGAAACTTGGTGAAAGGATGGGCCATGAGACAAAAAAAGAAATGAATCAGCAAATTATTTTGGTGCAGATTCAGACATAGAGATTTTTTCTTTCCACAATTTTTTTTACATTTTCACCAATTACCGAGAGAATAATCCATCGATCTTGATGAAATAAGAACCAGACCTACTAAGGGGAGTGATATCTATGAGTGTGTGCAGAATTTCGTGCAGCGTGGTTTCAGTTTCTTGCAGGTTTCGATGAAAAACAGATGATAGAAAAAAAACAAAGATCAAACTTTGCATGATGCCAACCAGTGAGTCACCAGCTGCAGCTGCACCTGCCACCAAGTGAGAATCCCATCGATCCCGAAGAGGCAGCAAAGAAAAGTTTCAATAAGAATACAGCAACAAACCCCCCCCGACAACAGTCATGCTATTATAAAAACAGCTTTCAAATGCTTGTAAATGTTATTATTCTGGTGATATTATTAGTTTCCACCACAGCTGCCGTTCACACATGGCTGCAAAGCGGCAAGGCCAGAGGGGGGGGGGAGGCTACTATTTTTAACCTGCCAGTAAGGAAACAAAACAGCGTGCTGACCGGAGCGGACTGGGAAAGTCCACCTGCATGACACCGACACTGGTTTGCAGACAGAAGAATCGTCTCCAGTCTTGAATCCTGCATCACAACCACTTGACCCTTCTGACATTTGAGCTTTTATTTTAAAATGTTGGAAAACTTTGTGGAAGAATAGTGTAGAGGACAAGAAAGGATCAAATCGGAAAAAGAGACAGTATATTGTTTTAGTTTAAAGTTTAAGTTTAGCTTTTTTGACAATTTCACAGATTTTGATGATGTTAAAGAAGAATCTGGCCTATTTGAAAGACTGGCAGTGTTTTTGATGAGCGGACTTTCGAGAGCCCACAGGTGACATGACACATTTCTCCTGATGGTTTTGTTTATCTCTGCATGAGGGAGCAATGGCTTCACTGGGTTTGTTTACGAGAAGAAAAAGAGATACACAAAAGGAGTGTGAGAGCAATTTGGTGCAGATCCCAATACAATCCAGATGTGGTGATGTGAAAAGTGGTTTGGTAAGGGGCCAGCTGGGCCTCGGAGGAGGAACGCTTACCAGAGAGAACACCCGTTCTGGTTAGTGTGGGACGAGAAAGAAAAAATAAAATTTCCCATCTTCTGTGTTTTTCTTTGAAAGCAAAAAAATGTCTAGATGCTTTGAACATCAAGCATCTGTTATTGTGGAGTAAGATGAAGTTCGATGACTTGTGCTCCTCTGAAAGAGCGGAGACTGTGAACAGATGATATTGAAACTAAATCAAATTCTCTGTTTCTGCTTCCTGTGTGAAATATGCATGTTTGCGCTCTTACACACACACACACACAGACGCACACACACAAATGCACGCAAACAAACACACACAGTCTGTTTTTGCATTTATTGCATCACATGCCTTTGGACAAGTAGCGAAATGTTCCCCTGTGAGAAACAGTTCAGGTGATGGTTTATGAGCAGGAAGTCTGAGCTCTCGATGATGAGGTGTACTGTTTAGAAACATTTACAATAAATCTACAATATAAGCAGGTGATTCTGCACAAAGTGAGCTGCAGTAATAAAAAGCTTCTTTTCTTCATAAAACCATAATAATGAAACCCTTCATCTCCGGCAGTAGAAGAGACATCAAATGCATCTCTTCACTTTATGTAGATTCGAACCACCGCTCCCTAAAACCACATTGACCCTCAGCATCTTCTCTGATTCGTGCATCTTTCCACTCAGTCCACATGTTCCCCCCTTCGCATAATCAGAACCTCACAAATCAAGAGCCTTGAGAATGTAATGAATGCACGTGCGCTGGCATCCCTGAGTCTCTAATGGCTGCATCTAGATGACGGTCCTGCATGTGAGGGTTTAGCACAGAGGTCACAGGTCAGGGACGAAAACATCCGGTCATTTGCTCCTCACTCAACTCGCCTGTCTCATTAGAACCATGATTGGGTTAATATTTGGCAGCTGTAATCAGAGGGAGTGGAATTTTAAAATGATTCTCCCACAGTTTTTGGTGCACATCATTCCCACATCATTTTGACCCTTTTTTTGTTTGTTGTTTTACAGCTTCTGACTTTAACTCCAGCTCCGCCAGCCTGAAGTTAAACTGTGAGATATTTCAACAGTTGCAACTCAGTGCAAATGCATTCCGAAAAAGTGCATCTTCATAACTTTGGGGCAAATTGGCCAAACTGGGAATTGAACCGTGGACCCTCCCGCTGTGAGACAAGTACTCTGTATGATTTCATTGTGTTGCATCCTTCAGATGGGGCCTAGGGCGGTGTAGACCACCAAATCCCACACAGAGTGGTAGCAACAGAGCTGAAGTTGGACTTGACTAGAGTTTTATTGCCCCTGTGTATTGTAAGTTGTTGACTTGAAGTGCAGAACTCAAGCACTGGACATCTTGTAACTGTTGCCCAATGAATCCTGGGATAGTTTGAACTGGGAAGGATCCAGAAGTTGGGGCTTTAATTTCTCTGGCATTGGAAGGAGCCTTCGAAATGTTTCTGTCCGACGTGTCGCTGTGATACGATCGGTCTTCAAATGCAGCCTCTGAACTGAGACAAATAATTCTTTACAAACAATATAACTATCAACCAATCAAAAAGTATTTTTTGAAGCTGTCTTTTCACTGGGGAGGGCCATGTGAAAATATGCTTTTCCTGAGAAGTCACTGGAGTAACATCCTCTCTGGACACATGAATGTTTCTCTTCCGGTCAAATGCAAGAAAACAACAGCACACAGTGTACTCGCACAACAAGAGAAATTATTTTTAGAAGAATTGAGCACAATCCATGCTCTGATTTTCAGATCTTTCACAGAAAATCACGCAGTCACAGTCGGTCGAAGGAGGTTTCATATCTTCTCCACCTCCTACTGTCAGAGTGAGAGTTATTATTCATTCAGCTTCCAACTTCACAGCTTCTCTCTACACGACCCCGTTCAGACCTGGTAATGACATCCGTCAGTGCTGAGTTCAGGTCTGATCCAATCACTCAAACCACATTCAGAGGGAACCTGTGGCCACATTGTGTCCCTGCTGTTTCCTCACATGGGCTCACTCTGACGTTTTCCACACATTTTACCAGGAGGCAGGAAAGGTTCCAGGAAATGTCCGGAGCAACTGACTCAGACATTTGCTTTTTCTCACCTACAGCCCCTCCGGATAATTTCAGGAAAATTTCTGGACTTGTCTCACTCCTACTTGGAATTGATTATTTGTATATTATATTAATTATTGTCATCACTATGCTGGTATGCATAACATCTAATTGCAGTGATGACCTTGAGCCTTTCTGGCATCGTGCCTGAATTGTCTCCATATTTAATTCACCCCCACAGCAGATCCTGTCTCTGGTCCCTCTGGTGTCTACATGTTGATTTGATGCCTGATCGTGCTGCATCATTAAGACCTGAATCGTGCTCAGGAAGTACGTCAGCAGAGCGAGTTGGAGGAGGGAAAAACTGAAGAGGGCAGCAGGAACCTGAATCACCAATAGAGGGGCTCATTTGCAATTACCCTTAATTTCCTTCTGGACAGTCACCGACAGACACTGCAACTCTGATTTTCCCGGATCTGGGTCTGAAAGGAAAACTTATCAAACCAGTAATTGGTCCCATATGAGCGGAGCTTAGCCCGAGCAGTGAACAGCAGCATGGTACTGTTAGAGGGATTTGTCAACTCACATCTGTGCATCACTACAAGCTCCTGTCATCTGTTTGAATCACTATTTGTTTTATATATCTTGAATAGAAACATTAAACACTTTCATATGGAAAAGTTCTACTGGTTATAGCAAAGTACCTCTTAGTACCCTAATCAACGCACTCTGGTTTTGAGGTACAAATACTACAGTACTTCTATGTTTTGCTTTCTGCTATTCTACAAAAGAATTTGTGTTATTTGTAACACTGAACCATAGCCTATGGATAAATGTGTGCTTATGTGATGTGTGTTTATATAAAATAGTTAAATCTACCTCAACCACCTCAAATAGTTTATATAGTAATGTATGCACCAGTAATATATTTGTGATGTGATGGACAGCAGCAGTCAGGGGCAATTTTCTACAGCGTAAGTACATTTACTTTTATATTTATAGAAACTTTCAGATAAATACTTTTTTACAAGTAACACGGATGTGCTGGTACTTTTACTTCAGTCAGGATTTGATCAATGGCCAATCAGCACGTGTCAAATAACCCAGTGCCAGTGCAGTTTATGGGTTTTATGCTGCTGTCCTCTAGTGTTCAAAAGGATAAACTACAGCTTTGACGGAAGCTGCCTCCTCTTATAAACCACTGAACAAACACAAACACACAAAGAAAGTGATGGACGCTGCTCTCCTCCTCGTTTTCCTGTTTACTTTTTATTCCTGTGCACTGCACTTGATCATTATGTACATCCTGTAACCGTAAACAGAACACATGTACAGAATCTTTTTTTTAATTTTTTTTTACATAATTTAGTAATACTTGAACATCAGACAGGCAGAACACGTGACCCACAGTCGTCTGGATCACTTTCATACGTACCACAACTTCACACGACACACATTCATCGACTACGACACAGAGGTTAGCCTTTTTTAAACATATCCGTAAGATTCTGCAGGTGGAGAAGTCGGTTCGGCGAGGGAGCTTACAAGGGTTATTTCACAGGTAGGTCCCCGGTGTGAACAGAGCACAGACGCACATCCTACACACTCCCTGTGTCTGGTGAGGTCACCAAAGGAAGCAGGAGCCCGGAGGTCAAAGTTTAGTGTTTTCAACCCGAGACCCAGTTTCCTCTTCAGTCAGTCGGGAGATAATATTTCCTCCTGTTATTTAATCCAGTCTGAGTCTGAGTTGAGGAAACAGTGCTTCATGGCAAACTCTCATATTAAGTCAACATCCTGGAAGCAGATGAAACAAACTGGGGAAGAACAAACTCCAGTAAAAGAGAAAACACGTGATGATGAACGAAAGACAATTAGAAAAAACATCCTTCAGATAAAGACAGTGTGTGACAACTGAGCACTTAAAAGGTTCATGATTTGAATATCTTAAAATGGATGGATTTTAAAGGTTCAGTGTGTGGAATTAAGTGACATCTAGTGGTGAAGTTGCATGTTGCAGCTGAATACACATCACCTCTCCGTCAAAAACTCAAAATATGTTAAGTTTGTCCAGTTTAGGCTACTGTATAAAAGAAGTTACACACTGAACCTTTAAACCTTAATTCATAAAAAGTTGCAAACAGCATTTTACAGTAAAGCTCCATCAGTAACACAATGATGAACGTGGATGTTAAGATTCCTGTAAATACCTCAAACCCCTTAAAAAATTTTGTATTACATTTGCTCCATTGCTAATAAATAAATACACCTTTTTGTTTTTTACATGTTTGTAAAATGGCACCAATCCAGTCACGGGGAAGTTTCCCCACAACATGGACAAAAATACAGGATGACACCATCACACAGAGAATTAAGTTCTACAGAAAGACGCTGATAATTGTGCTCTTACCGACGGCTCATATGAAATGATATCTGTGTTATTAAGTGCCAGTGCTGCGACAGAAATGTATCTCATATCTAAACCAAAATAAATAAATGAATATCTCATAGTCAGTCAGTCAACACAATTAACACATGATCCAATGAGAGAATAAGCAAACAGGTATTTTTTGTTGAGTTTGTGGGGGCGACAGAAAGTGTTGTAGTGGTTTTTACGCACATTAGCGTCATCTTTGTAAACTTGGGGGGAAAAAGATATTGCAGACATTAAAAGATTATAAACGCAAAACCTGTTATTTTGTTGTTCGGTTACCAGTGTGACTTCGACTTAACGGCCTCTAAAATCCTGAACTCTTCCTCAGACCGACAACAACAACATAAACAGAATGAGTTAATAAATAAATAACACTGGCTTCCCTTTCGTCAGTTTGTGCTTTCACCGAGCTCCCTTTGCAGAAATGCGTTACCGTACGAGCGGGTATATGCACGAGGCCTTGAGGTGCTTCACGTGTGGAACTGTGTATGTGCTCGTCCTAAAACATACAATCCCCACTTCCCTGCAAACACAGAAACACACAAGCTCAATGACATCAGACAATGTTGAGTGGCTCTACCGGAACTGAAATGTCTGCATCTTTCTGTCTTACTGTTCAGAATAAGCATGTTTTATTTTATGTAGTGTCAATAACTTTTGAATTATCCCGTTGCTTTAATTCCTTCTCACGCCCATAACGCTTCATATGTTAGAGATTATTGTTATTTCCTTCCTCCAAACACCTTATTTCGGATGGAAAACACATTTGGCTTCACGTCTGTCTCATTTGTGGGAACATTCAGTTTCATGAGAGACTGGATTTGATTCAACAGAACTGATCATGGTTCCAACCGTCACACAAACGGGGACAAAAAGGGGGTAAATGCCTGTTGTTGCTTACAGTTGCCCTGGTCTGTGAAATGCATGTTGAGCTCCGTCCTTGATGAGTTTTTCTCTTATCCAGCGTGTCCTTCATCTTTGTTTTCATCTCCCTCTCCTCAGAATCGGACATTGCCGTGTTGTTCAAGCCGTCCCGGTGACTCGGCTTTGATCGGAGGTTTGGTTCTGGGCTAAGGACACTGGACACTGAGGAAGGACACTGCTGCACCACATACAAGCAGTAGGTAGGTACATAAGAGCTACAGGGCAGGGGGGTTTGGGGGGGGAACATTTGTCCAGTTGCACCACTGGTCCGAGCACTGTTGGCTCTGTCATCTCTGAAGATCCACTTGGCTCCTCTGCAGGTTTGTGTGGTGAGAACAGAAGTACGGGTCAAAGCTCGGGTATAAAGGCGGATGTTGCAGGGTGTGGCTGTCGTATGTTGACTTATTTTTTTTAATGATGAGATGAATCCTCCTCCCTCTCGATGATCGTTTCCCTCCTCTGTTCACTCAGTAGAGAGGTTTTTGTCCTTGGCTGTCAAATTCTGACCAGGCGTCATTTAGTTCCATGAAAATCATCTTGGCGTATTGTTCGTACGGTTGTCCCGTTGCCTGTGAGGGAAGAAGAGGAGAAACGTCACAACTCAAACATGTTGCCCTTATTGAAATGAGCGATACCAGCCGTCTGTTCTGCTTCAGGCACAACACCTGGATGTACAACAGAGAGACGCAGAGAGAACAGATTGGATCATGTGCAGAAATATGAAAGCTGAAACACGCGGTTCAGTGTCGGTCTGTTGAGATTCTCCGCTCAGACAAGTTCACAGCAACACAAAAACCAGCAGGACTTTGTGTTAAATTCTACATCACAGGTTTTTGTTTTTCAGCATGTCAACACCAGCATCTGCTCTTCTCCCCAAAAAAACTCTCTTGAGATCATCATCAGTGTCTTCTACTTCCTTTTGAGATATTTGTATGTTTTTTCATTTTTCCCAGAGTTGTCACCAGGGGGCAGTCTGGAGAAACTCTCCTCACATCCAGTCCCTCTACAGAATGTCAGGAGAGTTGGGTGCATGTCTGAAAGCAGCTTTAGTGAGATGTAGTTTAAGGCCCTGAAAACAAATGTTCTGTTTTCTGTTTCTGACTGTACGAAACTTTTCATTTCTATAATTATTTAATAGAATATGTTCATACTTTCTCTTTTATGATCTTCTGAAGGATTTTGTAAACGTGATGGTGTGACCCTACATTTCTTTCAAAGAATATGGGACGGTTCTAGTAACTTTCTGATAACTACTTCTATTTGGTTCTGTCTGGTTCTTTCTGGCTCTGTTTGCCAAGATGAAAAAATATCATTCATCCCTGCTGCCATCAACCTTCTAAATGACAGATGTGTTTATTGTTATAACGGATTTTCCTGGATGTTGTGTCTGCTGGAATAATAAAGATTCCTTGAACTGGATCCTACATGAACAAAAAAGATTTCTGCTGAAGCTTTTTCTCATTGGTATCTGTGGAATCTGTCCTCCATTCACAAGCCAGTCAACATCTGCTGACAGTTGTGGGGATGTTGCTTATGATGACTGATTTGGGCCACTTGGAGGCAGCAAAAACAAGTTGTGAATATGACATATTATCACCTTATTATTCCATAGTGTGTATTAATAGATGGACAACATGCCGGCCCTTGCAAAATGTGAGTTATCTTAATGCAGGTTATTGTATTGAGATACTTTTGTTCTGTTTTCATTCATAACCGTAGTTCTCAGGATGATGGAATGACTCAGATGGAGATGTATCAGAGACAAGATGAGGAATAAACTGTCTTTTTTTAAATAGTTGACCCGTGTTGTGTTTTGTGTAGAGAACTTCATGTCAAATAGTGATTCAAACTGCTTTAAGTCAAGTTTTCAGCTGTGAGATATTTGCATTTTACGTTGTGTTCATATCTCTCTCACCTTGTCTGGGTGGACGACCAGCACTGCCTTGCGGTAGACCTTCTTCACCTGCTCCGGGGTGACCAGGTCGGCCATGCCCATGGGCTTCCAGCGCGTCTCCCCCTCCCACAGCACGGTGTGCATGGTGGACAGAAGGGCCCGGATGTTGCGCTCCTTCCCCTCGATCCAGTCCAGAATCTGGGTCACAGACAGGAGAGGGCGAGAAGGGGGGAAGCCATTAGCTGCCGATGACCAGAATTGGAGCAATTATTTGAAGAAACGCTGTCATGTCAGGTTGGCTCCGGTGAAATGGTTTTCAAGGAGTAATTAGAGGAAGACCTACATCGGACGCCTGGTTAATTCTGGATTAATCAGACGGGTCTCAACAGCCAAAAGGTTTTTGAGAATGATATCCTACTTTCTGTGAATTGTTTCTATTGTAACTTACTGGATAAAAATACAACTAACTTTATTTCTACCCAGATCTACTGATGCTAGAATCATGTGACCAAATAAGGACAAACAAACTAATCATGATTGAGTCTGTTTGCAGATGACACTCCCTTTAACCTTTATTTTCTCCGGGTCCATCTCTTTGGCCATCTCCTCCTTCCTCATCTCTGCAATGGTCCTGGGCCCTTTCTTCTCTTTGGCCCCTGCGAAGCCCTGACCGGACAGGAGGTCGTCAAAGTTGGCGTTTAAAACCTTGGGCTTGGAGCCTGGAAGAGGAAATAAACAAATTTAAATAAAGACAGAAAACATTGTTTGGTTACTCAGCAGCTCATCAGCCTTCGTAGACATAATTTAATGTGAACAAATTTGCTTTAAGATCGCTAAGATGTGATGGTAAAAAATACAAATACAGTTACACAAGAATTACAATTCATTCACTGCTTTCTCTAAAAACATATTTGTAATATAAAAAATGCAGGTATTTTTTTTTATCATTTTCTTAAAACCTCTAAATGCAATAAACTGGATAATTGATAACTGGAAAATGTTTTTATTTTTATTTTTCTGAATCAGAATAATCAGTAATGGAGTCATATGAAATGGGGTTTTTTTTTAAATCTTGAGACATTTGTTGTATTCTAGGACAAACTGCACAACATTTAAAATCTGATATGAATCCAGCTGGGCACTAAAATATGTCAAATTGAATTCATTCATCGTACTGTAGACAAAACCCCATAGATTTGTTTTGCATGAACAGAACAGAATCCATCAATTCAAGAATTATTGCAATTTTTGACAGATATTTCTCCATTACAAAGATCTAACAAACTGCAGGCAACAGTGAAACTTCTCCTCACCCATGGCCGCCTGTGCTTTAACCGCCGCACTGGGCGAGCCCCCTCCCATCGGAGAGAAGCTGACGTTGTAGTTGGGTCGGTTCTGAGGCGACGCGTGAGCCATGGGGGTGTGGCTGGGGCTGGGCTTTGGCTGCGGGGGGGGCACCTGTCCTTGAGCGGGCCACCCACCGCCGCCCGCTGCCCCCGGCTGCCAAGAGGGGAAGCCGGCTCCTGCCTGAGCCTGCCACCCTCCGGCGTGCTGGGGAGACGGAGGAGGCCGGGACGGGGAGCCCATGGGAGGGAAAGAGGGGGTCGTTCCGGTCGGGGTGGTGGGTTTGCTGGAGAAGCCGGAACCTCCTGATGATAAAGAACATGTAGATTAGAGCAGAGAGACGGTGGCGAAAGAGACAGAGACACAGGAAACACTCCGGCGACTGACCTCCGAGGCTTCCCCCCAGGTTGCCTATGTCAGCGAACGGGTCCAGGGTGCTTGGCTTTGTCTGGTGGGTGGGGGTGTTGTTCAGGGAGCCTGTGGGGCTGGTGGTGGCTGAGCAGTTGCCCACACTGAAGCCTCCTCCTGCATGAACACACCACACAAAGGGTAATGATGCACAGAGCAAACCACTATTCGATTCTCCAGGTTTCCCTCAGATTAAATGATTGAGCAGTCAGTGGTGCAGATGTGTATCTTTGTGCGTTTGTGTGTTCGGAGCACCTGTGTTTGTGGTGGCTGGTCGGTTCCAGTCCCATCCTCCCTTGGCGTTTTGCTGCTGGATGTTGACGGTTGGATTGGCGGGAGGAACGGGGGAACTCCGACCTAATCAAGCACACATACGTTTGTCACACACACACACACACACGCACACACACAGTGAATGAGCGATGTACACCCACACAGCCAGAGAACATAATAACAGGTTTCTCTTGTTAGGGAGCCTGTCTAAATGGATCAAGGTGTTGGTTCTTGAAGCGTTGATACACCTCACTCACTAGGGAAGGGTGTTGGATATATAAAGAGAAGTCTAAATCTATAGAAGCAGAGTTGTCCTGTCCTTGAAGATAAAACATTTGCTTTAAGTTGATGAATTTAAGATTAATTATGGGGACTGACTCGAGTCGGTATCAGGTCGGTGGAGTTTCTATACAGTAACAATCACAGGTGCTGCAAATGCACATCATACATCATGCAAACTCATAATCAAACATGCAGCGGAAATTAAAAAGAGGCCATCTCTTGTCGAGTGAGCAACACGTAGAGCAAAGCCTAAAAACTGAAAAAATCAAAAACAAAAATCAAAAAAAAATCAAATGGACAAAGACAGTCTGGTTTGTATTCCATTAATGCACGTTGCCGACTCTGTAGGAACACGTCTTACCCAGGTTTGAGGCAGACTCTCTTTATGTCTTTACTACAGAGCAGCAGAAGCATGCCTTACCCAGGCCCGTGGGCTGCAGGGTGGGAGACGGAGAGCGAGCAGCATGCAGGAAGGGGTCGGGCTGCCCCACGTTACCTGGTCCGAGGAACGAGCCCATCACGTCCTGAGGCTTGGGCATCGGACCCGCCCCAAAGGGATCGAACGCTGAGGGGGAAGCAAAATCACAAACCTTCTCATTCTGGAAAACAGGATGATGGCAGATTATCTAAAAAGTTATCTTTTTAATATATCTTGTATTATATCTTTAAATATTCCTATAGCCCACATGTCAAAACAAACCAACAATTCCTAACCTTTTACTGCCTCACAACTATATTTCACAACAATTATGTTATATTATTTCAGCAAAATATTATATGAGGATTTAAAAGAAACAAATATGTTCCAAACTTATTCATTTACTCTTTTTTATATGTATTATACCTTAATATTAACTGACAATTCGACCAAATAATCTTAAAATCCATTTTATCATCTGAAGAAAACAATGAGATGTGGATCGAAGCACCAGAAATAAGCTAGAGAATTGGATTTTTTGGTTAAGATTTTCTAACTATTAACTATTTCCAAGGTCAAAAAATGAACTTTATTTATTAATTAACTAAATACATCTTTAAAAATGCATGAAAACTCTAAATATGTATCCGACGAGTCAAGTTTACTTTAACAAAATCACATTGTGTGTTTAGATCTAACGTAGCACGTCACCTGGTGCAGGGGAGTGACATGGCGAGGCCGTGTTGGGGAGGACTTTATGTGGAGTGGACTGAGCGGATGAGGCCCCTGCTGCTCGGCTGAGGCGGGGCCCCGAACAAGTCCCCTAGGAGGTCGGTGGCCACGGCAGACGGGGGCTGAGACGAGGGGCAGGCCGGCCGGTTCATCTCGTCCCCGTCCAGGCCGAGCAGATCCACCTCTTCACTTGCAGGAGCTGCAGACATGTGGGTCGGGGGGTCAGGTCTCTGGGGGGCCGAGCTGGCGTTGCTGCGCTGGCTGGAGAGCGACAGCATCTCGTCGTCGGAGGGCTCACTCTCCTCGCCGTGGCCCCGACCCTCTGGACCCCCGGGGGGCCGGCTGGGCTCTGCAGGACGAGGAGACAGGAAGAGACGGAGACGTGAGGAGGATTCGTAGAATGCAGAATGAAAGACGTGTCAGAGCACCATCTACTCTCCTCACACTGAGAGCTGCACACTTTGCTGTCTGCCAGTGGGGCCGGAGCTGCTTTTAGCTAATTGGAGGAGATATTGTCAACAAACACATAAATAGTCTTCATTTACTGGAATCTATAAAATATACATAAAGCTATCAGCAAAAAAAAAGGGAAGAAAACTGCTAACAGAACTAATTCAGAGCAATATTTCACTTTGGTAGAGCAGATGTTTTGTCTTCATTTATGTCTCAGAGTCTTTTCCCAGTTCTCAGGAATACATGTGTCTGCTTGTAGGACACGTGTTCAGGGATTCAATTCGTCTACTGCTGTAATTTATTCAGGTCCCAGGAGTCGTCGTGCCAGAGCGGCACACGTAACATGTTCTACCAAAATGACATATCACTGCATCACGAGTATGGGCTTGATTTCAATTCAGTCAGTGCAAATCACGAATAGAATCAACTAAGTAAAGAATTATCAACATTTCAATTAAATGCCTTAATGATGCAATTGAATTAAAACCAAGCCCCTGGTTAATTAATGTGTTGAACAGTTTCTCTAACAGATCTGTGGCCTCCTCTACTCTCTTACCCTCCAGATCCAAGCCCTCCATCTCATCTTATAGGAACAAAAATGAGAGTAACATTAGCTTGTCTATGTCTATATACACGTGTACAAATCTTCCGCATTGAGATTCCAACCTCAACCGTGACTATTCTATGAATTAAACATGCGTCGCCACAGTACCAGCGATGGCCAGCGCGTCCTGGTGCTCCTGGTGGCAGGAGAAAAGCACGTTGGGGTTCAGGTCTTTACAGGGGAACTGCTCCCACGGGGGCGTCAGGTCTTTCTGCTTGTCCACCCCCTCAACCTCCACGTCCAGGATCACATGGAACAGCTGGGGATACTTCTCCGGAGAGTCACATGCATCCAGGTCGGGCCTGAGAAGAGAGATAAGGTAGTTAAAGAGGTGTTTATCTCTTTCTGCAGTGTTAGCACTATTAAACAGAAGAAAGGTCCTTACTTGTTAAACTGTAACACGGTGGTTCCAGGAGCGATGAAGCCAGTGTGGAACTGGATCTGAGAGATTTGGGTGTTGGACGTCTGATAAGAGAAAGACAGTCTAATGAGAGCTCAGTGAGGAACACCGGGGGTCTCAAGCCCTGCAGGACTCGCAAGATCATTTTCTGAGAATCGCAGAATGTGGTGAAAAATGGGAAACTGGGATTCGGGACTAAAGGCGTACCTTGGCCTGCAGACGTCCTCCAATGGTCGACCTCATGTGGTAGATAGAAACCACGACGTCTCCTTGCACACTTACGCCCAGAGGGAACACCACCTTCCCCTCTTGGACCCTGTGCTCTCTGTGATGAAGCACGAAAAGCAGAGAAATGGAGGATTGTGGGTAATGTGGGGGAGAACAAACGTGGTGGTTATTAAGAATTAGTGACGGTGAGAGAAAAAATTCAATTATCATATTCCATCTAGTGCTCTACGCTGAGCATCCGGTCCCCTACCTCATCCTCTCATACTCCTGTGAGGTGCTGAAGATCTTGGTCTCTCCGATGAGGACGTCACAGAAGGGCCGACAGCCGCTGCGCTGCTTGTTGAAGCAGGGCACCGGACTCATGGTGAGGCCCTTGATCAGCAGCGGCTTGGAGTGGGGCAGACTGGGCTTCTCCGACACCATGCTGCACACGTAACCTATGTACCTGCACGTGGACAGGGACAGGGAAAAAATCTGCTTTGTCATCATCGTCCTTCACAAACTGGCTCATGTTCTATATATACTTACAAATACAGAGCAGCTATGAAAGAGTTGACACATCCCGAGTGCAGCCAAACAGATTTAAGGGACTTTGAGCTCCGTCCAGATTCTAATTATTTGCAGCGATTTCCATAAACTCTCCGTGAACTTCCACTGAGACTCTGACTCACGCTAAGATTCCTTCATCAGCATTTAAATACTACAGCTGCTGGCTGAAGGGTAAACAAGCGTCCAACCTCCAGGGTGTCTCGGCTCCTCTGGCTGAGGCTCATGCTCACAATGAGGAAGCTGATGACTGTCGGCTACACTGTTTGACTACTACGTGCTGCTTTGCCTTAATCTAAAATGTGCATCGTCCTCTGAATGGGTTTTCATGATTCTCTCCAGTTGAATGTCTTGTGTTCAGACCTTTTTGGATTTATTTAGATTTTTGCACTCTGTATTTCCTTGTGTTTGGACTCTTGTTTTGTAGATTTGGATTCTTCTCTGTTTGCACTATGAGTTCTTCATTTCTTGCTTCAGTCTCTCACTTTACTTCCTTTCTGATTTTCCCTCTGCTTTTCATGTATTCCGTCCCCGTGCTCTGTGTCCTCTGTGTCTAGAGTTTGACTTATTTTGCCTTCAGAGACTGTTCGGCTTGGTTTGTGTTTTATTTATTTCACCTTTACCAGCCTTTGTTTTCGGTGCCTGCATTTTGTCCTAAATGCAAAATGCTTAGAAAAACAATTATGTGAACGGGTGGAATACACTGAGGATGTGAATGTGTTTCTAACCAAATTCAAACAATGTTTCTTTCTTGGACACTGAAAAGTATTCAAATTTCAGTAAAGAGCAATATACCTGAAAATTACGACTAATTTCTAATACACCAAAGACAGTTGATTAATTTATTAACTAGCATAAAAATAGCAGCAGAAAACCGTAAAAAAAATTAAAATTAAAACTAGAAGACAGACAAAGATGTCAACTCGGAAAGATGCGAGAGCGTTTGGTGATCCGGGCTGGTTGTTGTGAACAAGTCTGACTCTGACAATCTCTTACTGCCCTCAAGTGAACTCTCCCTCTTTTCTTTCTTTCTTTCTTTCTTTCTTTCTTTCTTTCTTTCCTTTCTTTCCTTTCTTTCTTTCACTTGCCCTCTCTTCTCTCTCGCTCGTGTCGGAGGATGCAAACCTGCGGTGTGAAGGCCAGAGGCCCGATCCCGGCCTCTTGGCGCTGAGCAGCTGCATGGCAGGAACCGGGTTGTTGAAGAGGTGGGTGAAGCAGAACATGGCACAGACCAGAACGCCCGACAGAGCCCGACCGTCCTGGAGAAACAGATCAAGATGGATCAAACTCGTGAATATAAATAAACTGGTCTCTTCAGGCATAAATGGTAATCTGTTAAATTGACATCCTGGTGTCACATCATGAGTGAACATGTTTGGATGAAGCCTCCGAGCGGTGACTCACACTTTGTGAATGCTGTGGATGAACTGTGAAAATACTGATGACTGAAAGCATTCACTGTTTAAAGTCACTCGAGTTCACTTCAGGTTGCAGGGAGACAAAAACATTCTTGTGAAAGTTTTTTCCTTTTTTTTCAGAAAGGAACTGTCTGTGGAGGATTACGCAAGATGGAGCAGTTTGCCAAGCAACAGCCAAACCACAGCCGCTTGGCCACAGCCTGCACCGTACAGAGCTGTCGCTGAATCACAACAAACTGGTCTCACTGGTGGATTCAGGGGGAAACATTTCTAGAGTTCAAAAGTATTTAGGGAGTGAGCTGGTCTCGACTTTCTTGACAATATCGATGTTTATAAAGTGTTTTATAAAAAGAAAAGTTTAGTTTTTCTTCCCTAAACTGATCTCTGCCATGCAAAACATTTTGGGGGCAGGGAATGGACAATACATAACCTTGGCCACTAGGGGTCTTTCAATCAAAACAATAACAAAAGACCTAGTTTGACATTATGAAGCAGCAATGGATCATGGGAGTTGTGGTCTTCACCACCATAGCCAATAACACAGACTGGCAAAGTAAATTACATAATTAAAGGCAACCATGATGAAACGTCAAATGCAACCTTGAATAAAATGTGTGATTTCTCTGGGTTTCAATATAGTTGGAAACATTCCAAGCCCACAAATTATATAACAGATGTGCTCAAAAATGGGTCACAGGAAGATTAAAACTCTAAAGAATGTTGAGAGACGGTCGAAATGCATCCATACAAAAAAAGTGTTTCAGAAGCTACTCTACTTTTTTAATAAAGTCCGGAGAATGGCTGGGGGGGGGGTCGTTCTCTTACCGAGCAGGTGATGACACACACGTTCTTGGGATTCTGCTTGAGCCAGTTGTGCATGTTCTTACACACAGCAAACAGGTTGTGGAGGCTGGGAGCCTGGCGGGACGGCCAGTTACACTCGGAGACCTGGAGAGGAGATGGTGCGGGGGGGGGGAGGCAAAGACAAGTCAGAGAGCAAATGAGATGGAAATAAAAATAGAGCAAAGAAGAAGGAGGGAGGAGAAACGCGTGGAAACAGAAGAAGAGTTCAGAGGAGAGGAGGGAGGAGGTGCAGGTTACAGCAGCAGCACTGCAGCAGCGGAGCAACACAACACACAAGTTGTCACGTTGAGTCATCCACTGGAGATAAAGTGAGTTCCAACGGGCAGACAGGGGGCAACTCAGCCATGTTCACTCCACAGCTGGACTCCTCAGTGTCTGAACGGTGGCAATCTTCACATCTACACACAGGCTCCTGCACACGGATCTGAATCCAGCTGTGCATGAGTGCATGAGGAGATGATACTGGGGTCACATGCTGCGGATCCTTATGCACATGTCACACAGTCATAGAGACAGAATGAAACAGAGTGAATGGAGCATCACAATTAACCTGCCTCTCTATGGGTCTGTGTTGATGCTCCGGAGCTACTTCAGGATTATTCCTTGTCATTAGTGAGTTGTTGTGTGTGAAGCTTTTTAAAAACAATGGTGCAAAGTCACGTTGCAAAACCATTCATCCTACCTGGTTTATCTGCAACGAAGATTTCCGGGTCAATGGTTTTCTAAACTTAATGTGTTCAAGTTCTGTTCACGTGTCTGGCTTGTAAATACATTTGAATGATTTATTGAACTGCTTTTGTTTTTTCATTCTTTCCATGTCGGCTATTTCAGATCCGACATGATCTTCAGACCAAAGCTTACAACTTTTCAAAATAAAATTCTCTGTAATTCTCTGAAGACTAACTGGCACAAAGGGTACCTGGCTATGAATGGTGTTGCCATGATTTAGATAATTGTAATTATTAGGTAGAACTTTTCCGACTGACCAACTGGTGTCTTCCATCACTTTTAGATTAACGATCAAAATAAATCTAGCAACGACAAAAAAACTGAGTTGTGTGAATATTGACTCAGAGCTTCAGAAAACCAGAAAACGGAAACATCCCTCCAGCTCACACTTCACTCTCATTAAATATTCAATGGAAGGAGATTGTTGAGGGTTGACTTGGCTCTAAGGCTACAAATAAAATATCGTATATGGTGACGGACAGAGAGAAGCTTTCGAGAACTTTCGGACACAGACTTATAAATTTAGAATTTTCTGATTTTCTTCAGGGTTTGGCGACTTTACTTCCATCGCTCTCCCTCATTTCTGTCGCTGATGATGTTTCCTCCATGACGCTGCCGTAGACTCACTATTGCCCCAAGTGTTAAGTGTTACACCTACACACCAAACAGATCTAGCATAAAGCAAACCTTAGGGGATCGGCTACACTCGACAAGAACTTGCTTACTTTTACTCAAGCAGAAAAGTTAATGTTGTAATTTGACATTTTTGTCTATTAGTAAAATGTTTGTGTACCTCCTCCTCCAATGGTTTGGAACAGTTTATGAGCACATGTGTCCAAAATAGCCAGTGAGTTCCACATCTCACTCTGGTGTTTAAATAATCCAACAACCACTCGCCACTAAGCACTGACTAATAAAGCTGACACACAACTTCATCTGAGCCAGTGTCACACTCACCCTGTTGGAGAACTTGGCGCCGCGGTAGTTGCGCTGCGATAGGTTGAACACAGTGTAGTGGTCGGCATGGCGACTGTCGAGGAAGGAGCGGATGTCCTCCACGTGGTTCTGATATCCGATCTGCACCGACTCCGCTGGATATGTCATTACTGCAAATAAAAAGACATTATATGAGGTACTGGATGAGGCACTTTAACAATGCTGACTACAGATCTGCAAATAGGTTAATTTAAAACTGAAATATATGTGGCGGTGCACAGTGTGGGTCAACAGTGAAGCATGACTATCAGTGCCTGCACCACACAGAGCATGATGGGACACACGCCCTCGGGGGACAAATGTACAGCTGACTTCGTCCTCTAAAGGACAAACTGCTGCTCCTCACTCTGTGCAATGCTGTTAGTGGTTTGATGATGCGAGAAGAACAGCGGGGAAGATGGAGGAGCAGACATCTGTGTTTGTGTTTGTGTGAGTTCATGTCAGCACCGCCTGAAGCTGTTTTCAGACATGACGGGGAAATGTCAGGGGGGAACTGGATCTGGACTTTTACTGGAGTTCGTCTTTCACGTATGAAGAACACACCAAGATCACAGGAAAAAGAAAAAGACAAACTAAGAGGAATGACAGCGGGTGGGTATAGCATTTATGGGCTAGGGCGTATAATATCTATTCTGGTATGTTGTAAACTAGTATAACCTTACGACATATTATTTAATTCTTGTCACATTATTAAAATGAAAACTTTGCACACATCTCAAACATTAGCAAAAAACACATGTGTTACCTATGATGCGTGACGTGATGTAGGCAATGTCCAGCTCCCCTTTGGTGTACCTGGAGGTGGGGGGGGGGAGAAACAAACCATTTAAACAGGAATTTCACCAACTTGTTTCTTACAGTTAGATTATAGCAGATCAATAATATCACATGTACAAAGAAAAAACAACAACAAATTCCCCAAGAGTACGATTGTATGAACCATTATTTTTGTGCATTCTACTTTCATACTACTCTATTTTTCAGACGGTTTAAATAAGATTAATAAATGAACTTCCAGCCTCCAGAGAGTCGAACCATCTCTCCACTTCAGTGCATCAGGCTGCATGTTGTGCGTTTCCTCAACAGGCTTCAAAGCAGAGGCCTCCACATGTGTGTGTCTGTGGGCATGTCAGGTTCTTTCAGGCTCGCCGAGCTGCAGCAGGATCAAAAGGATCGACCATATGTGAATCCTTCGCTTGAGCGGCGTCGCCTTTCATAACCAGACGCATGCTCCTCCATATGGACGGTTTTCTGGGAGCGGCTGCAGTGCACACGTGCTAACAAGTCGCCCACTGAAGGATTTGGAAAACAGTGTTTATGAAGCACTACAGGGCGGCTGCAGGGTGGGGAGGGACTGGGATTTATTTCCATGAGCTGCAGATTCACAAGCAGACAGTTGATTTGAAGAGTTGGTATCTCCAACAAGGACGTTCTGTTTTCAACCCCTATGCGATTGTTGGATTTTCAGCAAGATTACACAAACACTACAAAGCAGATTTCCACAGAACTTGGTGGGAAGATAGGACACTAAAGAAGAAATAACATTTTGCTGCAATAATTATTCACCTTCTTCAACATTTCAAGATACAGATATATATATTTGCATGTGAAATTTGGTGCAACTTGACTGAGAGTTTTGCTTTCTCTCTCCCTCCAAATAACAGTTTCCACCCAATAGCAGCAAATGACTCGGCTCCCCACTGGGCCGCAGCTTATCATGCAATCTACATTAGTCGGCTAATGTGCATCAAATTGAGTTGACTTGTTACCAACTGTGAAAATGCTCCGAGCGGCGCTGATCTCAGCCAGTAATCTCTGTGTGGTTAAGGAGAGCTGGCGTTGCCCCTGCTACACTGCAGGCTAATCCTTCAGCTGGTTGTGTAATGCAGAGCTACACTATTAGCCTGCTGTCGCGTGAGAGCAGGTTGAGAGCGTCTCAGGGTCCGGGTTCACATCTAAATACAAATAAGACCAGAATTCATCTAAATGTAATTCTAGCTAATAATTGTGCTTCTTCAATTCTTAGAAAATGTATTTGTCATTCTGTGGATCGAAGCCTTGAAAAAGCTAAAAATGCCAAACTGAGTTATATACATCAGTGTGAAAGGAGGTGACTTCATAATGCCGTCATAACTCCTCCCTCCTGATCCCTCCATAATGAAGTAGTTGGACCACAGATCAGGTTTCTATTCTAATCCAATTAAATGTTTAGACCAGTGGCAGGTTTCACAGAAATACTCCAATCTGGGTGGTTTATTATTACAAGTGTGTGAATAGATGAAGCTTCCTTGATATAACACAGCTAACATGTTGTTTTTATGGCTCGCAAGATCATTTCAAAGCATGTTTTAAAGAACATTTTGAGATATTTGAAAGTATATGTCTGGTGATATCGGACGGGCTTTGTGTAAATCAGTGATTTAGCTGCCGCCTTCTGAAATAGATACTGAGCTATTAGAGGAGAGAAGCAGGTCAGGTGTCAGGTTTACATGTTAACGGCCAATAGCCTTGCAGTATACAAATAAGCAGCCTCCCTGACCTCTGGAGGATTGAGCTGCAGCCAATTAAAATGAGCTGCAAGGTACCGAGGTATCAGGGGAAAGACACAAGGAGAGAAAATCTGCCTCTAGGGCAGTCTTCCACCTTTATTTATATTTGTGTAAATCAGTCAGCAAATGCTGTTTACACTCAAAAGATAATTTAAAATGTTATCTTGTATTAAAATCTAAAATACACTGGCTGCTTTTAAAATCATCAACATTCAGAAGTTAGATAATTTAAGCCATTTTACTCGAGCTAGAAATCTGGGCAAAATACAGTAAAGTAAGTAAACATCAGGGGCACAAAAGTCAATTTAGGCCAGATTACATCAGATGAGAGGTGATCTAACTGAGTCTCACTACACCAAACACACCAAAAACACACACAGACACACTCACACCACACACACACTCACATAGTGTAAGTGGGTTAGATCCCGATAGATATTAAATTTGGGCTCTTCACATTCCCTGCATGCTTCTCTCCACAATCCTTTATTTTACCTTTTCTCTTTAGGCCAAAACAGTCGATTTGTGACTTGTTTAATCTGGATTGTATTAATCCACATGCAGAGGAGAAAGGATGGAGACAGACAGACAGAGATGAATGTGTGTCTGACGGGATGGGGGGGGATCGGAGTCTGGTTAGAGACCAAGGATACGATGCCTTTCACCACATCAGCCGTCCAGACTCTACCGCTCACAGACAGGCGAACACACTGGTGAGTCCTGTTCCCTGATTGGTTTCCCTCTTCAGTCAGGTAAACAAGCAAATAAACAAACAAACTGCGTTCAATAATTCAGCAACGGCCCTTCGCCTCGAAATATAGATGAGAGTGAAGCAGAGAGGAACACCTCGCAGGGCTTTGACCATAAAACAGGCATGTTCCTGTGAATTTCTTATGAAGACATCCAACACTTTCAGGTATGAAACTGCCTCTTTAAATAAGAAATAACCAAAACACAACCTGAAGCTGCTGGAAAACCTCCAAACTGCAAACTGTGCAACTCTACAGAGAAAATCTGATAGTGAACAATATGATTTTCTGCTTAAAACAGTTTCAAGGTTGATGACACTGAATCAAAGCTGAAAAGGCTTCATACACACAACAGTGTTTTCATTTGGATATATCAGAAGTCATCTCTGTCCATAGCAACACGCCTGAAAACCAATATCAAACCAAAAATACATCAGCCCTCCCACATGAGACCACATCTCAATTTGCTAAATCTGATTTACGTTTTGCATCAAGACCAAATTGGACACACTCATAAATATCAGTCCCCTTAACGCGCCTGATGTATTTCATCAAGATCCATCAGAGGAAGGTCGCCTTGTCTCGAAGAGAAAGTCTAAATGATACCTGTTCATAAATGTGATTTTGCAAACTAACAAATAAGCAAATAAACAAATGCTGAAGAGAACATGTTCCTCCTCAGTGGAGCTAATGACCGCTGGTGTACACTGGTCATACATTGTGTAGACAGGAAACAGATTGTTTGTTTGCAGTTGTTTGCTCAGTTGCACAAGATAAGTATGAAAAACCGCTGAGGTGTAAACTAAGAGCAGGGACGTCATCATTATATCCTATTTATTATGTCTCTCAAATGAACTGATGGCTTTACCTCCAAGTTTCATGAACAGACTCTACACGGACGAACCACTGACTCTATAATCCTATCGTCGTACTCGGGAACTGCTCTGTAGATCCAACGTACTAGATAGTGAGTTGTAGAGCTCCGTTCACAAGAAGCTGATTTATTTATAAGGACTATAAACCAGAACGTACAACCTCGTGTTCAGGAAACTGTTCAGTCTGTCGTCTCTAAATAAAGAGAGGGAATGCTGTTTGTACAACAACACACCGGAGGAGAGTTACTGATGACACCTGAAGTGCACTAAAATGTGGTACACTACTGTAGTGCTGCCTTACTACTTTCCTTTTCTGAGGTTTCCTGCCCGTCAGTACAGTAGCCTGCCTCCCACCACCCCATTATCACAACCACCCACTCCAGCACATACATACTTCGTCCACACAAACACACACGGGGCCCTGATGAAATGAATCCCTCTGTATCAGCAGTGCACTGGCCATTTGGCACAAAGAACCGCCATGAATAATTCAGCAAGGAGAGGTGCGATGGACGGAGAGGAGAGGAGACAAGAGGAGAGGAGAGGAGACGAGACGAGGGGAGAGGAGACAAGGAGGAGAGGAGAGGTGGCAGAAAGCACGAGGGAACAACAGAAGAGTGGGAGTTGGTCTAGCAGCAGAAGAGAGGCGACTCGAGAGAGGAATAATCGCCATCAAATCTGCTTAGTCAATAGTGAGAGGAGCTGTCTTGTGTGTGTGTGTGAGTGTGTGTGTGTGTGTGTGTGTGTGTGTCTGTATGTGTGTTCCTGACAGCACAGAGGCCCCTTTGTGCTGCCCTGTGCAGATGCCTGTGCACAAACACACTGGGCCGACCGAGCTGTGCCAGACTCTGCTGCCTCCTTCTAAATCTGTCACTGACTCACTTTAGATTCAACAGAAACAACAGTGTAACCACACCACTTCACCATTTGTCTGACAAATGTTTAATAAACACACATTCATGCAATTAGATGACATCAACACATCGATAATTAAATATTATTATAATGATTTTTTCATCTATTATATCATCCGTGTTTTTTTAAATGGGCTTAGTTTTGCAAGATAAATATGTTTTTCAGTAGTAGGAGCATTATGATGGCCGTCATTGTGTTTGATTTTGTAGATGTGGCTCAGAACTACAGTCTCATTGTGGGAGTCTGGTCATCAACTTCATCGTCCTCATTTCATCTTTATTTGCTGAGAATCCAAACTGGCCATTGTCAAACACACAGTATGGTTGATATAAAAGAGAAACCAACCCCCGCCATGCTCCTCCTGTCCCAGAGCTGTGGGAACTGGAAATTTGTAGAGCTTTAGGACCTTTACATATTTTCAAACGGGTGCAAGTTTCCAGTGAAATGTTATGAACTACACAGAAGCCTGCCACGGGCTACAATCTGTGTGAGTGCGTACATGCTATGCCCCGGCCTAGGGGAAGTACTCATGGGCCACAGCTTGTACAGCAGAGAAAGGGGGACCAGAGTTTGTCTAGAGTTTGTGTTGATACCACTGAAACATCTGAAACAAGTTGTGGAAATATTTAACCTCTTATTCTTTTTTTAAAAGAAAAATATCATTCAAACCAATGATGTCGCTAGTGTGCAGGTGGAAATATAAGATTAACTTACGTGGCAACCTGATGCATGACCTTGGTGGAGGTGTCCTTCAGTGTGTCCTTCAGGTTGTCCTTGAAGTTGCTGAAGAACTTCCCCGCTCCTCCCTTCACCATGTCCAGAAGTCCGCCGCCAGAATTGGCGTCCATTTCTGGGGAACAACATCAGCCAATCAGAAATCAGACGACACATTTCAACTGTGTTAGGCAATACTTGCACGAGCTCACAAGAGATAAGACACACACTAAAACGCATACTATCGGGGGGTTGTGTGTCTGTGCCACTATCAGCACCCACTGGTGTTCTTTGAATGGACAGCGTCTGACTCTTGGTCACAGGAGACCAGCCACCGACACACCAATAATCAATAACTTTGTGAATCAACTCTGTGAATCGATGGTTCTAATAGAGGAGACCTTGAGAATAAGGTCCCAAAAAGTTTCACCTTTCCTTGGGAACAGCCTCTGACTCAGTTGGAGTTTTAATTTGTTTAGTCATTCAGACGTCCAGGGTCTGTGTCTATGTGCATATGTAGAACAGGTCGTCAAGGATTTGGTGCAAAATCGGAAACAATAAAAAAAATATAACGATAAATGCAATTTACACCCAAAGGGAAGACATTTTGGAGAACAAGTTGAAAGGGAGGTTCACCAAATCACCAACGATCCCATAAAAAGATTTCTCTTTGTGACTCTATAAGAACCTTGAACGACTCCAGATCGAGTCCATACTTTGGACTTCCATCTTTATCTGACCAATGCTCACAGAGGTGATGTTGAGCACATCAGGGTGAAATGAAACTGTATCATTAGTGGGGGTTAGCTGCAGATTGTGTGATGTTATTGCCATGAAGAGGAACAGCTAATAGACAATAATAAGCATTTTTGGTTTTATGACAGTTATGCACAATGTTTGATTTTGTGTTGACCGGAAAAACACTCTTAGATTTGTTGTTATTTTTAAATTAGCTTTTCTCTCTCCTCTTCCAGTTCCTCTTCCAGTTCACCAATCAGAGCAGACTGGGCTTTATTGGGAGGGGGGATCTTAAAGAGACAGGACCTAAAAACCAAGTGTTTCAGACAGAGGATGAAAAGAGGAGGTGCAGCAATGGACAGTTTGACAACAATTAACTAATGAAATGATATATAAGGTTCTCAGAGACTTTGGGGGCCGGAAGGATCACGACTGAATAAGGGTTATTACCATTCAAAAATCAAGCAGAAACTGCATCATATTGTTAAACAGCGAGTATTCTCCTAACTCCTATTCTCTTTAGAGTTGTGAGTTTACTCATAATCCTCGTTTTTCCAACCTAAGAAACATCTCACAGATGTGTCAGTTTTTTATTTCCCTAGATAAATATTTGTGGTTCAGTAGAGGGACACGTTAAAAATTGAATTAAGAGCAGAAGACTTTCGTGATTAAACACGTATTTACAAAGCCATTACACACAGTGTCTAGGAGGAAGTGTGTCTAGACAGAAACTCTGTTGAGATGAAGTTTTCTGTGTTTTCCTCTCCATCATCAAAAGCGTTACTTTCCTCTTCTTGATGCCTATTCTCCTCCAATCCTCCTCCGCCATGTGTTATTTGAGAGTCTCGCTAATTTCCAAATTTAGACTTTTCATCCCTGACTGCAGAAGTTTGACATTCGTGACAGGGATTTATTTTTTCGACTTGAGGGATAAAGTTCCTGCTTGTTAAGCTTAAGCTGCACATGTCCACTGAGGTAAGGGGTGTTTAGCTGCAACATGCAACTTCACCACTAGATGTCACTAAATTCTGGACACTGAACCTTTAAATTTGTCTCTTTTGAGTCTTCGATCTTAATAAAAGTAAAACGTGAAAGTCCCCTTGTGGTAGTTTAAGGTAGAAGTTAGACTTCTTATTTATCTGGTATTATGCACTTTTGGTTTATCTATTCAGATCTGAAAGGGCATCACTGACATGTGAGTTGAACAGTAAGGGACTATTTTTTTAATCCTGAGAAACCGCACTTTAAATTATGGATTCCTCAGAAAGTGAATTTTATGTGAGTGTAGCTCAGACCTCAATCCAGGAAGTAAACTAACTGAGCTTGACCTAAACCCAACAGGTGTTCTGTTCTGTGTGACTGAGCCGGAACAAAGTCTGATGTTTTCCACTGATTACAAGCAGGACCTGAACCCGAACATAGTTTCAAGTCGTGCCATGTCCTACTGGGCTCAGTTGGATATCAGCACTCTTCTGATCTGACCACTCTCTCTCTCTCTGGCTCTCCACATAGCTGACACACAGTGCCGCTGTCATATAAGTATTAGTCATACTTTATTTGAAGAAACAGTTTTGGGAATATTTGGTGGTAGTTTCACAAGATGCAGATAGGAAAGGGTTTGCAAGAAATCCAGTGAGCATACTCCCCAAACATCAAACTGTTCCTTCAACACAGTGAGCATGATCCTCTTGCCTAACGCTGTCATTTCACCAGTAAGGTTCCGTCTATTTTTAACTTCATTACTATGCAGATTTCTCTGTCAGGGAGCATGACAGGATGTTTTAACAAAAAGCCTACATCCTGCTCTGCCTTGAAATCAGGAGCTTACGTGAGCTCGGCCTGGATCCGCCAATCATGTTCGATACCTGCACAGGTAGAGCGGCAGCGGTGATGATGACAGAAAATAAGTAATTCAAAGTTATCAGAAAAGAGAGAGAGAGAGAGCTGTTCCCCTAGAGCAGGACCAGGACCACCGCCTCCACTTTAACAGAGTCGACCATAGACTGTATAACAACATCACAGACTGTGAGTGAAGATGGATGATTTGACAGCTCCCGAAAAGTGAAGCAATATCATCTTGATCGCCTCCTGGTGGCTGGTTGCAGTGCTTCTTCCTACAGACCCAAATAATTCGCCCTAAATATCCATCCATACAGCGTGAATGTAAAATATCGAAACTTACAGTATACCTGGATTTAACATGGATTTGAATTAGTCTAATATTTAAATCCCATGCATCAATAGATCAGCTCTCCTTGAGATAAGTGCCGTCCTGAACCTGCAGTGTCCGAACGAGCTCATGAATATCTGATGACAGCTCTTTTATTCGGGTCATAAATTTGTGTTGTTGTTGAATTTTGCAACGAATAAAATATTTAAAACATGTAACACTGGAGTCAGGTCAGGTCAGGTCAGGGCCTGCCCTGTATATAAAATGCAAGCCCTCATCAATGTTTTTTTTTACAGCAGACAATTCAAGATTGTCAAATAACTCACAATAAATCAGAGGAGATTTGAGAAATGTTGCATATAAAACTTTTGACCTCTCAAGAGTCATCTCGCCTACACTTGGAGGAGTTTCAACACTGATGCTAGTCCATTGGTCTTTATAGTGTTCGACCTAATCCGTGTTCAGTCCGATATAACAGTAGAAATGTTAAATATCTGACGTCTAACGCACTGACATAATTCTTTAAGAAAACTACAGGTTGTGTATTCAACATAATCAATGTCCTTAAACTTCTCAAACATGAATTTATTTAATTCTTATTGTCCAAAGATCAACTGTGTCCATCTGATTTTAATCTTTCCTGTAATGTTTCCTGTTCTATATGTTCCTCATGTAAAAATACTTCTACGTCTCTTTAACATCCTTTGTTCGTCTCCATTCTATGATTTTATCTCTGTGTGAATCTTCCTTCTCGTTTCCCTGGTCGACGGGCCTCTGTGTCGGTAACCAGATGGAAGTGGGAGTGTGCAGCCTGGTGAGTCGGCTACAGTGACAACACAACCCTGCAAATACACAGAACCCATGCAGGGGAGGCTCTGATACAGGCTGTGATACAGAGCTCTGTCAGGTAATGAAGCTGCAGAGAGGCCGGCCTCTCACAGAAACTGAGAGCGGTACATTAGCAGCACTCGGCACAGCACTAGCTTTGCCAGAGAGATCAATAGTGCGTCTCCCTTCTTCTAGAGTGCCAACCTTCACCCTCTCAAACCGGGGGTTTTGTGAATGGGACAGATGGATGTCACATAAGGACGTGGAGAAACAGGCACACACGCATACATCAAAAGGCAGCATCCTAACCAGCCACACAGAGACATCTGACACTGGACCCCGCCCCCTTCTCCACCGCCATCCCCAAACCCCAACCCTCCTCCCCTTCAGCTGACCCTCCCACCCTCCTCCTCCACCTCCTTTTGTTTCACACAAATGTCGGTCCCCTGGAGGCCGGCTGACTCCAAAGAGCACTGCAGGGAGGTGAACACAGGGCACAAGCCTCACCTGCAGTTGTTGTGACTGGATCCAACAGAGCATGTCAAGGATTTGTCCCTAGATTAATGATAAAAATATGCAATGATATATAGCTAAAGATTGTGTTTTTTATTAGACTATTAATCCATCATTCACGGCAGGTTAGACTAAAACTCGCGCTAATTTAATTGTGGATATAAATTCATATTTAAAACATATAATAGAAAATGTATAGGGCTTTTCATGTCGTTAATAAATTGAATAAACCTTTTAAAATGTGTAAAACATTTGGAACAATTTGAGTAAACGTGTCCATACTTAGGACAAAAGAGTATCGCTGCATACGCTACTATATGTGTAAATATAATCTGAAATATATGTATGACCAGTCAAAATATACTAAATTAATGTCAAAGATCTCTGAGCATTAGGCCAACCTATGGTGTGAATAGAAAATCATGCCTTTATTGTAGATTGTACAACATTTGCTTTGCATCTCCAACACTTTATAACATAACAAATAAACAATTTACAGGATTAACTCTGTCATGTGCATTACATTTTGGTTTACCTCATATTATAACAGCAATTTTGCCTATAGCCAATCACATGGGACATATCTTAATAAGTCAGTGGCCAATAGTAGTTGGATTTTAGGTGGGATCCCGGCTGGGAGCTCGAGAGGGGATAGCATGGTTTCACACTTTCATTAATGTCATCCCTCTGCAGAAACACAACCCCAGTGTAGAGTCAGTCACCAATCAGAGACTCTTACCTGAGCTGTCCATGGTGCTGCAGTCCTCCTCTCTCAGCGGGCCCGCCTTCGGTCCAAGTGTGGCCGCTATGGAGCCTCCGAGTGTGCCGCTGCCGCCTCCTCCTCCTCCTCCTCCTCCTGTGCCGCTGCCGACACTGAAGCTCTCCCCGGCGCTATCGACCAACTGCAAAGATTCATAGCCATCGTAACTGGTCTTTTTCTTGTAGGCCCCCAGCAAGCTCATTACCGACGGACACAGATGAGGAGTTAAAAGACAAAAGGAGGCACCCGGAGGACGCGCCGAGGCTGCACCACCAGCACCACCACCACCACCACCTCCTCCACCACAGAGCTGCTGCTTCTACAAATGCTGCTGCCGCCCAGTGCACCACATGTCCGCGGAGGAGAGGAGAGGACGACCGGTCTCCTCTGGTGAGATGGGGAGAAATATCCTGGGTGGTCTCTCTCTCTCTCTCTCTCTCTCTCTTTCTCTCTCTGTCACTCTCTCCCTCCCTCCCTCCCTCCCTCTCTCTCCCTGTGTGTGTGTGTGAGTCTAGCGCCTCCACTCTTTCCTCAGCACCGCATATTGCTGCTGCTGCTGCTGCTGCTGCTGCCTCTGTCCCCGACTGAGTAAAAGGGAAATCCACCTCAACACACAGTCCTCTAATGTTACTGCTGCATCTATTATTCACACCTAGTAGCTGAGAAAATATGCTGTGGGTGTTTCAAAGGCTAAATCTTCTACTAAATTCTATAAAAATCTGTAAAAAAAAACAAAAGTTACAATAAAGCCATTAAAGGGATAGTTCCCCCAAAAATGTTAACTCACTCAATATCTACTGACCGCTATGCCGATGGAGCCAACAAAGCAGATTTAGAGTGTCAGGGATAAACAGTGTTGCAGCCAATTCCAATACAATTGAAGTAAATGACAGAAGAAAAAAGCCTAAACTAGGGTAAACCTCAAATATAATACTGCACACACAATAGAATCTGTGTAAAGATATTATTCTAAAGAAATAGGTCTGTCTTGAGTTGTGAAGCTAAGATTTTCACATGTGATGTTGTCGAATTTGCTCGTATGTAAAAATTTGAAGGAGCCCATGTTTTGTGAGAAATATGCCAAATGTTCCAAGGAGTATTTAATTAGGTGTTTACTTTAAATATTGTCTAAATTCAATATGTCATTAGAGGAATTTATCAAGGATGGATGATAAAGTGTGTTCAGAACTGCAAAACTCTCGGCACCATCTATTTAAAATAACACTAAACCTGCTCTAAAGATGAGTGAGGACCCCGACAGCCTTGTATCAATTGTCAACTGTACAATTCTCTACTAGCACAGCCTTGGATGTTCACAGCCTCTTTGCATTCAATCAAAAATCCAAAACACTTGAAAGTTCCGCTCATCGTTTGCCGGTTGTAACTTTTTTGTGCTGTGACCCTCGGACGGAGCCGGACAAAACCCCCTGACCACTGATGGCATGGTTCCTTCCTTGGCCTTGTCCCCTGGCAACGGAAGCCCTGCATGGTTCTGAAAAGAGGACATGAGCCTGGGAAACTCATTTAGCGAAGCAGACGGGAGCTCGGAGCTCAGCGTGAACGGAATGTCCAGGAGGGAGGAAAGAGAGACCCCGTCGCATCCGGACCAAACGTGCTGCCGCTCAATTGTCGCAGTGGAGCTTCCTGTCTTGTTCTCAACTGTGCCGACCGATATTTACCCTTTGATGCCCCTCATGAGTGTGCACGTGCCACTTGGGCTTCATAATCACTGCCACGTGCACACTGACATGATGAAAGTTATTTATACTGTGATCATGAAGATGGATGACCTGACTGCTTCCCAAAAGAGAAGCCAAAGCATCTTGATCGCCACCTGGTGCTTTTTTTATGTAAGACAGTACAAGCTATTTCAATATTGATCTTTGGGCCTGTAATGGGCATATTTAACCAATAAAGAAGTTAACTGTTAGTTGCAAGTCAAAAAAGGAGCTTTCAACTTGAGCTATATTGCATTTATGAGCAGTTTTTTGCGCAAAAAATGGAAAAATGGAAAATAAAGAAAATGTGTCAGCAAATGTCAAACTTCTGTCTCATTTCCTAACATTTCCTATTGATCCTGGTTTTGTTGATATGTGGAAACCATTGCATAAATATGGATCACAACAAACAGTAACTGCAGATTATAAAGCTGAGGTGACCTACACGGGTATCTGTGACACTTTAAGACAGGTTTTTCTTTCGCTCTGCTATTATGTACAAAACAAAGAAAAGCCCTGTTCACAGGACTGTGTCACATGCACACTGGATATTCTATATTGAGGGTTTGAATTTCATTAAGATATTTAATTCTCTTTTAAGAATCCATGAAAAAAGCCCTTAACCCTTTAGACAGTTTTATGAAACGTTGCTGCTGGCCTTGTATCTTATAAAGCCGTATCGCCACCATCACTCGTTTTTACCATCGTCCTCAAGGATCGACAGAGGGTTAATGATTATCCCTCATCCCCCATAAGAGTTAAAGCAGAATCCAGGAATCTGCTGGATCAGCGGCCGGGCGGTGGACTTGAATCTGAGTCTGTGAGACGTTTGATGCTGCAATCCAAGGATTCTTGGCCTGGGCAGTAAAAAACAGAAACCTCACAGGACAACACAAGAAATCCACGCTCCACTGCACTCAGAGCTTACCAGTGGCTTTTAAGTAAGGAACTGGAAACTGGAGAATCCCAGTTTTCATCTATAAAACGCCCTAGGCCCTTGCCCTTGGTCATAAAAGGCCCCTTAAACCCCTGGTACACCTGCTGTTTTTATTGCACCATAAACAGAAACATTACAATAAAAGTAATTTATCTTAAGCCTCCATGAAGTGAACTCTAATGGATGATTCTGCACTCCCTTGCTCTGGAGCCAAGTGTGACTCAGTGGCTGCTGGTGGTGATCAGAACACGAAACCACCACGAGCTGTGTTAATCCGCTCACGTGACGCGCGTGACGACGCTGGTGACGTGGCTGAGCGCTATTGGACAACGCAGGAGAGGAGCTGTCCTCTAAACCCCAGAGCCTTCCCCTGGACGACGAGGATGAAGATGAAGATTCGGATAACGCTGATGATGACGATATAAGAAACCTGTCATTCCGAATACGCAGAGTTGACCGAGGCTGTGGCGTCTATAAATCTCTACTTTGGGTTTGGTGCATAAACGTGATCTGACGCACAGGAGCGTGCCATGCGCCTTTAAAGGTGTCCTGAAACGTCGTCACCGACATCATCAGCTGGCAGAAAGATAAAAAAAAATCCCAGCAGAAATCAGAGTGACAACCTTCCCACTCAATCGTGTCATTTATCTTAAGGATGAACGAGTGTTTAGCATAATGCATGACGTAGAAATAACGGAATGCACCATTAATCATGCGTAAAATAATAATATCTCTATAAGAAATAACCCAAATGATGTCAGTCGAGATGCTCGTCTGCGCATCCAGTCACTACAGAGGCCCGCAGCACAGACACAGGTTCCATCATGTTATATGAATGTGTCTCGTGTATGAGAATCATGTCTTGGAACCGGTGCGTATTGATGAAACGCATCTCTGGCCCCCCGGGCGGAGATGTGCTGTGAGGGGGGGAAAGTGGGGAGGATTTCCAGAGGTACAGCTTGACATTATGTAACATCCACACACACACATCACGATGCTGTCTTCTCTCCTTCGGCTTTACTCATACAAGCCTGGCCAATAATAATAAAAAAAAACACGTCCTTTCTGTCAAATGAGTAAAAACACATAGAACCTCGCAGGTGGATTTACCTTGCTGCGCGCTTTCTACCATTCTCCCGTGCGCGCCGTCTCGTGCCGTGGTGAAGATGCGCTCTGAACCGCGGCTCCTCCGCGCACCACACACCGACCTTTGGTTTGTCATTCGCTGCCGAGCAAAGGTCAACGCGTCGTCAAACGTCCAGCGAGACGAGAAGGATTCCCCCCCCCGGTAAAAAACAACCCGTGCGTAAAAGTGCAGAGGCAGCGCGAGGCTACGGCATCATCATACAATCACATCTTGGGCATTAGAGCGACACTGAGCAGGGTACCGCGATGGCGTGTGGTAGATCTGTAGAAGATGTGGATGGGCTTGAACGGGCCAGATGGAGGGGGTGTGGATGTTCATGGATCTGCACAGTGGAAACTGCGCCGCTCAGCGCTTCCTGGAGGAAAACCTGCCACAGGACTAAAGGAAACCGGCTGCTTGAATGCACGATAGACAGTGGTGGAGGAAGTAAAAGTATTTGCATACCTTTATAATACTCTATTACAAGTAAAAGTACTGCATTCATAACCTCCCCTAAGTAAAAGTATGACAATTACTCATGGTGCAGTAAAATGACTATTTATGCTATTAGTTTCTATTCTATCTGATATATTTGGATTAATATAAGCACATGTTACATTTTACTGCTAATCAATCAATCATTTAGACTTTATTTATATAGCACTTTCATTCAAATACAATGTAACACAAAGTGCATCACATAAACCACCAACCGCCCGAATACACGCACACAAACACACACACACAGTATCACAATTAATCAGAGATGCATGGTTTGCACTGACATCTGGGAAGTACAACTGTCAGACAAACGCAGTGGAGTAAAAAGTACAATTATTCCTTCTGAGATGTAGTAGAGTGGAAATAGGGTTAGTTGCATAAATGCCAACATTAATGTAAAGTACAAGTACCTCAAATGTTAAGTTTAGTACTTGAGTAGATCTACTAAGCTTCTGTACACCACTGACTATAGGAAAGACCTTTACTCACAAAACAGAACTGTAGCAATTGAGAAATCAATAACCGGAGATCAGCACTAATAAGACACAAACTATTTTATGTGGATTCATTATCGCAAAATTCAACATTATAGGTCACGAGGCAGCAGAGCTCTCGTTCCTCCCATAACCAAACAATGATCATGAAACACAACACCAGTCGAGCTGTATTTCAGGTTTTGGAACACAGCTGATGAGGTGGTAATCTGTCACAGAGGAGCAGGGAGGTGCATCTGAGAGGATTAGAGGAGAAAGGGAGGAGACACACACACACACACACACACACACACACAGTATTCTTACGTGTGTTTTTGTTTATCGCTTTTAGCCTGTGAGTCAGTGCAAGTTTGCGAATGTCCTGCTGATTCCTGTATTTCCTGATATGAAAGATCGAGGAGCAAAGAAGGGAGGAGAAGCAATACTTTCTGTTACTCTGTCATGATTGCGGAAAAGAAAGAAAGAAAGAAAGAAAGAAAGAAAAAAAGAGAGTTAATTCATATAGAGATTAATAGCATCTTGCCCTGTTTTCTTTCCGTCTTAAAAATAATAACTTATAGATAGATAGATAGATAGATAGATAGATAGATAGATAGATAGATAGATAGATAGATAGATAGATAGATAGATAGATAGATAGATAGATAGATAGATAGATAGATAGATAGATAGATAGATAGATAGATAGATAGATAGATAGATAGACAGATAGACAGACTTGAACTGAGAAACAGATGTCAGTGTGTGCACTCATTATAATCAAATTGGGCTGTGTGGTCCGACACAAAGCCTGAGACCGGCTGATAAACAATACAGGTGTGTGTATTGTGTGCACAACAGGTTCCACAGTGTTGTATCACAACAACAGAAAGCGAGGGACAAAGCAGCCATGAGAAAATAGTTTAATGTTTCTTGGACTGTGACATGTTGGGACTGCAGGATAGAAAAAAGGGAGATATCCACAGAGGGGTTACACAACAGCTGTGGGGTGTGGTCACGCACTCAACACATTCTTCACACACACTCATCAAATTATTATCTACAGACTTTTGCTGCTGAAGACACAAAGACGAGGAAAGACAAGTTAATATGCACAGGCATAATTTGTCCGCCTGTCACCGAAGCAAACAAATAAAAACTACTTCGGTCAAGTTAACACAAAACTTGCCTTTACAATCTGGTACACACACGAGACCCACAATCCTCGGACCACATTGAAGGAAAATATTATCAAATGATTCAAAATTATTTTATGTGATAAAATTGACTAAAGGTTGCACAACTGCTGGATGAACATTGGTACAATTGAAAAAAATAAAAAAATCTCTATGTCTTGATTGTGCATTTTTGTGACTGGTACATTTAGTGCAATTTTTTAGTGCATTTTCTCTAACGTGATGCTTTTTGACTTTGAAATATGGATCTGGAGCGTGTAATATATTTCTGAAACGATTGATAGTGGAAATATTAAGCTGGAAAAGCTGGTCATATTACAAGTTGTTCCCAATGCAACATTCATTGATCTATTTAAATAATCTGAAAAACAAGTTCTTTACATATATATGACATTCTAACAATCATATAAATCCCATATTTCTTAGTAATCCAGCACAAGCTTTACATTCAAACTCTCAAGGCAACCGTATAGTATATTTAAAGGAAGGTAACAACATTGAATACACTCTGTAATATAAGCATTGGTCTTCATCTCAGCCGCACCAGGTCCAGCAACAGCCCGAGCGTGACTGCATCCGACTCTGCGGCGTTCCAGCACAACAAGCAAAGAAAATGCAGTTTACACAGTATATCGTTTAAGTGATGGACTCATCTAGAAGCAGTGAACTCGCAAAGCCAAGGAAGGAGAAACTGCTTCTGCAGGATTGTTTTGCGTATGTAACAGCTGACGTGTAGGCGTCATATACAGCTCACAGACTCACAGGGTCTGATTTTGGTTATATTTGAAACAAAGTAGTGTCAGTATTGCTCTCAATGAATCTGTAATCTAAAGCAATGTATAAACTGAACTTTATAATAAGAGCCTTGCTAGGTATGTTAAGTATAAAAAAACTACAACTCCTCAGTTTGCGAAAGTAATTTACGGGTTTCACTGGAAAATTATATTTTTTGTCTGTACTCAGCCTGATCGACTTTCTGTGGTTGAGTTTTATATGCAGTGTTTCACAATTAAAAAATAAAAGTGTGAAGAATTTCTGCTTGATTAGTGTTTGTGTCAAATCAATTTAAGTAAGTGATTAGTTTTGACATCTCCTTGAAGAATTCTGACATTTCAGTAAAAAATATTTGAAATATTCTGCTCCTGATAATTTGCATGTAGAACCATTATTGAAAATTATCAGGCATGTTGCCTGGCAACAGTTTTGATCAGTGTCCCGGTCCATATATTTCTCTAAAGCTCCCTAACGAGTTAAAACCCGACACCGAGGCCAGCGCGTGCAAACCTCCACCCACTTCCTCTAATGGCCTCTCCTGATGTTCCCCTGTGGTCTGTTGTTCCAGAGCAGCGTCAGGGCATCTGGGGCTGGCAGGTGTCTGATGGCTGCGTGTGCATCTTGGTGCTGAGGAGAGAGTTGATGTAAGGCCAAATCCGGTCCGTCTCTGTGCCGGAGAACGAGTGCAGGACTCCCTGGGACCTGAGGGAGGAGGAAGGAGAAGGTTGAGGCCACGTTAAGTATTTCCACCAATGTAGCAGTAAACTCCTGTAATGTGACTGGACTAAACCCTACCAACCTTACTATGTCAACTATTATATATAATCATTTTAGTCTTAAATTCAGTCATTACAGAAAAATGCAACTTATCATACACAACAGGGGTCATTTTGTCATGTGGAGCGATAAAATAAAACACTACTACAGCTCTAAGAGGTTTAAGACTTGAGAACTCACTGCTGAGCAAAATATTTCCAAATGGGAGAAACTAAGAGTCAAATGATCCCACTCATGACATCACTGTTTGATTTCTGGCTTTGACTTCCCATGGTGCAATGCTCTTGGCAGATGTAGCTCCTTGAAGACGGTTCACACTGCAAAGTAAACATTCACTCACTTGTATAAGTCTATGACGGGCTTGGCTACATCTTTGTAGTGTCTCAGTCTGGACATCAGAGCTTCTGGTTTGTCGTCGGCGTGCTGACTCAGCGGCTCCCCAGTTAGGTCGTCCTTACCCTGAGGAGGGCAACACAAGGGCCCAAGTGCAACAGGGTCAAAACAAAACACTTAACAAACTTGTTTTTGAAAAGGGACTTATAAAGAAAATAGAATTAGAAGTAATTATAACAAATTTTAGCTCGGAAAGATATCTTTACGTTACTTTAGATCATAGGTAATACTTGTACTTGTATTAGAGTATAAATATATAGGCTGTGCAGGAGTAGGGGAAGTTAGTAGTGATCTAATGATGTTGTCACTCATCCGATTGAAGTTTCTTGATTTAAAAACCCCTCATCCAGTTGATGCAAGAATTAAAACCCCAATTTCTAATTACACCAACACAAATCACGGGCTGAAGAAACTGAAAGAATATATAAACATCTGTATCTTGTGAGACCTGCACGAGTGGCGGGTTGAAGCCCATGTTGTAGACTCTCCCGCTGCCTGGGTGGATCCAGCGGTCGCTCAGTCTCTCTCTCAGCGTCTCGTAGGGGATGTTGAGGCTGATGACCAAGTCCAGCTGGCACAAGTTATTCAAGGCCCGGGCCTGAGACAGCGTCCGAGGGAAACCTGGACAGACGGCACATGGAGTTTATGTTAGGAGGTTGGTCGACAACATTCATGACTGTGGTGTGTGTGTCCCTTTTTCTTTAATCCACAACATAAGGAGGATGTACCAACTGTATTTCCTGTTTAGATTACTGCTAATATCAAGAGCCCGAAGCAAGTTAGGTTCAACTGTTTCCAGATTTGTGGTACAATAAAAACTGATTATGCACATGTAGAGGAACTTACTGAAAATCACATTGGCCTCGGATAAGCATGACCTGGAGGAGTCACCATTAGTTCTAGCTAGCATGCTAACTAAGTGAGTAACTAACTAATGTTAAAGTTTTCTTATAGTACCCAAAAATTACATTGGTTGGCTTATAATATTGGTTAATATCAGCCTTTCACAGATATTGCTTACATGCACTGATATAACCACAACATTGAAAATGATTTCATTAATTCAGGTTCTACTGTAAATAGTTGGTTTTATTTGCGTTTTCTGTTTATTAATGGTTGTTTGAATTAAAATGTAATATAAACTGTTAAACTGTTGAATATCAAGCCTCAATAAAATGTCTTTGTCATTGTAAGCTCTTGTCTGGGATCCACAAATGTCTGGAAAGTATGTGTTATCAATTTGACAGTGACTTGCTATGGGACAACCTATGCCAGGCAGATGGTGGTCAAGGTCAACAGGTTTACCCTCTGGGGACCATGAACATCTGCCCCAAATTTGATCGCAATCCATCATGTTGAGATATTTCCCCGCCCGAAAAAAAACAAATATGTCAAACCCTTGGTTGCACGAGAGGAAAAAGTCCTGGAGCAACAGTCTCAGTTCCGTTCATCCTCTGGGTTCCGTGAGTGCAAAGAAACAAAGATGTGCTATATCTCAGATTTAATCCTTTTCAGGTGACTTTGCCTCTTGCTCCACTTTCATAATCTGAGCTCAAGGTGACCTCAAGGACAGTGCCTTGCTAGAGGTCACTTTGGCCATTTCGTCCCATTTTACTGCTTTTTAACTTCATGGTTTGATATCCCTGCATTTGGGTTTGTCTGCGGTTCATTGTTTCCTTACGTGTTTGAGTTGAAGCCGACAGTTACTCTGTACTTTCCTTTGTTTGATCAATAAAGAGCCGTTAAAGTCTCTCTAACCACCAGAGCATCATGTTACCAAGACATAGGGAGGCACCAGTCAGTGGTTACGAGAGGGGAAGGGCAGGCAATTATGTCTATGTGGTGCAGTATATTCCTGTTTGTCTCTGTGTGTGTCTGTGTGTGTGTGTAACCTTGATCATCCGTTCCCTCTCCTCTTGCTTAAGCATTTTGTTTGCCGATCATGTCATGTTTCAAGGTTTAAACCAGTCTAACACTAACCAGTTTGTTTAACCAGTGTGTGGCATCTCTGGAAGATGTGGGTAATGTTTAACTGAGACAGAGACACAATGATCTCCACTAATTAAGGAGCAATTTTCCAACCAGCACTTTTCTATGTGCACTGCGAAACATCATTATTTATCACACCAACATAAAAACAAACGATATATAGTAATTTTATATGTAACCAAATGTAGTAGTGTAAATATTTCAAAAACTAAAAGGGAAGGAGAGGATACATTCAAGACCCTGAAGCTCTGGAAGGACCTGGTTGAGGAAAGTTGGCTAACAGAATCAGTGACATATTTTAAGTCCCTTCTGATATTGCAATTACATCTAGAGTTTTATTTTTTCTTATTCTTCTTTTTTTTCTTATTTTATGTACACCTACATAGAAGTACCTCAGAATGTACTTCTACAAAAAATGTATTCTGGATTTTATGTGAGATGTTTTCTTAATACCTCAGAACTGACTTCTACAAGAAGACCCTTCTTGACTTTATCTAAGTTATTTTCTTTTATAGAAATGAAACATACTCCAAAAGGAAGCCCTTTTTTTGTCGAGTCTGTTTATTTACTTCATTTCTGTCTTCTGATTTGTCACTTTGAAGCACATGCAACTCTGTTTTAAAAAGTGCTGGATAGATTGAGTTTATTATTAAGTTTATTATTGTTTTTTCCATGGACCTTTTAATGTTTAGACAAAGGTCACTGGGTGAAATCCTGGCACATGATAAAGAAACTCGGTGAACCCTGCTGATATGAATCATCTCTCCTCTTTGGCCTGACCTCCATGTCCACAGTCCAGAGCAGGAGGCTGGGAACTCACTCTGTGCATCAGAAAACTAATCACTCACAGACATGGAGCATATTTTCCCACATAGTTATTCCTCAGACTCTAGTAAAAGCCCTGTGGAGGCCATGTTACACAGAATGCAAACACTTTAATGAAGGCCCTGCCTCCAACATTAGTCATTTTGTGGGGGGTGGCACCGACACTGGCCAATCAGAATATAGGGCAGCTCCCAGCACTGGGCAATGACGATGCACAACAAAGACAAGATTCCCTCTCTGCAGAACAACAGCTCTATGTAAAGTTGGTTTATCAGCTGTGTTTGGAGTAAAAACAAAAAAAACTCTGTTTCTCTTACCGTCCAGTAACCAGCTGTTGCCGCTCAGCTCCTCCAGTCTTGGCAGCATCAGTCTTGTCATCACATGGTCAGGCACCAACATGCTTCTTTCCACAAAGGACTTCACCAGCACACCTGCCTCTGACACACAACAAACACGGACGATCGTAAATATGTTTGTTCTGCTTCCTGCTTCAAGAACCAGAAGCTTTGACGGAAATAAAGACAATAAACTCTTGCTCGTGACCTCTGTAATCGAGTTTATTTAAGGTCACACTGGAAACCCTGAGGCCTGCTGTGGGTAATTAAGTCAATTCTCATGCCAAGTCGGCAACTTCTCAACACAAACACACACATATAGATTTCACTCATTTATCAATCTTCAAACTATACTATGAAAAGGGAAAAAAAGGGGTTTGTTGTCCTGCAACACACAACTTTGCCACGCACATATGTTTATACTTAGCCCTCTGCTATGAGCTCTGCTTTATTATCACTCTGTGTGAGCTATGGCACGAGCTGGGAATTAAACGAATGCCAGTTGGTGAGTCAAGTCTTCCCCAGAATGAAATCAGATAAAGAAAAATTAAGTTTCCTCCCATCCAAGTGTCTCGTGTTCTGGGGGGTTGGACTGAATAATCAAGTTTTGGAAATATCATGTGCTTCATTCTGCAAATGTTCCATCTTATTGACCTGATTAAGGTACATTTGTGATAATTATAGAAGCATTAAAGGAACGAAAACATTAGGATGCTGCCAAGTTCTCTCAGGGAACACATAACACAACTTCTTTGTTTGTTGCTGCAGGCTTTGCTCTTCCTGGTGCCAGCGCAGCGTTACTTACCTGTTTTTGCCGTTATACTCTCTCGCAAAAAGTGGCCACTGGACAGATAGAGCAGGCCGAAGCTGTGCGCAATCCTCTTGGATATCGTTCCTTTGCCGGATCCGGGCGGACCCATGATAGCAGCTCGGAATAATTTGGCCATGTCTTTTTCTAAAGAAGCGGCCAAGAGGCTCCGGGACGCACAGACGTTCTCTTTTTCCTGTTCGTGATCAGCAGCTCGACGCAGATCACCCCACTAATTAAACTGCACTGGTATTAGCGGTCTAACTGGTCCAGAGACTTGAATGGGTCGTAAACTTGCCTCGCCAAAGTAAAAAATGCAAGTCTATCTGTGGCGAGTGCGGGGTCTTTACGCACGCAGCTCCTGCTCTCCACACGCATCGGGGGCTACAGTGCTCCAGATATACGGTTCAAGTCAGAACGCCCTTCTCCTTTTCTCCTTCTCCTCTCTGCCCTCCTGTAGACACATTACGCACGCCCACGTATTTAGGGAACGGAGACTTTTCTCTGCAAATGAATGAGGGAGTCTCCACAACGCCCTATTTTTCTGCGCACAGTCATCCAGAAAATATGCGGATGCCGAATTTGCACGAACTTCGCTGGGTGGACTGGTTACTGTAGTTTTTTTTTATACGCAACTGATGCGCAACTGGAGTCTACGTTAAAATATATGTGAGTCAATTGGTGTTAAATTGTAGACTAGGCACTGAGAAACAAGCACACTATATCTATCTAATTATCTATCTGTCTATCTATCTATCTATCTATCTATCTATCTATCTATCTATCTATCTATCTGTCTGTCTGTCTGTCTGTCTGTCTGTCTGTCTGTCTGTCTGTCTGTCTGTCTGTCTGTCTGTCTCTATCTATCTATCTATCTATCTATCTATCTATCTATCTATCTATCTATCTATCTATCTATCTATCTATCTATCTAACTATCTATCTATCTATCTATCTATATATCTATCTATCTATCTATCTATCTAACTCTCTCTCTCTATCTATCTATCTATCTATCTCTCTCAATCTATATCTATCTATCTATCTATCTATCATCTATCTATCTATCTATCTATCTATCTATCTATCTATCTATCTATCTATCTATCTATCTATCTATCTATCTATCTAACTCTCTTCTCTCTATCTATCTATCTCTCTCAATCTCTATCTATCTATCTATCTATCTATCTATCTATCATCTATCTATCTATCTATCTATCTATCTATCTATCTATCTATCTATCTATCTATCTATCTATCTATCTAACTCTCTCTCTCTCTCTCTCTCTCTCTCTATCTATCTATCTATCTATCTATCTATCTCTCTCAATCTATATCTATCTATCTATCTATCTATCTACTATCTATCTATCTATCTATCTATCTATCTATCTAACTCTCTCTCTCTCTCTCTCTCTATCTATCTATCTATCTATCTATCTATCTATCTATCTATCTATCTATCTATCTATCTATCTATCTATCTATCTATCTATCTAACTCTCTTTCTATCTATCTATCTATCTATCTATCTATCTATCTATCTATCTATCTATCTATCTATCTATCTATCTATCTATCTACCGTATCTATCTATCTATCATTATTATTATTGTTGTTGTTGTTGTTGTTATTATTATTGTTGTTGTTGTTGTTGTTGTTATTATTGTAAGTGGTAAGCAAGAGGCGGGTCGGTCAGTAGCTGTGTCAGCTGATGTCTGTGCCTCAGCTTCTCACTGATCGAACCAGTCACGGTTACATTTTACGTGCATTCACCGACGTGGACGTTTTGGAGAAGCGCACGCGTCACGTCACCCATCGTGATACTGTTGGATTCCACCACTTGTTGACACCAGGAGCTTCTGCGCTGCACATGGCTCGTGTTACTATTCCTTCTGCTCTCCTGGTTTTACCCCCTCTTCTTCTTTTTCTTCTTCTTCTTCTTCTTTTTTGTTTCCTCCTCTCTTCCTGGCAGCAGGCGCGCAGAGAGTCGCTGTCATTCCGCGCAACACTCGCGCACAGGAGAGGAATCCAGAGAGTCGACTTGTTGCGGCTGCGTCCCGGAGCTGTCAAACACTGCGCACAGCCTCCAGCCCGCGGAGCCTCCGGTCCGATCCCAGCGGACAAACAACCGGGCCCGCGATCCTGGTTCTCCCCTCGGCCTCCAGAATCTCATTTGGGTTGTTTTTAAAAACTCCAGCCTGTTTTTTTGGAAAATCTTAAATTTTTTTTGGGGCTCCTGTCACATGGCTGCTGGGAGAATTCAATAACAACAAAAAATGGCGACAATCACGTTGCTCCGTGTGGTCTTGCTGCGTCATTACAAATATTCACGTAAACACGGGGCGCTGACCGGGGGAGACAGTGGGTAAGTGGGCTCCGTGGCTGTTGTGCATTTCACGCAGATTTGCTGTTATTCAGAAAGCGTGATTTTTTATTATTTGGCTCGTGCACGGGGCGCGCTGTTTTTGTTTTTTGCCCAGGGGAAAAAAAAGGGGTGTGTGCGCAATGCTGGGCGTCAACGTTTGGCTGCAAATCGCGAACAATGCACTTATGTGTTTAAAGCCTTTGGTCTTTCTAATTTTATTTTTAAAGAAAGTGCGCACATGCATGTTGTTGTGACGGTGACGCGGTTGTTTACACTCGGGCAACTTTTGTTTATTTGCAAGGCGGGGACGGCAACAAGCGCGAGCACGGTGCGTGTGTGGCGTCTGATGGCACCAGTTTGGATCGTTACTGGGTGTTGCTGTGTTTACCTTCGACCAGTTATTCACCAGTTGTTTACATGCGAGGTTTATGTAACAGGATCCTGCTCCTTTTGCTTTTTGTGTGTGTGCCTTTTATACATATGCACGATTGAACCCCAGTGTGTTCGTGCACGTCGCTGTATAGTTGTTGCACATGTTTTTTTTTCCGTGCACGTCTGACATGGACATTTTTTCTGGACAGAGCCCCTGTGCAAGCTAATGGAGTTGTTTACAAGAAGTGCGGATGGGCGGGGCGAGGCAAGGAGGAGGAGCCGTGACGTTGCGGGCGACGCGACCTGACTGCTCGAGAGGCTGCACGCGCCGAGGAGGGTGGGGGGGAGCCAGCGAGCAGGATCATAACAAGTCTGACGTCACTCGGCCTGTGGTTGGTATGAATAATTTACAGAAAGTTAAAAAAAAAGGTAATTTTTCTCCATCAGGAAAAGAGGTGAAGGGGAAAATATCCTTTTATTCTGTGTTTCAATATTTTACCAATTAGAGAGAGAGACATTTTTCATCTTCATAATAGTAAATAAATATAACTTTATTTGACTCTATTTAAATATCTTTATCTATTTAAGTGCTTTTAAATATCTAAGTTACAAAGTGCTTTATGCAAGGGCGGCAAAATATAACAGATTAAGGATCCCAACTATTTAAAGACTATGTTAATTTCAAAGAACTCAAAAAGACATGGAATTCTTTATAATCACTTAAAAAAAATTCAATGAAATAGAATTGAAATTCCAGTAAAATGAGTGTTGCAGAACGGCAGCAAATCGAAATTAAGCTATTTTTTACAAATATATTTATTATATTTTAATGTATGTATTTTAAATGTTTGTCTCTAATTTAACAAGGAAACTAAAACCAATTTCCAGCATCGGATCCTGCTTCGCACTCTGTCACAGAAGTAAATTGTAGTACGGTAAATTGATAAGATAAAATACGATAAGATAAATTATCGATTCACTTGTTACAGCATAAAATTGTCAGAATGAGGTAGACCAGAGAATAAATAAGGCAATTACAATTTAAATTAAATTTGATTTAAATTCAGAGTATATACTTTCCATCAGGGAAATGTGTCTGTAGGAAAATGTACTTGAGCAGTGTATAGAACAGTAAATTGTATTTGTGCATAAGTTTAAGGACTGAAATAGACATAATTATATAAGTTACAAAATACCTATAAAGTGTGAAAAATAAATACATATATCAATAAATAATTTTTTTAAAGAAAATGCTCAGTTACAGTTACAGCTGTAATGGTTAGCCTGGTCCAATTATTGATAAGTTGACAAACAGAAGATTCAGAGATTGGATTAATCGTTTTATAGCCAAAAGGCAAAATATTTTCATATTTCTATTTCAAAATTCTATAAACTTAAAAAGCTAAATGATTAATCCAAACAAATTGTCTATATCAACTACTTATTCAACATTTACATTCTATGTCTAATGAATTGAAGAGCCTTAGAAAAGTAGTGTTTGCAACATCCATGTATATCTACTCTTAGTTGTACAATATAACAACTTTAAAAAAAATGTCACCATATATGGGCAAGTTAAATAATAAATCAGACTAAAGAAGATGCTAAGATTCTTTAATAATGTCCTGGTTTGCATGAACATGCACGTAGGACTTTGTTCTTTCCTCCAATACTTACTGCTGAGCCACTTTCCCTTTATATAACTTTTAAGAGTAAGATATGGTTTCAAGGAAATTCAGAAAATTATAATTATTTGAGCCTGTAGCAACATAAATATGTTACATGTACAAACAGTGTATATTGTGAGATTCCACCAAACGACCTGCACATTTGCAAAAGGAAAATTGTTTTAGAGGAGCTGGGATATTATGGACTGGAAGACGGAGTGGAGCTGTGCACTTATAGACTTGTCAGGCTGCCCTGGTTCAGTTATCACAGTGCTGATGCTGTCCCATCGAAGGTACAGTACTGTGATAACTGAAGGATGGCTGCCAACTTGACACCAGTGCCGACGACCGAGGTGCCTTCCCCTCATGATCCAGAGGAGCAGAGAGGAGCTCCACAAACGTGAGTATGTGACTAAAACAGAAAATGCTGAGACTTATCTTGTTATTGTGTGTTTAAGTGCAAGAGATATCCAAACCTGTATTTCATACTTGTACTTCCTTCTTGAATATAATAAATAAAGTGAACTGTAAATTATTGAAAAGTGTACATTGTTTTATTTATCTCTGTTATTTATCTATATTTGTACCTGTAAAAAATTCTACTATATTAAGCTCGAGTTATATCTAAAAAAAAATACCTCACAACATTAAACCTTAAAAACTCTCCACATTCATTGCCTCTGTTTCTTTATCAGAGTCAAACTAGATGAGTTTTGCCTTACAAGATAATTTCTAATTCCCTACAAATAACAATTGAGAGCCTGTGTTTTTTAGTTGAGTTATTGATTTCAGATTAGGTCCAAAAGATGTCCCTGGGTGTCCTGAATGCTTTTCCACATTGTTGTCAACAGGGGACGCTAAAGCTCTATGGGTGATGTGCTCTGACCCCTAAAGAGCAATGATCGCTGCTCTGTTTCTGTAAAGAACAATGAATGTGTTTTTGTAAAGTTGTCATGTAACCTTTGGAATCTGGAATTTTTTTGTTTCAGTTGAGATAATTTACTACAATGACAATGATGCTCTACAATCATTCTTGTTTTGGAGACTCATTCATATTATTTAAAGCTATAATATCTATATTTCACATGTCAAAACACTGTCATTTCAATTCAATAGAATGAATCGTACTTTCCATACATGTACGGTGTGAGTCACGACCACAGGTCATCTGCAGCTGTTATTGGCATGTTTAACGTACTATAGATACTGTGGAAATCCCCAAAGTGTCATGATACATATTTTGTTTTTCTCACTCTCACCCCGACTCCCCTTGATACTCATGTTTTTCTGACTCACCGCATCATGTCTAGGTACTTTGTGGTTAAGACACAGCTTTTGATAATAACATATGAAAAAGCCAAGTGGGGTTTTACAAAATTGAAAGAGACATTTTGTAAATGAAAACAAGCTTTCAGACACACTCATCTTTACAACATCACACTCAGCTGGTGTTTTTGCGTAATCCAAAACTCTAGTAACCATCGAGGGAGAGGGTAATGGGGAATTTCTCTTGAATTCAAAGCGACGTGATACATGATCTCTGGGATGTGGCCTGGGAAGTCCCTCCCTTAAAATCAACAACCCCCTTTTTTTTTGATTTACAGAAACAGTCACATCCACGTCGCTCTGTGCCATTCCCTGATCTGCAGGAACAATACACTCATAGTGTTAGATTTTTTTTTAGATTAAGATTAAGATCCATTTATTGTCCCAAACACATGCACAGACACACTCATGCAGGTAGGGAAATTTAACTTCTGCTTTTGACCCATCTGTGTGCAGGACACACAGAGCAGTGAGCGACCATGTACGGCGCTCGGGGAGCAGATGTTGGGGGAGTAAGGTGCCTTGCTCAGGGGCACTAGACAGGGTAGGGAGACTCTTGGATTTTTGGGCAGATCAATTCAGGTTTGTCTTTTTGTTGTCTCTTCGTGGAGTCGAACCAGAGACGAACCAGAGACCTTCTCTGCCCATAGTCCAAGTTTCTGCCACTAGACCACCGCCTCTGCCAGGTTGGGTAATAGACACCCAACCTGGCAACTCTTAACTAAAGCATGTATATGTTTACTAAATGTCTTTGAATACACTATAATGAAGCAGTACACAGAATACACTTAGTGTAAGTGACTCCTTGTGTGAGCACTGAATGTGTAGTATTGGGTATTGACAAAATAATAGTATGGAGTTATATATTGTGTTTTAAATTATTAATTAATATAGGCTATATATGCTGCTTAATGCTTGTCTTCTAAGATTCAAAGAAAATTACCATATTAATATCCATCTATGATCACAGTGCTAAATACTTAAATTAAACATCAATAATCACCTTGTCTCTTTGTCGGCTCTGTTGTGTGCAGTCAGCATGGAAAAAACACAAGTTGATTTTGTGATGGCATCAGAGGTTGACTAACTGATTCCTGATAAAAACCAACATGATTTCATCAGTCCCTTTACATAGTGAGGTCAACACATTACATCACAGAGAAAACGAGCAGTTCCTGCAACAAGCGACCACTTCTAGCGAGAGACGAGAAAAAATCCTTCTCAACAGGAAGGAACCTCTGGCAGAACCAGACTCAGTGGGGGTCGGGTTCCTCTGCCTCTGCCAGCTGGGGTGGGCGATGGAAGAGTGGGGAAGAGAGGAGAGGGAGTTGATTTAACTCTCATGTGTAAGCTCTGTCTGACCGGTGGTTAAAATGAAAACAATAAGAGTATTATGATATGTATAGATGTAATAATGTTATCATTATAGCAGCACAAAAATAATAATACAAGAAAAATAGCAAATAATGTCAGGAATTAATCAGTAACAATATTATAGAAGACACATACCTTCAGTGTTTTCAGAGCTTTTTGGGGATATTAATATTCAAGTGATATATTGTCTGATTTCATTTCCATAAAATTAAAGCAGGTTGGTTTATAATTTCTAAATTTTTTGATTTGTGGACGTGTGATTTATGGAAAAAGATGGATCAAATTAGTAACGCGATATTGATTTGTTTTGATATCCCTGAACATTCGGATTCTCCTTTTTTGGGGGGTAACCTTGCCCCCTTCGATGCCGTCACCGTGACTGACGGGTGCATGTGGCCAATCAGCGGCCGTGTTACGCCCCCGCTCCGTGCGTTGATGTCGGGAAGAGGCCCTCACTTGTCAGGAAGCTCGAGCCCAGGAGGACGCGACTCACCCGCTGCCGTGGACCGAGCCCCTCTCTCTCACCTTCCTCCGGGACACTGGACGTCTTTTCCTCGGGACGCTATTTTTTTAAACCCGTACAAGCGACTCTTTAAATCGGCCCCAGACCCGGAACTTCGGTGGAAGCGTCCGATGCGCTGAGCGAAACGGAAGTAACTTGCCAGCTGTCTGGCTAATCTTTGCTAGGTGAGTCAAATAACTTGTTCGGATTAAAAAGATGTGTCCGCGTTTTGTTTAGTTCCCACACGTACACGTTTGTGTGTGTGTGTTTGTTTGTTTGTTTGTGTGTGTGTGTGTGTGTGTGTGTGTGTGTCTCCTGTCGGTTGTCATGCGGGAGGACACCCAGCTGCCGTGGGTTGAGCGTCAGTAGAACCAACATGCTAACAAGCTAACGTCAACCAGCCAACCTGCTAGCTATCAAACTTTCATCCGTGCGGCGACACAGGCCGATATCTGCTGCCGGACTAAAAATGAACAACATGATAAGATATTTAACAACTCAATAATATGTTTAAGATGTTAGGAAGTCGTATTAATGTGATGACAACAGCGGTCATTAGCTCAAACGGCCTAGTTTACAAGTAAAAGTTTGAGACCTTATCAATAGAATTTACTGGATTATCAATATTGACACGGGTTTGAAATTTGTTTTTCAAATTCATGGGGATTAAACTAGAATTAATGAAACTTGTATATTATTTTTCTCGGGCCAAACTGTCTCTACTGGAAAAAGATGAAACCGAAAGTTCCCTTATAAATCACGCAGCCATTCTTTTTATGGCAATAGCAATGAAGATAATAATAATAATACATTTCTTATTATTTGATCAGTTTATTTGCAAATAGGTAAAGTGCATTATCCCCAATTAATGTGTCTTCATCTTCTTCTTCTCTGCTCGCCACCCAACATTTACTTTATGTCCACAGCACCTTTCAGAACAGCCTTTTTATAGAGGGCCAAATACAAATAATAAACACAAATTATATATTTAGTTAATGAGACATTGGCAACTGTATAGGTTTTAAAATATGACTATTCTGACTGCTTTTCAGATGGTTGAAGGGAATTAAAGGGTGAGGATTTGTTGAACAAGCAAGAATTAAATCATGAATAAGTCATGGACATTTAACTTTGAAAACATTTTTTAAGAATGGCAGCGTAGTTTGGGTTTACATCTTTACACAGTCCAGCAGGAAGTGAGGATTATAACATACCAGACTCAATAATACACGGCACTCAATAAACACACACCCAAAAGGAATATAAAACCTGTTGCACTGCTTCACTGCAATAGGTAAGTTGTTGAACGAGAAAAGCCAAAGTGGAATACTAACCTTGGAAACAGTATTTACCATGGGAATAGGCAGTATGCTCCGTTATCTGAGGGACACAGGATTGGACAACATAATTTAATATGGCCTCGATAACTCCAACAGTAGGTTGCCACCCGGCGATAGCCCGAACGAAGAGGAAGGAAAAGCTATCAAATAGCTAGGGTAATAAGATATCTACCGAATGGGGAAGAAGTAGGATATTGCAACACACAGCGGATGGCAGAGATGCACCTTGTAGTTGGTTGCCACCTGCCGATAAACCAAACAATGAAGAAAAGGAGGACGGATAGAATCATACAACACCATTTTGAAGTAAGGGCATATGTTGTGAAATAGAACCGAGAGATTCTGCAAGTTTTGTCTTTCTAGAGAAACCAAGTAAACCACAGGGACCTTGCTCCCAGCAAGGTTTTATTTTAACTAACTAAACTTAAACAAAGGATAATTTTCACTATCAGTTAATGTAACTGCTGTTTCCTTGATTCATTCTTTAGTTTTTTTTTCTTAAGTCAAATTTCATAAAATGGTGGTAAACCATCACAATTTCGGCAACTCAAATGTTCATATTCTTTTCTAAGAGACCAAGGAACACACAATATTCACAGAGAGAGTGGTTGCGGCAATGTTTGGGATTTATTCAAAAAAAATTCAAGAAAATGTATTTACAATCAATGTGTAGGTGATTATGCTTATAAATGAGAAAAAACGGAAATATGTGCAATGTTGGACTTTATTTCTTATTTCTCACACAGCAATTTTTTAATACCAATTAATAAGTTGTGATAATGTGATAATAATCATAGAATTACTCACTGAATTTGTCACATGAATGTCAAGGAATTGACATTTGAAAGATTAAATGATTACCAGAAATGACCAGTAAATTAAAACAATGCAAATATTGATCTATAATATGAAATATTCAGTGTACACAGATATGGGTAAAATGAATCAGCGAATGGTTGATCAAAGTTGAATATTTTTGTTTGGAAGTTCTTTCCAGTAAAGGGAAACTGTATTTACTATCATAGCATTATATTTAGCATCAAAGAGAACTAGGTTACTGCTCACGTAGGCTGTACTTCAAAGTGACCTTTGTGACAGTCATTTTTTATCAGCCTATTGTTTGCCCTTAGTATTCTTAAGTCAGCTACACTGACTTAATAACTAATACAAATTTAAAGATAATGTTCTTGCCTTATGAAATTCCATTAAAATTAGGAATTATAAATCATAACAATGATATTTTACATTCTTGATAGATTTCAGCATTATGGCTTAAAGTCTGGTAATCAGTAAAATCACTTGTTCATGTTTGTTAGAATTCTTAGTTCAGTGCCATTACAATATCGCTTAGTAAATCTAATTATGGTTATATAAATTGCACATATGCATACACAGCATTTTTACAAGAGTTCTGCTGAGCCTGATGGAATAATGTGTAGTTAGATGAGTTTGCATTCAACTGACGTTGTTCCACTTGTCTTGTTTGTGTAGCTGCTAGCAGGTGAGGCTGCAGCATTGTTTTCATCGTAGTGTGAGAGAGCTGCTTTCTACAAGCCTCACAAGCTGCCTTATATATGTTGGTTACCATCTACAGTTGTAGAACCCAATGATTGTTCACTTATGAGGGCTTTGCTCACAAGTCTTGTCCATTTTCATTGAAAATAAAACAACATTACTAGTTTTCATTGGGCATCAAGCTGATAATAATGTTTAAAAACAGCTTACGTTGGATCACATAGCGAGTTACTTCAAACTGTCTGTTGTGCTGATGGACAATTTATGAAATTTGATACTAACAGGTCGTTGAACTTTGAATATTTACTTATTCTCCAACATTTGGACGAATTTTCTAAATTAATAGGGGTGTCCTTGGGAAAGATACCAAACCTGAACATGTGTTTTGAAGGGGTGAATGTAAAGCTGTACTGTAAAGCGCTGTCAGTGGTCATCAAGACTAGAAAAGCGCTATATAAATACAGCCCATTTACCATTTACATACGTAGAGGTGTCCACCTGGGATTGGATCTGTCAGGATGGATATTAATCCCAGGTCTGAAAACTGTGGCACGATTTTACATTGACACCGGTCTAACATCCGCTGGCAGCTCAGGTAGTCTGTTTGATACGGAGGCACACAAAGGGTATGTTCGGTAAGAAAAGAAAAGGATATCCTGTCCGATACCAGTGAGGGTTTTTTATCCATCAACCTCTATGATCCGTCTGTGGGTTCATGATACAAACAGCTGTTGATGTTGAGAGAAAGTTGTCCCTTATATGGTCATTGTTCAGTATGTCCCTGTCTGGCTCTGGATATGGATGCAGCATATTTTGTACTGTCTGTCATGCTAGTGTGTTAAGGCATTTAGTTTCTGGTGAATGTCTGAGCATGTTCTCTTCTTTTGTGAAGACAGCACATTTTTAGCTAATGGTTCCTTCAAATGTTATTTTCATTATCTAATATTCTGCTGATTGTTTTGTCAATATTTTGTTTAATCATTTGCATTTTGCAATCTTAGAGAGTTGATCATGATCATTTCCAAAAGTCCAAGGTAAGGATCGTAAATGTCAAATTTTCATATGACCGTCGGTACAAAACCCACAGGTCGTCAGTTTTTATATTAGTTTCGCAGTGGGGAAGCCCTGAGGAATAATGATCTGTCTTCTGTATCATCTGCTCACTTGAGAGGCTGACATCATATCCCTTGCGCTGGATGAGTTAAGCAGTGCATCACTTTATTCTGAAGGTTATGTTGTGCTCTGAGCGGTATCTATATGAGTCATCAGGTTATTGATCATTTTGCCTTAACACACACTCAATACTGCACCTTAATGTGACACATGGTGCGCACACACACACACACACACACACCCGCTCCCCTAAACACACGTGATAAGCTTTGTTTTCTTCACAGCGGACACCCATTTACTTAGTAAGTGCCATTTATAACCTGAGGGTGGAACAGGCTTACTGCTGAACATTTGATATGATATTTAATCAACATATATTAAACCAGTCCCTCATAAATTCATGGACCCATTTGCTGACATGTCCTTACCCGCCTGTAAGCGGCCAGCTATCTCAAATCATTCATGCAGTACTCCTCCTTCATCCACACGATCATAGACTCATTTAAACAAATCTATGAATCTAAAGCAAGTGTCATTTGTAATGAGGGAATTTATCTCCCAGTCACCCTGTCGTTCTTAAAGCATAAATATAATCTAACCTCCCCCTTTCCCCCATTTCTCTCTTTTTACCCAATGTAGTGTCTGAATGCCAACTCGGGGGGTAATGGAGTTGAGCAGGCAACTCTGTGGAAAGATCAGGACGTCCAACAAGAAGGCTCTGCTCTCCCCTTCCCCTACAACCTGTTGGGGCCTGGAGATCCACTTTTACACACCAGAGGTGCACCAGCTGGAATACTTCAAAGGATGCTTCAGTGTTGAGGAACTCTGTGAGGATGCTGCCAAGGCCTGCTGTGAGTGACCAACACGATAACGAAATTCCTGCTTTGCTTTATGATTTAGTTGTTTTTGTTGCCGTTGGTGACATCATTGTCATAGAATTTGCTTCTAGTAAGTGTCCAGTTAATTTATTATCAATCTTTTAATGCTTTGCTGTTCTACAAGTTTGGCTCTAACCTGGACACACTCGTGTCAATGCTCCCTGCCATTTCCTGGATTTTTCTTAGAGGAGAATATCTCCCTGTCTATTACTGTTGTCTCCAACCCACTTGATTTACTACCATCTCAGCTTAAAAGCGTTAAAATAGGCAATATTAGTATAAGTATCTTGCTAGACAATCATCGATTGATTACCATCAGCACAAATCACTTACTCTGGCCCTCTTGACTTAAACAGCACTGTCTCACATTTAAATTCTATTTTGAAGCATATTTCAATAACAATATATCATAATTATATATTTCCAATTTTAAATGCAACTATTCAGCTGTCAACATGTGAAATAAAATGATTAGATTCTAAACAAAATAGCCAACATGGCTTTTAGAGACAATCCCCTTAATAATATATCCCATTACAAATCAATGTAAACCATGAATTAGTTACTGTGAAGCTAAACTAAGTGCCACTTTGAAGGCTCTTACAGGAAGTGTGCCCAGCCATTAGTAACGTTACCGGGTTGTCTCCCTCTAGTAAGCTGGGTCATCATTAAAGCCGTTTCAGGGGATTGAAGGCTTACATTAACGATAGAATTCTCTAAATCCGGGCTCCTACATGTCATGATCGATCTTTATTATGCTAAAGACAGTTTAAACGAATGAAATTGATGTGTCGAAAGCATGTAGATCCTTCTGTTTTTATTTATTCTTGGTTTTATGAGCAGATTGTTTGCCGTTGCTAATAGACTTGTGACTGGAAATCAGTGGTCACAGTCTAACATTTAGTCTGAATATTGATCTCTTTTCTTTTCCCTTTCTCAGCAATCTCTCCCTTGTGCCACAACCTCTTTGGCCTGTACAATGAGTCGACAGGAATATGGTGCCCTCCCAACTATGAGTTCAAGGTCACAGATGATACCAGTATCAAGTTGCATTATCGCATGAGGTAAGAAAGACATCATAGCAGTGGCTGACTACACTAGTGTTTTAACCATAAAATAACCTTGTACACTAAAACCAAAGTGCTGGAGGTGCTGTGGATTTGGAGCTATGAAGGGTGCACTGCTTAACTGTATATAACTTCACAACACAATTAAAACCTAAATTGCTTATTTTACAAAGGTTTTCTGTCTATTGATGGGTTTTATAATAGTTGTGACAAGTCTGAGAGGAAGGTTTTTATGATGCAGACCAGCAGTGTCATATTTGCACCTGACTGGATTATTTTAAAGCGAGTAAAGTCCCTCCTCCCTTCTGCGTGTTAGTTGGCATTTCATTTTAAGACCGGATAAAAGCTCATCACTGTGGTGTCTGTTGCATTTCCTTTATCTCTGCACTCTGCTTTGACAATAGCTTGTGGAGAGAAAAGTGCGTTTGCATAGAGCCTAACCGTGGTGTGTGTCGTGTGTGTATTCGTGTCTTTGTGTTTCTTGCTGCCGCTTGATTTACGTTTCGTGGTGTAGTCTTTAAAACAAGGGTATTTTTGTTGTGGTCAAGTGTTCATACACATACAATCTTTAGCATGGACAAATGTTCAAGACAAACCCGCAGAAGAATTGAAGCGGAGGATGGATTTCTGTTGGCATATAAATATACTGAGTCTGAAGCTGTAAATTAATCAATTTAGCTGAATGCATTTAACAAAGACAATGCCCCCCCAAAAGAACAATATCTTGTTTTATTCTGTCGGAATTGTCGAACCTGACTAAAGGCAAAATATAATCACTGTACACATTACAGGAGGCATTACAATCTCTAAGAATAATCCATTTTATTTCTGTTAATCTGTCTTCTGTGTCTCTTCTGTCAGGTTTTATTTCCGAAATTGGCATGGCACCACTGAGGGAGAGTCTCCTGTTTGGAGACACTGCATCAGTAAACTCAAAGGAGATAAAAATAGCCCACAGAAAACACCGGAGGGAACGCCCCTGCTCGACGCTGCGTCTCTGGATTACCTGTTCGCCCAGGTGTGTGGCTCCATTAGATTTACATAGATGATTTGATGAGAGAGAGTCTCCAGGAATATGTTCTTACTCTTACATTGTTGTCCATATGAAGATGGATAAATTCAGGCTGACCACCAAATCTTTCGAAAGTACATTCTGTTTAAAAGCTCAAAGATTAACTCAGTTTTCAGTTGTGTTTAAAAAAAAATTGAAGATTGGAGGAAAATATTGCAAAACTGCACTTAGGTCATCAATAGACATCATACCATTCAGACAAGTCATAACTGGAAGTTGTAATGCAAAAGTAACATAAACCAATTTATAACAAATGTTTCAGTTGTTATTTAAAGTGTCTCTGTGCTCGCTATGTTATCTCTCAGGGCCAGCATGATTTCCAGAAAGGATTCGTTCCACTGAGGACGTCCCAGTCAGAGGCAGAGCAACACGAGATAGAAAATGAGTGCTTGGGCATGGCTGTGCTTGCCATCACTCACCATTCCATGAACCAGCCCATTGCTTCCAATGAAATCAGGTAACACCCTGGCACACACACACACACACAAATGCATACCAAGCACATCTATATCGTGCGGTTTCAACACACTTATGACTAAGATCTAAAATTATACATTAAAGAGAAAATGATGATATGATCCTTCCAATGTAGTGTTACTAAATTATTTATAATCATGTGATACTCCAGTTTTTTGAAGTAAAGCAGGACAGATAAATTATATATGGAAATAAACATTTTATTTGAATAATCTCCACGATTTATTCTGCACAATGGGACAGCAAACTTCAGATATCATAATCAAATTTTTCAGCTACACTCTTGAGTCACCCCTTGTGTCTTTCACTTCATTATCCTCCACACGTTTAGGGCAATCACCCCTCAAAACCAGTTGGAAAGAATTATTGCTACAAATTGACAAACTGTTCTCGAGTCCTTAGTTTCTATGTGTCTTTTCCCCTTTGATCCCACCAGCTACAAACGTTTCATCCCGGAGTCCCTGAACCGCAACATCAAGCAGCGCAACATTCTGACACGCATCCGCATCAACAACGTCTTCAAGAAATTCCTCTGTGAATTCAACCGCCGCACGGTCAAGGACAGCAACATCACCCCGTACGACCTGAAGATCAAGTACTTGGCCACACTGGAGGGCCTGACCAGCGGACTGGGCAGCGAGCTGTTAGAGCCCATCACGCTCAGTGTGACACGGGAAGGAGATCTCATCAGTGGAGGTAAATATGGTTTGATTTTTCCCAGAAGATGCTCAGTTTGTGTTTCATTTGCTATTTGTTTACAAGGATGATTTGATTTACCTGTTTAAGATCAGAATTGTCTCGTCGGTTTATTACAGACAGACCGTAGACAAAGTAAATAAGATATTTCCCTTGGTTTCACTAGTTTTTCCAAAAGCAATATTTAGAAAACTGTAACTGTATCTAAATATTTTGTCTATGTGTAACTGCTGTGATATATAATGTTTTGATTGCTCTTTCCAGTGTACTACAACCAGAACCAGGGGCAGAGCCTGACTCGGAATGTGGAGACGAGCCGCAACATGCAAGTTTTGGTTACTGGTACCAATGGCATTTCCTGGAGAAACAAGCCTGCTCCAGTAAGTGAAGAGGCCTGAGAATCCAGCTCTGTACGCCTCTATGAAATAAAATGTCAGACAAATCTGTTATCTGGAGAGCAGAGTCCCTTTTAAAATCCTACTGATATCAGATATGAGACGAGTAAGTCAACAGAAAGATGTTCTTCGCCGTTTTATAAAATAATTCTTTATAGAAACATAATAAAAAAACAAAACATATAAACATATATTGATTTCCCCGCCTTTGAAATAAATATTTTGAGTATATTTGCCTTTTGGTCAGAAAATAAAAATGTTTCAAAGCAACATGATGAGCTCTGCAAAAAAGTTGATGAATGCGAAATATTTCATATCCTGAATAAAGAATCAATAAACCTTAGTAATTATTTACCATTCTTTTAAGTGGTCTGATCTAGTGTAGTGTAAATATTAAGTTATACTTCTTCAATCACACTTGGGCTGACTTACTTAAACATAAAACTGCAAATTATGTAAGACAAACTTGGCAAATGTTATTTCAGTATTTTAAAGTCACAATAATTGAGAGTATTTGAAAATATCCATGATGTATAAGCTTTTAACTGTATATCTGCTATGTTTATCTTCAAAATAGATGTCTGTGATCTCCAAAGAAAAGGGTAAGTCAAAGAAGAACAAGCTGGATGAAAAACAGAATAGCAAAACAAAGAACGATGGGATCAACGACTGGGTGGTGTTCTGTGACTTCCACGAGATCACGCATGCCGCCATCGAAGAGTCAACAGTCACCATCAATCGACAGGACAACAAGAGGATGGTGAGACAAACGACAAATGACACAAACATACATTGTGTCTCTCGCGGGGATCAACATTTGTACAGTCGATTATACCCCAGAGTTCACGTCTACTTTGAGTAGCAAACTGTAATTTACAGCACAAGGGTTTTACTCATCATCAACTGCCATCTTTTTGAATTGCCAGAATTTATTGTAAAAAAGCCCTGGGGCTTGTTAATTGCAACAGCCTGAAACCTACTCGTCACACCCAGTATATATTTTTTTAGCAACTCCTTTTCCAAGTTATTTAGACCAGTGGGAACATTTGTATTTTCTCATAAAGCAAAGCTGCTTATTGACCCATGCAATTAGTCATAATGGTGATGTCATACTTCATCTGAAAATGTATCATAGTTTCTAAAGCATCCCGGGTTATTGTGGTTGTAAGTCCCTCTCTGCTCTAATCATGTCTTTTCTTTTTTTTTCTCTTCCCCTGTCTTTTCTCTTTTTCAGGAGATGCAAATGGCTTCTCGGGCCGAGGCCTTGTCCTTTGCAGCCCTTGTAGACGGTTACTTCAGGCTGACAGTCGATGCCCACCACCACCTGTGCAAGGAGGTGGCGCCTGCCTCAGTGGTGCACAACACCGACAATAGCTGCCACGGCCCCATCAGGTTTGTACTGGCTGCTTTCTTGATGGAATGTTTTCCAGTGTGACCTTGTGACCTTGTGTAAAAAAGAAAGAGCAGTGAACCTCAAACTGTATTTTATATTACAAAATAATAGTATTAACATGAATGCTATCTTCCTCTGAATAAATGTTCATTCTACTTTTGTTAAAAAAACATTTCTGACTCCATTAATTGTGTTTACTATCTCCAGTACGGATTATGCCATCCACAAGCTGCGTCAAGAGGGCAACGACGAGGGCACCTACATCCTGCGCTGGAGCTGCACTGACTACCAGTACATCATCATCACTGTGGTCTGCACTGAGGTAGTGTGGACTCAAAAAAAGACTGTTCAATGACTGATAGCCACTGTTTACTGGTTTTCTTTCTTGCTACTGGTCGACATGTCATCAATGTGTCATGAAACACTTGTGTGTCCTCGGGTTTTCCACACTTTGACCACCTCCCCCTTATAATCTTTTCTTGGTTTCATTATTTTAAACTTCTCTTATCTCTTCCCCCTCTCCAACCAGATTGACCTGATGGAGACTCGACCTGTGCGCCAGTACAAGAACTTTCAGATAGAGGTGACACCTAATGGGTACTGTCTGTACGGCACCGAAACATTGCGGCCCACTCTCAGGGAGCTGCTGGAGCACCTGGAGGGCCAGAGTCTTCGAACCGACAACCTCCAGTTCCATCTGCTACGCTGCTGCCCCCCCACAGCCTAGAGGTAAATCTTATGCAGCCACAAACATGGTGATTGTATAATATCCAAATAAAGACACGTACCTTCAAAGCAAATGGGCTGACTGAAAGCCAAAGTTTTGCATTTATGTAAAACTTAAAACATGAATTCTTGTTGAGTTTGTTCTTACTATTAAGCTATGAAGAATTATTTGATTACAAAAAGAAGAAACCAGACATCTGGTCGACATTTTGGAAAAATAACATTTAATGCTTTTTACTACCTGAGAGAGGTCATCTATACTAGATAGGCTGTAAAACAAAGATTTGAAAATGTGAGGACAGAGTCCCTTCAAGTACTTTAACTGCTATACAGCAAGTTATTGATAAATAATGACAATGCCCACACAAAAGCTTTAATGAAGTGGATAAATGCCAGAGAAGGCTGAAAATCCTGCTTGCTCTAGCAGCCATCTATATCCTGTGCATTCCAACTCTCGCTATGCACAGTTGTCTAATGTAACACGTAGACCAGACACCTAACTGTGATGTTGGGTGGGGTCAGAAGTGCAACGGATTTGAATCTTTCAACCCACAGAGATCGGTTGAAAAAAGGCTTTGTTAGTTATTCAAAAGCAGTTGTTGATATCAAGTTTGAAGAAGTGAGAACTGAGAAGTGAGGTGTAAAAATAGGTGTAAAAGGCCATTTAACTTTGCCCACTTGTATTCACATTGCTAGGATCGGGTTGCCTATAGATGGTGCGCGTGTGTGTGTGCGCGTTTGTGTGTGTTGCTCTCGGAGAGGAAGAGAGTTGTAGATGTGGGTTTCTGGAGCAGGAACTACCTCAAGCACTTTGGCACTATAGTTTTACTTCACTCACTTCACTGATTAACATATGAGTGAAGAAGACCATGCTGGCCACTCCAGTCTGAAACTCAAGGTAAAGGTTGGGTCTTGACTAGGTCCAATGTTCTAAGGAGCCGGTGCAGTGTAATATTCTGTCGTAGCTGCGGGTGCATGTTGTGTTTTGGCTTTTGCATGAAAACAAAGAACAGTGCTCCTAACACCCACTCTAACAGTGAACATTTGGTAAGGCTGATGGAGTACAGATACCTTTTATGTCCCTCCCCTTGAAAACCACACAGCGCTGGTTTTGTCACAACATTAGACACCCACATGCACATATAGTGTGGCAGCAGACACATTTTAACTTCCTCCTCCCACACGTTGCTTTGCACACGCAAAAAATAAACCGAATCAGCTGCTAAGCCAATTTGAGTAGGTGTTCACATTGTTACCACATTGACGTAATAGTTGAGTTCTTGTTTTACCACATGTAAACAAAGTTTTGCATTCACTCATGTTGCAGTTTAGCCGACATGCACAACCTATTTTCAACCTCATTTCTTCTTTTAATGTTCACCGTTGAGATCATTGCATTCAAATCAATTAAACCTTTCTTCCGTGTCACAATAACCGGACCTTAACAACCATGCATGCAGGTGTCACCTTCTCTCTGAGGGATTACCAAACACAAACGATTGTTAACAGAGAAGAATATAAAAAACTATCTTACCTGTGAAAATGTCCAGCAGTTGTTTGAATATCCTTTTGTAGTTGTTTTAAATGAGTGTGTTGTGTTTGTGCTGCAGAGATTTCAAACTTGCTGGTGGTCACTAAAGACCGAGCCCCGGCCGTGCAGACGTCCACGCAGGAGAGTCAGTTCAGCTTCATTCGCATTCTGAAAGAGGAGATTGAACAGGTACGCCTTCTCCACTTCAGGCCAAACTAATGTTATTATGATATCTGGACATAGGCATTTTATGTAATACTCCACTCCCTGTGCACCCTGCTGTGTTAACCAGGAGGAGCACCTCGGCCGTGGCACAAGGACCAACATCTACTCGGGCACACTGCGGGTGAAGAGTGAGGAGGATGAGGATGCAGGCTACTCGTCCTTCCAGGAGTTCAAGGTTGTCCTGAAGGAGCTGGGTTCTGGACACAGGGACATCTCCTTCGTGAGTAACACTGATCTGTTCATGTGTTTGCAGCTGATCAGAAGCTTCTTCAACCAATTAATAATGCAATTTGTAATGTGCTATGTATTGAGTCGTCTTTTCTATTGACAGGCCTTCTTTGAAACAGCCAGCATGATGCGACAAGTGTCCCATAAACACATAGTGCTACTGTATGGAGTGTGTGTTCGCCAACTGGAAAGTGAGTTCAAACTTTACCTTGTACAATTTGATCCGTTTGTTTAGTTTACAGCACATCTGCTCTCACCACCAAATGCTCTTAAATCTTATTGTCTTTCCATGTTGACATCATCTTTAATATCTTCTACGTGTATGGCACCTCTGTTTCATTTATTTTTTTTTGTTGTCAGTTTTGTGTCTGTGTGTTAAAAGCCTCATCAACACACCCACAGAAATGAAAATGAAAAGATAAATATCCAGAGTTCAATGCATGTCGGAAAATTGCTTGAGAGGAGTGTAGGTGTTTGAATGTTGTGCTGTGGCTCAGCTGTTTATGTATACCTTTTTTGTTTCTTTGTTACAAGATATCATGGTGGAGGAGTTTGTCCAACACGGACCACTGGACCTGTTTATGAGGAGACAGCTAATTCAACTCAACACTCCATGGAAGTTCCAGGTGGCCAAGCAGCTGGCCTCTGCTCTCAGCTACTTGGTAAGAGAGGAGAACACACACAAATTACAGGATGTAATGTAATCAAGTACATTCTGTAATTACAGGCACAAGAGTAGGCCTATATATTCAATATATTATGAGGATATGATTCTGAATTAATACTTTATTGTGTGTGTTTGTAGGAGGACAAAAAGCTGGTCCATGGTTTCGTCTGTGCCAAGAACATCTTGTTGGCCAGAGATGGAGTGGGTGATGACGAGGGAGGTCCCTTCATCAAGCTCAGCGACCCAGGCATACCAATCACAGTGCTCACCAGAGAGGGTGAGAGAACCAGCACACACACGCACACACAGGCACAGACTTTCTCGTTACTAAGAATGAAACCTAAATGCTTACAAAATATCTGCCAAGCACTTTTTCCCTAATCTGCTGTGAAATGAAAGTAAAACCAAAACGAGGACAACTTGTGAAACGTATGGAATAAAGTTCAACTAAAACAACTTGGAAAATTGATTGGGTAATTGTTAAACAAACGAATTCTGAATCATTACTAGAAGTTTAATAAAAATAGTGAAAATTCTTTGATCATGACAGACAGAGTTTATGGTAAACAAGTATTAGTCTGATGACTGCAATTTTATAACTTGCTTTCCTCTCACTCATTTTGTCTCGTGTCCTTCAAGTCATCCTCTTCGCCCTCAGTGCAGTAATAATAAAAATCGATTGAATAAATGAACAAAAGAACACTTCCGCAGATTGTCAATTAGAGGAATTATATCTGTCACAAAATCAATAACATTGCGCTGGGCACATTTCCCTCTCGGGATGTAATTTGGTTTTGAAGAAAGAAGCTAGATGTAAATTCAGGGAAGACAACACAATAACAACATTTCTCGGATTACATTTTTGTTCCCTTCAAATAGCCGCTTCATGTTTCTGTTTATCTATTAGAGGCAGAAATCTTGTGCACTCACACACAGTGTGGCTTGTACGGATGGATTAGCAAACCACAGGACCCGGCTGGAAGTGTTTCTGGGCAAATGTCTGCCGCTGCACTCTCTCGGGAATACTCCTCCCTTGCGCTCGGTTCCCAGAACTCTTTAACATTTCTTCTTCTGTTTCCAACCCTTTGCCAGTCAACCAGTCTTCCAGTTACACATTGACATCCTAGCCAATAGATTTGATCGAGCACATAGTGGAGAAAAGTGCTTGGAAACCCACTGGGAGCACTCTTCCTCTCTTCCCAGCAATCTCTGATCACTTTGCTCAAACCGTCAAATCTGTTCTCTTTGACCTTTCTATTATCTTTTTCCCCTCTGACGCTCCATTATTTCCTTCCCCCTTTCATGTCGGTGTCAACTCGGCTCCTTCAGTTTCCTCCCTGTGGTTACGCCTTGTCCTGTTTCCCTCCTGGTCAATTCAGCTGTTTCCCTGGCTGAGATGCTTGCATTTCCTAATATACAGCCCTAATCTGATTGGTTGGTCCTTCTTCCATTCAGTGACACACTTGAAACAGGCTCATACCCGCCAAGTCAGTCTGTTAGAGCCGTTCTGTATTTTACTCTTGGTTCCTGGTACATTGATCATGTTTGTAGGTTTACATTCTTTCATTCGGTCAGCAGGAATGCTAGGATGCTTTTAATTTGAAGCAAGTCTATTGTTGTACTGTTGGAAGACTAGAAAAGAAGTGTTCCTCTTGACGGAGGCATGCACTCTCTTTTTTTTATATCACCCCTGTGAAATTCCTGTATATTCGGATCTGCTCCAAACTTCAATTGGTTCTTCTTTGGGTCATGCCTTCCTTTACAAAATGTCATGAAAATTGGTTGGGTAGTTGGTGTGTAGACTTCCTGACTAACAAGACAAACGCAGATAAACACAAAACCTCCTTGGCGGAGCATGAGAAGATATGGAGCCACCTCCAGCTGAGACTAAGCAGCACCTTCTTTCGCCCTTGTGTCTTCTAGAATTAACATATTGTAGCGGACTTGTTTTTTTAATGTAGACACCAAAAGGTCTGTTTTTTAATTGATTTACTGTTGCTCCTGTCTCCTCTCCAGAGTGTGTGCATCGTATCCCGTGGATCGCTCCGGAGTGTGTGAAGAACTCGTCTGCCCTGAGCATCGCAGCTGACAAGTGGGGCTTTGGTACCACACTGTGGGAGATCTGCTACGATGGAGAAGTTCCCCTCAAAGAGAAGAAACTCACTGAGGTACGGGGCACACACACACAATTACCCATGATTCAATCCGACATCTCATCTAATGCTCTCTTGCGTTTCTAAGTCATGATCAATAATCCTTGTGCGTCTGTGTGCTGAGCAGAAGGAGAGGTTTTATGAAACCAAGTACCAGCTGCCCACCCCGGACTGCAGTGAGCTGGCTGATCTGATGACACGTTGTATGAACTACGACCCCAAGAAGAGACCTTTCTTCAGGGCTATCGTCAGAGACATCGACAATCTGGAAAAAGAAAGTATGTGTGAGGTTAAAGTGTGGGTATATTATCCAAATACAGTATTCATATGGAAATACATCTGTGCACATGTTGAGTAAAACCTCTGGCAGCGTCCTGTTGTTTGTTTTCACAAGTTTGAACCATTAAGATACAGACCGTCCCTGAATGCAAGTGGTAGTAGCGGTTCAGTTTTAAATGTCTCTGCCGAGGATTTCCGTTGGAGTGTTTTGCATGTTTTTGTATCTCACCTCTCGACAGCCTCACAGGCCGCGCAAACAGAGTTGTTTACTCAACTCAGATGCTCATGAGGAAGTTCACTGGGTGCACAATCACAGCTCTGCCCCCGAGCTGGGCCCCATGGCCTCATAGACTCCGTTCTTCCCCCTGCTGCCCATAATCGGCTACTGCAGTCAGTCTTATTAAAATTATATATCCACTTGACCGTCGTGTATGGAAATCCTGAAACAAGTGCAAAACACTTTGAATAAACTTGACGTACCCAAAACGGTTTTGTAATAAATGGTAAAGATGATATAGAATGGGTTTAGCTAGAATAATGACTCAAATTACCAAATTGTGTGGAAACCAGAGCAAGCGAACAGTTACACAACCACTGAAAGGTTTTTGGTGGAAACTTTGACACTGCCGACCACAATACACTTCCTATGTTGCAAGTGTGCTTATGTTGAAAGAAAAGACGCTGCGGTTTATGTAATTGTTTCTTTTTTTTTCATTTCTCAGACCCATCAATAAAACCCCAACCTGTACCTGATGTGGACCCAACAGTGTTTGAAAAGAGATTCCTGAGGAGGATCCGAGACCTGGGAGAGGTAAAGTGTTCCTGCTTAGTTAGTGTTAATCTCTGAAGAAGAAATTACCTTAATATATAAGTATTAATTATATGCATAACAAAACAGATGCTGAAATGAAGGAATGTAGGAAGTAATAATTCGACGAGATCAGAGTGATTAAAACCTCTCGCGTTCCTCACGCAGGGCCACTTTGGTAAAGTGGAGCTGTGTCGCTATGATCCACGGGGAGATAGAACTGGCGAGATGGTGGCGGTGAAGTCCCTGAAGCCCGAGAACCGGGACGAGCAGTGCAACAACCTCTCGAGCGAGATCAACATCCTGAAGGCTCTCTACCATGAAAACATCGTCAAATACAAGGGCATTTGCCAAGAGGAAGGTACGATCGACAGAGTGAACACATGCTAAATGGAACGTAGACAACTGGGAGCCACGTGTGTGTTGTTGCATCTGCGCTGGAGTCACTGACACGTCTTCCTGCTAACTGAACAACACAACAATGATGTCAACACTGCTCACATTACGCTGTTTTCTATAGATGTAGCGGAGGCTTCAAGGGTTTCATGCACACAGTGTTGTACTTTTGCATATGCAATACAGCCAACTCACATTTAAGTGTTTAACAAACTATTTACCTAACCTGCTTTGATTATTCCTTAACTTATTCTTTATTTGAAAAGGGACATCGACGTCGGTCAGCATTCGTACAAATATAAATGCAACAGCGTCAAGGTTAGGTTTCATCGGCAGTCCCTTTGCTAGATGGTGAAATTAATTCTTTATTACAAACAGCATACACCATTATGAGAAGACAAGTCAAAATAACATCAGTAATGAATGGTTTTCAACAAGACGTTTCTTAACACTGCTTTAAAATGCACAATACGTTGAGAATCTCCTAATAGACTGTGGTGGCGGTGGATTCCATTGGTGTGACGCCTGACTGCAGTTTCCCTCAAGCCTCATTTCTGTTAATGAATTCCTATCTGTCTCTGTGAATGTGTTCACAGGGGGTCAGGCCATCAAGCTCATCATGGAGTATCTGCCACTGGGCAGCTTGAAGGAATATCTGCCCAGGAACAAGAGCAAGACCAGCCTCAGCACGCTGCTCAGCTACTCCATCCAGATCTGCGAGGTAACGCCAGACTTTAACATTTAATATCTGACCACTGTGTCGTAAATAGTAAATAATTAACTACGCTCCAGCTGCCTGGAAACTTTCTGACTGGACTCATGAGCAGTCATGTGATTGTGACTTAATGTTTATGGTTTTGTATGAACAGAATAGGAACCTTCAAACAGTTGTTTGCTGTTTTATAGTTAACTTTACAAAAACAACTTTGAGGAAACGATCAGGCTCCTAGCGATCTGGAGAATGTGTCTGGTAAACAGCTCATTGATTACAAGGGGGTATCATTGCAATGTAACAGGAAACAGAGTCGATGTCAAACTGGAAAACTGAACTGTAACGGCTGGCATTGCAATGTCATTGGTCAGTCTGCTCTCATCAGACTCTGCTTGTCTGCACAAACGCTGTTTTTCAGTCCCTCTGAACTCGTGGACAGTGACCCATATTGTGTTTTTCTTCAAGGGAATGGAGTATTTGGGATCTCATTGTTACATCCACCGAGACCTGGCTGCCCGAAATGTGCTGGTGGAGAACGAGAGGACGGTGAAGATCGGAGACTTCGGCCTCACCAAGAGCATCAAGGACAATGAGGGCTATTACACCGTGAAGGACGACAACGACAGCCCAGTGTTCTGGTGAGTCGACGGGGGAGGTCAGGGCCGCGCTGGAAAATAAATGCTTCTCTCAGACTCGACCACGGCGGCTGAGATCTTACTGTGAAAAAATAGACTACTTGGTTGTAGTTGCTTCTCCCCTCAGTGTTACAGGTCATTGTGTGTCTGAGATTGTGTTGTGTTATTAGAAATAAAAGGCTGTGCATTAAGGTTCATTGTTTTTCAGGTACGCTCCGGAGTGTCTGACTCAGTGCAAGTTCTACCTGGCTTCAGATGTGTGGTCCTTCGGGGTGACGATGTATGAGCTCATCACTTATTGTGACTCCAGCAAGAGTCCGATGACGGTCAGTATGAAGCACACAGACACACACACAGCACAATACCTGAGTGAGTGGACGTGTTGATGACCCATAAATATCTAAGAAAATGTTGGTTCCTATCTGGAAAGAGCTCAGGAGAAACCTCACCCTTCACAGCTCAGCTCTCATCACAGTCTTCATTTCCCTGGAGTTGTCTTTTCCAACGTGTCCCTCTTCCCCCCCCCCACACACAGCTCTTCTTAGGTATGATTGGTAAAAGCCACGGACAGATGACCATCATCCGACTGGTGAAGGTGTTGCAAGAAGGCAGGAGGCTGCCACGCCCCGAGACCTGTCCTGAGCCCGTAAGAAACCTCCCAACATGAACTCAACACAACAAAAATGCTCTTTTCTTTTACCTCTGAACTCACGGAGTTTGTGCTCGACAGGTGTACGACCTGATGCGCAGGTGCTGGGAACAGTCGCCCGACGGGAGGATCTCCTTCAAGTGCCTGATCGCGGAGCTGGGCACCATGCTGAAGCAGCTCCAACCGCAGAACAACTTGTGAATCTGACGGGGACTTTTGCATGCAGACTCGGGAATAGATGCAAGTGACGAAACTGGCCTCAGATCAGCATCTGCTTGTGCAATTTCGGAGAGACGAAAAGTCACGCTTCTTCACATATAACTATCCTTTTAGTCAGCCATATATATTTTTAAACATTTTTATTGGATAGTCACTTATTCTTGTGTTTTCATTTGATTATAGAAGATGAAACCAGTACATACTTGTAGCTATGTGACCTTATAGCTTCCAAAAAAGACTTCCAAGTATATATAAGACATGTAATTGTGAGAAACTCACATGGACCTGTCACGTTTAGATTGTAGTGGCTCTGGCGGGGTTGTCATTGTTTGGACTTGAGGCCTGAGATCACTCTCACTGATGGAGGATGGAAAGAAGGAACCAGAGCAGAGAGAGGAGCAGTTTTAATGCTCACGGTGAAAGTCGTGGGACTGTAGATGGACGACTGACGGATCTTTCGTGTTGAGACAAAGGGCTTGAATGGACAAGACCCAGGAAACAGAAGATGTGGTTTTTCAGCGGTTTGTGCCAGAGCTGTTTGTTTCCTGGACGCATTTACTTCTGGAAAAAGAAAATCACCTGAAGATTTCGATGTCTAGAGCATGAAAGGATTTGTGATGATTGTGTAGTGTCCCTGTCACTTGTCATTATGAAATGGTTTCATTCGTTGGTTCGAGATTCTCAATCTCCTGCTTTATAACTTGTGTATCTTCTGGGTTCCGGACTCTTGATTCGACACAACAACCGATTTTGAAGAGAGTATCTTGAGTTATAGAACAGTTTTAAAGCGTTTTTTCTGATGTTTTATCGTCAATATTGAGAAAATACTCCCACGATTAATCGTCATTTTCTGCATAAGTTTTATTTACTTGTATTTACCGCTGCCTTACCCGTGAAGATACCAAGAACACTGTCTTTGTAGCGAAGCAGTTTTCAGTTGCATTGTGTCCCTGATCGGAAATCTCATTTCTTTTTTTATTTGACAGATTATTTCTAATCTTCATATTTAATCATGCATTTTTTTTAAATAGCACTATAAATACAACTCTGATCTTCATATGTAGGAGGATGAATGACTTGTATTTTTGAATTTCCTTGATCAGGTGGAACTTTACAAAAAAACAAAACAATTATGCATATGGATAATCGTATATATAATTTTCTAACATTCAGCACTTGTGTCGTTCAGGAGTGACAGGTTGAGGCACGTATCCCCCACTAGAGGGCAGCATAACTTCATGTTTCTTGTCCTCTACCACTCATTTAATTATTTGTGTGTGTATATGTGTGTACTGCAAGAACTAGAGCCAAATGTCATCGTTGCAGTACTTCAGTTTGTCCAGTGTATAAAGTGAGAGATTAACCAGTGATGATTATTCACATGGCATTTTATTTTCCAGACAATTTTATTTCTTTCATGGTATATTTGTTCATTTTTATTCGTAAAATGTTTGTTTCTAATTCTCCGATATGCCAGAAAATGTATAAAAGTGTATTTTATCTGTGTTCATGTTTGAGCAGAGGGTTTTTGGATCTGTTCTAAATTCATCAGTGTGTAGCTCTGTAATGTCGCACACACGCATATCACAAAATACACAACTTTGACTGTGAATGTTGGCAAAATGTAAAACAAAAAACCCACAACAACAAAAAGACACAATTGCGCTTCAGTCCACATTTTTATTTAGGAATGTAAAAGACAATTCCTTCTGCTCAAAATAAGAGAAAAGAAATATATTTTTTAAAATATAAGACAAAATTAAGAATTATGGAAGATAAAGGTATCCATAAATACACAATGAAAAAATAAATAAAATCAGTGTTTGTTTTGTCTCCTCTGTGTCAGTCCAAATGCGTTATCATCACCACCATATTATTATCTACTGAAAACTCTGTTTGATATATTACAGGTGTAAGCAGACATGCTAAAATTGCTCTAGAAATACTTTATTCACAGTAAAACAATATCAATGTCAGTATGATATAAAATTTTGCAAAAAATCTACAGTATATTTCAGGTCAGAAAAAAAAATCCACATACTGTAAAAGCAGAGAACTGTTACCAAAACAAGAAGCACGGCAAATCTAGATTTATCTACAGCCATTAAAGTGTGTCTGAAAACTCAGATAGTATTGCAAAGCTTTGTGTTCAACACACTCTCACACACACACAGACACACACACACAACGTGGATTCGTAGTTCACTACTGCGAAGTCCAGCCTCGCCGCCGACCTTGTGTAATATTTGTCCTGGTCCATAGGTGGCACACTGACGCTTAAGAGGCGGCTCCGTTTACACAAGAACAGAAAAATCTGGATTTGAACCTGAAGTGACTCTGCCACATTTGTCTTACCCCCTACAAAAAAAATACCACAACTTAATGTAAGATTTTCTGTTCTGGCAATAAATAAGAACTCTGCATTTCATTGTCGATTATCGTACGTCCACTAGCAACTAAAGGTCAAACACGAAGCTGCAGTTATACAGCAACAGAATGTGTGGCGCTAACGACAGTCGGATCAGCGACGATCACCAACAAAGCGTCAGCCTTCAGATTGTGTGTTTGTTTGTTTTGTGCTGCGTCACCTCGAGGGAAACGTGTTTGTGTACAATCATCACGAGGACGTCTCGGTGGCTCAGGAACCGACAGAGGAAACCGTTTCTCCATCGGTCGAAACCACTCGAACATTCCTCAGTAGCACAAAAAGGTTCAATACAAGTAAGACACAAGAAAAAGGATTCTTCCTCAGCTGTAGAACTGTGTGTATTTTATACAATCATTCAAACTGGAGGAGGCAGTGTTCAAGATTATATTGCAACATTGGTTAAAACTCACAAAATGACGTATTCATCATTTTTAAATTCAAATATAAAAGTGAACTCGGGGGGGCTTGAAATACAATTAACGGCACAAAAGTGGTGCTTACAGGATCAGGACTGAAGGATTGTGGGTAACTGACGCAGCTCTTTTATCAAACCTGCTGTTAAAACCATGAAAATGCACGAAGATAAAATTGCGACAGATTCAGGCACAAAACGATCTAGAAAACAAACGAAAGTTAAAGTCAGTTTTTCATTACGATGAAAGAAAAAGTTGTCAGCGATGCAACAATCAAAAAACGTAAAGGTGCTAAGACTTGGATCACATGACGTGGGCTGAGTGCTCACAGGCTGTGAATAAAGATGGACGACCACTAAAGTGATGCCAAAGTGTGTTGATCACCCCCTGGTGGCTGGCTGCAGTATAGGTCATAAACCCCTACCTCTTCCATATTAGGGGATGAGACGTATAAATGAGTTTGGTGTTATTTTGTTATCTGATGCTATAAAAACACGATGAAACATGATTGGTTGAGCGTGTTTATCAGCCCGACCTCGTCAGTTGCAGGAAGTGTTGATGTGTCGTTGATCTTTATTTAAAGTCTGTGCTGGCAACCTTCTTCGCTGGATGCAGCCTGGTAAAGTGATTCGCTGGGGAGAGGTATTCCGTCGGCTCCAATCTGCAACCTCACCACTAGATGCCACTAAATCACAACATAACAGCGGTAGCTTCATTTTAACACCATGTCTACGTGAAGAGACAGAAGAACTGTGGCAAGTTCCCCGAGACAATTGAACGACCTAACAGCTGAAGAGAAACCAACCACACGTGAGAACCGGCTGTCGAACCAGATGCTGATGACATTTGGTTTCCTCTACTGACTGATCTTCGCAAGGATCAGTAAACAATATCCAGAACTAACCTCACTTTAACAAACCTTTTGCACAGTCCTGTACATGGAAACTTTATTGTCTTTACAGAACAACAAACGCCCGGGAGGACAAAGGACTGAACCTGAAGAGTCTTGATCACCTGACCACATCCTGTTGCAGCATCAGCTGGGTAAAGGTCAAGGGTCATCAACATGGTGGTCAGTGGAGGGGTCTAAGCGGGGGAAAATCAAGTTAAGGAAAATATATATATTAATTTATATCTTCTGGGGCTGCACAGTCACAAAGATGCTTTTCTCCACAGGAGAGACCAACAATAAATGAAGAATCTTTGTCCTAATGTTCCTGTGACCAAACGGTCTGTGAGAGCGCGTCTGATGCTAATAACCAGAGCAGAGACGTTTCCAGCGGGTGGCAGTCAGAGTGTGTGTATGTGTGAGTGTGTGTGCGTGTGTGTGTGTGTGTGTGTGTGTGTGTGTGAGACAGCTCTACAAGTACCTGCAGCAGGAATGTGGCAGACATAACCAAGACTCTTCACTGAGCGAGTGAGAGAGACAATAAATAAATTAAATTTTCCTGCAGCTGAGGGCCGCTCCACTTGTTTTTCCCAATCTCCTCAACCCCATTACCTGCCAGGAGCACACTTCCACTCTCACACAGTGACACACACAAAGAAAGACAGACACACAAACACCAGGCGAAGAAGGAAGCATCTCATCTCTCATTATCTGCGATTCAGCGACAACGTCTGGAAAGTTCAGGAGCAGCAGAGATGCAAGAGACGTGAGCTCGGACAACTTGAAAGTGCAAAACATTCGACAGAGTCTGAACTCTCACAGAAAGAATGTAAATATGTGCTTAACAAACCATCTCTGGCTCCAGCAGGACACACACACTCACAGTATCTGACAGTCACATCTCTCTGAAGGTACAAAAAAAACGTATCTTAAAACACGTCATGATAAAATCGACTTGTGTTCTCATCAGATATTCCTTTGTTGTTTCTTCGCAGAACTCCAGACTTCCAGACAGTATGACTTTTCTATCGTGTAGAAGCATGTTAGCGAAGAAAAAGACAGAAATAAACAAAACCCCACTCTCCAAAAGTGAAGCCAATTGGCTGGCTGCAGTAAACGTCATGAAACCCACCTCCTCCGACAGACATGGCCCAAACGAAAAAGTCAAAGAAAATGCTTAATAATTATTTTCGAAGATGGTTTGTCATCTTTGGTCGTTCTTATAATATTGTTTGAACAAGATAAGCTTGTTATTTGATGCTAAAGAAATGGGAGATTGTGTTTTCATCTGCATTTGTTAGTTTGTCAGCATGACGACACAAAAACTACACAACCGATTGTGTGAAATTCGCGAAGGATTCAGTTTTGGAGTAGATGGTAAAATTCCCTGAGGTAATTTGGCTTAATTTCTAGATAATGGAGACACTTCATATAAAGTCTATGGCTTTAATCTGTGTCTTCATTCTGGTTTTGATATCTACACACACGCAGTTCACAAACAGCCGCAGACGGAGAAGGAAGGAGAGAGAGAGAGAGAGAGAGAGAGAGAGAGAGAGAGAGAGAGAGAGAGAGAGAGAGAGAGAGATGTCTTGAGAAATTAGATTAGACTTCAGCAGAGTGTGTGTCGGGGGGGGCCTGGCTTATTGGATATCTGTCTTTTGTCCAAAATAAGTTTGTTCTGCTATTTCTGGAAAAACTGAGCAAACACACAGTTCATGAGTTAAAGCAGCAGAGAGGGAAGAGGTTTTCACTTCCAGATCCGCTGTGTCTGCAAACTGGAATCTGTGTGATCAATGAAACTGGTTGTTTAGAAATGTATGCTAATGATCTGAGGTACATTTAAATAAATTAAATCTTAATTTTCAAATGAAAACATCAAAATCAACACATTTTTGTTTGTTTTGTCCATATCCTTCCATAAATCTTCAGTGGATCCGTTAAAACTAGTTTCATCTACATGAATATGGAGGCGTGAAGCAGGATGCAATCGGAGATACTAACGAACCGGGACGAAGGGTGTGTGTGTGTGTGTGTGTTTGTGTGTGTTGTCGCACTGTGGGACATCTATTGCTTTAGTTTTGCGTTTAAGCCTTTTTATCAGTATTTAACAAGCGTTACCTTCACACCACCACCGATACTCGGCTCTTGTAAACATCACGTGCTTCCTGTTTACACCGGCTATTGGTTTTCACAGTGTGCCCCGCTGGGTTGCCATGGCGATGCAAGTAATACTCCGCTCTGAGATTCATATTGAGACGGTTGTGAGTAGAATTCCAAAAATCTTTTCCCGAGCGTGGGTTATGAGACGTAACTGCTCCACAGGACTGTATGAAGCTGCATGAAAAAACAATCTCTACAATACAACATACAGATTTCACATTCGTCTTTCTGTAGCGGCAGGAGCCTTAAGTTATTGCCGGTTTGTGATGTTAGAATACTGAGCCCTCTCTATGGTTTTGACAGTCAAACAAGCCTCCTGGACATGAAGCGCATTTGGGTTCAGCGTCCTTGCTCCACCAGGAATAATAGAAATCACCCGAAAGCAAAAGAAAGAAAGAAAAGGAGTAGGATTTTTTTTATGGATAATTTTTAAAAGCCACTAGAAAGAAACAAGCCCTTAATACAATCGGCAGAGAGTTAGATTTTTGCACTAAAGTATTAAAGGTGCATAAACGTCTGATTATCATTGTCCAATGATAAAGACTGTGTCCCAATCCCACACTGTGTACTAATACTACTACAGTACACACTATGCGATAAAACTTCTTCGAAAATCAAATCCAAGAAGTTTTTAAACAAACTGTGACTTTTGGATATCAGGATTTCTTCCTCTTTCATTTCCTTGAACGGTGTTTGTGAATCAACAGTTCAGTAAACAGGTTATTTCCTGTATGATTATATACTGGATAAATACTAGAGCCCGACCGATATGGGTTTTTAGGGGCTGATGCCGATTATGATATTAGGGAGTAAAAGGTTTCTGAGAATAAAACACAAATATAATTAAATATATTAAAATAAATTAAGAAAATAGCCTGAGCCGAAACATAAGCAAGTTTTCATTCTTCAGACTTTTGGACGGGCTCTAGAATTCACTTTCACTTTAGCAGCAAACTCAAAACCCTGCTTGAAAGTATTCTGCAGTGTGGAGGTGAAACATAAATACAATCAAAAAAACCTTTATATATTAATGGTGGGTGGAAATGGAAGAAAAGCTCCTGTTACAGACAGAAAAGCTGCTTCTGAAAAACTGCCTGGCATTAAGAGGAAGAGGAAGAAGAAAAGGAAGAGGAAGAGGAAGAAGAAGAGGAAGAGGAAGAGGAAGAGGAAGAGGAAGAAGAAGAGGAAGAGGAAGAGGAAGAGGAAGAGGACTTAATATTGAATTAAATGTTAAAAACCAAACCAAATATCTACATTTAAAGTCAAAACCAGGTAATTCAATGTTAATAAAATGACTTGAATATTACTTGATTATAATATTACAAATATGTAACCGTATAGATTGATAAAATAAAAAAAACTGAAATCACAAAAGAGCCGGGAAATGTTCGTTATATTATTTTACATGTATACGATATTGTCTGTAATGCACATGGCTTTATATAGTCAGTATCACACACTGTTTATATACAAGCCTGTATACAAGGTCCGTTCACCGAGGGAAGCTTCTGTAACTCAACACATTTAAGGACTTTGATTCATTCAGGCCCTTTGATTTTTTCCTGATTTGCTCCCAACTTTGGGATTTAAATGGCTGAAGCTTCCTACAGATACAGCATATCAAACACACACACACACACACAGAAACACACACACACACACACACACACACACACACTCCATCCTCCGCACGGAGAGATATAAAAAGAGGAGCCTGGGCAATAAAAGGAAAAAGAGAGAAAGACACTGAAGCGGGAATAAACAGGATGTCAGCTCGACTGATAGATCAAAGCGTGAGTGTGCGACACCGTGTTGTCCTCTGAAAGTAGGAAACGCACAAAGAGGAAGGGACGTGACAGTGAGAACCGACACACACGTCGTCTGGCTGCGTATACAAAAGCAGCTCGTACGTACAGATACAATATACGTCAGTTTACAGTAGATTAGAAAACATGTACAAGGTTATATTAGTTAAGTACAGTCGACACGCTGACTAAGAAACATGAGCTTAAGATTTAAGGCTTTGAACAGGACGAAAGCAACACTGTGTTTGTGTGAGTCTGTGTGTGTTGTGTGTGTGTTTGCGTGTACATAAATGCCAGTATCACTGAGCACTATGGCTTGTTTTAACTTGAGCCATTTGCAACCCTAATTCAGCTCATACCTCCTGTAGGGATGCAAAATGGCAGCCACAGAAAGGCCACTAGAGGGAGCTGTGACATCGGGCAGACGCCAGCTTGTGCCTCCCTCCATAAGCTTCAGGCTTTAAAGGTGGTTTGGTTTCGTACTAGAGCCTCTTCCTCTTGAAGTAGTCGGCGTACTGGCCGCCCAGGCCCTGCGAGTGCTGCCCGATGTAGGCGCCCTCCGATGATGTCACTTCCTGCACTGCCAGCTGAGGGTACTCTCTCTTATGGCCCCTGGTCTGGTTCTGAGGAGATGAGAGAGGGGGAGGCGTGGTTAGAGGTAAAGAAAGAGTCGTAGCACTTATACGATACGATATACTTGCTACCTGCTACTGGTATAATTCACATGCTTTGGTAATACCTGTGTTACAGGAGGATTCCAGTAGAGGGCACACCACAGAACTCAGACAAAAGACACAATCCGAAATTTGGGAGCAGGAAACATAAACAAAGATTGCGACACATGTTGAGGAGATCAACATCTGGCTACATTCTTTTCCCTGAGACGACAGCAGCAGTGACACGTTGTACGACTTGTCTCCGAGAAGATGAACAAAAAAATGCAAGTGAATAAGAAAGTGGGGGGGGGGAAATAAGCTGAGTAGTTAGTTGGAGTTTGACGATGCAAACATCCTGTGTGTGTATGTGTGTGTCTGTGTGTGTCTGTGTATGTGTGTGTCTGTCTGTCTGAAGGTCTCAGCTCCATGAAGATGGAGCCACAGAGTCTGTCTGAACAAACAAACAAATGTAAATCTCGCTTGAAACAAGGCTTAGCTCGAACGTCTGGGTCGAGTCTGTCTGCTGACGCCATCGCACACACTCTAAATCTTGTGCTCCTCGTTCTCCTCGTTCTCCTCGTCATTATTTTTATTGCCTCGAACTCTGACCGGGACTGAAAGTAGAGCTGTAACTCTGTTTCCACATCTCAGACGAAACCCCATGAAATGAGTCTATGATATTGGCTCTATGTCTATAAGGGCTAAGTTGAGCTTGGAAGGTTTATTTTATTTTAGTAATATGTTCCAATTGGTTGGGTTTCAGATTTTAATTTCTATCTAAATTAATTTTCACTTGGAACAGACTTTTTGCTTCATCTGGAAACATGCTTATATAAATCAGACATGTTGAGGTGACTGATATTTATGATTATGTGCAATCTGATGCAGATCCAATAAAAAATCTGGATGTAGTAATTTAAATGTTCAGTCGGGCCTTGTCGGAGAAATGTGATAATTCTAGTTTATATTCTCACTGATTGAACTGGTACATTTTGAATGGACTTAGCAATAATTCTAAATAAATCCATCTAGAAGTGTTTATCCCGAAACGTTATTTAAAATGCAAACCATGAACAATGATCCCACCAAGCAGCAGCGCTCTCTAATGTCAGAAGTAATAATAAAGGTTTTGAATCTTTCATTTAACTCGAGCTGCTCATTCTTCAGACTTCAAAACGTGGAAAAACTGTGAAACAGCTCAGACGTCTGACGTGTCAGCTGCTGCATTACAGTGTGAATCTCCTTCACTCACATAGTAGTAAGTGTTCCAGTCCGTGGCGGCAGGGTGTGCGTGCGTGACGGCGCCGGGAGCAGCCGCCGCCGGGTGTGGCGCCCCGAGGAAGCCGGGCATCAATGGCATGGTGCTGTAGGCCGGGAGCACGGCGGCAGCTGGCAGGACGGCTGGCGGGGGAGCCGCTCCGTTGCTGACAGCGTGCAGAGAGACTCCCAGAGGCTTACACACATCCACCTCCTGTGGGAAACACACAGTTCAACACTGCATCACAGAAACGAGGTGATACAGACAATAACAATAATGTCTCTAGATGTTTCTGTCAATGTTATAAGTAGGTGGAGTATTTAACACACATCTCTGTTTAATTATGCAAAAACCACAAAGCCGATTCCCATTTAATTTTGTGTTTTGTTAACATCGGGAGATAGAGATTGCCATCGCTAGATGTACACAACCATATTCACAACATATTTTCAGTTGGGTTTAATACCAGAAAGAAACTTTGCGACTGACACACACCATACCATTTTCTTATACTTACAAACTTAAGGATTCTACATAAAGAAAAATGCCACATTTCCACTTACTACTCCAGTAGAGAAACTAGGAACTACCTTAACTGACAAGAAACTGTACTTTTACTTTTTATTTTGCCCATGTCCAAAATATGATGGAGCAGGCCTGGTTTGTGACCCATACACTTGCCAGTCCCCAGGGGGCGAGTTTCCAGTTTAGTATCTCCAAGAGCTGTCATGCAGACCAGAATACGACTCTGCTCCAGGACGATAACCACGAATGTATCTTCCAAGCAAACACACACACACATACACACACACACACAGTGAGAGTCCCAGAGCCTCCAGCAGCAGATCAGTGTAGCACCAGGTGTGTGGAGATGTCTGGTATCAGCTGCTGGGTGCCGAGTGATGTGCTCGCTCTAACTGGGTATCGGTGTCTCACACAGAGGTCACGCTCTCCAAATAAACACACACACACAACCTGCATGTAAATACCAACACGCTGCTCCGAGAGCCGCGGCCCAGATCACTTACACCTCAAGACTTCCTTTCACTTTCCAACGCTCAAGTTTCATTATAACGAGCACTGTTTTTATTATGGAACCTTTCTGATATGGTGAATCAACTTGTTTGGGGGGATAAATTGTAGAAAAACAAGTCATTTTAAGGCTAAATAAATAAATAAAACAATAAATAACTGAGCAGATTCCAGCTTAACGCTCTAACGTCTGTTTGAAATGTATAAAACAGCCGAGCTCTCTGCAGGAGGTCGAGCCTCGTCATTAAATCAAGCTTCAGCAAGAAAATAAGTTTACAATCCATCACAGATGCAAAGTCTGGGAAAAGAAGACTCCCTGCTGCTGGAACTTTTTAAAACTATTCCCCATAAAGCATCACGCTTCGGACCAATGCAAGTGTAGATGATTAAGACTCATTTATCATGTTAAAGCGAAGGATGTGAGTGTGCGTGTGTACCTTGCTGCCGTAGGCCTGGTTGGCGGCTGCAGGTTGGGAGTAGTACTGAGTGACTGCCTGCATGTAGGAGCTGTAATCCCCATAGGTGGTCACCGGGGGAGGCTGGAACACAAGAAGGTCGGTTTACTCATCCTGCAGAGGTCACTGTTCTCAGCATTAATTCAGATTCATATGCAAAAATCAACCCTGGAAAGATTTGATGTCAAACTGATTTTAAAATGTTAAACAAAATACATCGCATTGTTACAGTATTTAATTATTTTAAAAACCGAATGTTCATTTTAGTCATCCATCAATTATCTATGCAATGTATCCTGTAGGGGTCGCTAGTCCCAGTGGGCATTGGGTCGGAAGGTGGGCCCCATCCTTTCCTTCCATTGGTCAGACTCTGACAAACAGGTCAATATGTGTGTGTGTGTGTGTGTGTGTGTGTGTGTGTTACCTGTGTGTGCTCCTTGCTGTAGTCTGCGGTGGTGCTGTCCTGTGGAGCAGCGGTGTTGTAGCTGTGAGCTTGTGCTGCAGCCTGGTAGTGCTGGTACCACTGCTGCATGGCCTCCTGTGGAACACACACATCCCATCAGGTGAAAAGCCTCTGGAGCTGCAGACAAGTTAATGTTTGAACGGTAATTTTCTTGTCTTTGCTGATTCTTTTTCACCTCCTTGTCTTTTTATTTGTCTTTTCTGTCTCATCCATGAACCATTGTTCCTGAAGACAGCCCCCCCCCCTCTCCCGTTCCTCTCCTTTGTCTCGTCTTTCCAGACAAATGAAAACAGGCCGTTTAATTGGTGACCTAATTATGAATCATTTCTTTAAAATTGGGTTTGCATCGTACTGCAAATATCAGATATGTCACTTGCTGCTGGAGGAGGCAGTAAAACGACGAGAGGTGAGACGGAGAGAGAGGGTGGATAAAGTGACAGGAGGAAAGAAAGAGAGACAAAGACAAACAGTTGAGAGGCTTCATGACTTGTTTAAGAGTGGACTTAGAGAGAGAGAGAGAGAGAGAGAGAGAGGGAGGAAGGTAGCGTGGACAGATGAAGACAGAGGGTACTCTCTCATTCTGTCTCATCTCCTCCACCTCCCTGCCTCCTCCAGTTACAGCTCACTGTCACCGCTGCACTCATCCATCCTCTTATTACGCTTCCATTCCCCGTTCAGCCCTGAGCTCTCTCACATTCTGGGCCCTGGCAACACTAGGAACCGGCCAGACCCCCCAAAGACATCCGTCCAATCACCACGTTTCTTCACTCGTGCAGTTACCTGTGTGTACACCTGGTTGTACTGGCTGTAGTCGGTGGAGGTGTCGGTGCCGTACTGAGCAGTGGTTGTAGGTGCAGCGCTGTGGGAGAAGGAGCCGGAGGCCTGGGAGGCCACGGGGGCCACGGAGGTGCTGTACATCCCGGAGCCAGGCTGTCCTCCCTGGGTTTTACTCCCCACTGACCCTGAGGAGCCATGGAGCAGACACACAGCGTCAAATATCCTCAAATACACATTCAACCTCTTATAGCTTGTTCCCTTATGAAGGAAGAACACCCGTAGTTAGATAGATTAACAACAGTTAACGACAAATTTTGTGTTGAAGCTGAGAGTCCGGACATGAAGACACATATTGCAGCAGCACCTTCAAATCTTAAAGGCAGAGTTTCTTACAAGCGAAGGACACATTTCTGTTTGGAGAAGTTTTATTACCTCCTTGTTTGTTGGTTGGTTGTTTTGTTTGTGAACAAGATTACAAAAAAACTACAGGACGGATTACTACGAAACTTGGTGGAGGAAGGAGACATCAGGGAAAAAAGAACCTTTTCAATTTTGGCAGAAAACCAGATAAAGGGACAAATCCAGGACAAGATCATTTCTTTTTGACATTTTCACGATTTTCAAAGGAAGGATTTGGTGCAGCTTGATTTAATTTCGGCAGCCTGTTGGGCAGAGATATGCCCCCTAGTGGCTGCTAGTCCAGTTCTCTGTGCATCAACCCAACACGGAAAAAATATAATACTTTTGATGGGAAAGTGTGAGTTAGTGTGTTTACCTTGCAGAATGACCCCTGGCATGACACTGGCCAGGTTCAGGTAGGGATTAGAGGGCATGCGGACCTCTTTAGGAGGATCCCCCAACAGAGAACTCTGACCACAGTTCACCTGAAGAGACAGAAGGATTTAGATTGTGTTAGTAACAGTCCCACAGGAAGGAACTGCACGTTAAAGCTTCTTATATCGGTTCAATCCTTTCATTTCAACAACATCTGGTGTGGAACCACCAACACTGCGACCGGTGGCGTCAGCTACGTTGACGCCAACAAACCAACTTCTACATAAGGTTTAAAAGTTGTGAAGATTTTTGATGAAGTGCTGCCGAGGCTGTGGAAACCTCGAAGGTTTTCTTCTCTCTGTTAATTACACGTCTCCTCCATTAGAGAGACTTCAGGGACGACAGCGCCGGGACCGGAATCAGGTCCCTGAAGAACTTCAGAGCCTTGATTATCTCTGTACACTGACCTATTATGGCTGATGATGTTAGCATAGCAGAGCTTTCATTTTATTTAAGGCCTAGCTGAAGAGATTTAGATGAAAATAACTCTTTGGGGGAACAGACAGACTTCAGGTGCACCTCATGGGGAGATTGAAAGGTTATAAAGAATTTAATTAAATGTTAAATGTTAAATAGGCCACTTAAGCTGAGGGTGAGTCACCTGGATTTGTGTGTTTTTGTGTTTGCAGTGCTCACCATGCTCCCCAGGGGGCAGCCATCTGCACTGTTGTGATGGCCTGTTGATGTGTAAACTCCTCCAGGGGGTTTGGGTGGCGGGTGCCCGAGGCCTGAGTTAGGTATACCCAGGGCGTAGCTCTGTCCCTGCAGCTGGGAGCTCACCATCGTCCCGGGAGGAGCCGGCTGTCTCTCGCCGGAGGACGGGGTGGTGGAGAGGGAGTGGGCGCTGAGTTGTTCTCCGGCTCTACTCTGGAGGTACGGCATCATACCCGCGGCTGACACCACCACAGTGGCATTGTGGGTTGGTGGTGGCACTGACTCCTGACTCAACTCTGAAGAAGAGGTAAAGAAGACAAGGAAAAGAAAGGACGGGGAAGGAAATGAGAGGAGAGAAGAGGAAATAAGACACAGAGACCAGGCAAAGGAAAATATCAAGGAAAAGACAGAAAATGAAGAGAGAGGAAAGGAAAGGAAAGGAAAGGAAAGGAAAGGAAAGGAAAGGAAAGGAAAGGAAAGGAAAGGAAAGGAAAGGAAAGGAAAGGAAAGAATGAATGAAAGGAAAGGAAAGACAAAGACCAAGCAAAATACATAGCAGGGAAAGGAAATTAAATAAAAGGGAAAGGAACCAAAAGGAGAGGAAGGGAAGGGAAAGAAATAGAAGAGAGGAAAGAACAGGGAAGGAAATGAAAGACAAAGACAAAGCAAAAGGAAGTAACAAAGAAAGGAAATTAAATAAATGTAAAAGAAAAGAACAGGAGAGGAGAGGGAAAGACCAAGGAAAGGAAAGGAAATGAAAAGGAGGAAAGCAGAGAAGTAAAAGAGAGACAAGAACAAAAAACAGATATAAAGTGAAGGAGATCAGGAGATAGGAGAGAGAACACAGCCGAGAGAGACAAAGTAAAGGAAATCAAACAAAGGGGAGTGAAGGGAGGGAGAAGAGAGAAGCCAGATAAACACATGAAATGTCTCTGATAAGCATCAGTGTCTCCGTCTCCTCTGGACGGAGACGAGTCACTCAGACGACTGGAGGACGAATCTCAGCCCGACCATCTCCTCAGAGCCGCTCGTAATATCTCAGAACGGGTTCATACATCACCACTCGGGTTTTATTTACAGCTCCACACTCCCAATATCCCACTCACTCCAGGGTTTAATAAACACACATGCATTCACACAAGCACACAAAAAATATACACAATTTAAAGACGCACACACACACACACACACACACACACACACACACACACACACACACACACACACACACACACACACACACACACACACACACACACACACACACTCATGATCGCGCTCATTAGAAATCCAATATTGCTGTGAAAAATGGCCTCCGCAGCACAATAAAACAATCAGCTCTAACAAGCCTTGAGCAAATAATCCCAGCTGACACATGCACTGATAAAAGCAGCACGTTACACACACACACACATTACAGACACACACACACACATGCAAACTTCTTGTGTTCGTGCGATACGCAATTTCCATTTAAAACCACACAACTCCTCTCGGCTGGAGATTTGAATTGTAAATGCGTTGTCGTACAGTGATGTACAGAGTGTGGGACGTTCAGGAATCTGACACCTGACAACATATTAGAACACATCACACGTCTTGTAACGTGTGTGTTGCACTGTCACATCCTTTCTTATGTCACTTTTTAAACTCCACTTCTCTACACGTAAACTTCCCGGAGGAGGAAGTGATTTTAATGATGAGACACACCGATTTCTTCAGCAACAGTAATGATTCAGTTTAAGTTTGTGGTTTAAAGGTTGGTTTTCCGGATGTACTGAAACTTCTCTATAAATGGTAAGGGCAGAGATGTGATGATGAAATCTGGGGCTTGGAGCTTTGTCACAGGGCAGTGGTTTGTCCACTAACCAGAGGGTCGGTGGTTTGATCCCCAGCTCCTCCAGTCAAGTGTCCCTGGGCAAAATGCAGAACCTAAACTTGTCCCTGATGACTGCGCTACTGAGGAATAGAAGAAGCACAGTGTACATAGCGCTGTATGAATGTGTGTGTGATTGTGGCACTTTGAGTGTTCGATAACATTGGAAAAGTACTAAATAAATATTAATAATAATACTCTATAAATTATAACAATGATTTCTTGAATTTTTGATCTAAAAAAAGCAGAAAAGAAAAAGTCATAAAAACGAAGAGTGCAGGCAAGTGCAAGAAATGGTTCAAGGCTTAAGCAAAGACAAAATGTTCAAGTTTTCATAAATACAGATTCTATTAAATATGATAAACGCAGCACGGCACAGCCCGGTTGTGTCTCACTTGTTTGCTGTGATTACTCTTAATCCTCTGACGCTCGGCCCTGCTTACCTGTAGGCGAGTCTCCCAGGAGGCCTTTCCCCAGAGCCACGAGGCCTGGAGGCCGCAGAGACAGAGCCTTCTGCATCAGCAGCCTGGACGGGTCCCCGAGCAGACTGGAGACCTGAGGGGGAGGAAGAAGAGCAGGATGAAGAGCGTTAGGCACAGAGAGAAGGAGAATATGAAACAAAATATGAGAGGAGGAGGGGAAAGTGGGAGAAAGACAGAAGAGAGGATAAATAATATGAGAGGGAAAGAGGAAGAGAGGGAAGGAAGAAGTGAGAAACAAACTAGAAACACAGTTATATAGGTGGAGGATCAGGGACACCTTCAGGGTGTGTATTTCGAGAAAAGTCACAATATCAAAAGAATGAAGCCACAACTGTACAAGAAACTAGTTTTAAGAAAATTAATAATAATTTTAGGCTACGTGTCATTTTACACCGGGAATGTTAGAAGATCAAAAAAGGTCACATGGACCTGGAGGAAATCATCTCTCCTATGGAGGAAAAGCTTGGTCGACTGTGACGGTTGTATCATCTGCTTGATATTCAATGCTGGGATCCTCATAGAATAACTTTTTTTGTTGGATACAACTTTATTTTCACAATATTACAACTTAATATCATGAACTTATTATCGGAATCTCAAGGTTTTCTTTCTTCAATATGGCCCCACTACTCAGTTGTAGTATTCTGCATTGTTTGATTGTAAATTGTCAGTATTCAGTTCCTAAAAAAAACACATCAGTGACTAAACTGTCACGTCAGAAGTTGAATGAAACATTTCCAAAGAAAAATATGCAAATTAAAATGTGGAAATACATTTTTTTAAAACCCTTAACGCAGAAGTTGGAGTTAGATTGCATCATGTTTCGGTTGTTTGGTTTCATTACGCAGCAAGTGTTGAGGATAAAAACTGTGAGAGCACACACACACACACAGACACACAAACAAACACACACACACACACACACACACACACACAAACACACACAGAGGTGTCTTACACTACTGATGCGCTTGTCTTTGATGTAAAGAAGCTGTTGCTGTGCGAGCTGCATGTGCAGGAGGTTCTGAAGAACGAGTCCATTACCGAGCATGGCGTTCTGCAAAGTGAAGGAGGAACACATGTGTTGGTGTTGCAAACTCACTACCAGACACACACACACACAGAAAACATTCTCCTGATGTGGTGTTGACCTGGTGTGCTTTTCCCAGGGTGAGCAGGGCTGTGGTGAGGGGGGGTCTGAGGAAGGGCATGCTGCTGTGACGGCCGAACTTCCCTTAAAGACAGAAACAAAATAACATCAAACATTTACTAGAGCATCAATCCATCATCATCTCACAGGAGGAACTATTATCAGACAGATCCATGAGTCACTCACATCACAAAGGTAAAGCACTGTTATTGTGCTGGTACACACAACAACAACTGTAACTTTCTCAAAATATAAACACTTTTTTTTGTCATTGAAAAGAAGCTCAATAAAGCAGAAAAGTAAAAAAAAACAAATCAATAGACGACAAAAGCAAAGAAATTCTCATTTCTTTGCTTGAGTTCTCCGAAGAGTCGATCTTCATTTAGTCTCTGACAGAAACTGTTTTGTTCAAAACCGTCTGTGTGATGTAACAATGCAAGACAGATATTGTGTAGTCAGTGGTCATGAAAACACATTTCTAAATAAATGGCAGCCACACACACAGTTTAATGTATGTTACTAATAATTGTCAGGCTTGATATTCATGTTTTTTCTACTTTGAGTTTTTTCCTCTTATCACTTCCCTAGCTACCTACCCACCTGTCTACATTCTATCTAGTTATCTATCTATCTATCTATCTATCTATCTATCTATCTATCTATCTATCTATCTATCTATCTATCTATCTATCTATCTATCTATCTATCTATCTATCTATCTATCTATCTATTTGCAGCAGGCACAGATCAGGTGAACATCAGTTATTAAATGCCGGCATTAATCGTGTGAGATGCCTTCTGTGCTTTTAACCTCTGTTGTCTGTCAGTACCTTGGGAAATTCAGTTTTCTGTTTTTATTCATTATTCTACAACCTTTGGTCTAAATCTTGTTTGTGGTATTTCAACTATTTCAGATGTGTATCTACCATCGTGTATTTATTGTTTAGTACAAATATTTAACAGTTTTACTGCTGAAAACCTCAAAGGACTAAGCTCAGTTTTCCCTGTGATAAAGAAAAACCCTTTATCACAGGGTTTTTCTTTACCCTGTGATAAAGAAAAACAGGGTCTGCGACGTCTAGTGAAATAGTTACAGACGATCATTGGTATTTTTTCTGCCCCCGAAATCTCAGCTCATCATCAGTTTGACAACTCACCTGCTACAAATAATCTCAACACAACCCAATACAGACAGAAACATGCTGCAAACTTCTTTCCTATACGTAGTGTACGGCTGCAAATAGAAAATAGCACAGACGTGCTTCCGAGGGCCACAGCAACTGACCAGCCTGGGTCATGTTCCTTTAGTCTGTTACTTCTGGGAAGTTACTGAAGTTGGGTGTTGATAAAATGAGCTGAAATCTGTGTCACTCACAGCACATTCCCAAAATTGGTTGTGGATATTTGAAGTGGACGTCTCGTCAAATTAATGAGGATCGTTCACTCTGTATTTCTTCAATTTTGTCTATTTGCATGTGTTTTCTTAGTTTGCAGCACGATGAGCTTTTCAGGTAATGAGTCAACAACAGGTTCCTGCTGTCGACACTCATCAAGTTGACGAACAGAAGAGAATCAACACGGTGAACATTTGGTTTGTTGCAACTGTTTCAACGTATTTTCTGTTTTTCTTTGAAGTAAAAACAGAATAATCAATCCTTTCACTCACTGAATCACCATGGTAACTACAAAAGTGTTAACTGAAAATCATCCAAGTTAGGTACAGTGTGAAAAGTACGGTGGAAACACAATGCAGCAAAAGCCACAACGCAAACACCACAACACAACTGCAAAAGCCACATCACTGAAACACACATTTAAGTGAGAAACAACAGATATCATTAAACTGTTAGACTCCCCCACAGTTAGTTGCTCTGCTCCTATCATTGTCATCATCTGATGTTGCTCACTTCCATTGTGGTTGTGTTTCCGTTGTGTGGTGGCGATTTTTTGCAGTCGTGTCTTCCGTCACTGAGCACATGTGAGACGTCTGAAAACCCCATGACTCATATCTATAAATTGAGGGAACTCTGTCTGCCTGATCGACTTCAAACTTTTGTGTTGACAAAATAATCCACATAAACTACACAACCACCCTCTTTCCACTGTGTGTGTGTGTGTGTGTGTGTGTGTGTCTGCTCTGAATCCCGAGGCCCCCTGATAATAAATGTAATGCTAATAGTAGCTTCCTCCAGAATAGGTAGAGAAAGTTTAACATTTAATCAAGTCCCTAATTTTAGACTTTAATTGTGTGTGCTGTTCTTCAAGAGAGCCCCCCCCACCCCCCCGTTCTCTTCTCTTCCTGTTCTCATCTGTTCTGAACCAATGTCACACGATTTCATTTTAATACCTGATTAGCCATTCATCAAATAATGAAGCGGTCGACGAGGTGATCACAGAATCGTGAGGTCGATGGAAACAGAGGGAATCTGATCAGGAGCCGGAGACGCCTCAAATGGAAGATGAGTTCAAAAGTGCAGCATGATGTAAAGTGAACTGGAGGGCATGTATAGCACTGGTCGTTATTGGCTCGTTTTCCAATTTAATTTCTCTTTAATTTAACTTCATATTGACATTAAAATTTAAATATGAATCAAATCATGTGCTTTCACTTGAATATTCCGCTCTTTTACTCTTTGCTGAAGCTTGGAGTTAACAGTGCTTATCATTAAAGTTTTATTTTCCTGCTAATATTGTTAATTCCTTTAAATCCCCCGATCGCCCTATAAAACTCACTTACCTTTGTCTCAAACATGGTTTCTGTCCTTTTAACAGACTGATTTTAAGATGGCAGCCTTTGATATATCATTTAGAAATAGTGGGAAGAAGTGAAGATGTATGGTCCATCTTTATAAATGAGATTATAGGGAGCGACATTTACTTATGGATCCCAAGGGACAGCTGTAAGTGATCCCGAAGAACATATCCAAGACCTCTGTTAATTAAAAAAAAAGACCTTGCAGATTATATTGACCACAATCCATGCAACAGCTTTTTTAATACCTCCTCTTTTCCCAGTGTGGTATGGCCTCATGAGGATCTGCAGGGCGGCGGGGTTCGTCAAACTGGTCAGCAACTGGGCCAGGTTCGGTTCTGGCAGGAGACCTTTCCTGTTGCTCAGAATCTGGAGAGGAGACGAGGCGCAAGTTAGAGAAAGAGAAGTGGGACTGTGTGTGTGGTTGTGTACGTGTCTGCCGTACAGTACGAGTTTAGTTCCTTTACCACAGGGCTCCCTGTGGTAATCGTTACACTGGTTTACATCATCAGGATGTGTCTGCAGTGTCAGCTGATCTGGGAGACAACGGGGAGTAGGATAGTAAGAGAGAGGGACAGAGCAAAAAACTGAAGGGGAAAAGAAATATGGAAAAACAAGGCAGGAAAAGAGATTGGAGGCAAAAACACTCCGGTGGGAACTTGACAAAGAGAAGAAGCTTCTTTCCAGTTTTCTTGCTCAGCTATTTAAAATATTTAATTCCGTCCAGTCTTTTTAGCACCAGACCTCATACATGTATCCGTTGATTGTGTGTTTATGTCACATGAAGTTTTTATTTTATATTTGATTTGTGTCTCCCGATGCTGTTGTAGCTGCGTGCTCCGTTTAACTCTGCTTGTAGTACACGCAGATCACCACCAGAGGCACAGCTGGTGTTTTACCCCTTTACATCAGTAAAGCCTCCGTTTCATTCGGCGTGAGCTGAGTTTCCTGGAAGCGAGTTCCTCTCTGCTGACTCGTGTTCGACCCAGAGACGTACAGTTCAGTGCGGCACATTCCCTGAGTACCAATCCAAACGCTCATTAAGCTGCGGCAAATTTTAATTCGACAGATTCCAATGAAACCCTATTGAATTAGTCTGCGTCAAATCGAATGGAGGAGCCTTTCGCTCCCTCAGACCCTCTCCTCGGCACCGGCTGCTCGGCAGACAGGCCCAGAGACTCAGCTATTTTAAACAACATTAGCAGGATGATGATGTTTCCTCCTCCTCCTCCTCCTCTGCCCCTGAGCTACAGCTCGACGGCGGCTCACGTCAACCTGGCTTCCTCCGTGTCACATCGGAGAGAGAAGTTATAACTGAAGGGGACGGAGAGGGTTTGACTCCAGCCTGTCAGCAGCAGGAGAAGGGGAGAGGAGAGTCGGCTGCAACACACATACAGTACAGTGTGTGTGTGTGTTACAGCAACAAAGTCAGGCGTCAGTGTGTGTCTTTGTGTGTGTGCGTGTGTGTGTTGGTGCTGAACAAGGCCAGTCATAGCTGACAGCGTCTTTCAAGGAAAGAGAGCTGGAGAGCGCTTCCATTTCTTTTTCTTTTGGCTGGAGAGAAAATGTCACCATGCATCAGTCTGTTTGGCTACTGGCACAAAATACAGCCACACACCCACACACTGACACACACAATCGCACACAAACACACACACACATGCCAGGGAGGTAAGGAAGCTGCGAAGAAGGGAAGGCGAGAAGTATCGCATAAGGAGAGGGATGGAGGGAGAGGAGAGGAGAGGAGGGAGGATGGAGGAGGAGGCCATCTGGTCCTCAGCGCTCACAATGCTAACTGAAGAAATGAGAGATCTGCCTCGGAGAGATGGAGCTGGAGCAGGAGCAGGTCAGCGTCTCTCTCTGAAGGTCTGGTGTTTCTCTTTATCTCACATTCTTTAAAATAATGCCTCTGGGTAGAGAAGAGACCTCGCTGTGCTCTCAGCCTCCAAAGCTTTTTACTGTCTCTCCTCCTCTGCTCCTTTTCTCTCGTCCCTCTCACAATCAACCCCCTTACAAGTCCACGTCTCCCTCCCTACCCCCCCGTCCGCCTTATCTCCCACAAGCTAATTTATTCATCACAAACTACTTGGTTTTTTTATTCTCTCATCATCTTTTGTGACAGTTACTGTGCTGCCATTCAGTTTGTTGGTTTTCAAACATCTCAAGTTACAACTCTCAAAACGCTAAGTCGCTGAGATGAGATTCAGAGAAAATCTCCCCGTCTGTTACATTTCACCAAGCAGCAGCGATTTAAGAAGTAGAAAGAGTCAGTAGAGTGTGATCCTCGCCAAGGCCCAACAGCCACCTTGACCTCTGAGGTCCAAGGTCATGGGATGTGTCTGAAGTGTTATTGGGTGAAATGTGTTGAAAAGGTAATTGTCTGCTCAGATAGACTCTTACAGCAGAAACATAACCTCCTCTGCAGATGTAATGAGCTAAATCAGTATCATCACAGGCTTAGGGCTGCGATATACTTTTATATAGTATAAGCAGTATATATTATAATATATCATATTTTTTGTAAATTGGATTTTCAGTATTGGCGTCAGCTTCCTCCCAAGGTACAACCTCTGACTTTTAATTGCGTCTCTCCCTAAGCTCAATTAGTGTAATCTGAAATATTCACATACAGAAGTGAGTTAAACACGGAGCTGTAATGATTTTCCACGGCCTGCGGGGGGGGGAACTCGTAACGATCCGTAAACCTGCAACTCAGGAGAAACTATAATTGCAGAATTCCACGTGACGTGTTTTGTTGCTCATTGATCGTTTAAGAGAAGAACGTGAAAAGCACCAGAACGATCACTGACATGGAGAAGGAGTGGCATTATTAACTTTGGGTTGTTAGAGTTAATTGGACTCGATGGAAGGTCACAGTGGTGAACAGGCCTGCACACGAGAGGACACCGATAAGAAGAAGCTGCTCAGAATAACAAAGCAGGTCAATATTACAACAAAACAATCATTGGAAAAGACAATGAACATAAACATGTACATATTTATAATATAGAAAATGAAGTTAAACTAAATGTAAAACGTCAGAGGGGCGAAGCTTGTTGTTTTATGATGTCTATGCATGACATAATTGTGTTTGTGACTTTACTCATATGGCATCACGGGATAGGGAATACATATCTGCTTAATGCATATTGTCAGTGAATATCAGAAGAAACTTTTTATAAGATGCAAAGTCCAGAAAAGCTGGAGTTAAACCTTCTGCACATAAACCGACTTTGACTGCGACAGTATTGAAACTCTCACTTGTGTTTACATCTTGTGCGTGTGAGTCTGCCGGTGTGTACGCGAGTGTCTGTGTGTATCAGAGTCCTGCTGTGTCGCAGGCTGCGAGCTCGGTTTATTTCAGGCAGCAGGAGACGGTGGAGGAGCCCAATCAGTCCACAGAACTATAATTATCATGTCAGTGCCTCTCTGCTTCCACAGCGCTGTGTGGGAGGGGACACCACAGACACACAGCGTCTGTACAGCTCGGCGTGCACTGATCAGTTGGTGCTGGATTCACAATCAGATGTGGCTGTGAGAATGTCGACCTTGTTTGTGTCTTCTCGTGTGAGTCCGGTGTGAACGTCCAGATTTGATGAAATGCATAGAAATGCTTGGATGTTTTAAATATACCTTTAACAAAAGGGAACTGGATCCACCAACTTGAGAGTTCTGCAAATGTTACAAAAGGCAGGATTACGCTAAATCTACTAGATCGATTACCAATTTAGTGGAAGGATGAGTCAGGGGAGAACCCATGGAACATTGGTCTGTATTCGATTTTTCACTTTCATGGATTTCTCAGAGCATAACTCGTGTTTTATGTGAGTGTGTGCAGTTTGGTGCAGAGCCGAATAAATATCTGGATCTAATAGATTTAAATGTGGTTTGACTAGGGGACTGTTGGGCCTTGAGTGCTATTCTAGTTGTAATTATGAACTTTTGTTTATTTTGTTTAAAAGCAGGATTATGCAAAAACTGATTTTAACAAAATTTGGGCAAACATGGGCCGAATAAAGAACCTATCAAATGTTGCCACAGACAAGTGGTTGATCCAGGATCTATTTTTGACATTTTCTTTATTATGTAATTATTATTATTATATTTTTCCCAATTGGAATAATGAATGGCACTCATCGATTCTCGCCACGGTGATCTTAAGATACACGATCACAAACTCTTGGCTTGAGCATGAACAGAGATTCTCCACTACCCTCAGAAAGAACCTGGATGTATCGGAGGGTGAACGGTGAAAGACGATTGGCCGTGCCGCTCGTGTGGATCCTACTCACCATCCCCTGGGCGGCGATGAGTGCAGCCAAGGTGCTTCTCCCCGTGGTGCCGGGGGAACATGGTGACAGACGGACCTCCTGTCCTCCCACCAGCGTCCGGTCCATCTCCGTCAGCACGGCCTCTGCCTGATCTGAGCTCTCGTACTCCACCACGCCGAACCCCCGCACCGGGCTGCCCTCGTCCTGGGCAAGCTTGTAAATATCACACAGAAAAAAGAGTGTTACAACCTTTAAAATAAATCCACCGTGTTTTTACATTTAAATCTTCCAAATGTGCAAATTGACCGTTTCAATTTCCATTTTTCCAAACTTCGTAACCTCGGTCAGGAAATAAAAAGTCACGACGTGGGCGTACAGGCGAGAAAGTTACGTTTTCAAAGTTGCAAAAATCAGCACATAGTTGAGTAACTTGTTTTGATCAGCAATATTAGGCTTCAGGGTGGAAGAAACTTCACTTGTTTTATTCAATCAATAAGAATATTGATGCTTCTGCAGCAGACCTCGACCTCAATGAGATCTGTAGGTTTATGGTTTCATCAGTCTCCCAAAACAGACTTTTGTTAAATATGGAAAAAATTTGAATCTCAGCTGTCGGGGCTGGTCTCGTCTTCCTGCTCCTGAAGTGGAAGCCTGCTCCCTGTAGGTGAGTGGGCTTCCTTCACAGGGATGATTACATATTGAAGTGGTTGGACGCTTTGTTGTAAGTTTGTTGATGAAAAGTCAAGATAAAAAAAATCACAGAAAAACCCAACAAAGCTGAAAATATGGTCGATTGAAAATATTATTTTCATATTCTGTTGTTTTTCATATCCTTCTCTCCCAACTCTCACTTTTCTCCACCTCTCCGTCCACTTTCCTTAGCTGTTACTTAATAATTCAGTTTTGAGCTCTACCTCCTGTGTTTGAATCTGGACCCCAGCTGGTGAGCTTCTGTGCGGCTCATTCAGGTTTTCCTCGCGTCTGTGTGGGTTTTGGTTTCCGTCCATCCTTTCCGATCGAAGCACATGTTGCCTCAACCTGTCCAGGTCGCACGTCATCCCTCACCCGGGGAGCTGGATATAGGATAAACAGCGTCCTGCGGCGCTAAGCTGACGATCTGGCACCGAGGACGGACGGATGATCAGTAGCACCTCGCTGGTGTTGGTTCATTCCGGTGCACGTGGGCCAAATGAAACCTGTGACTATCGGCGGATACACCAGTGCTCACGGTGCTATCTGCTGCCGCCAGCAGCGAGGAAACAATGCCCCGACACAAAAGACAACAAGACCACACAGAGCTGAAGGAACAAAAGAGAAAAGGATAGATCTGCCCCGTGTGGACGGCCTCTGATGGATGTTCTTTACCGAGCCCTTATTTCTGATTTACTGAAACTAAAACCTGACGTCTGATCTGCATTTTTCTGCAGGAATTAAAAAAAAACACACACACACCAGATGCATTGATGCAAAACAGCTGTTTCAATGGAGTGAATGTGTTTAGGACTGGATTCCTCCTTTAATGTGCAACAAGCAAAGGTAGCTACTCACTGATGATTCTAATTATCAGTATAAGCTGCAAGCTGCTTAATAGACGTTTCCCTTTCAAAGTAAAAAGCCTGGAAACACTTTCATTTGTTCTCTTCACTTAAAGAAGCAGCGCAATCAAAGCGAGTTCCTACAAACAGCCTGCTTTCTATTTCTGCATTTAGTTCACTGCACCGTCTTGTAAAAGTATTTATCCACAGAGCTGATTGTGTGTTTGGATTCAACACACAATCAGCTAAATAATGCAGGCGGACTAATACATCTGAGCTAATGGATGATGCAGAGCAATCATAATGGCCTAAAGCTTAAAGCTTAAGGTTAAAACACACCACGTGACCTATTATTAGTAATGGATGATTTAAGTTTCTTTAAAAGGCCTCTTGATTTATCTCACCCTTGAAAGGACGTGTCCACTGTCTCTGACGGTTCAAAGACCCTCACTACACAAAAATGTGTTTAAGCTAATTGCTGCTTCACTTGGATGTTTGAGCCTCACTGTGACATTGGACTGCTGTGATTCAGGAGGTAAAGAGGATCGTCCAGAGGATCGTCCAGAGGGTCAGAGGTTCGATCCCCTGACTCATCCAGTCTGTGTTCTGAAGTGTCAACAGAAAAACTGTATGACTGTGAAGGTGAATGACTGTTAAGCTCTTTGATACTGGAAAAAAGCTCCATATAAATTCAGTCCATTTAGCAGCTTCTCACTTTGAGTTAAAAAGTGATTCTGTTGCCATCACAGTCAGTTTTGAAGCCAAACATGGTTCAGGCATCTACGTACACACCTGGACCTGAAACCCTGAGGCCACAAACACTAGGATGAACTTTTTACTGAATTAGAAGAACGGGTTTATCATATATTGATATCTTTATGTTGTAATATCTGTTTAACTGAGCTCTGATCAGTGATTGTGATACATGTGATTCAACTGTTTTAACCGGACTGTAAATAAAGATGGACGACATGACTGGTCCCAAAAAGTGCACTCAAACATCTTGATCGCCACAGTTTTTCACAATCAAGTTCCTCAACAAAAATGTACTCGGCTTTTAAGAAATAAAAATAAAAAGGAAACAAGATTCGAGAAAAGACTGAAATCTATCTGACCTTCAAAAATGTCTGCAGACAGAAGCGCTGAGGATTTCAGAGTCTGAACACTCGAGCTCCAGACTCTCCACAGTGAACAGCACTTTAACAGCAGGCAGCAAAACAGATCAACCATCAAATCTGATTCTTATTCACAGTGTAGCAATGTTCTACCAGAGCATCACTGTGTTAACAGGTGGAAAATTACCACAGCTTCACTCAGTCCAAGAATCTAACTCACACATTTGCAGGGATGGAACTCGAAAATCACCAAAATTTGGGAGTAATTGAAACCAAACGGCAAAAGAATAGATTCCCACATGAGATAAATACTAACTGATAAAGCATCATACGTCTTATTCATTGCGACAGAACCGCTAAATTTTTGTATTTTGTATTTTTTAATAATTTAATAGAATTATCTGATTTGTGGCTAATTGTCAGTCATCAGGTTCCACTCCAAAGTTTTCTATCAGGGCACCGTGTAAATAAACATTGACAGCATTTCCAACAACGCCTGAAAAAAGCTCAGTTCCAGAGGATCGGTGATTGCAATTAAACTTTCAAAATGAAATTACCATATAATCAGTCATATGTGCGATTACAATCATATCAGAGGCTTTTTTTTCTGTGAAAGTTAGCAGATTACAAATCAGTAGGAAAAAAATGCATTTGTACCAAGTGCCCCCCCGCCCATCCGTCTGCTGTTCCCTCCGGTCGGAACAGGGGGATGGATAGAGGAAGGAATGGAACAAGGGAGAGAAGTGGATGTATGAGGGGGAGGTCGATAGGCTATTATCATCAGCATACATTAAGCAACCGGTATGGAAATTACCTGAACCACTCCACCAATGATGGATGGATAGATGGATGGATGGATGGATGGATGGAGTGATAGAGGTGGAGAGTGTGGAAGGGATGGAGAGAAAAAGAGAGAAAGGAGGAGTGAAAAAGACAAACACTAGTGATTGAATAAGTGACAAGTGGTTTGAAGGATGGATGGATAGATGGATAGATGGATGGATAGATGGATGGACAGATGGATGAATGGGGGAGTGTGGAAGTTACATCGGTATGGAGAGAAAAAAAGAGGAGTGATTAAGTAACCGACATTTGGAGAAGTAGAGGGATGGAGGGATTGAGGGATGGAGGGATGGAGGCTGACACAGAACATGAGGCAGAACAGACAGGAGGGAAAACAAATAAAAAGTTGCTAATCATCATTTCTATGTGTCGCTGTGGAGGAGGCTAAAGTATGAAACATATATTATACATTATATTAAATTGCATTGCGAGCAAATGGCGTTGAAGCCATCATCAACTCCGTGTCTGTGTACACGCCTGAGTAATGATGCAGACTACTCATATTTCTACTCCTACTGCTCTCACGCCATATACAATATTCCATCATTATTTAGATTTGCACAAAACAATTATGCAAATAGGCAGTAGGGCCGGCGTGCACTATGCATGACCCACGCACACACAGCAGCTGTTTGCTCCTCTGGCTCTCTGGGTTCACACGTGGAGCCTCGCTGTGTGTCGCAGGCTGTCGACTGAACCGGTGGGTTTCCAGCATGTTAAGAGCAAAGATAAGGTAAACTCATAGTTACAGGTGAGGACTGAGGGGGGAGAGGTGAGACCCTCACTGCTGCTGGACAGAGGAAATGTGAAAAACAAGAGAAATTACACCTGATCCCAATAAAAAAGTTGAACGATCTTTATCCAACATTGTGTTTGAAATGGTAAAGTCTGGTCAAACATGTCTTAGAGATCTATAAAGGCCGTTTTTAATGCTGCTTTACAGTCAAACACTTTTATTGCGAGCACTTAAAGTTCTTCTATTTTATTTCACAGATTTAAAAAAAACGATGTAACCTACTATGTAAACTATGTAAACTATTATTAACCATGTTAATTTGAACTGCAACAAGTATTGAACTGTTTTGATCTCATTCCAATGATGTGGGAACATTCTCCGTCTCTGCTCATTATTAAATATTTTGCATTATTGATTATTGATGGGATCAAAAATAAAATACTTTTGTGTGGTTGTGTGTGTGTGTGTGTGTGTGTGTGTGTGTTTACAGTGCAGAAAGCTAGGCTAAGCTATCAGTGTGTCTGACAGCTCTTGACCTCAAGTCCTGGTGTTCAGCCAAGAGATGCTGACTGAGTCACTCGTAGGAGCACGCCTGTCAGTTATTGTGTGTGTGTGTGTGTGTTTTTTGTGTGTTTGTGTGTGTGGGTGTTTGTGTGTGTGTGTCTGTGTGCGACTGTGCGTGTGTGTGTAAGAGAGAAACCGTATAAATGACCACATCAATTGTCTGAACCGAGTGATGAGGTCACGACAGCACTGTCACAGCTGTCTGTGAAGAAATGTACACGAGCGAGCCCAGTGACCTCATGAAGAAAACTGTTAGTGTGTGTGTGCGTGTGTGTGTGTGTTGGTGTTCGTGTCTGCATGAAAAGCAGAGAGACCGAGGAAGGGAAAGTGTCTATAATTAAAAATACATAAAAGAGATGAAATCATTCATCTTAAAAATTGGACGTTCAAAGATGAAACTTAATCAAATTTAACAAACAACAAATGTTTTTGAGGGTTTTTTTCATCAGCTTTATGGGAAGAAGAAGAGATCTATTAAAATATAATAACGTTCTACTTTGAACAAAACATGTGTGTTTAATCTTTGTCTAAAACATCTAAAGATCATGCTTGAGAAGTCTTTAATGAGCTGCGCATCAATTACACAAGAAGTTCTTTGAGGAATTCTTTGAAACATTGTGATGAATCTGCAGCAGCGTCTCTCCTCCCCCTGTTTGTTTGTTTTGAACTGTTTGTTTGTCCCTGTGGTGAAGCTGGTTGCAGTTTTCTTTCTGGAAACTGTAAAAGTCCACACAACCCCGAAGCTGCACCGCCGCTGCTACACAAAGAGCTTCTCACCTGTTTATTCACAGATCAGAGAAACTCGACTCAGTACGCACAACCTGAACTGAACAATCCGTTGTCGTTGCTGTTGTCGTGATCATGATTTTTAGCTTAATAACACTGTTTATTTACCAGCACAATAAAAATAGAGTTGTCTTCACGGTGCCGTCAAACAAGCAGAAGAAATAAGAAGACAAAGTGTGAAGGGAGTTGTTCACTGTGTGTGTGCATCAAAGTGCTAACATAGGACAGAACCTTAAAGAGGAAAGTCTCAGTCTGCCAATTCCCTGTGTGGCCTGCAAAGTATGGAAGGTTTTCTTTTCATTAGCCTCTCTCCATCCATTCTCCATTTCTTTAACATCGATCCATCCTTCCGTCTCTCCCCAACCATCCTCTATTCCATCTACATTATATCCTCCATTATTACAGACATAAATCTGTCCTCCCTTAATTTGAGGGTAGATGTGCGTTTTTTAACTTGTTTCAGTCGTCATGATCACATTTACAATCTTCTCCCTGTGATTGACAATCAACGCCTCTTCACCTCTTTCCCCCTCAGCTCTCCATCTCTCCCCGGCGCTGACAGCCTTCCTCCCTCCATCCTCTCTCTCTAATAGGTCTGGCATTCTCCACTCCTTCCTCCCCGTCTCACCATCCCTCCACCACTGACTCCATCCTGCTGTTCTCCGCTCTAATACGGTTGACATTCTTCACCCTCTCCTCCCTCCATCTCTGCGGAGTGACTCAGGCTAAAGTGCTGCATGGAGGGGGCAGGGGAATTACAGCGCTCAAGGCCGAGGCCACAGGTTAAGTGCACTCCGAACAGAGGGAAAGTGACAAGAGGGCTGAGGTCCTACCTCCGTGCACCACGGCTTTATGTAAGAGAGACGGAGGCGGACGACTGTCGGGCGATCCGAGACAAGTTATCTCGAAACAAACGATGACGCAACCTTCTCTCTTTGTATTGAATCCATGAGCAGTGCATGTCTAACGTATCTGTATCTGACACTGGCCTCTGATTGGCTCCTGGGATTTAAAAGGTGAAAGAAAATAAAGGGAGACAAGCGATGGAGATGATGTAAGAAAGATTTGAATGTTCCTTAACCAACGACCTGGAGGCCACCAGACGCCCAATTATATTTAGGTTTTATTATTATATTAATCCTCTGCAAGTGTGTTTGCATGTACACATTATTATTAAATATGGAACAGTATTAAATATAGATAGTAGATTAAATGTAAAGTACAGTCATTGAATCGACTTCGCACTTTGCAGCAGCAGCTAAGATTCATCAGCGTAAGAGACGTCAATCACAACAATTGTGACGACAATTTGTGTTCTGATTTGACTTTCATCGAACTTTGACTAAACGGAGCAGCGCCAGTGCAGCTTCAGGTTTCTGTGGACGAGTCCTGCAGCTGGTCTTCACTGGTTTTCACTCGCCGTGGCTAAATTACTGCAGGTGACTTTTACAGTTTCAGAAAGAAAACAGCAGCCGGCGTCAGCACAGGTCAAACACACAGGCAGGTTGAGAACAACTCTGCATAAACAAATACACACTGTACAGTCAGTCCTCTGTGGAACACGATGGAATTTGAATTGAATGATTTGTATTTATATTTTATTCCTTTAACCAACACCAACACACACACACACACACAGACACACACACACACAAATAAACACATCAATTGCAATTTTTCTTGGATTAGCAAATATCAATTTATAAAAGTAGCTCTTCTTATATATATGATATAAATAATTTGGGATTTGGTCAAACCAACCACAAATGAATGGGACATGATGAATAAATAAACTTGATCAATTCAGCTACCTTTGGTCTAAATCTCTAACCACCACTGGATGGATCACCATGAGATTTAGCACCTGTCATGTTATGAGCCTGGAGACCGAGAGGATCCCCTGACTATTACTCAAGCACCCACAGCCTGAGGCAGCAGTCACGGTTGGAAGTGCTCTGGTGCACTGTCCCACACAGTTAGTAAATAATACAGTGACTCGTTTATTTTTTCCATATATCCCGTCCATCTATCTTTTTTTTTCCCCACTGGTGATTCCAAGGTTTCATAATCTTTGTGCTTCAGGGAATCATTTGAGGTGCAGTGATACAAATACACGTTCCGAGGTACTCGCTGTACCGTACAGAGGAGAAAAAACACAAACCCATAGGTCAAAGCCTGCTGGCTCTGCAACAGCAAAGCAACGTGAGCTAAACACCCACCAAGCATCATGGGACCGGGAGGATGTGGGCGTATTGATTTCTGCGAGGGAGTGGGGCAGAGAGGTGGAGCTAAAAGTGGAAATGGAAGAGATGACGCACCCACACTGAGTTAATGTCTAAATGGGGATGTGAGGGTGGAGACGATGGTTTACGGGAGCAGGCTGGTTCCAGTGAGTGGAGGAAGAGGCCGAGCAGGACGGAGGGAGGGAGGGAGATGAAGGGTGGGGCCGGGGTCACAGCCACCACACCTCACCATGGAAACAGTTGCCAGGTGATGGTGCCAGGTCGGCCAATAGGGACGGTGACCCCTTAATTTTATATCAGCACCTCTCCCCTGGTGGCGTTCAGTGGGCAGGGCGAGGAGGTGAGAGTCTGAACCCATGGAGCACAGATCATTTAAAGGAGTTTGTGTGACAGTATCAATGAGTCATATTTGCTTTAAAGCTTCTATTAAATTCAGACCTGAATAAATTTAGAGAATATATGTGGTTTATTAAAAACCAGAGTCATTTGTCGCGGGAGAGGTTTATTCTATCAATTCCCATTGCACACAAAAGCCACAAAAAGCTTGTGAATCTCATCGTCTTTCCAGATGGACATCTTTCTCTGCGTCTTCTGCAAGTGTTGGACACTTCTCTGCCTTGAGATATTTCTTTTATTCCTTTTACACGTGTCCCAAGATGTCCACTCGCTCGCTGTGAAGTTGAATTTGTGAATTCACCAAATAATACATGTGTTCCTGCTGTATTCTCACATGGGCTCACTCGCACTTTGGCAGGAGAAGTTTCTGAAAGCAACGGACTCAGACCTTCTCACATACAGCCCATGTGGAAAAGTTCAAGAAAATGTCCAGACAAGAAAGCATCAAATGAAGAACTGAAAACATGAAAAGTAAAAGAAGAGTTTGGGAACATTTATCTCAAAGCTCGGTGTCGCAGAGCAGACGTGTTCAATGAGCCGCAACCTTGTGGAAACATACATTCAGCAGATGGGATCCCGCTTGTAAGACGTGTGAAAACTAAAGGCCCTGTCACAATCGTGTTAGGAGGTTATTAGTCTAAAGAGAGAGAGAGAGAGAGAGAGAGAGAGAGAGAGAGAGAGAGAGAGAGAGAGAGAGAAGCTGACCTGGCAGAAGACGGGTTTGTAGGTTTCAGAGAAGAGCTGGGTCAGTTCCTCGGAGTCGCAGAGGTCCAGCGGCAGTCGGTCCACACACAGACACCTGGAGTGCAGGTTCTCCTCCTGGCTCAGCTGGTTGACGTCCATCCACTGCACCATCAGTGAGCGGTCGCCCTGCACAGAGTCGGGTGATATATGTAAATAATCAGATATTTATAGTACTCAACTGACCTCACAGTCCTACACAACATCACAAGTTCACTCTAAATTCTCCATCTGGATAAAATATCTGCAAGTATGGCTTCACATGAGATTAGATATTCATCTTCTTACGGAGGTGGTAGTTTTTTCTACTTATTACTTATTATTTTGGGTTTTTGTATTCAATGAAAACAAACTTCAACTTGCAGACAATAATTCTACTAATGATCTTTTGTCCCATGAATTGTCAGTTTCATCAGCTCATCAGAGTTTTAAGAAGTAAAAAACATAATGTGAAGACCAATCATCAAATGTGTCATTCCTTATTCTGCATGTGTCTTTAAATAATGACCTATACATCTATAAACATATAAAAATCTAAATCTTAATTGGTAGTGATTCCTTCGAACTTGTTATAAAACGCCATTTTTATAATTCACTATAACTTATGGATCTTGATCATATTTAGGGGACTGATTTTTAAGGGTGGGTGCAATTTTGTGCAAATACAAAAAATTAAAATTCTGGTTTTGTGAATTTCAATGTGGTTTTTGTGGGGGGGGACTGTCATGGTGAAGGTGTTTACTCGACTGAGTGCCATCCTAGTTTCTGAATTGATCACTTTGGATAATAAGTTTCGTTATAAATACAAGCTGGAGGAGGGGAGGACTCTTCATTGGGTCCTTGAGGCTCTGCAAACTAAAATGTCCTTAATAATAATCAGAAAGGAAACAAAGGTTCTCCTCGAGATACTCAAACGTGAAGAGATTATTTTAACGGCTGCTGATTAACGTACCATCGGTCGGCCCAGCAGCTCGGATCGGGCCCGTGAAGCCGAGTCCTTCTTCATGTATTCCACAAACCCATATCCCTTGGAGTGGCCCGTCAGCTCGCTGTACACCAGGAAGGAGCGCTCGATGTTTCCGTAGGCGCGCACCAGCTCCTCCAGCTGCTGGGCGGTGAAGGTGTGCGGCAGGTTGGTGAGGCACAGCAGGGAGTCGGTGGGCTGCAGGGTGACGTTGATCAGGCGCCCTCGGACAGTGCTGTGATGGAGGGAGCGGATGGCATCCTGAGCCTGGTCCCCGTTCAGCAAAGTCACAAAGGCTGGAGGAGGGGCAATATGGAGACAGCGACGAGAAGACACAGACGGAGACAAGAGATGGACGGACATAAATGGACGTGGGGACGACTCAAACAAACACACATTTAAAGCAGACATTCAAAAAGGGGGGGCAGGAAGCGGTGGGTGGGGAAAATGCCGGATGAAAGAGACATACAGTCAAAGAACAAGCACGACACAAGTGACATGAAAAGCAAAAGAAAATAAATGACAAGCCGCGTGTGGTGAAGTGACAACACAATGAGGCGTAAAGAGAAGACGACAAGCAAAGTCACAGACAGACGGACAGTCATAGAGACGGAGACGGACAGATACACAGAGAGAAATACAACACATTAGCTAGAGAGCCAATAGGGAGCCACTATGTAGGGGGAATCCACTGTGACACACACACAGATACACACCTTATCTCATGTAAAACAACAACCTGACTGAAATGTGTCAAGAAAACAACACAACACTGCAGGTAACAGGAAGCAAATCTAGTTTTTTTTTAATTTACTAAGAGTGGCCAAATTATAAAGTTTGGAATATTGGGCGGCGCCATCTTGTTTTTTTGACAACAAAAGTACCATATTTAGAGAAGTGGGGGGGTGGAGCCTGACTGTAAGCATGGAGACAGCACACGCCCACCTGTGCCTGCGTCCTGCAACCATTGGACAACAGCAGCTGACAATCACAAAGTATCCACGCCCCGAATGAATTTAGAGATTAGACATCATGACGTCTTGAAGAGGTATTGGAACTATGTTTGGTGACATTATACAGCAAGTGAGAAGTCATTTTTTGTCATTTGAGAGAATACAGGTCTCAGGCACTTCCCCCATTGGCTTCACTTTTCAGTCTATGTAAATGTTGTATGACCAAGCTATACATTGTACATGTCAACTCCAATAATGTATGAATAGGCTGCTACTGAGGAAACTACTGAACCCATGGTGCAAAGTGGAGTGTGGCATTCGCTGATATCACTCAACATATTTATAGACATGGTCAGTAACGAGGAGGCAGAGGCAGCCTTTGAGAGTTTAAACTCTCAAATATCGTGATGGCCGTTTCAAGTATCCCATTTTTGTGTCTGGGAAACGGTGCTGCGTGTTGAAGTGACAGTGAAAGCCTGCAAACTGGTGTGTGGAGGAGAAGTCGAGTATCAATCATAGCTCTTGTTTTCCATTATGAGCGGTGAGAAAAGGTAGAGAAGCCAAATCCAGCAGCAACTGTAGCAGTGTGCAAAAATCCAAAGTTTAGTCCTGAGGTACTGAGAGAACTCTCTTTAAAAACCAGTATGTATTTAAATATAAAGTTTAAAGAGTTATGTTGGAATTAAAAAGTCAAAGCTAGTGATTACCAACATGGATCATATGACACACAGAATATACAGGGACTATAAAATAATATAGATGTATTTATTCATACTGAAGAGGAAAATAAAAAATCTAACCTGCTTCCAAAAGACATGTTGTACATTTATTATGTTTTTGTGAACTCACAGTAGATGTGCTGTTAGGGGATTGACCTCTACTGGGGCGCTACAGCCCCCCTGGGTATCTGGAACCATTATACGCCTTCGTGAGTGTGAAAAATCAGACAGGTATGCAAATGTGCTTCCTTCTATACACAAAGTGGGCGGCATCCAGCATTTATTTTTTTGCTATTTCAGACCGAGCTCTAAACAACAGGTCATTTCACAGCCCACACGCCTCAATCTGCATAATCTGTATGTATATGTGAGTATTGCTGTGTGTCGATGTGAACATGTTCTGTGGTCAGATGTGGAGAACGACCTCCGGAAACAGCTAGACAGGAAAAAATAAAATGATGGGGGATATGATTCATAAAGGATTCTGCTCCAGGCTGTAAAGCACCATAAACATCATAAACTAAAGGAACGCCATTTATCACCAGGTTCCATGTTTGACACAAAGCATTCGTCAAACAGAATCAGAAAGCTAAAGTATTTTGGTACCAGACCTTCAAATAACTGAGTTATTGTTGAGTTCTTCAGATGGAATCTGTGGCAGCTGGTGTCTCTGCCACTCAGAGCCACCGAGCCAGAAATCATCATGATGAGCTATCTTACAAAAAATATGGTGTCTGCAGCCAAACCAACGCAAACTGAGTGATGAGTTTTCACTTCACTGCCCAAAAGAGAAGCCAAATCACTTTGATCACCCCACTGGTGGCCGTCTGCAGTATAGGTCATAAACCCCCATCTCCTCCATGTTAGCTGTTGGGAGCACACGATGTATTAATGTTTGCTTAAAGATCTTTTCCATTCTTCGTGGGATAAAACGTCACGATCAACTGTTGAGACTGATTCGTTATTTGTCATGCTCATGTCTCGGCTGGACCTCGACACTGCAGCACAAATCATCTGGCTCCATATGACATCTCAAAAGTTTGAGATGAGCTGCATCAGGGGTTTTGAGCTTAATTTTGTTCTCCATCATTATGGTCTACGTCCAAAACACAAAGAGTCTTAATTTGCAAAAACATAATGATCTCAATGATTAATCAGGTTCATTGTTGCTAATTTTTACCCAAATATTTCAGCAATGATTGCAACTATGGACAATCTGCTCACAATGTGGAACCATAAGTGTATTCCTTTAATATTCAGGTGCAACTGTGACAGATGTAAAGACAGACACAATGTCCACAGTCTTTCGAAAACCATCACAAACCAGATAGAGAGATAGAGAGATCAATAGAGATAGAGAGTGCTGGAGGCTGATGGATGGGATACAGAGAGGTGGGGATGGTTTCTCTGTGTTCGAGTTTCTCTGTCACCGGGGCGGTGTGGTCTAGGGGGTAGAGTGGGCATTCTCCAACAAGAAGGTTGCCGGTTCAAACCCCACTCTTTCCCATCTGCATGCCGAAGTGTCCTTGGCAAGATACTGAACCCCCGAAATGGCCCCTCATAAATGTTGAGTGTACTAAAAAAGTACAAAAAAAGCGTCTGCTGAATGACATGTAATGTAATGTTTGTACAGTCATAAAACACACAAGTTGTATGTGCAGCTCAGGTTGGAACATATCAGTGAAAAACAAAACAAAAAGGGTTGAAAAGTGCAACCACTGGGACATCTGCTCCACAGCAGCCTTGTTCCTCTGCAGTGAGAACATGACTGCAGGCAGATCTAATGTAAGGTCAGGATCGAGCTCGAACACAGAGAAACCATCCCCACCTCTCTGTATCTCCATCCACCAGCCTCCAGCACTTCTCTATCTCTATTGATCTCTCTATCTCCCTCTCGATTGTCTCTCTGTGCCTCCTCTTCCCACCTTACTCACTCTGACTACTTCTCTCTCAGTTTCTACATCTCCATTCGAATGCCGCCTCCACCCAAATCTATTACACACACACACACACACTCACACACTCTGTAATTGATATCTTACACTAAGCTGGGAGCCTAATCCAGTTTTAACCCGCTAAATATGCTACCTAACATAGACATTAGGAGGGAATGGACGGAATATGGTTTGGGTTTAATGCTAAAGCTCTCTCTCTCTCTCTCTCCATTTCATTCTCTCTCTTTCTATTACCTCTAATGATACAATGCAGACCGACAAGCGGGGGCTGACGTCAAATCCTGCTCAGTACTTTCTCCGGCAGTGAAAGGGAGAACTTGAAGACTCTTCAATAGCTTAAAAAATAATCTCATAATTCACAGCCTGGTAATCAGTGCGTGGGCTACACCGAGTGAACTATGTCATTATGAATAGGAGAAAACATAGAGGATGGGAGGGGGTGGGGAGGGGGGGGGGTACAAAAAAGTCCTGACGTTTTAATTATGGCCCTTCGCTTTCTGAACGTGTCGATTATTCCCCGTGTTTCCTTTGAGGCGCAGGAAAAAGAAAGACAAATCCCCTCGGAGGCTGCAATTCTGCTGCCACGGTCCCTGTTGAAGGAGTTAATTAAAAACAGGGGAGTTCCAAAAAGGGGTTGTCGTGCTGAGCGCAAGGTGGCCCCGTCGTTTCATCTCAGCCCCCCGAGGCCGAGATGAACGTCTCAGGTGGAGGGTCCACCAGGCGGAGAAATGCTACAGAATCTGAGTTCAGTCCACATTGGTAGTCATCTTAAAAAAGCTTTTGTGAAATGAGAGCTATCTGTTTATATACATATTCCTATATTCATATCATATTTCCCAGTTAACAAAAAAAAGACTGGCAGGAAAAGTTACCATAGAGCATCAAGTTAAAGTAAAAATCTTTGGATATAAAGAGGCTTAAAATAAAAAATACAGAAACAAATACAAACATGCAGCATTACGATGTGCATTTTTTTATTTTTAAATAAAATTCAATGTAGTTTAACATTCAAGACTGTTTTCCCATTATAATAATTTAAGGATTACAACTTTTATCTCGACAAATAACCCTGACTTTAGTGATCCCTTACTTGTCCTGCAGTACCACTATGGAACTATTGAGACTGTATATAAACATGGACAACGTGGTCAAAAGTGAGGCCAAAGTGTCTCGATCATCCCCCAGTGGCTTGCTGTATAAAGTCTATGTTAAAACATCTTAACAACAGTTTGAGAGATTGATATGAAATTTGCTTTCACAAAATCATTTTCTCCACAAGAGGATTTGTAAAACTCTCTGTGACTTTTCATCCAGCGCCATCATCAGGTCAGAATGTTCTCCCGTCACTTTGGTTTAGAACCAAATATCAACGACATGGCGTGCTAACGGGTTAATGACACGTTCGTGTAAATCTAACGCGGCAGATGGTCCGTCACACAGAGCCATCTGGGAAAGCTACATTCAGAAACTTGGAAAAGGGGCTGGAGCTTTGTAAAAAAGACACTTGGCCGGTGATTGGAGGAACCATCTGTCTGTCACGGGCGCCGACGGCAGTTGGAAGACGAGCGGAAGTATCGTTTTCCATCGAGAAAAGAATTCCCTTCAGTGTCAATTCTTGAAACATTCTTTCAATGAGGAAATACTTTCCAGTTCTGATACTAGAACCACACATGTACACTGACCTCTTCTGTTGTTCGGGAATAGTCGCTTCTCATTGTCGTCAAACTTAACACTTTTCCCACAGGAGCCTGATTGGTCCAAACCAGAGTCATTCAGCAATAAGCAAGAACTCTGAGGTTAGCAAGGTGAATTCTGTCTTACATTCACATCAACGCCAAACGTCCAGACAAAATCTTTAGTAGTGAATTTAAACTTGTTTTCAAAAGGGTCAGTGACAGCACTCGGTTAGACGCCAGGAAGGTGAACATGATATATTCAATACGTGCTAAATGTTATCAAGTTAGCGTTGTCCTTCAGATCACGCACTGCCAGATACAGTCTCACAGAACAGACCTGCTGGACCGTCGTGAAGTGTCTAGTTCTTAAATTGCCCCTGGGCCATCAACTTGTCACAGAGCGTAAATCTTTTGAACAACAAAAGTCCAATAAACAAATATACCTAAACCTTTATTTTCAAATAATCAATAAACATTCTTAACCCTGATCCATTGATCCAAACGAAGCATTTAAATTAGAGATTTCACCCGTAAAAAACCTGGAAGTCCTCTTTTCTTTTTCTCTTCGTATACCTTCACACTTTAGGGGCCATAGTGTTATAATTCATAAGTTTCAAGGATCCTCATCTCTGCTAAAGGTGAGGAGATGTTTTGAGTAATTTGCTTCAGAGATGAAAGGGCAGATGAGACGGAAAAGTGGAGCCGAGGACGGTGTTTAGGAATTACATCATCGTTGCAATTTTCAACCTGAACTGAGGTTGTATTATCTAAGTGTGTGTGTGTGTGTGTGTGTGTGTGTGTGGTGTGTGTGTGTGTGTGTGTGTGTGTGGTGTGTGTGTGTGTGTGTGTGTGTGTGTGTAGCAACAGTGACAGGCCAGGAAGGATGAGCTCTCTCTGATCTGTTGCTCTTTCTGCATTTAACAACCTCTCTCACACACACACAGACACACACCAATGAGATCACTCCTCTGAATCATCACAGCTGCACATGGTATAAATCCTCAGATCATATCCCAACCTCGAACTGAAAGATCGAGAGGGAAACCAACCAGTCTCATTTGATAAGCTACCGAAAATCTTCAAGGACCTGTGGTGAGACACAATCAGCAATATATAACACACACACACGCCCACACACACACACTAAATCAGGTGTGACAAATCCTTGATTGTGCCTCTCGGTTGTGTTGCACCGATAAACCATCACTCTCCTTTGCATGTGTGGATTTATTCCTTTCAGCTCCAGGAGCAGAACCAGTAAACACTTCAGAGGAGCTGCATCCTCCTCCCTCCTCCTCCTCCTCCTCCTCCTCATCGTCCTCCCTCCTCCTCCTCCCTCCTCATCGTCCTCCCTCCTCATCCTCCACTCTCTCCCCAGCGCTCCTCTCATCCTCGGAGCCCTTTGTCTCCTCGCACACCGGCCCTCCCACACTCTCCTCTCCATCATCACCTCCTCTTGATTCCGCTCCTCGTCTCTCGGGCTCCCACCGTTTCCATCCATCAGCCCCTTCTCCCACAGCCCTCCGGGTTTCACATCCTCAAGAACCCTCAAGTGGACTTCAGTGTCCTGTCATACATTATAATGATTGTGAAATACATATAGGTGTTATTTTCTTTAATTGCCTAACGGCCGCATTTATTGTGGCAAATGGTGAAATACATCTTGAATTCTGCATTTTCTATCGTTTTAATTTATTTCAGTCTTGCGTTTTTGTAAGTTGGAATTGCTCTCAAGTCCAAATGCCATTTTATTTCCTTTCTTTTACTAAATAAACTACTGATCAAACCTAAACCTAGAACACGCCATTAGTGTTAAATGGTAATCATTATTTTCAAGTTACAAAACATAGTTTAAAACTTGCTTGATCCTCTCCTGGGGTCGTTATGATGACCACAGTGTAACCTCAGAATTAGAGTTCTATATAACACATGTGGAGATTCTGCAATCACTACTGTCTTCATGTCTGAAAGTACAAAGTCCATAAGATTATGATAAAAATGAGCAGTTTTACAGGTGAAACATATTCATATTTAGGAGTAGAAGACAACGCATGGACAAGGAATCCATATTTTTTGTATATTCAAGTGGTTATAGAGAGGAATATGAGGTTGTTGGGTGGGTGTGTGACGGACAGATGGACAGAGAGATGGAGGAATGGATAGATGGAGGAATGGATGATGGAGAATGGATGAGATGGATGAGATGGATGAGATGGGATGAGATGGGTGAGAGGCAGCGTTGAGTGGATCTAACACTCGGCTTCTCTTCAACAGGCCGCCCACTCAAACCCGCCCACGGCTACATTGTTCAAACAGCCACTCCGTCCCTCTTCCAAACATTTCACAGTAAAAAAAAACTGGTGCATCGATTAACACAACCCCAACTGTAATTGTGTGCGCTTGCATATTTTTAGTTGTTAACACATAGACACAAATTGCCTTTCTACTGATGATCTCTCTGATTTACATTTAAATCAATTAAAAAAATAAAATCCAAAAAAAAATCCAATGACGCTGATCAACTATGTTTAGTGATTCATCCAGAAATTCACTCCATCCCTCTCCTGATTCTTTATTTCTTTCTTTCTTTCTTGTCTCCCTTCAAACAAACAAGCTGTAATTCTTGAGGAATTTCTATCATCTTCTGTCCATCAACTCATTCACACCGCCTGCTCCTCAAAATGTTTCCTCATGGTCTCCCTCCTCTTCTCAGTCCTTCCTGTCTACACCGTACTGGCAACATCCATACATTTCTTCTGATTATCAATAAATTAACATGTAGTTAAAAACGTATCACCACAAGTTGAATCCGTTAAGTCGATTAACTGTTTACTTTTTGAGCAGAAAAGTTAAATCGCAGCAAGCTGAACATTCTCCTGTTGCTGCTTGAATGAGAGGATTAAAAAACAAAATTGTATTCATATTCCCAAAAGGATTTAATAAACATGATTAATCAATGTGATGTAATCTTCAACATGAAACCATGAACACACACCTGTGAAGATGTTTCTCACGACAATTACACCTGGAACACGATGAACAGCAGTGAAACCAGCGACTTATGATCAGAAATGACATGAGCTTCAAAGAGGCAACGATTTAAGAAAGAATAAAAGAGGTCTCTCGTGATGAAGGTTTGATATTTGAATAAACACACACACACACACACACACACACACACACACACACACACACACACAAACACACACACACGTACCTACACTACAAAAGAAAATGCAACAAACAGTGATATGAATATTCAAAACATTCCTGACAGTACCTCAGGGAGGCACACAAGATGTACTTCCTCTTTTGATGAATGCTACCTTCAGACCAGCTCTGTCTGTGTGTGTGTGTGTGTGGGGTGTCTGTGTGTGTGTGTGTCTGTGTTTACAAATTGTGCACTTTTCATGTGCACTGGTGTGAGCCACAGATAAGACAGTGTGCCTTCAGTGTGTGGATCCCGTTCAACATGTCATTTTCTACATCCTCAGTCGGTCCCGTTGGCCAAAAGCAAGTCGGGGGGGCTGATCTCTCTCATTGCAACAACATTCATAGAATCACTTCCTTTTTAGCAAATCATCATCAAATTAAAAGCACAAATTGTGTTTTGTTGCTGCAGTCCACCACACAAACAATACAAGTTTGAGGAGGACTCACTAATGATAAGGAATAATTCCAGACCTAGCTTCGGAGCATCAACACAGGACAAGAGAACTGCCCATTCCAAACAGGCAGGTTCACAACAGTCACTGCTCTCAGCAGGAACGACGAGGCAGTATTATTATCGACAGTCGCCTTGTAATGAGCAAAGGCAGCGAGGAACAGTGATGTTGGTGAGAACCAGCAGAGAAACGAGATCACTGACAATAATCATCATCATCTTTCCTTTTTTTAACAAGCTGAGGCATGTGCATGAAGGGGTACCTATCGCTTCATTAGCTACCCAGAGTGCACGTGGCCCAATAAAAACCTGAAGAATTTGAAAATAGAGGATCAACCAAACATGAAACACGATGTGACATATTCACATTAATAAGTCACAGAGATAAAAGGTACAACAACAGGGCTTGTTTATGTGTGTGTGTGTGTGTGTGTGTGTGTGTGTGTGTGTGTGTGTGTGTGTGTGTGTGTGTGTGTGTGTGTGTGTGTGTGTGTGTGTGTGTGTGTGTGTGTGTGTGATCAAAGATAACAGCCACATCATATTTGCGTGGCCTGTGCTGATTTGCATTTGGTGATTCACAAGGAGACAGGTGGACAGATGATGACGGAGGGAAGAGGAAGAGGGGAGGCAGTGAGGGGAGGAAGTGATAGAAGAAAGAAAGAAAGAAAGAAAGAAAGAAAGAAAGAAAGAAAGAAAGAAAGAAAGAAAGAAAGAAAGAAAGAAAGAAAGAAAGAAAGAAAGAAAGAAAGAAGAGACTGAATGACAAGCTTCTGTCCAGGGAAGCAATTAGATTGACTCTGCTTCTGTCACTCAAGAGGGAGGAAGATGGAGGACGAAAAAATGTGAGATAAAGAAAAAAGAAGTGTTGTGTATCCTAATTACTGTATGGTTGTGTTGTGTTGTGTTGGGAGAAAACCACACACACCCACAAACACTAAAGAGCTAAACTCTCAACTCCACTTACTAATGGCATTATTTGAGTAATTGCTCTTAAAGTGCAGTTAAGAAGAAGCCCAGTCATGTGAACGGAGTCCGTCCACTTCACATCATGTCGCAGCTTCTTCAGCTTTATCATTACAAAGCAAAATTATGGACACAAGCGATAATCGTGCAGGACGATGGGATGCAAGATAAAAAACCTGTATCTTGGCACATTTATGCAATACTTTATAAATACTAATTAGGATAATACGGCCATCCTTTATCCTCCATGCAAGTTGAATTTGACTCAGGAACTAAACACAATAGCAGACACCTGTGTGTTTGAGCATAATACACAAAGTTTGAGCATATTTATAGAAAGTATAGATACTTGGAAATAATTTTTTTTGCACACCCTACAATTTGATATATTGCTATTCTCCTTTTTGGAAGACTATGCATGTGCTTTATCGAATGCACACACATCAACGTCAAGAGAAGCACACCCTCAAACAAATTTAATTGAATATAAACATGGTTCTAAGGAATTAATCAATACTTAAACAACTGTTGGGCTTCATTTAATGGATTTAAAGTTTTCAGACATTTGCAGAAACCTTCAGGCAGTGAACCACAGAAATGTCTCTGACTGTCATCCTCCGTCTTCTTCTACGTCTAAACCAAATGCACCCTTCCAGTCATCACAAATTAACTTGCCCTGCTAATCCCCTTTTCATTCAGCTGCATAATTATCAGAGCGAAAGTAGAAAAACACAAACCCACAACAACCCAAAGACATATATGAATCTTTCTGTGTGCTGGAAACAATTAAGAGAAAAGCTTATTGATATAAACACCAACAGGAGAAAGAAAAGTGGAGTAAAGAAGGTTTCCATTGTTTGTTTATGCTGATACAAACACAAAAGGGTGATGTGTCCACAGGTCAAGTCACTGAGACTATAAATGTCCCTCGGTTTGTGTATTTTTTCTACCTCGTCCGAGCCGTCACACACAGAGGGACGGGTCAATGAACTTTTTGCCAGCATACGTTGTCTTCATTACTGGTACTGTGCACAAAGGCTCCCATTGAAAAGCAGGGATTCCCAGGATAACCCTCGCCATTGTATTCCCAGATCCCTGGTTCCGCAGCTCTGCCGAATTAGTCCACATAGCCCTGGAGTGGTGGCACGTCATGTGGAAGTGGCGAGCGTTGTTGTGGTTGGTTGTTTGGTCGACTGAATGGTGAGTGGACGGACGGACTGAGGCCTGCAGATTCCTAACGGGCTGGCAGACAGCCTCACATGCCTGTCTGCGGGTGCACATGTAAATGTGTGCATCTGTCAGGCGGCCTGTCTGCCACTGTGAGTGTCTGGCAGGGGGTTTCAAATCAGAACTGTGAATTCAGTCCCAGCAGCAGAGACCTGACACCAAACTTTTCTTTATATATTCAGTATTTTGAAAAAGTTAACTCTGCACAAAAGTCAACTTTCTCTCCATCAGCCATGATACTGTGAAGCTACACAAAAACCACTCAGAAGGTTTTTTACATGACTGACAGAGGAGATGGATGATATTAGAAAATCAAAATAAGAGATAAATAATTAAAACAGCGGAATAGGAATTTTGTGAGGGCTTCTTCAGATTTAAATCGACTACATAGAAGTAGACACGTTCGACTCACTTTCAGGTTATTCGTTTTAATTTGGTTATTACTTGAAAAGTTCTCTAACGTTCCGAAAACACATGACTTTCTCGTACTGTCTGTCTCTTTAATGTGCCCCTCCAGATGAAGCCCAGTCTGCTCTGATTGGTCAACTGGACGACTCTGTTGTGATTGGTCAGGAGCTTGTCGGAAACGTCAGCCTCCACTCTTACCTGACCTAGCTTTGTTAGGGGGCGTGTCAGACTAAATGCTAAGCCTGCATTATGCAAATGAGGGGCAATGTGAAGCTGCAATGATGCGGCAGAATCGGATGGACGACTGACTCAGCGTTTCAGGAGCTTCAGGAGCTTCAGGAGCTACAAGAGCTTCAGGAGCTTGAGGAGCTACAGGAGCGTCAGGAAATTCAGGAGCTTCAGGAGCTTCAGGAGTTTCAGGAGCTTCAGGAGCTTCAGGTGCTTCAGGAGCTTCAGGAGCTTCAGGAGCTTCAGGAGCTTCAGAAGCTAAAGGAGCTTCAGAAGCTAAAGGAACTTCAGGAGCTCCAGGAATTTCCGAAGCTTCAGGAGCTTCAGGAGCTTCAGCAGCAGTGTTTTTTATGAGAGGAGCTCACTTTGGGCTTTTTAACTTAGCAGAATTTTGACAGACAAATAACTATATAATCCACTTGAGGAAAGAAAAGCGATAAAGTTGGTCCATTCAAGGACAATCACACTCCATTTTTCAGAACTTTTCTGACAACAAGTGAACTGAAACATTCTGGAAGTGGAGCCCTCAAAAAAAGGGCTGAAATCTAAATTTGAAAAATAATAAAATGCAGGCAACTACTAATCTGCTCTCATAATGAGATTTTATCTAGAGCTGGCAGCTTTGCCAGATACTAATGTGAGCGCGGAGACTGATAATGATGGAAGTCATGGGAAGGCTAACAAGCTGCTGGTAAGGTGCCTGCATTTGCTAATGGTGAGGAAAGGAGGCAAGGAAGGAAAAAAGTGAGAGAAGGAGGGAGAGAGAGAGAAAGAGGCTGGAGGCAGTAAGAAGAGATCAGAGGAGGTTGAGAGGATTAAATACCTTTTGGGGGAATAAGTTGGCAACACAAACAGAGGGCAGGTAGGACAAGGGAACTAGAGGATCCTTGTGAGTGAGTTTTGTGTAGTGAGGGTTGGTGTTTAAGGAAAAATCATCATTAGCAGAGGAGCTGAAGCAACAGCCCGAAGCAAAGCCTCAAATGGAGACAGTCACACACACACACACACACACACAGCGGGACGCGCTTCAGCACACACATTAGATCCAACATGTGCACTGCAGGACATACTGACAGACACACACATAAACACTCCCATCTGCATGACCTAATAAGTCCATCGGCGGAGGCTGGGCTCTTTGAACCGATATGGTCATGAGGAGCAGACGTATGCCAGACCTGAGCCGAGCAGAACATTTCAATTAGGGCCAAGGACGAGCCAGAAGGAGGTTTCCACTAACCAGAGAAACACACCTCAGAGAGCGATCAGACAGCCAGAGGACAACAGTTTATCATTGTAATCTCTTCTCTGCTACACACAGTTAATTCAATTCAATTAACGCAGGGAGAAACTGGGCTCTATGAAGAAACAGAGGGGTCAAACTGTTCTTCCAGAAAGAATTCCCCTAATGTAATTAACACTTGTTTCCAATAAAGCCAGTGACACACACCTCAAGTTAAAGGACTATAGCGATGAAGTCATTTCATTTCACTTGAGCTGCTACACGTGAAGGTTTCGAGAGATTTAATTGCAGTTACAGCATAAATATGTAATAATTCCAGAAATCAGTGTCCTCTGTTTGTAGAATATCTCAACAGTGTTCATCTCATCGCCTTCGCACTTCCTTTGTCATTATAATTATAGAACCAGTATTGCACTCGGAGACCAAGTACATCTGCTAAGCCTAACAGCCTGTCCTGCCATGTTAAAGAAAGTGAAAAACTGAATGTTTATTTGGATCCACTTAAAATGCTTATGCTTTGTTCCATAGTTCATCTGTCAGTCCACTTCCCCTTCACAAAGTTTTATGGAAATGGGCTTTCGGTTTTTTGCAATAATCCTGCTAATAAACAAACCAACAAACAAATATCAACCACCACCAAGGCCAAACCTTTCTTTTAAATTAAATCAAGCTGAACCAAATAACAGAAATTTATAAATATCAGACCCATATATTTATGCGCCTGATTTTTGCCACCAACATCCAAAATATAAAGGGTCCTATCCTGACCCATTTCGTATCCTTAGACCAAGTTTAATCCGTCCAGTAGTTTTTGTGTAATCCTGCTAAATAACAAACACATGGATGACGGCATAAGCTCCTCTGCAAAGTTAATTAAAGCCAGATTCATCTTTAATATAGTGTGTGTGTGTGTGTCACCAGACGAAATGCAGCAGGGTCACTTGAACACATACATGAAGTGAAAATGAAACACGTGTGAAAATGAAACACATCCCGTTCCTCTCCATGTTGTATCGGTTTATCTTCGCTGAAAGGACATTAACTCACACAGAACTAATACAAGTCTCTCTCTCTCTCCCCAGTGACTCGCTGAGCACTGGATAAAAACTGTGCATGCCACGCTCCACTGTGTTCGAGTGGCTTCATATGTGATGCACTCAACTCAGGGAATATGTCTGCATTTCACACCAATTATTAAAAAGAAATATCTCTGTGCAAACACAAAACCCTGCAGCGATTTTTCTTTTCCCTGGAGGAGAGATGTCATTTGGGATCTATAGCTCCTCGTCAGCGGGGCCTGACCCGTGTGGGTTTACTGAAACACCAGAGGTGATGTTCGGAGGTAACAATGAAAAACGACTGTGGACTGTGGATGACCGGCTGAACACAAATGTCTACACAGCAGCGTCTGTGTGTTGGAGGTCTGAATGCAGCTCAAAGCCTGCATGTACATGTGGGGACACATCGTCTCTGCTTTAAATTTCCCAGATGAGACATATTATATAAACCAAAGTTTCTGCTCACATATTCTTTCAGCAAAAATGTTTTCTCGATTAATCACACATTGTCTATTTCTATAAAGCGTATACTTTGATTCTAAAACTGGATTTTACATAAATTACTTTTAAAAAACACCCCATGTCGGACCACCTTCATGAGAAAATCATTAAAACTGAGTTCACAAAGGGAACTTCCATTTCCTTAATATGATTAATTTCTCATAGTGCATTTATTACAAAGCCCCGGGGCAGATAGCAACAGCCGAGAGATGTATAAAACCAATTTCACATTTTAAGCTAATTTGACTGAAATTGGCTGTGTTATGCATCACAATGACAAAATGTGCAACAGACTCAATACTTAAAGTGGAACACACAACATCAAATCCAGCTTCATTCTCAACGAGGAATGAACAGATCTCTCTTTAGGATGAAGAAGATTCCAGCTTACTCTCAGATTGATGAAGCTCAATTCAGTCCATCACCGTTTGTCCTGCCACCACCTGCTGATCCAGTGACTCGCCTGCACCTCCAGGTTAGTGTCTTGTTATAGGTGTGAACATATAGACCTATTGAGTAGTGGTTCATATGAAAAGAAAATACTCTAAAAGACTGTGTACAAAGATGCACAACGTTGTGCTACAATTGTGCTCATTTTCGATGGTGATCGTGATCCCTGACACAAAACCATGGGGTGTGTCCCATCTTTCATGTCGTGCATCTTTATGTATTGTCTATGGATGAAACATTTTTAAACTGCTGTTAAGCATCTCTTTATCATCAACTTCACACTAAAGCTCACATCTCTCAGCCTATAGTGTCAGGCTGTGGGAGATAACAGTGATAAACAGTGTTAACAGCAGGGACTTTGTTCAAGTGAAAAATAAAAGCCTGAGTAAAGCACAACCTGATTTAATGAGTGATTCAGAAGTGCAGCTCTGGAATACCTCAGCAGCGAGCACCTCACTTTGAAGAAGCAGGGAGGACTTTAACACATGAAAGTGACATAATGATGTGAGATTTGCGCCTGTGAATGGTTCTATTAATTTAGCACCTGTACAAATTATAGAGCGGGACAAAATTATCTTATAACTAACCAGGTTTGATTTTTGAGAACTTGATATTAAATAATTTCTGAAGACTGGAAATTGTCCAATTCCAATGCATTGAATCTGTATAATAAAATTATGACAAACACACACAATCATTCAGTTTACCTCTATATACAATGTTGGCATCTTCTCCATTTGAGTAAAAGCAAAGGTCACACCAGTTGAAAGTGTGAGCCAGAGTCAAATCTGAGCTTTTCAAAAAATTTCAAGCTTCCATTTAAAAACAGCTCCACGTGTGACACATTTAAACGACCTTGGGTCTATTGAAAGGCGCTTGTATAACTTCAGGTTATAATAATTATAACTAAAGTGCTGCATTTCAAACTTTTAAACTGTTGCATGGTCACAGACACACAGAAATCTTCAAGGTGGAAGAGACACAGGGAGAGAGAGGACGGCCAGTGTGACTCAGACTGTAAACACTCGGTCGGGGTGAGATGATCCAGCTGCTTTGTAAACTGATCACATAGAAGGAGATTCCAGCTGACTGTCGGGTCACACACACACACTTAACACACGCAAACACCCAACACAACTCTCTCCCTGTGAAAACACACAGTGGACGCAGCTGTACATCTGCTAGGACGCATGTATGTAGACATCAGCACAAACACACTAAATATAAAACCACAAGAGCCGAGGGTAAATGAAGGTGACAAGCCAGAGGGGTTACCGGATACAGGAAAATATTCAATCGTTTGGCATGCACACACACACACAGACACACACACACACACACGTGCAAAGCTACAGAAGCTTGAACACATTCGTCCACACGTCTAAGTGGAGCGGTCAGGAATCTCTCACCACACATGCAATACTAAAGAGCCGCCAGCTTCATCAGAGCCAATTAAAAGTGACCAAATCCAGGTGTAAATATGGTTCTCAGATTAACGTCGTTAGTGGCCGAGGTCACTCGATACTTTCTGCAATTTAGAGCTGAGGTAAAATGACACACGACACAAAAACACTATTGTTTCTACTTCTCTCCAAAAGTTAAAATAAAGCTCACTCATGCTCAGCAACGTTTATGGGAACTAAAGCCTTCTGTCCGTTAACTCTGCGTTAACTTTATCCATATTTGAGCACGTCCTCTGAATACATATATATATATAGAGAGAGAGAGAGAGAGAAGGGCAAGACAGAGGAAGTAGAGTGGTGCTTTCGCAATTTCATCCGTATGAATTTAAAATGGAAATATTAAAGTTTGTCTTAAAAAGCCTCTGATGTCCATGACCCAGGATCCTCCTCCCACGCCGCTCACCTCTGTACAACAGAGCTCCACACCCACGCTACCACAGCGGCCTAATTAGTGGAGCACGGCGGCGGCTGGTCCGACGAGGGCCCTTGTTTCATCCGGCTCCCGCCTGCTCTTAAAACAGCATTAACCTTTTGGACGGGCGGCTGCTTTGATTTCTCAGCTGTTTACAGCTCCCGTCCACTTTCTAAAAGAGTTACGTTTCAGGTGCTTGGCCGACTGCACCGACTAAATATAGACACGACGGGAGATGGCAAGGGTGTGTGTGTGTGTGTGTGTGTGTGTGTGTGTGTGTTTGTGCGTGTTACAATTAAAGTTATATTGTAATTACTTTTATCAAAATGTGCCCCAAACTTTACTAAAAGTTTAAGGTACATAATGGTGATTATTAAAGTTATATTGAGTGCCGCACTCCCCTCCAGCCTGGACTCTACATAATTAACCCAGTTTGTTCATCTATTAGTGTTCCAGTCATACTTCCTGCTACCCACAGTGTATATATCGCCACTGCACTAATTCAACATAAAATACAAATATCTGACGACAGTTAAAATATGGCGGTAAATTAACAATTTCGTTTTCAGGTACATTTGAGAAAAACCTGGATTGGTGTGTATGTGTGTGTTTGAGCTTGTACATCCATCTTTGTGAGGACCCAGGCCACAGGGCATTGTGTCAGATCTTCGCTTCTTCAAAGTGTTTAAGAGTCAAGACCTGGTTCTGAAGTTGAGGGTTGAATAAGGATTATGTTGGGATAAAGGTTTGGGGGAGACAACTCATTGAGTTTAAGGTCTTGGGAATGTCAATGAATAAGGGTCCTCACAATGATAGGACTACAAGTATATGCAGTTTTTTCTGGTTAGGTGTAGGTTGTACCTGTGCCCTTGTTGCGATCCACGAAGCAGTACTTCAACTCGTACTCTTTCAGAATTTCATGGACCTCCTGAAGAGAAGCAGAATGAGAGAGAAAGAAAAAACATCAGTCAAAAGAGAATAACTGAGAGTGTAAAAAAAATGTTCATTCAAAATATAAAAGTCCCTTAAAGGCTGCAACCAACAATTTTTATTTATTCATTTAAAGAAAATTCAACCTAGGACTTGATTAAATTATCATCTCTAAATATTCAAAAGCACTTGACAAAAAGTCCTTCGAAAGTTAGCACGGTGATTTCATAATTACTTCATAAATGTTTTACTCCAAAATGTACAATCTGTCTCCATAAACCCTCTCGTCTGAGAGCTATGAACTGAATGGTGGCGTTCCTCAGGGTTCAATTTGAGGCCCTACACTTTTTAACCTATACATGCTGCCACTCAGTTATCTTATGGAAAAACAAGTTATCCATTTACCCAAATCTTCTAGCTACTTAAAATGCATCATGCCATAAATGAATATGAAATCAAATGTAAGCGATTAATACAACTCTTAAGCAACTGTCAACCGCTGAGTCGAATGAACTTTTCACATACTTAGTCAGGAGAGTTAATAACTGTATATAACTGTTTCCAGTATCACACTATTAAAGTATTCATGTGGGGATTATTCAAATCATCACCATGACAACCTGAACATAGTAGAAATGTTCACCAAAAAATATTCAATAAACCAAAATCAAAAAAAGAAAGACAGTCGCCCCTCCAACAACAGTTTAACATAACTAAACCGACTATAAAGAGAGTCTCACTGAGCAAAAATTAATTGTACAGTGCAAAAAACACACAAACCCAATGCAAGTATTGTAAATGTACTGAAGGGTTCCTTACAACCCCTCCCCGCACACACACACACACACACACACACACACAGACAGACACACACTGCTGCATGTCAGAGTTAAAAATCTCTTTGTATAGTTATAGGCAGAGCAGAGTCCAGCCTGCTGTGTTTGTCTCGTCAGTGACAGCTCCTGATGCACGGAGACAGGAGAGGGAGCAAACACAGAGATGTGATAGCAGAGTAAGAGATGCTCACACTCTGTCACTGTGCATTATGAACTCCACCACTCGCTGCTTCCTCTCTGTTAGCCTCGGTGCCTTCCTGCTGGATTCCACTGTTACACAGACACAGAGTCTCCGTGACACACAAGTCGATGACTGTTCAGAGCCCGGCATCAAGGCTGTTTCCATTCCTAGATGTAACCCCCCCTGTGATACGAGGAGCCTCGTAGGAACCGGTGACTGTCAAACCCAGAGAACACAACAGCTCCTGATCGAACAGGAACACAGAGGAGGTGGAGGGAATGAAGAATGAGCAACTAAACAGAAAGAAATCAACACCCACAGCAAGGAAACAACCCGTGAGGCTCAAGCTAAACGCCACACATCAAGCTTTTACTGATAAGTGCCTCCAGAGACACGATGTAACGGCCGGTACATGAGGCACGTCCGACAAAACTGCTCCATCCACAGAGATGTTCTCCTGACTCCACACGCTGGAAACACACGACCAAACAGATCAGATCTTATGTGGCTCGTCTGAGTCGTTAAAAAGAGTTTAAACCAAGTTTTCTTGCATTATGTCTTTTGTTTCACAAGGAAACAAAAACACATTCATTTGACCTGCTATCAAATTCCTTTAATCTGAATTAAGTTGGACACGTGTGAATATAACACAAAGTTAATCAAATTGAATTTATCTTGTCTATTGATTACAGAAATCTCTTTCTGTCTGCATGTGGCTCAGATATCTCAAGAACTCTTAACGTTTTAAGAACTTTTTACCTCCACCAACGAGTTTCATTGCCATTTTTCTAGCAGGATTTGACCAAATTACGGGACATGGAACAACCCATGAAATGTATGATTGTTTTCAATTCCAGGGCCGGATCCAGGAAATATTTTCAACTGTCTGTAACATTGCAATATTGAGATCTCCAGAAGATTTGTATCACCAAATCTTTAGGCAAACCAACTTATGTATTGTGGTTGTTGGGAAACTTCTCACTTCTGCTGCCTCTGGGTATTTGTGCAGTTAACTGTGCCGTGTCATCCTCTGTTGCACCTGACAGCACACCGCCTCCTTTAGGGCGATACTCTTATCTCCTCTCTCTCTTCTCTCTGAGAGATGGTCACACCCTGCAGACCACCTCCCATATGAGTCACGGGCCGCCTCTCTTCAGAAAGACATTTATCTAGTGTCTCGCCTCATCTTAAACCATTAAATCTATGTTTCTGTCACAACCCAGAGCTGTTCTCATTACACATTGTTGACTGTTCATGTTTTTCTAATCGTTCCATTGACTCGACAAGGAATGTTTTTAGATTATTGCAGGTTGTGACGGTAGAGACTTACGCTCTGAAGTGTGAAATTATAGTTTTTTTGTGAATGAAAACTGGATCTGCAGATTCATGTGGCAGTGTGAGGGACACAATTTACACGAGTGATCAAATCTCACAAACACGCACCTCCATATTATTCATCCGGCTCAATGTGGTGATTTATGACTGTGCAGAACTCAAAGGGGCAACACAGAGAAGATTATTAGATTAAGAATATGATACTGATTTCTTAGACTATTCCATTTCCTCCCACCCTGCCTGTCATGATGATGCTCTACATTTGTGTTTGTGCTTAGTGTGGAATCATTCCCTGGAGGATCTTAACAAGCCTGAGCTAAGCCAAATGTTATGCAAGTCAATGAAGCATAATAAATACATAAAAATTATATATTTTAATATTGTGTATTGTGTAAAAATCTCAGAAATCCCTAAATCTGACATGTTTTTGTATCAATTTCTTCTAAATATTGTGTCTTTACCCTATTATCACCATTAACATTTTGAAATGAATAAAATTAAGTATCTTATTTATGATTTATTATATCTTATCCAAAAGAAATTACAAACCATACATGTTTCAAAAACTGAGAAAATGTGATTAAGCGATTTGCTGGAACTGAAATGTTAAATTATTTGCGATATAACCATAAAAAACATTTCTGAATATAGACAACTATATCTTTTTTAGATTTGAGATTTTTCTCAGCTCCTCTGTCATCAACAAGTTTTGCACTGCACATAATGAATGACGTCATCACTGCTGCCTTGTTTTGTATTTCTAAATGATTGAAGAGGATTATGAAAACAACAATCTCTGGGATCCGCTTTCAGAAGGTTGAAGTATGTAAAATACAGTGAATACAATTTTGAGTGCGAGTGAATAAATAAAGTGAATGTGGGAAAAATAATTAGCATTTCATTATAATTATGATTCTACACTGTGTTGTCAGCTAACGTTGGTCATATTCTGTGCTTTTATTCACTGCTGGCTAATGTGTTCCTGTGTGTTCCATTCAGGGATGAACACAAAAGAACTTTGCGTGATTGTAATGCATCAACTCGTGAAAGCATCTTTGATATTTTCAGGAGGTCATGTGGTCGTTCACTTCACGGAAAACACGCATTTATGTCATAATTTTCATAAAAATGAAAAACATATGTACATTTTCTTCTTGTTCCACCCCCCCCGCCCACACATGAGCACAGCGAGCAGGCATGTTCCCTGTCAGTGGAGGCCGTGCGAGGCAGCCCACACAGAGGGTCAACTCGCTCGCCCTGAAATATCTGCGCAGAGCGAGTGGTAATGGCTGAGAGGGAAACAGAGAGAGAGAGAGAGAGAGAGAGAGAGAGAGAGAGAGAGAGAGAGAGAGAGAGAGAGAGAGAGAGAGAGAGAGAGAGAGAGGAAATGATACATTAGATCCATGCTCCATATTCATCTATTACATGATCCATCCATCCTGCTACAGACAAGTGAAGGATGAGAAGCAGCATTAGTCTGAAGGGATGAAGAAGAACCATCTTTAAAATATCGTCTAAAAAACTGTTTAACATGAAAAAAAATTGAATTAATCAATAAATTGTTGTTTTTTTTACAAAACATTAACGACACAAACCCCTTAGATTTGCTTGATTGTTTGTTTTGTTTATATTCTAACCAACAACTGCAATGAGAGAGAGAGAGAGAGAGAGAGAGAGAGAGAGAGAGAGAGAGAGAGAGAGAGATCAGTTTGTCAGTGTCACGTTTTTGTCAAAATGTGTCACGACTTTAATCTTACTTCGCAATAATCTAATATTGAACAATATACAGGCTATAAAACCAGTTGAAAAGTTGTATTACCTCCTCATGGTTGAATGCCTCCACCAACCAGTCAGGTTGTGATTCACATTATTGTTTTTGGAGACTCATAAAACAGTTTATGTTTGAAAGGATTTAATAAAAATGACATCTAATGCAACTGCAGAAGCGTTGAGGAAACCAGGTTTTAATGTTGTTTTTTTTACAAACACACAGTGCAGGGCAGGAGAGAAAGAATAAAACAGAATTAAACTATTTGGATGAAAGCATGTGAGGGTTTAATCAAAGTAGTAATTGTCGACCAAAGCCCTGCTTCTTCTTTTAGATCTGCTTAAACCTCTGTTTCATGGTTTGCTTGGTTTATTTTCTCTTGATGTGTTTGAATTGACGTGAAAGTCACAGACTAAAGGAACATGTATCTCCTGAGTAAAGGAATTAGAGAGATCTTGAATTACCGCCCTCTTATTAATTCAATTAGTTAGTGAACATTTGTTCTTAAGTTGAAGAGATTTCCTAAACATGTTCCAAAAAAGGTGTTTTTTAAGGTCACACTGACATTTGACCACCGAATTCGAATCGGTTTCGTTTATCTGCACAGACGGACTGACAGACAACACTTGGACATTACACCGCCTGCCATTGGCTGTCTGATGCTGCCCTACTGAACTCCATGATAGTTGCTGTAGTTGGTACTGTGCAGACGTTCACATTGAAAAGTACTCTGTGACATTCAGACCAGGTCAAATCTATCGTCTGCCCCATGCTCCTGATGATTTTTATTGCTGTGCTGTTCTGCGCTTGAGCTGAAAGTCAGGTTCTCACAGCTCTTGCACATTACGAGACATTTAAAGAATATTTGTCGGCGTCCAAACGGCCAAACATTTTACCAGATGAGCACACCATGCCGCTCTCTATGATATTCCTGTTCGTCTCACCCAATTTCCTTTTACATTCCATGTTTTAATGAAGTCTTACTTCCACTTCCTCCCATCATGCTGATCCACTGTGTTGTACTTTGTTTCATTGAGATTCCCACTGCACTATTTCACCAGCTTCCTAATTAACGCTGCTGTTAAAAAGCTACGCGAGGCTCGGGCTTGTTTTCAAAACAGCCACTGGGCTCCGTAAAGACACAGCGAGACACACGCAGCCTTCAGCTTTCATTTCATAGACAGCAGACACATCTGCTTTGCCCGATTCCAGCTCTTTAAAACCCAGCTGTCATTAGGTAAAGAACCTGAACTGTATGTGGCCGGGGCCAATCACCTGACGTGTTTCCTATTCAACGCTGCTCTACAATATGTTCCTCTATGTCCTGCTGTCCTTTACAGTAACTGAGCAGGTCATTTCTGATCACTGCTGTGCTGTAATGTTCACTGTGGGAGAGTCTGGGTGCTTGAAAAGGAGGTGACATTTACAGCAGGTCCTCCAGGAGCTGCCCTATCCCCAGGGCCAGTGTCAGTGTGTGTGTCAGTGCACCCTCACTGCACATATGAACACATGAAGTAGAAGAACTGACTTTAGAGGATGAGCTTGAGAAAGAATGTGATAGCAGCCTTGTCTTAGAGGTGATATGACATGAAACCAACACTGTAGGTTCATAAAGGATTCACATAAACCAATCAGGAAGCAACAGCAGTTGATTGTGGTCTACTACGGTGGTTCACTGCAGTGGATGGAAGGCTTTAACGTAGCAGCAATGCTTTAAAACTCTAAAACTGGAGTGTGGATTTGTAGCCTCTGGTGCCAGTTTCTTTCTTCCTTATCTTTGAGATGTTTCTACAAATTCACTGGAGATGATCTGAGGTCAGTTCAGTTGATTGATTCCTGTCGGTTTCACAGCCGTCAATCCAGATTAGAGAGAAAACGTGCGATGGGGCATGAAGGACATGTAGAGCTCAGAGACAGGACGCTCAGTCAAGGCAGTGATCTGGGGGATCCGTGACTACAAACCAAGGACCAAGCAAGGTGGAGGGAAGGGCCTTGATAACAGAGGTGACCAAAAAAAACCATGGTGGATTTGTTGAGTTGCAGAGATGGGAGAAACCTCCAGAGGGAGAACCATTGGGTGCAAGACTCCGACACAGATCTTGGGGGTTTAAGGCAGTTTGGCCAAACAGAAGCTTCTCCTCAGTGAAACACACCGAAAAGCAAAAAAAATTGACTCTACTTTTGCCTCAATTCTGAACATGTCTGGTTTGTCAAAAGTCGTCCTTTTGTAAAAACTTCTCCACAGGATCTCTGGACCTCAGCCAGAGCGACCGCCGGGTTTACTGGTCACATCTGTTACCAAGGCCTCTCTCCTCTGATTGCTCAGTTTGGCCGGGGCCACAGAAAAGAGTGTGAATACTTCTGTGAGTCATACTTCAATGTTTCCTTTTAAATACATTTTTCTCTCATGGAAAAGTGTGAATGGATGAATATTATTTTTCAATCTTAGCACAAGGCTGCAGCAGGGGTCTGAATACTCTGTGAATAAACACTATTGGTAGAGGAGGCTTCCAGACACACACACACACACACACACACACAGACACACACCTTCAAAATATCAAAGCCTGACAAATTGAACCAGCTGATTGGTTTATGTTGAGGCCTTTACACACCATGTGTTATTAATATTTTTCCATCCTTTAATCAGTCAATCTACAGAATTTGAAAAAGGCTTTTATTTTCTCAGACCCAAGGTTTCCCTTCCGACCTGGATAAATCTAACCAATCAGAATACATGCTGTTAACACTGTCACATTTTGAAGCAGTAGTAGTAGAAGAAGAACTTCCTCACATATCCAGTTTGATACTAACTTGCCAATTTCTTTTATAAATATATCTTTAGCCCTTGCTAACAGATATTTCAAGGATATTCTGTAGCTGACTTGAAGCAGCAGGCAACCCCCTTTTCTTTTTCATTAAGAAAATGGTCATCACCGTTTATTCCATCTGTCTTTTCCCAAGGTGTGAGTTTCTGTATCCTTATTTGCTAAATGGCCTCGCTCTTAATGTGAATAGCCCGACGCGTCGAAATTACCAAAGTATTCGCTATTCGGACCGTTTATTTGCATCGCTGTTGATGTGCAGAGGCCTCTAGAGGGAGAAACGGAAAAGAAAAAACAAACGGCCGACAAACATCTCGGGAACCACATCTGTGCACACATTAGTTTACACGGGGAGGGAGATGTGTCTTTTGTTTTTAAGTTGTTGTTCATCTTGGAAACCAAACACACACACCATCACCGCAAAGCCACAACAAATGACCCTGTCAAAGACAAGCCGCGGTCGTGGTGCTCATGAAAAGCAGCCGTTGTATGACTGTGTTGCATCTGCCTTTGTGCATTCGATGACAGCACAGCGCACACACACATAAACACACAAACACACACACAGATGATGACCTTCACTCGGCATCCACGTTGCTTCGGTGTCTTTAAACAACAAACTGAAGCCTTTGTTGGAATCTAAATGCCTCACATATCCCAGGAGGCGCAATCATGGAATTCCCCACTGCGCCACCAGTGTGAGGATTATTAACATCATTTCAATTCCATGACGGGTCTCATCCCCATTTGTCAGCATGTGTTCTCCTGCTGGCGTTTCACCGCCTGCTTTCAGTTTCTTGCAAAAAATAAAGCAAACAGACGACAACCTGCAATTTTCCTCTGGTCTGGACGATGTCTCGACCCCAATTTGCACTCAAATCAAAGTTTAATAAAAGCACAGTGTAGTAATATCGATTTTACGACGAGAGAGACGAGCAAGAATCAGACAGAAAAAGAATGAAGAGAGAAATATGTGTTTACTCTGACAAGCACACACACGCACACACACATTGTTCTGGATGCGGCTTACAAACACAAAACACAGCCACTGGGGGAAAGTGAAAAGCAGTGGTCTATCATTTCAACACCTTTGTGCGTCTGTGTGTGTGTGTGTGTGTGTGTGTGTGTGAGTGATGGGAAGGAGCAGGGACAAACACTCTGCATGGCCTCTTTCCTGGCACTAACCGTGTCCTTGACCTACTGATGGAGTGATGTGTGCTGCAGAGAGAGAGAACAGAGGTAGAAGCAAAGCAGCTCCACCCACACACAACACCGACCGTGTGGTTTCCAGTGATTAGCTTTACGGTAACGGCAACATTATCACCCACGTTTAGAGAGCGGCAGTCCTGGCACTGTCTTCAAACCACGGATTTAAGTTCCATATATATATATATATGCATGTATATATAGTCTATAGGACAAACCCTGGATTCAATGATGATGATGAAACCAAATTCCTTCTTCTCAAGTTCAGAGAAATTAAAGAAATGTCTGCTCAAACACTTTGATGGAAAACAGCTGATTGTCAATTTTAACAACATGAATGGCATCAATCAGTATAAATTATTTGTTGAGGGGGGGGGGCTGTTTACTCTGCTTTCAAACAAATATCTTTTAACAACTGCAGCTAGTGACACAGACAGAAAAAGGTAGAGCGTGAACGAGTGAGGCAGGGAGGGAGGGAGGGTTAGAGAGAGAGAGAGAGAGAGACAGAGAGAGAGAGAGAGACAGGTGGCTCACACCGTACACAGCGCGGATCAGTGGCCCATCAGATGTCTGCCAGGAGAGCTTCTTAGAAAATATTCACCTCACATATTGTGAGAAGAACACACATGAGTGAAGGCATCGTTTTTACTTCTCTCTCTGTTTTTCCTTCTGCCTGTTCAAGACGGGAATGTTTCCCCTTTACTCCGACTCACTGTTCTTTTTTGAAAATAAAAAGGTACTAATATGAAACAGAGGGAGAATTGTTATGTCATCTTCAGGACCGCAGTGGAAATAACGTCCAGGCTGTTGTGTTACACGTTGGACTCAATCTAACAATCACAAACTGGGGCGGCTTGTTTGGTTTCGTGTGAACAAAAAAAAACAGCATAAAGATGCATCTTCCTGGACGACACAGTGTTGTTTTCAGGACCTTAAAGTCTAGAGACAATGGTCCGATCAAGGTTGATGTCTTTGTTACATTTGCTCTGGTACTTAGTATTTCCATTTGAATGGAGAAAACTTTGGTAATTGCGTTGCCACTGTGATATCATTAAGGTGTTATTACTAGTAAACTATCATTACATCATCAGAGGCAAAGACGACGGGCAGCCTCTTATTCTTCTTCTGTTGTTTGAGGCTGTCTTCTTGCAATTGGTCCGTTTTTACACCTTCCTCACCTCTGTTGGTCGGTTTAAATTTCTGTCTGTTGTTGGGGTCTGTGGTCTGAGGCACCTTTCACTTCTGGTACTTTTGTTCTGGATTTGAACTCCATTTGGGAATTTTGTGGTCGTATTCCCTGTCGATTCCACACAGTATTAGACGTTGAACTGCATCTTAGAAGGCAACAGTACTTCAGCATTTAGCGATCGCGGCTGCTACTTGGTCGAAACCCAGACTATTGCTTTTATGTATATTTGTATTTCTTACTCTGGACCGGTTTACATGTCTTAAATAGATAATATGAAGGATTTGATCCGAGCAGAGACGGGAGCAGTGGGCTGAGGGAAGCAGGTGGCTCGCCTTGAGACAGGAGCGATTCTGCTGTCAGCCGGTTTAAACCCACCTCGCTATCCCCCCCCACACCCACACCCACCCGGCTCAGCTTGGCTCAGGCCCTGAAGTGACTGGGCTCAGATGGGAGGTAACACCCCCGCCTCCCCCCATGGAGTCAACAGTCTCTCCTCCTCACACATCAACAGTGTCCTGCAGACATTACGTCAAAAACTTAATTTAAGAGTATTTCTTATTTTTGTATGCGGTGGCTTGCAGTACCCAATGTGTGTGTGTGTGTGTGTTTTGGGGGAGATCTCTCACCCAATATCCACTGGGATTGGCTTCAGCCCCTGTGATCACAAACAGAAAACGCAGATTGGCGGAATTTGTTGATCTGACCTGGTTGTTCCAACACTCGGCCGAACAGGTGCCTCTTGAATACACCTGCGAGATACCTGTGACCTGAACATCTGACTGATGCCACAGGAAACAACTAAATCACAACAGTGTGTGTGTCTGTGTGTGTCTCTGTGTGTATCTCTGTGAGTGTGTGCACGAGGGCACACAAGTGATGAAGGCTGCCCACTGTCGGGAGGGGGCAGATTTGATGAACATCTGGTACTGACGCACTCACACATCCCAGCATGTAAAGCAGAAGGAGGAGGTGGGTGGAACAGCCCCGGCACACACTGCGTTTGTGTTCAGCTGCACATACAGTATGAAAAAACAACTGCAGACTCACACACAGCCTGGTGTGTACGAAGAAACGCACAAGCACAGGGTAATTTTTTTGTTTGTTTCTAAGAAACAGAATAAGACCTTGGTAGATAATCTCCTCCTCATGCATCCACACACACACAAACACACATATTTATTTAAACTCTTAGGAAATATGTTTTCACGCTGATACCTGGAAACCATGAGCTGTGTCTCAAACATAAAACATAAGGTGTACATTTTACATATCACACATCTGTTATTCTTCTGATGAACATTTAGGATTCTCTGATGCTTATTTCCAGGTTGAAGCTGCAGTTTTTCTTTTACATAAATCGCCTAAAAGTGACTCAACTGACTCTGTGAGTTTTATTAATTCACAATATTTATACTTGAAAATGTTGCAAACCTAAAACTCATAATGTGTCAGTAATTCAAAAGGATTTGGAGTCAATAAAGGACAGTGAATTAAACTGCATTTTTGTAAATCTGTCTGATTTGATGAAAAGCCATAAAACATCAAATGCTGTCTCACGTCCCCATCACTCTTTCCACTCCTCCTCTCCTGCTTGTCCCTCAACCACCTCTTTCTATTCTTTCCTTTACATTCTTCTTTTTATCAGTCCTTCATTTCCTCTCCTCTCAGCCAGCCTCTCTTCTATTTTTCACTGCACTCATCCCTCCCCCTACTTTTCCCAGAGATGAGGACTGTCAGCAGCGCCATATATCTGACTAAGTGCACCATGGACTCTCTCACACACACACACACACACACACACACACACACACACACACACACACACACACACTCTCAAACACAATCTGTGATATAGTGTTCACTAATGGGGCAGCAGGAAAGCGGGACTGAGGGGATGGGAGGATGGAGTCGGCTGGACGTTGTGGAGCCCACGCAGGTTAAATGGAGTCAGTTGAGCAAGTGTTCCGATCTTCACTCGACATCAATCATCTTTGAGACGTTCTTAGTCCCTGTCTGAAATCCACCTGTGGGAAATTCCCATTCCTACACATCCCATCAAAAACCATGAGGTTGACAGGATTGCGTTGGGATCAGGGGAGGCTTCCTGTCTCAATCGCCTTAAAGCGCCCTGAGATAATGTGTGTTGTGATTTGGCAACACAAATTATGTTGAAGGTCCCAAAGAGCACAGGAACACACAACTCTTACATGGAGGAAGTCAGGAACAACCAGAAGGGTTGACCGACAAACCAATGGTCACACTGGCTGAGCTCAAGATGCAAGAAACAACAACTTTTGTTCCCCCATAAAATCCAGAATCTTATGGAATAAATCAATACAATTTCACGATGAGGTTTTAAGCTCTACATGCATAACAGAGACAATGAATTACCGGTGATTAGATACTGAGATGGGATGACTGATTATAATCTTCCTTTAATTAGTCAATTAATGATTTAGTCAATAAAATGTAAGTTAGTTTTTTCCTCTACACAGCTACTGGAAAAAAGGACACAACAGGAAATCTCTTATATCTAAATTCCATAATCACTAATTCACTACACAGACATAAGGTAAACAATAATAACAGCATTAAATGCATGATTACAGAACTCTAAAGAAGGTGTCTGATAATGTGTTTTCTCTTAGTTATGATTCCATCATTTACGACGTCTGCCAAGGTGCCGGGAGATCGGAAACATCCACAGCCTGAGATAATGTCAGTTCCGTGGTGTCAGCGCCAGTGGAGATGTCAAAGAGCGTGCACTTCTCCTTTAAATGGACAGATTCATGTGGCATATCGAGCAGAGCAGCCTCCATGCAGCTCTGCTCAGGCTCACTAAACGTGCCGCTCGCTCGCTCTGACACATGAATAATGTGGAAAATACTGAGAGAGAAATTCCACTTGTGTGTCTTCACCTGCTCCGAGTGACTTCTCCATTCCCCCCTCTGTGATCCATTTCACACACACAGACACACACACTTCTCTCAGTCCTCCTCACACACACTATAAACTAAACACCAGGCCGAGCAGAGTGCTGCTTCTCCTCAGCAGTGAGTCTCTGTCTAAGAATGTTCTGTGCCACACAGGCCTGAAGACGAGTTCACCACCGGAGCCTTTGATCCGCTGCCCACTGACACAAGTGTTGCTGGGACGGATCGAGAAAAGGTCATCAAGTTAAAAAGAGTGGAGTGACTCGGTGCAGTCTCCTGCGTGTGCACAACAGACGGCAGAGATAAAGAGAGTGATCCGTGGACATGTAAAGTCAGAGAACACAACAATCTGAGTTGGAGGCAAAAGTTGTCAGAAGAAATGATGAAGATGTTACTTGACAGTGGCGAGGAAAAGAGTCCAATGTAGTGTTAGTGCAAGTATTTTAATGAAAGTGTTATTTTGGGCAGGGAAAAAATTAAAGGTGGACAAAGCTTACTGTAAATGTCAAGCTGTTGTTCATTTGAAAAATAAATAATCCTGCTTTCTAACTATAACTTTACCTTCGTTTTAAAATGGTGGAGAAACTCATCTGCCTATCAGAACACTTTAGGAGATGATTGACAGGCAGGAGGCATTTGCAAATGACTCCTAGAAAAACAAGCAGCTACATTGTTGAAGTGCTTTGCATAATGAGATTTATAAATACACGGTTATTGATGGTGTTTTATGGTCTGTTTGTCACGTGTATCACACTCTTTAACATTTCGATATGTGAAGTGTCATGTGTGGTCTTTAACTCCGGGATGTAATTGGTCAGTTTTCACGTGTACCCACGGGAGATGGATGGTGCGTAAAAATGATCCAAAAGTGCCCAAATTTATCCCTGCCAATCAAATTCACCACTACGAGGTGAGGTTTGGAAAATAAGATGAAATATAGAATATTTTTGACTTTACTTAACACTATGAACATTAGCAGCATCGAACCAGATCCTCCTGAAAAGTACGAGTCAGTGCAAAGTCATCTGAAATAACCGCCTCCGACGCGCAACAAGCCTCGTCGTGCGCAAAACTTGAAAACCAACTAAACCACGCGACTCTCTCTCCGCGGGGCTCGGCCGGGGAGCGGGTACCTGGTTGGTGGTGTCCGGCGGAAGGTTCTTTATCAGGATCTTCCTCCTGTTGCTCAGCTCCATGCGGGTTTTGGCCAGACGCTTCTCGATCTCCTCCGGATCCAGGTCCGGCAGGTCGCGCAGGCTGATCCCGGGCTCGGAGGGCTGCGCTCCCGCTGCTCCCGCTGCTCCAGCCGCTCCCACCGCTCCTGACGCGGCCGCTGCTGCCACCACCGCCACCGCCTCATCATCCTCCGGCTGCCGGCTGTCGGGGCTGTCCATCACCGGGGAAAGTGCGCTCTCCCGGGCTAGAGAAGAGTGAACGCTCGGCGGCTGGATGGATGAGGCTGCCGCCATCTTGGGTAGCTGAGGGAAAAGTGTGTGAGAGAGAGAAACAGAGACAGAGTGAGAGAGAGAAACTGAGGGAGAGAGAGAGAGAGAGAGAGAGAGAGAGAGAGAGAGAGAGAGAGAGAGAGAGAGGGAGGGAGACATAGGGAGAGAGCAGGTGGGAGGTGTGCAAGGAAAAGGAGAGAAAGAAAGAGAGAGAGAGAGAAACACTAAAGAGTAAATTTAAACCAATTTCTTCCTATTAATGGATATAAATGTATCCATTAATATTCTTGGAATATACTTTTTCCGTTTCACTAACTTATCACATGCTTTTTCATTTAGCTTATAATGAAATATCAGCTCTTTGCACTAATCTGTCATTGGTTTTGTTTGTTAGAGTTTATATTTTATTATTTTAAGAGTTAAATGAAACTCCATCTCTATGAGCGCAGGTTGGAGATCACATGGTTTCAGTCAGGCTGCACCTCAGACTCCTGGCGACCCCAACTGTCTGCTGGATGTATAGGAGCCAATCAGGAGCCATTAATACACTGTTATTAAAGCGTCAAAGTAATGTTTTAAAACCTCTGTTTGTTGGCCTCACTATTATTTATTATTTATTGGATCATAATCACTTTGCTATTTACTTTTTTCAAACCAATTTAAAGAAAATGTCACATTTAGGGCAAAAATAAGAACGAAAATATGTCTCTCTCTCTTATTCTGCAGGTATTTTCCTTTGGGATCAATACAGTATCTATCTATCTATCTATCTATCTATCTATCTATCTATCTATCTATCTATCTATCTATCTATCTATCTATCTATCTATCTATCTATCTATCTCTGTGTTTGTGTATCTATCTATCTATCTATCTATCTATCTATCTATCTATCTATCTATCTATCTATCGATCTCTGTGTTTGTCTATCTATCTATCTATCTATCTATCTATCTATCTATCTATCTATCTATCTATCTATCTATCTATCTATCTATCTATCTATCTATCTATCTATCTATCTATCTATCTATCGATCTATCTCTGTGTTTGTCTATCTATCTATCTATCTATCTATCTATCTATCTATCTATCTATCTATCTATCTATCTATCTATCTATCTATCTATCTATCTATCTCTCCATCTGACACTGTTTAACAATTCTTATCAGCAGGAGCAGTTACCATTAATAACACCATTACATCACATTAACATAACTCTTAATATTTCCATTATAACAACCAGTGTGACTCAATATAAATATGACGGTTACACAACTGCTCCTGGTGCTGCACATGGATGCACTGTATGAATCTGTGTGAATGGTTGAGAGGCGAAACTGTTCTTGAAAGCATCTTGAGTGCTTGTTTCTGTCTGAGGTTTCTTCTATTGAACATTATGGTTTATTCCTTAGTCTCCACAGTCTCCAATGTTTACTGGAGAAACTGTTTCTGTATAATTCAGTAAAGCCTCGACCCTTTTGTGAATTGCTTTGATTCAATGTAGGCAATGAGAAGGCATTCATCATTCACACCAGAGCTTCCCTGCTCCTCGTGTGCATAATGTGACCGTGTGCCGTCCCTCTTCTCTCTCTCTCTCTCTACCCAAGTCATCCAGTGAATGCCAACCAAGCAGCCAGCCGAGCCGCCTGCCCGCCTGCCTGCCCACCGTGGGTGGAAAGCTGCTCCTGGCAAACACGAGGGGGAACAGAGCTCCCTGCCGAGTCCTTACAAAGACTATGTGGCTTCTGCAGACACACACACACACACACACACACACACACACACACACACACACACACACACAGACACCTCACACTCAGGAGACGCATATCACACTCATGAAGGCACCAACCCAGTTATAGAAAATATTTAGATCATGCCAAGGCCTGTAAGAGACGGTGAAATCAACCAGCATCATCCAACCTCCATGTTCTCTCTCTCTGTCTCTCTCTCTCTATTTCTCTCTCCATTTCTCCCTCTCTCCCTCTCGCCATCTGCGTGAAGCCCTTCTTGGCAGATTGGAGTCCAGACAATCACAGTTGTCAGTGGGTGAAAAGGATCTCACGTTGCCAAGTGAAGTGAATGAAGCAGCGTAGCCGACACACAACCGAGTGTACACGGATCGTCCAATTCAAGGGGGGGGGCAAAGGTCAAAGAGAAGATCGGTTTGTGTCATTTCAAATGAAACGGAATAGAGGATGAACAACAGTTTTTTTCTGTAAAGTTCATGAGGTGAAACGTGTTGTCAATGCCAAAGCTCCTCCACTAGCACGTAACCAGTTTCCAGTCAGGAGGCAACGATAATGGATGAAACTACTCATTAAAGCGGAAAAGACAGAGAAGGAAACCGATTCAATAATTGGCCAATTATTTCAGTCATTCAAGACATTTATCGTATCGTAACTCCAGAGCCCCGACCGCCTTGTACGCTGATTCATCCCCGTTCTTTTTACACTTGTAGTTGGATAAAACACCACATCAGAAAATGTCATTTCATGCTCTGGGAGATTCAAATGGGAACAATTTCCTTTTATAGAACAAAACCCATTACTCGGCTAATCCGGGATAAAAGTTTGCTGCAGCCCTAATGGACGTGTTGAGGGTTTTTATCATGATTCGCAGTATTTAGAGGTTTTTAATGTTGGACTCCTGATGAACAACAGGTTGGTTTGAAGTCTTCTCCACAGACTTGGGTCCACCAGGAAACCAAAAAAGGTGAGAGAGGCCATCGCCAACCTTACATGCAGCCATGTCCATCAACTCAGAGGCAACATAGGCATTCATCAGAAGGAGAAGTCAGGTTTTGATCTATCTGCAGCTCGTACCATAGTCAGAGCCGGGGGACAGATTGAGGAGCATGAATCATTGAGCAGAGCTGCTGTGAGAAGACAGCCAGGACTCGCCTGTCACCGGTGCGGGGCTGATTCTTGAATCCCTCCACTAAGTGCTAAAAAACATTTCCATGAGAGAACAATTAATTTGTTCTCACAGTCCCCCTGGCACACACGCATGCCAGCACTGTAATACACTCAAGGCAACACACACACACACACAAACACACACATGTATTAACTCATGTCAGTATCTACCCTGCACGCTTACACACTTTTTTGTTGTTGTACCTGCGTGCAAATCAAACCCAACAATAATGGGCTATGCTCCGCAGAGCGAGGCAGAAAAAGAGATGCTACTCAGTCCCTCTCCATTTGAAACACCGGAGCCCTGCTGGTGCTTCAGCGTGTCAGCCAGTGATTCACAGCCTCTTTGGAGTGGGTGGGAGTAGAACAGGAGAAGAAAAAAGCAGGGATGTGTTCACCGCTGCTCGCTTGGGACTGAGAGTGTGAGGGCGTAGGTGGGCAGAGCGGCTGAACAGGCACCTGGGATGATCTCAGTGGGTGGGAGGACTGGAGGAAAGAGGGAGGGAGGGATGAGAGAGGGAGGGAAGGAAGGGGGGATGGGGTGGACCCTAAGTGGTAACGAGGTTCGTTGTGCATTGGAAGTGACGAGTGCATATGCACATGTCCCCCTGCAGCAGTAGATGCACTGTATATGTAAGCCCTCCATTTACGAGCCTGGTGCTTGCAGTCACTTCTTCTCTCTGAAGGACATGGAGGGATGTGTGACCTACTAAAAAAACAGCTGACCTGAAACCATGGAGGACAAAGTGCACCAGTTTATTTCCCTGCCCAATTCATGTCCTAATTACAGTGGTCATAAGCATCACATCTCCAGCGGAGCATCAGGGACTCCAGCGGTAATGAGCAGGTTGCATCTACATGTACGCTTCTGATTTCAACCCCAGCAGAACATACGTGTGCGTGTTTTCATGTCTTGATCCCTCCCAAGGCCCCAAGTGGAGACTTTCTTCATTTCATGCTGAACTAGTAATACTGTCAAATCCCTCCCTGGCGTGTTTTCCTGTACAATTCAAGTCCTGTTGTCTGTTGTTGTCAGTTGTTGTCACAGATTTCCACCACAAAGTGATTTCAAGGCTCGGTGAAATCGCACGACTTACGATGACTAAGATGTGTTTGGGAAACTGGGAGTCCCTGGACTGCACGGGAATGTGCTGCTGGTGCATGTCTGCCGTCCTAGTTGGCAGAGCAGGGGCCTACTGAAATGACCCAGGGGGCGCACCGGGCCGGGAGAGAGAGAGAGAGAGAGAGAGAGAGAGAGAGAGAGAGAGAGAGAGAGAGAGAGAGAGAGAGAGAAAGGAGATACGGTGGCCGCTCAAGGGAGGTATGAATGAACGCTGACAAACTGATGAGGTTTGGAGGACAGGTGGGACAGACAGGCATGGGGGAGTCCTTCTTCTCTCCACAGTGCTGAAATACTTCCCTGCTGAGAGCCCAACATGCTTCTACCACTGCTGCTCAAGGAGAAATTACTTGGCTGCACTCTGTGACATTAAAGTGGGCGGACTGCACCTTTTCAGAAAGCACCTGTGTTCATCTTAAATCCAATATGAGATTGAAAGTATCAAAGATGTCTGGAAGCAGAGCAAAGTCACAGATGCACAGTTTTATACACTGTCTTACACAGTCCAAGATGTGTCAGTGTTAAAATAACTTCCTCTCTGACATGAAGTTATTCATATTTCACCTCTGATGCATTGGACAATATGTTTATCTATGTTACTGTTGGTGAGAATGTGACCAGTGATGAGAATCTGTCCATCTCTCTCCCATCTACACCACGTTCTTTCCATCCTTTGATGACGTCTTTAAAACCGTGTGAAGAATATATAAAGTGTTGTTTTTAATTATTAAAGCAGACGTCTTCTCCTGCCCTCAGGAAACGTGCTTTCACAAAGAAGGACAACGAGCACAAACCCACTTCCAACAAAGGCTGAAGACAGAATTCGGCTTTTGAATATTTAATGTTTTTCTGGAATTTTTCTACTGTGAACACAGTATTGCAACAATTGAGGATGATTACTGCAGACAAAACTTCTAGAGCAGCGGAGATAAGTCAATTAAATGATCGATTGAGTCAATCGACAAAATAATTATCAAAATAGTTCCTTAGCAATGATTTTAGTTTTTTTAACTGGTTCAAGCTTCTTAATGAGAATTTTATGTTTTTCTTAATAAAAAAGACTTTGATAGTTAACTGCATAGATGTAGTTTATGGACTGTTTTTTAAGCTATTTAGCAAAAACATACTTTATTTATATTTCCTTATAAATATACTTCCCCTTGCACTTAACAGACAAAACAAGAAATTGCAAATATATTCAACATATAAGTCCATAATGAAAATAATCAGTAGCAGAGAACTCAGATGTGAGGGAGTGTGAATTCAGGCTCACATGCACTAACATCCCTTGTTTACTGTGCACAGGCCGGGTTGTGTGTGACCTGTGCCATGACAACGACAATAGAAAGACCCAATTAGAAACTATTTGTTTTCCATGAAGTGAGATAAACTGGCACAAACTTTCTTTGTTATCCGGTCGGCAGCTTTTTGTGGACTTTGATTGTGCTTCTGTGTTTTAGCATTTCCTCCGTAACACGTCACACATTCATGAGGTGAAAAAAGGGGTTTTGTGAGGTCCCAGTGACCTTGACCTCTGACCTCCAAATTGTTATCAGGTCATCTGTCGGTCAAAGTGAATGTTTGTGCCAGAGGTGGGCGTGCCAGTTGCATCACATTCACCAGAACATGAGGGGACCTTTGCTTTTAATCACCAAAATCCAATCAGTTCATATTGGGAATTCAAGTGAATGTTTGAACCAAATTTGAAGGAATTCCCTGGAGACGTTCCTGAGCTGTTGGGTTCACAAGGTCAACACAATGTCTCAGGAACCTCCACAGTATGAAAATGTGATTCGAAAAAAGAATATGTGTATAGCAAGAGGCAGCAATAACAAAAACACAATTTAAGTGTAAAATGGACTTTATCACATTCACATTGCAATAAATCTCAATTTGATAACTTTATATGATACATGAGGGAGAGTTGATGTACATTTGTTCCTTCAGTACATTAATTAATGCAGTTCAGAGTGTTCCTGTATAGAAACACACACACACACACACACTCATTTACAAATTGCTGGTAAATACTGTGACAGAGTCACAAAACCATTTTTGAGGAAAAGAAATTGAACCCGACATTCACACACATCAGAGGAAACTCGCTCAAAATATTTGATTTGCAACTTTGACGAAACCTTTTCCGGGATTACTAGTGGAATATAAGACCCACTACACATAGTAGGACTACGTTCTAGATTTTGAAGGCAATACCATAAAGTGTGTTTTAAATCTCTGCTCTATTAGTGGTGACAAATTAGAAAGCAGTTTTTTTTAGCTGCACGTTTAGGGAATCCAGAGTGTTAATATTTTTACCAGCGAGAAGATGTACCGTTATTTTTCGTGATTCTCAATTAGCTTCCTTAAACATTTTCAAGACACACGATAAAACTTTTTCTTATTTTTTTATAAACTAGAGTCTCTCAAACATAAAAGTGTGTATTCATTTTTTCCAAGCACTGACTTCCATCCAATATGGACCTAAAGAAAAAATGTATCTAAAAAAATAAAATAAAAACATCCAAGGCATCGAAAAATATAGTGAGACACAGACAAATCAAAAAAAGATCAACCCGAATATCTGAGCATCCTTTGAAGCTTACATTATGTCTTACCAACATAATAAAGAAATGGAGTGTACAGGACATTGATAGTTATTTGTGATTCTGTATTTACACTTCATAATGAATCTCTGAGGAACAACAGACATTGTGGAGCCCACGAGATCGGGTCGAGTGACTCTTCATCGGAATAAAAGAGGGTGGATTTTCTCAATTATAATAATTTCACCTATAATTCTCTGTTATTATCTTGAGAAAAATACAATAATCCAAGAAAACGTCCCAGACGGGTAGCCATTCATTCCACACACTCGCGCACACACACACACAGACACACACATACACGCCAGTAAAACCAGAGAGGTGTAGAAAAGACATTTTGAGTGGTTAACCACAGAGGACTCGACAGATGGGTGTAACCTCTGAACAACAGCAGCATCATCTCTCCCTCCTTCTTCTCTCTGACAGGAAGGAGTCTCCATCTCACGCATCATTAGAAAATTAAACTTGATTTACACAAAAATCCAGCACACAAATAAGGTGGAACAAAAAAAAGAGACAGCGTTCTGTGGTGGGGTTTTGTTCTACCCAGGCGATCAGAGGGGACAGCCCTCGATTCTCTGTGAATCTCTCAGGACCCCTGCGGTTGTCCCCAATTATCATCAACCACTAAATCCCCAGCAGTGACGAAAGCCAGGAATGTTTTGCTGTTGTTAACTGTTGTTGAGGCTTGAGAAGTCCAGCGAGCACAGAAAGTTCTGCCTCCTGACGATGTGTCCGGCACAGTGGATTTAACCTAACGGCCCATGTGCCCCCCCGAAAAGCTCCATAACTTCCATTTGCTTATGACTCAGTTCTCAGGGTCCTCGCTCGTCCAGAAACGTGTCTCTCTCGTAAAGAGGAAGCTTTTCCCAGGACTTTAGAGTAAACAGGATAATTCAGTGGAGGAGGAAAAGAAAGAGGGAAGGAAAATGTAGAAAAAAGCTGCTGCTCATGAACCAAAATCACTCAATGGTATGAAAAATAAAACAAAATGTAAAAAATAAATCCAGTTGTCACAAGGTTCTGTTGTATGAGAAATATGAAAAAATAATGAGCTCTAAAGGATGCACTGGTTATGAGAAGATCATGTCACTCTTCCTGATTAGTGACGCGTTTGTGTAACTACCTCTTTTAATAAATAGTAGAAAAATAACATTTTCCTCTTTTGAAGTGATTTCTCTTCTGTGTTTGTGTGAACCACTGAATGTTTTGGCTACTTGTTCACAGACATTCATGAAAAAGGTTCAAATAGCTTTCCAAAGCCCCTTTATAAAAGAACCAGCAGCTTCTCCTTTGACAAAAAAAAGGCAAATACTTGAGAAGTGTCTCTATCTTCAGAACCACGGAGAGTAAAGCTGTGGTATAATCCGTAATTATGGGATGGAGCCCTCGGGCAACATCAGGCTCTCGGTTTAATTTGATTATCCATTGATCCGATAGTGTTTCCTGCAGCCTTCAGGAGGAAAACAAAGAAGTTTGTCGTGTGTCGAGGGTTTCATGTTCAACTTGTGTCCTCTCCTCGTTGAAGGTCCAATGAATGAGCTCAGGCCCCAAAGCTGCTCACGTACCGAGTCCTGGAGGCCAACTTTCTTTAGAAAACAAAGAAAAACTCCCCATTTATTTATTTCTACTGGCCCAGGTCTGGTCTGTGTCTGTGAAACCAGTGTTGATTTCCCAGATGTTAGACTGGGATCAGTGGAAAAAGGGATGAGATGTTGGCACAATGACACCATGAGGCTAATACCCATAAGGAGCTGAGGAGGAAGTGTCCTCAGCTCAGTGGCACGATGGGTTCGAGTCCAGCTGTGGCCTCTCTCTCTCTCCCTCCGCCCGCCCGGCCTGTCCGTACCCAACCGTCCAATCGAGCACAAATGTTTTCCGTTTTTTAAAATAGTCATTAATAAGAAATATAAGATCCCTGGCCGGAGGTGCGACGCCAGGCCGAGGATCAGCACTCTGCGTCCACACTGTGCACGGTGACCGCCGCCTGCAGGTGGTGCGTGTGCAGCGGGTGGTGGTGCGTGTGTGTGTGCCGGTACGGGTGGAACTTGTGGCTGAGCAGCGCGGCCGTCTGGGGCGGCGTGTCCAGGTCCATGTCGTCGTCATGGTTCCCCACGTCCACGCCGGCCGAGAGCGGGTCGTTGTTTCCCGGGCGGATTCTCGCTGTCCTCCTGCGGACTCATGGTGCTGTAGCCTGGACACAGAAAATATGAAGAGGTCGGCGTTAGTGGAGTGAATACAAATCATCATCCTTAATAAAACCTAGAGGTTGTAGTCCTGTTATAGACCAGAGTCCCTCATGAGATCACACAGGGGCAGATGGGGTTGTGGGAAATGTGTTAAAAGGTTTTGTGTGTTATCGCTGAGGCGGAGAGACTTGAAATAAATGTATTAAACCTGCAATAAGTCAAAATTTCTTTGTTTTACATAGTTTTTCATAGTAAAAGATACAGAACCAAAGAGCCTCATTCAGTCACCGCACAGAGAATCAAAGATCTGAACAGCTCCACGTGCACCAGCGTGGCACAGCCTCCACAACCAGGAAATGAAAGGACAACATAAAATAATCTAGTCGGCAAATGACGCCCTCGGGTCATAGAGAACAACGCTCGTGAACACACGCTAACACAGAACGCTTCTCTTTTCATGGTGCGGTGACAACTACACATCCCTGCTGGGGATTATCTTCCCCATATGTTCTCAGCTTTCACACCAAAATGTGGGAAAAAAAGAATGATACATATTTATGATCGCTTTCCTCCACATACGTGCAGCCTGAGGAGACGGCGTCAGGAGCCAACATGGCTGTTAGCATAGCCTACATTGGTAAAGTGGAGCAATGGAAGCCCTGCTGTCACAAGGAGCTACTGGGTCAAAGTGTGACAGATGGAACATAAGGAGATCTATATTTTATGAACTTCATACCAGGCCAAACTTCATCTCGATCAAGCTTAATGGATCAAAGTGGTGAAGATCTCTATTTTAATGTTGTGTGGATAATAGAAGGTGACAGACGCAGCATGGTGTAAAGTAGGGAAATGTCCTCTGGGTTCCCTGAGGTGCAGTAAAACCTTGGACCCGAGTCAATTTGAAACACTTTCTTATAAATGTTCGCCCCAGATTTGTCTAAATTAGCCTGGTTAAAAAAAGACAATGGAAAGGACGGACAAAAAAAGTGGGGGATGACAGAGGGAGAGAAAGAGATTGAGGGGGTAGTGAGGGAGGGATGGAGGGAGAGTGCAGGGGATTAAAGGAAAAGAGAGGGATGAAGACTTCCAGACTTCAGCACAGTTCCAGAGCCGTAGCTTCAGGTGGGTTCACAGCTAACGGTGTCTTGGGGAGACATGTGGACAGAGAAAACTATCGGAGACTAAACTAAAAAGGTCTCATTATGATTAGACCTTTCAGATTTGTGTTAAATATATATATGAATAACACCCCCTCTTTCCATTATTGCAAACGTCTCTTCCTCTCTGTCTCCGTCCTCTTGCCCTTCACACTCACTCCAATGTCCCCTCTTTCATCCTTTCTACATGTTTACATCTCTGCACTTGTCCTTCATGTCCCCTCCCACTAATAAACTATGATATTAACTAGTCTTTCCTGTCCATTTATGTCTTTGCCTTCTCTTGAACTATATTATTATGAGAAAGATACTTTACTTTAATTCTGCTGATTTTATTTCCACATAACATTCACTCAAAAACTAACCTTGTGTAGAGAAACACTATTTAATGTGTTATTTTGGACACATAATAATCCTAATGAAGAACAGTAAGTGAGAATGATTCTTGCTAGTAGGTTTAAAACTAGTTCTTCTCCGTTCCTCTGCAGCTCTATCTCACTATCTCTCTCCTCGCTGGCTGAAGCCACTCTATCCCACTCTCCTCTCTTCACATTCACCCTCTCGCTCGTCCTCGGTTATGCAACAAGTAACAGAGAACACTCGTGCCAGGAAGTGGAGCGATGCCATATGTAGGTGGTGAGAGCTCATGCGGGTTGAAGCCGTCCATCCGCACTCATCGAGTGTCAGACTTACACAAGTTCTACAAATGGTTACAGCGAACATGAGCCTCTGTCTCGCAGAGAGCCGCAGAGAAGAGAAGAGATAAGTAGAGAGCTGTGATGTCATGGAAAGAGCGAGCCAAGAGCTGAACCACTGCCAGTGAGCTGAGTGGGAACTGTGGGTTGAACGCTGGGCCGTAACATTCAGAAAGGAATAGTGATCATTTTATAAAAATGAAACCTAAAAAATGGGATTGAGATGAATTCATTTAATTCAGGTTTTAATGCTCTATTATGAGCATGTTTACAGGATTTTAAATAGCCTTGTTTTGACCTATATTCTGGTTTGGATCATATTTGGCATATGGTGTTTACATTGAATATGATAAAACCCGGTTATTCATGATAATTGCAGTATACAGGTTTCTGATCATCTATGTACCTGGTTAAGTGTAAAAACACATAACCAGGGATCTCCGAAAACTAAGGATGTGAGTTTGTGTTGACCAGACTCACAAGTTATTAAAACATCCTCATTTCTCTGGAGCTTGCATCCCCGTGGATTAAGGTGAATAAAGGAAACCCAAACATCCTCTATCTCAGCTCTTTGTTGGAGTTCCAGGGGTTTTCCCAGGCCAGGTGTGACGGGGCTACACACACTCCACCATGTTGTGGGTCTAGAGATCTCTCCTACACGTCATGTTCATTAAGCTTCCTCATTATAAACTGAAACTGACACCGACTCCTTTCCACACTAAAGAGATAGTCTGAGCTCGTCAAACTCTAAACTCAATGAGTCCCAGACATCACTTCACTCCCACTTCACTCGCCGTAGAGTCCATATTCTAATCCTGGAGTTGAGTTGCTGTGTGAAGAGATACTGTCGAGCACTTTGGGTTTTATGGTGTCAACACTACTCAACATTTACAGAGCAGTGAATCCAAAAAACTGATTATTTAAGTCCAAACTATCGAGAGATCATCATGTATACGTTTGACCTCAAGATCTTGTAAAGCTAGATGAGAGACACGTGTTCCCTTTTCACTTTATCTTTCATCGAATGCGTTATGTAGGTTTTTGTGTATGTTAAAGTTCTGCAAAGTTAAAAAACTCTCCCCCCCCCCACAGAAACCACGAGGCTCCTGAAATACCTCGTCAGTAGTTATGCAAAAGGGGCAGGAGCTAAAACCGAGTGTTTCAGACAGAGGCTGAAAAGAGGAGCTGCAGCAATGGACAGTTTTTTGAACATTGGAGCATTTAAACATGTTCTAGTAATAGAACAAATGAAAATTACTAACCTGTATATGTGCAGAAGATGTCTCCTTTGAAATATGCCCCCTTGACGATAGTGACTTTAGGTTAAGACTTTTTAAGACGGTAATAAATTAAATAAGACCTTTGTCAAGCTTGACAGAAATGAAAGATTATCAGAGACGCCCAGAATTACTTACACTTCCCCATCAAGGATATTGTGAAGCAACCAAGTAGAAAGTAACTCTGGAAACGCCATGTCACAAACTACAGGCATTTAACCAGGAGTTTGGAGCGTTATCACATTTGTGCATTTATTAAAACCGTCCTGGTCTCTGTAAGTTGTTGTATCTGTGTGTAGCACAGGAGTAAAATGTCTTACCATGGTCGCTCTCTGTCCCGGATCGTCCCCAGTACCGTCGCCTCCGCTCGGGAGTGTGCGTGTGTCTCTCGATCACCGCAGCTATGAATCTTGTGTTGCTGACTGAAAGTGAAGGGAGAACACACACAGATCAACACAGAGGCTGCGGGTGAGTAGGTACCCAGGTGTGTTTACTGTGGGAAAAGTGACGACCTATCGAGGGCTTTAATAAACACCTCAAGGAAGGAACTTACTGATGCCTCTGTCCTCGTGGCTGTCCTCGTCCCTCTCGTCTCGTTCATTATCCAGGTTCGACATTCTGACTGACATCTCTAGAGCAGCGTGGAGGTGAAGAGAGCGGGAGGAGAGAAGCAGAAGGCTGAGGTCAGATGGATGCTACCGATCTAAACAAATATAAATTACTTCAGGAATGACAAACAGGAGGGGTGGACTCTGCTGACTTTCATATCCAAACAAAGCACAAATAACCAAAAGGCCATCATGAGATAACATCTAGCTGTTTCAACCCAGATAATGACCTGTGTACAAAGACGAGCCCGAGGAAAGGGGCACCACGCAGCTGCTGCTGCGTGGTGCGAGTGTCAGTCGCTGCCAGACTGCTCGTTAATGACACCGCTTTAAAAATGTTATTTTCTGTGAAAATGTGAAGCGACTCACAAACTTCTATTTGCAGTTTTTTGCGGCACAAGGCCGAGCAGGAAAATACAAAATAACACGTTTCCTCGTTCCTCCATGCGGCCAAAATTTGATTTCAAATTTGACTTCCATTTCAATTTCACAGATCTATTAATGTGCACATTTGACTTGTCTTGGCTTGTCTGTATAAATGTGAGACAGAATCCATCTGTAGTCGTTTTCAGACATGAACTCTGGACAATCTCTGCAGGATGAGACATTCTCCCTTTTGCCTGTTTCTCTATAAGTTTATATTTCTATCTCTCTGTTCTATGTGTATGCCTCCTCTTTTTCATCCTGACGTATTTGTATTCTTTTGGTTTCTTCAGTTCTGCGCCCACTCTCTCTGTGTGGATCCTCTGGAGAATCTCCTGCTCTATTCCCACATGTGCTCTGGATAACCTCAGGAGTTCAGTGCTCGTCTGGAATCAGCCTGTGAGTCACACTTACCCTGTGCAGCCAGTGGTGACATGTGCTGGTGCCGGCGCCGGTGGATCTGGTGCCTGTACGCGTACACAGCCAGCACCAACACCATGATGCATCCCATAATGCCCCCAGCGACCGGACCCACGGGGGCGCTCTTGATCATGTTCAGAGACGCCACCTCTTCTTCTGCAGATGAAAGCGAGAGAGAGAGAGAGCGATGAAGAGAGAAGGATGAGGCAGAGCGGACGAAGGAAGAAGTGGCAGCAACAACGAGCCAGAATCAAACAGCTCGGGCTCGGCTCCCGACTCGTGCTGCACTGCCAGAACATTTCCATCTCACTCTCCCATCAGTGTGTCACACTGCAGAATGATTATTAAAGATAACAGCCAGTTAAATAAAAATAAAAAAAACTGATAACAGAGCCAGAGACAAACAACCAGGCAACAGAGAAGTTTCAGCCTGAATCTACACAAGTCACAATTCAGCTGTGACCAGGATGACTATGAAATTAATTAGACTTCTGTTGTTGCTTGTTTCCTTCCTCCACAGGCTACATTTCATAACAGTGAAATAGTTAAAGCACAATTTCATCCTGCAGGACTCTGCACTTTGCACAATAATAAACGCCACAGGTGGAAACTCACCCAGGACTCCCAGGCCGTCCGCGTAGGGACTCTTGGCGCCGACGATGCCCCCGAAGCATTCCTTCTGCAGGGCGCAGTAGGGCTTGTCCAGGTGGGTCTTACCATCGCTCTCCACCATGCACCACTCACAGTCCAGCACGCCAAAACAGTCACTGAAACGGGAGGCAGAAACCTACATCAACAGTTGTTTTTTAAAAGTATTATAGGTCTAGAGAAGTTCTGGATTTGTAGAGGTGAGAATCCTTTCACAAGCTTTTTGCCCTTTGCCAAGGAAGCTACGTTTTCATCTGTGTGTGTTTTTGCCTGTTGATTTACTACTGGAAGGATTTTTTAATTTCTCAGAGAATAATTCATGAGTCTTCAGGGGACTGATATCTATGAGTGAGAACAATTTCATGCAGATTCCAATCAAAACCCAGATCTACTGAATTAAAAATGTGGTTTCATAAGGGCACTATTGGACCTTGGCAGAAGAATGTGCTCTCTGAGCTCCCCTCTAATTTATGAATTCATTTTGATGGATTTTGTACGGGAACTCGGCTCAGTATTATTAACATGTATACCCACACTCTTTTAATATCATAATAAGTGTTTTATTTGTTTATCTTTACCAGCACACTGGTGTGTTTCATGCAGAACAACAAAAGTGAAAAGGGTAAACACACAAATCTACAAATCCCATTGTTTCCACTAGGCGGCACTGTCCCACAGCAGTGATATTCTCCCTGATGTCAACCGGTACTGTAACTCAAGGCAGATTTTTGTGTCTCTGTATGGATGTGTTTGTATATACTTACTACATAGTGTGTCTGTGTGTAGTTCAGTGTGAGTGTGTGTGTACCTGCTGGTGTATCTCTGGCTGCAGCGGGTGTTGATGCACTGGGGCAGGGTGTCATGCAGACTGGGATCAATCACATTCAGGCTGACCGGCTCCTGGTGCACCTCGCAGCTCGGGTTCCTTTGCAAAACAAAAGACGTAAATAAACACACGGGGTGAAAACACAACAAATTTAGGAGAGGCGACGCACATCCTCGATCAACACATCCGGCCGACGGATCCATCAGACTCCGAGAAGGAAACACAATGACGTTCAACAAAAGCAAAAACACAGTAAAACTGACACAGGAAAAAAAGGAAAAGAAAACCAAAGCTTGAACACACAAAGAACGTCAATGTATGCAAATGAGCTTCGGAAAGGACAAACAGCGATGACACGACAACAGAGAGAAATCTGACAGTGAGAGAAGATAATTGCACGTCTCCCTGAAATAAAACAGGAATTGGCATTTGATGCATTGACATGCTGTCAAAAGGCGGCCGATGGTTGACGAGACGAGGTGGGTAAAACAAGAGAGAGAGACGGGGAGAGAGAGAGAGTGAGGGGGCTGGGAGAGGAAGAGAATGATGGACAGAGCGAGACGAGGAGGAGGAAGAGACAGACACGCTAAAACAGAAAGGAGGGACAGTGAAAGACAAGTCAAAGTGAGGAAACAGCCAAAAACATTCACAAAGCTAAAAAGTGTCCACAATTAAATTCACAACAACAGGAAGTGAGAGGGACATACTTCAACACACCATACCAAGGCCATCATTTTTATTATGGTTATTATTACTATTATTATCAAAGCTAAATTACCGCTCTAACCATCCTCACGTCTTAAAAATGGTTAAAAGGATTCGAGCATCATCTGAAAAGTATACCTGTCATTACGTACTTAAATTATAATAAAAAAATGTTTTGCAAATGTATGTTTCATATTTTTCTTAACCTTATATCATTAAGTATAATTCCTGAGCGATATACATGTGGAGACATGTGAAGTGTCTTTGAAGCAGAAGTTCCACTAACCTGTTCTCAGCATTGGTGAGGTTGCCTGTGCACTCGTTGACCTCTAGGGGGCACTCACATGGACACTCGCACTCATTCTGCTCCATTCTGAAACACACAAACACAATGTCATGGTCAGTTAGAAAAACTCTACCACCGCTGTTTCCTGTTTACATCACAATAAACTCCCTCTGAGAGTGTGTGGGCGGAGTCAAAGACCTGTGGCAGTTGAGGCAGAGCCGGTCCACGGTGCTGCAGGCGCAGAACGCCAGAGAGTCACACGTCTCGTTCACGATACCGGCGAAGGCGTTGGTGCCCGGGATCCGGGTCAGACGGTACTTTGAGCAATGGCTTCCATGGACCAGGTTGGTGAGGTCCCCCTGATGGAGAAATAGAGGATTAGATAACATCTCCATGGGGAAGTGGAAGAGATTAGAGTACTTGAAGGTATGATGAGGACATACGATCAACAGGAAATTGTAAAGAGAATTCTTAGGGAGATGAGGTATTAAGATAAATTTGTGATTTTATTCTCAAAGACTTAATCTAAAAGTATATGTACGACACTTTAACTGTTTTTAATGAATGTAGTCAGTCTTGGCAGTTTTAATAGATATATAGTATACAGGAGCAATTCATGGGTGCAACTACAGCGACCACCAGTAGGCAGCAGTGTTGCTCTATCAAATATAAAGAAGGTGCATCCTCAGATTGTACCTCGGTGTCCAATATTGAGTCTGAGCCTCAAACATCTGTGACTTACCACGATGCTGGTGTTGAACTTGTAGAAGCGCTGCACGGTGCGGTCGCTGAAGCTGTTGCACAGATTCTTCTTGACAAAGTTGGGATGGTTGAGGATGTCGTTCGCAACCAGCGGCTCCTGCAATTAAAAAAAAACAAGATTACAAACTGAGGAATGAAAGACATGCAGCGCATTCTGGGCATTTTCACTGGTTTCCATTCACAGAACTTGGTGAAAGAAAATCAGGTGTATGAAGAGGACTGTGTGTGATCTGTTGCAGCAGATTCAAAATGGGTTCATTTGGATTTAAATAGGGCTTAAAAAGCTGTAACTACCCCAAAGTGTAGCTGGGACAATGTGAAGGAATAGACAATGTGTTGGTGGATCCATGTGTTCCTCTTGTTTATGTAGTTGTTGTGTGTTTCCGGGTGCGTTACCTTGTGCGTGATGTGCTGCTGCTCTGCAGGGGCATGACCTTTGGGGTCAATGAGAGTGGGGTGTGCCACCAGGTACCCTCTGTCCTCCATTATGAAGCACCTACGATGTGCACACACAAATGTTAGAGAGCAGACAGTGACTCTTTAATTCTTGAGCTACAACAGAGAAGTGAATTTATAGAATATACATGTGGATCCTTTGTTTTCCTGATTCTAACTTCAGCTTCATTCATCTGAATAATACGTCTGCATTCTTCTTCCCTTTGTCCCTTAAACATTCTGCAGAAATATGTTTCGTCTCTGCCCCCCGCCCCCCCCCCACCCCCACCACCCCCCTTTGAGCTAATCCTGATTTTACATGGCCCCTGCACACCAACAGGGAGAGCATGAAGGAAGTGGAGCGAGGGAGAGAGGGGGAGAAACACAGGGGGAAGAAGAGGGGGTTGGAAAAGAAAGGATGAAGAAGAAGAAGACTTAAAAAAAACTAAAGCTGGAGGAAGTATGTAGGAACTGAGGCGGCAGCGACACCACATCTGCAGCAGGAATGTTGTGATAATCAGCTTAACTCTATTCCCTCCTTCTTTCTCCTTGATCTCTCTGCAAGTTGCTCATTGAAACGGGGAGGGGAGAGAAAGAAGAAGAAAGAAGCAATGATTTGCAAAAGTCAATCCTCCCAATCGATGACCCCCCCCACCCACCTGATCTTGTTGCCCTTGTCCTGGTTGCAGACGGGCAGCAGGTCGAGCAACACTTTGTAGAAGTAGCGCAGCGTGAAGTCGATGCCCATCACGGCTATCGCGTAACCAGGGGCCGTCTGAGTGCTGCAGGAGAAAGAAAAACATGGATTAGAAGAAAGTCTGGAAGTAAAACTGATTTTTTGTCGTCAGCTGCACACTGAGAAAAAAGTGGAACAAAATTGTCAATTGCGTTGTTGGTCCCGAGCCACAAACACAAACCACTGTGTGTAGACGTGTTTACAGACTGCGTGATTATACGCTCACTGAGTCGGTACACAACAACACCCTGATCCCGGTTTATCACACACTGATACTGAATGTTTGTGTGTGGACTGTGGACATTTGCATGGACCATGGTAAACAGATCTTATCCAGCTGATGCAAACTGATGTTGACCACTGTGGAGAGTTGGAAGCTCAGTGAAGTGCGTGTTGGTCGCACATCTCACACAGGCCGTGTCTGAAACTTTGTGTAATAGTTTGTATAACTTGGAAGTCAAATGGTATTTTGGATTTTCCTTCTTTAGGACGAGATTGTAGAATTATGAAAATCCCGGATCCCACCTGAACATGTCCCTCCCCCACAGATTCTATATATTCACATGCAAAAATCGGTTTGTTGCGATTGTCTTACCTCGAGGCGTGGAGGGTGTGGCTGATCGTGACCACGTATCCGGCCCCGCCCACGTCCAGGTACGGCCCCGTGAAGGTGATGAGGCCAGGGTTGGCCACAGCATGCTGATACCTTCAAGACGCATCACAGGGGCAGACGGTTAGCTCACTGAGTTCAGATCATCTCCTAACTTTTACTCCTGACTTACAAAGTAAATGATCTTCTAAAGATGCTCCTCAGGTTTTTGTTTCCCCGACACTTAACCTTCAGAAACATGTGATCTGTGCTGGACAGGTGGAGCTATTACTGATGAGCATATTAGCCTCAGTATTCTTATAGTGGTGTTATTGAAACCTGGCCCCTGTGTATATAAATGTGCTCTACATGAAAAGTACTTATTTGAAATCAATTTGCGAAATGAGCCATGGCACAGCAGCAGTGAATACAATGTTATCTTATAGGTCAACTGCGACAGTCCTTGAATAGTCCACTAAAAGTTAATTTTTAACCAATCAAAGGCTCAAATATTTTATTCTAGGTCTTTGCTAAAAAAGTCTCAGTTCACAGTTAAGTAAAACTCATTTACATTCACATTTTTATAAACAAAGTCCGGGGATATTGGTCTGAGTTCATCGTTGTTTTCTTTCTTTTGACATGTTTGTCTCATTTTGAATTTGAATGGCCCCGGGTTGAAAAACACCATCCTTCCCCTTCAACTTGTAAAAGTGCAAATCTTTAAATGAACCTCAGAAAAAGAGCTAAACTTGCTGGAGTAAGATAACATGACTAAACGTTTTTAAAAACAAGTTTACTTTCTCTCAAAATGATTAATACTGATTTATAATTTAACTCAAAAAAATCTGACTGATAATTTTTTAGAACAAACATTCACCTCAGTTTTCAAACATACTCCTTCCCTTTAATGTGTACCTACCCCACATACCTAACACACACAGACACACACACACTCTCCCCCGTTCCTCACTAAGCCTCACCATTGTCTGCGGGTCGGGTCGAAGGCTTTGTCCATCAGTGATCCCGGGTAAATCCGGAGCACCCCACTGGGGGTTGCTATGTAACGCCGCACAATGTAGCAGTTGAGGCTACTCATTTCCATTAGTGTCATCCACTCATCCGTGACGTGACTGGTCGCCATAACCTCGTTCCTGACGGAGGACTGCAGGGAGGGATGGAGAGACGGAGGAAGGTGGAGAGAGGAGAAAAAGTTTTAATCTGGGTTTGGCAAAAAAGGGAAAGTTGGAAAAAGGGGAACTTTGCAAATTAGTTTGAAGACACACCCACAAACAATAAAGGAAAAAAAAGGTCTTTAAAATGGTACAACTCACTTAAAGGTGGAATTATTGTTCTGTATCCATAATAAGATCTCACAATCCAGTTTTTAGGGTTTAATCTGATTTATAAGCTTAAAAAGCTGATGGGCTGATGAGGTCACGCGCCTTTAAGGCCAGCCTGGGAATCAGAGCTGGGAGTTCAAACTCTAACCTCCTACTCCTCCCCCCCCCCAGGGCAACAGAACACACAGACTTCCAAAACCACTTGGGGGTTTATCCCCTTTCTTAAAGATGCAGAACTCCATTTTAAAGTTTTTTTTAAATCATCAGATGTTTTCAAGACACAGAACTATCGCTCTAATTGAAAAAAAAAGGTATTTCAAAGAACTCCTACTTAAAAGAATGGAGTTGTATTTAGTGTTAAATGCTTTTTGTACATACTAACATGTAGGAACATCTGCATACATGACTGTGACCTGAGCACAGGGCTGTACCATGTGCTGTGTGTTTGTCAGGTAAACAACGGGGAACAATGTGTGAGTGTGTGTGTGTGTATGTGTGTCATGAGGCTGCGAGTTGCTTGTACTCTCCCAGGCTTGTGTGCTTGTGTACCTTGAGGCCTGGGTTGGCGATGAGCCTGGTGTTATCACTCAGGTAGGCGGTGTAGTGCTCCACCATGCGCTTGGTTTCTGGCTGACTGAGGTGCTCGTAGGGGGAGGAGAAGCTGCCGGCTGCCAACATCACCGTGGGGGATTCTGGGAAATACAGGAAGGGAAAGTAAGAAGGTCAAGAGATGTTCAGTTTAATCGATGTTGACAAGATGCGACAGAAACAGCGCCCCCTGCAGTAAAAGTGTTTTTCACATGGAGAATAAACTATGTGTGTTTAAGTTCTGGTTCTTCAAGTCCTTGGATCAGTTGCTTTTCTCACCGACAGTGGCGAGCTGTTTGAAGTGCAGGCAGGAGCTGGGCTGACCCAGCAGGTCCAGGCGGTGGTAGAGCAGCTTGGAGCTGGGAGCTGTGTTCAGGTTCTTCAGGTGCTTCACCGGGATCTCAGGCTGCACGTACACGATGCACAGGATGAACGACGTGTCCTGGACCTGGAGGAGGAGGAGGAGGAGGAGGAGGAGGAGGAGGAGGAGGAGGAGGAAGAGGAGGCATTGCGTTACATCGACATAAACATATTGTGAACAGTGTTGCAGAATCTGGAGATGACCGAGAGAGAAGGTCAACAGATTTTTATATTGTTTGATTTCCGTCTTTAATTTTCATTGTTCCTTATTCCTGATAAGACAACTTTTACCCCAAGAACAAGCTCTGATGGATTCATTTCAGAGACCAGGCTGAGCCACCGACTGTAAATCAAGATGGACGACATGTCAGCTCCATAAAAGTGAAGCCAAATCATCTTGATCGCCATCTGTTGGCTGGCTGCGGTATAGGTCATAAAACCTGCCTCCTCCAGTTCAAAATAAAAAATCTAAGTACATGTGGTTTTGATTACTTATTTGATGCTTAAAAATTGTGTTGAAACTGCATTAAGACCTTTCCAGTGTTTCCCATCTTTCACAGAAGATTATTGTCCCCGATTTATCACCGGTTTTCACCCGACTGCCTCTAAATGCACCCTGCAGGGATGGTCTGGTTCTAAATTCCCAAAATTAGTTTTTAAATCACACAAACTGACAAACAACCAGTAGACGACAGTCAGAGAGAATCAGGATCTAAATGGGTGAAGGCTTTGCTGCAGATTTTTTACGAATCCCCTGACATTATCTGGCTGAAGACAAAGGGACAGCCTGCTGTGGGAAACAACAGACACTTCTGAAGTCAGTTCACATTTTATCTGGCTCCGGAAAAATTAATTTTAAAAATAACACAGACAGCTGCCAAACTCCCGGTGAAGGTGTTTGAGCTCGTCAGCGTGAGAAAAACACAAAATGTCAAAATCCCTTTAAAAAGGGCGGAAAGTAAAAATGCCGAAAGTAAGTGTTGTGTTTTTGCTCCTGCCAAAAGTCTATATGTCAGAAATGAAAAAGACTCAGCGTGGCGCGATGCTAATGTCGTCCTGACGCCATTTATTTTCCCACCAAAAAAAAATGACGCTTCAAGGCCTGGGAGGAAAAGCAGATTTGACGGAGAGACGGTTTCTGGGTGTGGGAGCACTTTGTTTTTTATCACAGGGACTAATTGAAAGGTGGCAGAGGTTTGGTGGAGACACAAAGGCTGGGAACATAAATCTCTATATTACTGTTAGACAGCGGTGCAGTAATGATAAAGAGTCGCAGACAGAAATGGAAGCGTTGGAGATAAAAGTAGATGAGCGAGATGTTTTCACGCCTTGATAAAAGACTTACAGGCCTCGAGTCTTCATTTGTCTCAGTGTGCAGGAGCGTGTTCTGCTCTGAAATCCTTTTTACTTCAGGCAACTGGCGTTTTAATTAGGAACAAAATAAGCTTCTGCTCAGTTTCTAATTTCAATCCTCACGTGTTTGAATATATAATTATTCACGGGCCAGAAATTATTTGTATGACTCCTCTTCTCAGCTAGTTTCTTTTTCACTCTTGGACACATCTGAATTTTACAGGTAGGATAATAATATTTTTTTTCTTTTAAACATACGCACATTTTTCTTATGTGTCTGTGTGGCAAGAAAATAACTTTAGGCAACTAATTCATGGTCCAATCTCGGCTGAAGGCAAAATGTAGGACATAACTAAAATGTTTGTGTCTCAAGCCCTTTTTCCACTGGTCATAATAAACCACTAACATCCGGCTTTTGTCTGTTATTGTAATGGTTACAATGGGCATTGACTCCCGGGTCAATTGACTCTGCCTCTGATCAGCAGTGATAGAAAAATGACACCAGGGCGAACGAGCTGATTTTTGAGGTGAGAGAGAGAGAGAGCACGTTTTTTAACATGACTCACGTTCCTCTTCTGGTTTACCCACAATTTAAAAATACCCACCACCGCCCACTCATTTTGGAGTAAAGTAGATACGAGTCGGCAAATCCATCACCCACCAGTTTCCAGGCGTAGCTGACATTGTACGCGTCTTTGCTGTTGTCCCGGAGACGGTTGGTATGCCACGACAGAGACGAGTTGACCGGAACCGCGATGACCTGACTGCCCAGAGGGAGGCTGTGAAAAAAACACACAACACATTTATCAAATCACAAAACAGCATTATGTGTAACGGTAAAAGTTATTCTGTCCGTTTGTGTTTTGAATTCAGTGAAACCTGTCCCTCGCTCTCTCTTACTTGAGGATGTTCTGCCGGACCAGGTGGAATCTGGGGATGTTCTCGTAGTGGGTGATGTCTGTGTGCAGGGGGGGCTCCGTCATGAGGTAGGGCCGCGTCAGGGACGGGTGCATCAGGGTGTAGCCTGGGAACCAATCAGACCATCAGGACCACAGCACAATCGCGGATCAAGAATGTCCCAGTAGAAACAGAAACATGTAAAGAGCGAATAAAAGAAAAACTTCTGCGGATATGAGTCTGAATGTTTATCACTTTATTGCCTGATAACAGTTTCAGGCAACTTGCTGGAAAAGCAAAAACTGGTCCAAATACTTTCATTTTTCAAAAGACCGGAAGAAAACTGTAAATAAAAAGTACAAATACTTTTTTGCTGCGGCCAAAATCTTTTAACAAGATTTTTACTTCTACCAAAAACCCACTTGGCCTTAATCATTGGAATCACCTAATATTTGTTATTAACAATATAATAATATACACGTGTATAATAATATACAAATAATACTACACAAATGTATTAAAATGTATGTTTATCCAACTTCTAACATAAATATAAAGCAGTTGCTTCTACAAGGTCACTGCAGAAATCAAAGTGGACAAAGCTCATTTCTAATTTCCCCTCATTATTTAAATTCCCCTGAATGAAAACCTCGGCATTGAGCCGTCACACTGTTCTGCAGGAACTCGGCGGCTCTGGTGAAGTTGTGGCTCTGAACCGAGGCAGGAACAGTTATTTGGGAAACAAACAAAGGTCTGAAGAAACTCGACTGAGACCCCATGTGTACTGAAAGGCAGCGAACAAACAACATATCGTGTGTTTGTCGCTCGGCTCTAATATGCTGTGTGTATTTAGTGACAAAGAGAGTGTGTGTACGTGTGTGTATGTTTGTGTGTGTTTAAGTATCAGCAGGTGTGGCGTGTCACACTCTCAAAAAGGGAAATCCGTCTGCTGTGTAATACAAGGACTCTCTGTTCTTACTAATATGCCAAACTACAGTGCACACCATACACAGACCTTTATGAAATCTCCCTCAGGTAGACACACCTAATTGAGTCACACACAGTCTCAGAGAGTCGTAAAATACATTTAACATAATTCCCTCTAAAAACTACGTCTACTACACTCATCTGCTATTTTTACCCGCGGGTCCGGGAGCCTCTTGTCAGCGGCTTATTTACCGAATCATATTCACCTACATTCTGAATCGGCAGCGGGCGATTTTTGAATGGCAGCTAATGACTTTAATGGGAGTCATTTGTCTGTGTTTACCGAGTTGCTGTGTTAATAAGCGCGGTGCAGTAATAAGGTGTAATGATGTGACGGTGTTTTCATTGCAAAAACAAACATTGCAGAGGAGGGATAAAGAGACGCATTGAGAGAGGGGGGGGGAGAGGCGACTCTCATGCAGCTGAGAAGGTTCCCTCATGGGAAGAGCCGGGAAAGCGTCAGAATGCTGAACGTCATTTCATTCTGGAGGTTTTACGACCTTCCTCCACCTCAACTCTCTCCTTCATCCCACCTTTCCACAACCTTACCCTCTAAAAGTCATATTTGAGCTCAGGCTTAGCAAAATGTCCCCCCATTTTCAAACGGGGTGGCATTTCTGAGGAATTGTTAAACCCTGTAATCCGCAAAGGTGTTAAAACCAGGAAGCAACATTCCTGACATTCCCACTGACGCCTCCTGTCCGTGTTTTTCCTCGATGTGTTGACAGCGACGGATGCTTCCAGCGTGCTTCCAGAAAAGAGAAATACTGCTGCAGCCCGCAGGCTTCCGGTCCGTCTGTGTATTTTGCAGCTAATATTATTCAGTATTCCATTAGTGACACACATCCACAGGCCCGCAGAGCACAACTTTACGGTTGTGTGGCACCAGTTTCGTTTAGTCGAGCCACGTGCAGCGGTGGGCCAAGACAAACCAACACCGGACATGAACACTACCGCCCTGCACTGCAGCCGTGGAGACTGAGAGGCTGAAGAAGTGCCAGCGCTGCAGAGGAGACGCCAGTCGAGTCTCATTCATGTGGGGTCACGGCTGCGGAGGAAGTTGAGACAGACAAAAAAAGCGAAACAAGAAAAACCCAAATACACTCTTCTCCAACTCTTTGTCTGTGGGACCTGTGAGATGAGAGATTTGACCTGATGCTTGTTTTCTCACTGGATCATAACTCTGCAGCAGTTTAAAGCCTAATGTGCTAAAAACAACTTTCAATGATCACAAGCTGAGCAAAGAGGCAGCAGAGGATAATCCGGCTGATTCTTCCCTGATGCAAACGATAACCACCGGTATCTGTTTTTCAAGTCACTGACCTTTGTTGTCGATGAGGAAGGTGTACGAGGCCAGCGAGTCCTGGTAGTAGGTGACATCCTCCAAGATGTAGGCCAGGTTCACATCCACCCCGACCACGCCGAGAAGCAGGTTCCCAAAGTAGCACGGCCGGCTCACGGTCATGATAAACCCTGGAGAGACAAATACAAGAGAGATTACAGATTATACATCTAAACTCGCCTTGTGTTCATAGTTTAGTTCTATTTGGCCATTTTCATTTATTTCTGTGTATTTCAGACCAACTCTTGGTTGGCAGATTTTAAAATGGTGCACTTTATATGTACTATGCCATATTTTTAGAAAGCGTCCTCACGTTAAGTGTCTTTTTCACCGTGTGGTAAGAATATGGGGAAAATAGCAACAGGTGAAGATGAGGCTTATAGAGTTATTAAGGTTTATATAAGAAAAACTAAAATAACAATAAGCTTATTATCATGTTTATTTGTGATCATTATTAACCTTGCCTGTTTCTTCACCTCTCGAATTATCAGGTTAATCAATTAATTGGTTTATCTTAATTTAGCTCCTCTCATTACAAATGGACCTGATTGAAGGACCTCAGTTATTGGGCGATCACTCTGATTGAACTTCATTCAGGTCGAGTTGAGTCCGGCCCACTCACCGTCTCCCATGGGGTCGGTGTAGGGCAGGCTGAAGCCGGCCAGGTCGATCATCCGATTGGGGAGGTTGATGTAGAAGCGTCCCACTGTGGTCTCCAGGTTGCTCAGCTGGTTGAGAACCATCATGCTCCCCTTCACCACCGGTATCATCGAGGACCCAGACGAGGACCCCCCAGAGGAGGAGCGGCCCCGGTCTCTGTCCACGCCGTACTTCACCGAATTCTGCTCGGCCAGGTCCCTCATGAAGGCCAACTCCTTCAGGCCCGTTACTCCCTCTGCAGGAGGAGGAGGAAGGGATAGAGAGAGTCGATAACAGAATTAGTTTGATTAAATCAAGCAGGGATATTGAGGACAAATCTGTAAGTGATGGCACGGCTCAGGGCTTATATTGAATGAGATAACTTGCACAAATGAAAAGAGGAAGGAGTCGCTGAGAGGGAGGCAATAAGAGTAAAGAGCTCAAGACTCAAATCTCTTTTATCGCTTTTCTTTCCTCTCGGACTGTGAAAAGAAATAAATAGCAATTCTTTCAAGGAGCTGGAGAGAGAGAGAGAAATCACACACCAGCTGCCAAACAGGGGCTGAATTCATCAAGTGGTATTTTGGGAACAATTGACGTCATGCAGTTCACGTGGTCCAGCAGCGAGTAGCTTGAATCGAGGCAACAGCGGAGGTATTTCATACACATGCCGGACCCCGATCTGTGATCCTGTTTCATTATCTCCATCGGCTTTGCTCGTACAATCCCACGCATCTGCCCAGACCCGACTGTGGCGTGGGTAAATCCTCATGTGTCCCAGAAGTTAATGCTCACTTCAGATTTTATCTTTCCAAGCATCATAAGGGTCGTTCAGAGGAGAACGGGTGACCGCGGCCGGGGCCCTTACAGCTGTCACCTGGAGCCTTTGGCATCCCACAACCTATTAGGCAGGATAGGAACATGGCATGTCTGCCAGCATCCAATCATGGACTGGATTAGAGCAGAATCCCCTTTTAATGCCAAGGCTCTGCTCGGCTGATCGTTCACGCCGGGCGGGCGGCGGGTACCGATGTCGCCAGGGGCAACGACGTCAAACAAACACGGGGGGCTCAGGAGACGTTCATTTTAAATTCCTGAGGAGCATTTCCCCACTTTTGATGCACCTCACCGACCAAAAGAACTTTACTCTTGTGTTTTTCTTGTAACAAAACCACAGTCATAAAAACAGTTCTTGCCAAAACTCTCAATTCAGGGGCCGCATCCTTCGGAGGCTGCATTTGAAGACGTCTACACAACTGGGCTGCTACACTTCGAAGGCTCCTTCAAAACATGGGTCCTTTTCCTTTCAATGACTCCCATCAAAGAGAGATTGATTCCACAAATAGATCCTGGCTTCCTTGGAGGTTTTTGTTCATAAGGAAGAGTCCTTTTATCTCATCGAATCTACAGAATCATAAAAAGTGCTGAAACATTAAGTCGACTGAAGTAATTTAACCAGATAAATATCTGAAGAGCCCGATTTTCCTCCCTTATATGATTGTGAACTACAGACATCTTTGCTTTGCACATAATTTGAAGGTCTTGGAAAATTTAGATCTTTCTTCAGGCAACTTTAAAGCATAAAACAATTGACAGGCTAGCATATACTGGTTTAGTGTCAGCATATTATTAATGTAGCCACACACACACAAACACACACACACACACACACATACACAACTGTGTATTCTACAGACAAGGGACTGCTGATCTCCTTGAACAATCAGCACTCCACATTTGGCAGGGGATGCAGGGAATAAGACCCCCCCCCACACACACACCCCCCACACTGGGCCTTTCAGCTGTGTGCCGTCAGTGTCAGCAGCAAAACAAATGTTTTTTGGGGATATGCAATTCTAATAAACTCAGAGGATGATAGATTTCTGCATCCTTTTCATCATGGAGCTCTTTACACAGCCGAGGTCCTCTGTCAGTCACACACAGGGAGCAGGACGCCCCTTTGAAGTCGCACTCTCTCCTCTCCTTAGATGTTCCTCATTTCCATTCTCCGATGCAGAAATTATTTGTATTAATGGTGGACTAATGCATGCACGGCAGAGGTGCATGTGTGTGTGTTTGTGTGTTGCAGAGCAAGGTGGAAATCAGAGGAGGCAGATGCAAAGACAAGTTGTGTAGCCTACAGCAACACACACACACACACACAATGAAAACAAAAAGCCTTTGAGGTTTCTGAGCACCTCTCTAACCTTCAGTCTTCTCTTAAGCACATTGTGCCCGTGAGAGAGGATCTAACAAACAGAAACGGCTCCAAGCAGAACCACACATGACAAATGTGCAATGTGGAGGAAATGTCACTCGAGACAGATTGAAAGCCAAAACTAAGATTTCCTTAAAATACACAAGTCTTATATATGCGAGTAATATTTGAGATATATCTAGAGGCTACAGACCTTCTTTAGTTTTCTGTGCAGATGCAGAAACCGGCCTAAACTTTTCAAAACAAAGCAAATTTAACGAGGCTCTGAAACTGTGAATGAAAATGGTTTTCTTCCCTCTTATCAAACTCAAATGTTGGGCTGCTTTGGTTCTTATTTTCTAGGATATCTTATATCTCAGTATTTGAACGTGAATGATATATACTACAACTCATTAATATAAAGACATACGACTAATACAGCGTTTTTAAATACTGAATGGTAGAAACTCAAACTGTGAGAGGGGGAGTTCATTTCTTATTTCTCTTCATTTACACCTCATTGCCTAAAATGATAAAGAAATCCATCCATCCATCAAAAAGTGTTAAATATTAGTGTTCAAATAAAGTGGAGAAGACCCACCGTTCATGAGAGCGTAGGTGAGGATCATGACCGAGTTGTTGAGGTGCCGGTTCTCCTCTCTGACCACGCTGAGCGTCGCTCGCTTCTCCTGCTCCGACGACTCCCGGGTGGTGATACCAGACGACAGGTAGATGATCACCATGTCAGTCGCTGGGGAAGAACACGAGCACACACACATATATTAGTTAATATCAAATAGAACCAATCCCTGATGCAGCATTTTTAAATACTGTATGTTTTTCTTACTGGGGCTCTGCCTGCTGAGGCTGGTGGTGTTTCTCAGCAGCTGGAAGGCCTTCTGGAACCCCCCCGCGTGGTGGGTGGCCGCATCCGAAGCCTTGATGTTTGAGATGAAGGTGCTCATCTTCCTCTTGGTCTCGCTGGTGGCCGGCGACAGCAGACTCTTGTAGCACTGGTCCAGAGCACAGGCACGAACCGCCTCTGCCACCGAGAGGATGGAGATCTGGCGAAGAAGCGATAAGGGACGATGTCACTGGAGCTTTGGAGAATGTACAGCGCCCCCTGGACATGTTTCCTTTCACTTACCTTGTCGTGCTCGTCTATGGAGTTGAGGATGACGAGCGCCGAGTCCCTGGCGATCTGAAGCTGCGTTTCAGTGACGGACGCTCCGTGGTCGACCATCACCACGATGTGCTTAGACTGGGGACGCACTGCAGACACGTACACAGGCCTGCACAAAACACAAAAACATAAATACACAAAAAATATGCATGGTCGTTTCAGAACTATAGAGAAATATGCTGTACATACAAATCCTCCAACAACAATAATATCTGAGTGTTTGTAGAAGCTTTTATGCAGAGATAATAAAATGCTGATATTAATGAGATAAAAAACATTGGAAACAAACTAGAGCTATGGTCACAATCTCTTTTTGCTCCTGAGACACGGTGTTGAATAACGTCAATCTGACCTTTGACCTTTTCTTTATACAATATCCCTTCATGATTTTATCCTATATCTGAGATCTTTGGTCATTATAAGCATTTTTTTTTAATTTACAGCCTTTTATAAGCCAAAGTGACCTCTGACCTTTGACCACCAAATCCCAATCAGTTCATCTGTGAGTCAACATTTGTGTCCAATTTGAGGAAACTCCTTCGCGGGGCCCGAAACCTGTTCTGTGAGGTCAGTGTGACGTTGACCTCTGACCTTTCTACACCAAATTCAAATGAGTCGATCTCTGAGTCCAAGTGAATGTTTGAAGACGTCATGAATATTAGTTCCTGGATTACCACACTCAGAAGAATGGGAGGTGCAGAATCTTAAACATCATAATCCCTCGTGTAGTGTAATCTTCTATAAACTGGAGAAACAGTTCAGTGACATCAGTAACCGTCTCGTGAATCTGCAGGAAACAGAATGTCATTGTCTCCCTCCTCTACCTTCACCCCATCCCTCGCTTTCCCTTGATCCACTTGGGAGTCGTCTTTCCTTCTCTATTCGGCGCTCAGCTACAACATTCACCAGATTCCCTTCCCTTCTGTTATTTCTGGTGGTGATCCAACACCTTCTGTGTTTCATGTTGTCATTGCGGAGTTATTTGTCCAGAATATTGAGCGCACACCTCCTTAAATATGGGATATCTTCAAGTTTCAAAAGTCACAGAGGGAATTTCACTTTTTTCAGTTTTATGTGTTTTTGAAAAGTAAAATAAGGTTTCAGGAGCTTTTGAGGTCTTGTTACAAAGAAAACTAAATTAAAATAAAACGATTATGTATGAAAACACCTCATTCATCTTGACTTCTTTTTTGGTGTAATAAAAAGTCTATGTTACTCTGAGTTAATCGCAAGGCTAAAAGTAAAGTTGTTTTTAAGTAGTAAACTCTAAACCTTTATTGTAAAGTTGGGCGAGTGTCACTGTATGTGCCTGTATGTTCAGCTTGGTGGGTGTCGGGGGGGTGCAGTGGGTGGTGGGTGGGTGGGGGGGTCAGCGGATCAGAGTGTGTGTGGCCCGTCGGACAAGGAGACACTAACACAGGGCGGAGGAGCCGAGTGATGTGCTCACAAAGCCTCATTCACACTCGAGGCAAGCCGGGCAACGCAAGCTCTGTCATGGCCGTGTGCCAGCTCACTGACTCACACAGCGACGGACACACAAAGTACAACGGACATTACAGTTAACAAGAGAGAAAAGGCCAATGTGAAAAACATCAGGGAGCGACGGAAAGACAAAGACGGAGAAATAAAAAGAGGAGAGTGGGGGACGTCTTTAAGCTGTGCTCGTAAAAAAAAAGAAAGAAAAGAACCTCGCACACTGGAGGTGTGAGATTCCGGTGGGCTTTAGTGGTACAGAGACACATTCCTGCCAAGGGGCCGTGTGTGTCAGGGGTGTGCAAGGGCAGCATGCCATCGACATGCACTCTGGGCCACCCCACAGCAACTGACACGAGGGGCTTAACCTTCTTCTCTTTTGTATGAATACTTTAGACAATACAATTTTCCATTATTCTGTCCTTTCTCACGAATGTTGTTAATATTGGTATTTTTGTCGACTTGCTGGGAGACGGATCCTCACGTGTGACTCACTCTGAGATCTTGAGGGTTAAGGTCAGAGGGGTGACTGATGTGTGTGTCAAAATTGGGATTTGTGAATATGAGCTATACAGATAAAGATTTGATTGATTGAACGAGACAGATTTGCAGAAAGAAGAGGTTTTTTTGGATACCTGCTGCGGTGCTCGAAGTTTCCTTTGCAGTGGAACTTGTGGGCGGGGAAGACGGTGAAGATGCCCTCCTCCGAGCTGAAGTACTGCCACTTTATCCCCGGGTTGGACTTCAGGTTGTCTGCCAGCACTGCAGAAGGAAGGAAAGGACACAGTGAGAACAGGAGGATATCAGATAGAGGAAAGGTGGTAGGGGGGAGGAGGGGGGAGAAGGGTAAAAGGGAAATGTCAGGAGTGAAAGAGAGAAAACAGATGAGTAACTTCAGTGCTGTGAGCATTTCTCTTGCTCAGGTTCCAGGAAGGAGACGTCTTCCAGTTCAGGGATCAGCTGTGGATCCTGTGTGGACTCGCGTGGCAAGATCAGAGGAAATAAATGTTTCATAATTGATTAAAACCATGACTTCCAGTTGTATTGATCAACTTCCACCTTATGTGATGCTAAAGCTCTTTGCTCTCCTAAGATAGCCTCAGTGAGATAGAGAGTGTGTGTGTGTTTGTGTGTGCGTGTGTGTTGCTGTAGGCTACATATCTGCACCGAGTGATATCTTTCTCTACTGAATCCTCCTTGGCTCCGTGAATAATTTGTACAAATATCAATTAGACGGTTGTCAGCTTGAGAAATCAAGAAGAAAAGGTGAAAATAGTTATCTACAGCTCAACAAGGGAAACTCAATGTCGCGCTCATATTTATTTTCTATATGGACTGTTGTAGAAAAAAGGGACATTAAAACTTTTATTTTATCCACATGGAGTTTTAAGTCAAAATCACTCTCATTTCCATCTGATCAGGTCTCATCAGATTTCAGAGTCACACAATTTAACGATGACTGTAAAACACACTTTAAATTAATATCTATAAATAAACATATCAATACATCTCAAAGAACCATGAGCGGCTCAAACTTCACCGACCCCCTCACACATGTGTGCCCCATCTCCTGTTTCACACCTAATGCATATGCAAACCTGCCTATTCACACATGACATGGACTTAAATACCTCCCTCTACACATGTAAATGCCTCTTCTCATAGAATAAAACAACTTTGAGGAGAAAAAGGAAGTTTGAACTGTGCAACTACTGTAAAAAGTTTACAAGACCACCCCTTTTATTTCGGACGCCAGATTTGGATCTGTGTGTCGTGGGTGGGGGGGGGTGCCTCCACTGTGGGACAAGCTGAAATAACAGCCCCATAATGCAGCAGCCTGAGACACCGAGCCCGAGGGTTTGCTCAACACCAACAGGCAGATTTTTTTTTACTGGGTCACAGAGTAAACAGTATCTTCACAGAGATCCCATCACAAAGCCAGCAACTTCCTTTCCGCTCGCTGCAACACAAAACGGCCTTTCACAAAGAGAGATTGAGACGAGGGGGGGGGCGAGCGGACACAAATAGAAACTTTAGGCCTTTAACCAGGCAGAGAGGGATGAATCAGAGCGTAGCCATCACGCCCGGCTTCGTTAAAATAAACAATGACGCAGCTGTTCAAATGTTAAAATACAGGAATCCATCACCTCGGGTCGTCTCGTCATCAAAAATCACAATCCAGCAGAAATCAGGCTGAAAGTGTTCAGAAAGTTTAGCAAGAACATATGTCATTAATTCAATGTGCTCAGTTTTCTTTTCCAACTAAATGTTTAAGATCTTACCTCTCATAAAAATGCATTGTGATTCATGCAGCTCATTAGCAGGACTATCCATTAACAGGATATTCCCCTGATTAGCCGACTATTTGATGTTATTCAAATTACGTATTCAACGACCTGGGATAGGATTTCAAATAGAGTGTGTGGTTAATTAAGTCTACAGTCCACAGACTATCCTCCATTCACCGTGAGTTCGGAGTCAGCTGTGGTTCTTGGCTTGTGATCACATTGAATTAATCACCCGCTAAATAGAACTTGTTTTGACCTTTTCCAACCTTCAAACAATATTACGAGCCAAAGACCCTTTTTTTTTCTTTTCCTGTTGGAGCTGTGGAAAATTGAAAGTCAAATATTCAACTCGCGGGGAAATCTGAAACAAATTAGGTATGTACACAAACAGATAAATCACTGAACAACTGTAAAATCATCCGACTGCCAAAGTCATCCCCTCTGGCTGCACGTCCTTGGCGAGGGAACTACTTCTTTGAGACACGGCGGTCGCTCCTCGTACGTTATCCCTGCCCGGTCACTCCATCCATCTCTGAGGCTCATATAAACAGGAACCACTCAGCTGTGTTGACACTAGAAGAAGGACTCTGTAAACATCTGTCAGGCCGCGCCGCTCCACTTCTGCCACCAATGTTTGGATCTTTGCAGAAACGGATGGACGAGCCGAGAAACATGACCCAAATCACTCCGGTCGTTTGCTAATTGGCTTTCTGCAGATGAGCCACTTGATCCATCTGTATCCACACCCGTGCATAAACACACTGGATGCAGCACTTTAAGTTGTGCAGGGTAGTGGAATCAGGAAGATAAACCAGAAACAGAAGACGACTGAACTTAAAGATCCGACTTAGTGCATCTTCATCTCAGCCCACTGTAAGAGCTGTAATCATGAGGGTTCTGTAGGAACTGCACAATAATACCAAAAACAAGCTCTTCACCAGCTTCATTGGTGACAACATCACTGCAGCCATCTTGTGAATCGATATAAATGTTGAGCCAATCATGAGTAACTCCCAGGTGTCAATCATGTCCCAATTTCATATCAAATAACTTGTCAATCGTAAACAACAATGAACACCAGCACATACATCAGTGTGGATAAGAACTATCGAAAATGACAGAAACCATTTGAGAGAAAAGTTAATCTGACGTCCTTTTAGTTTGGTACAGACCCATCCACTAACATGGAGGAGGCATGATATATAACATGGACTGTGGGCTGATCCTTCACTTTCAGGAAGTAACACAACTTCAACAAGTCTGAAACTACTCTGGGGAAAAAAATGAAAATAGGAAACAAAATAGATGGAGGAGAGAAGATGCATCAATCTAGTCCTGTAATCACACAGCCCTGCAACAACAGCCATCTCTCCTCCACCTGCTAGTGACTGATGCCTACCACATCCATTACCCCCCCCCCACTTCCCCTTTTCCTCCAAAACAAAAAGCAAAACTGGAAGGTGAGAGGAGAGAAGATGGAAGGAATACAATGCTGTCTCGATACAATTACTCCATTCCAATCAGCTCTCACCCTTCCCCTTCTCTTCCATTCATCATCCTCTCCCTCTCAATTATCCCTCGCTCTTTCACCCCTCATCCCCACCCTCTGTGGCTGCTTGTTTAGACTGGGCTGAGACAAATGGGAGAGAGTGAATACACTGGGAGCTTGGGGGTCAAGGAGGGCTGAGTGTGGAGGGGCAGAGAGAGGAGAGGGGAGACAGAGGGGTAACTTGAACTCGCCGCGACTGGCTCGCAAGGAAAATAACACCCTGACGATGGTGACGTGCAATGAATGGCAGTCATTATGAATGGTCGGAGCGGAGAGACAAGCAGGCTGAGATATCTGGGAGAAATGGGAGGCGAGGGGGCCGCTAGGGGAAGAGAGAGGGGGACAAATGCAGTTGGAGGGGAAGGCGAGTGATGACAACGTCCAGGGTATAAAGTTGTCCTGATTCACCTGAAGGCAACACGGTTTATGCCTTTGCTGAAGGGCGACCATAAGGAAATGCGACCAACATTTCTAAAACAGTCTCGCTCCAGGAAAAATCACAACCTCACACGAGTTGTAAAGATGAAAAGTGACACACAACTAGGGGCGAATGATACAAAAAAACTGGCCAATTGCTGTTGAAAGAGACGGTTCAATTTCAAATTAACCAAAATTCTGATGCAGTCACCCATTTCGTGCAGCACAGTCAACAAATTCTGCAAATCGAGCTGTCAAAAGCAAAAATTTTCATAATTGTTGCCTGCAAAACATGTTAAGGGAGAAAGTTACCTGTTGTGTGGTTGGTTAAAGCTAGATTTGCTTATAACACTGATTATTAATGCTTCTTTCAGACTGAACTCCAGACATTTCCTGAAATGATCTGAGTGAGCCCATGTGAGAATACAGCAGGAAAATGTGCAGAGAAAAAAAAACGGCCTAAACTACAAATCTGACCATTTTTGTCAGATTTGTATTTAAAAACCAACACAACCTCTCGACTCAAACAGGGATTGGGTTGAATTACTGGTGAGAAATGGCCGTGATTAAACAACGAGAAATGGCTTTGAACTGGAAACTTAAAAGAGACACATGGAAAGTGGTTCATCTTCCAGGAAATACAAGTCTGTAAAGAACAGAAAACCTGGAGGATTCATTTTTGGCGCGTTTCCTTCTTAATCAAATGCAGACACATGGGAATTTTCATGGTAACGTGCGACCTGGAGTCTGAATAGATGTGTTGTTGGAGAACACCAGCTAACGGTTTCCCATTGCTCTCACTCACATGGTTATTAAAGGTCTGTTGAGGCATGTGCAGTGGTGCAATCTTCTATCTGAGGTAAAGTGAGGACAGAAACAGGGATCCTCACATCAGCATGATGAAAACCTGCACAACCTGACAGCCCCGGCAGACAGGAGTTCAAAGTTAGAGTGTATTTGATGTCAGGCTTTAAAAAGAAACATTTTAAATTCAAAGGATGATGAAAAGACAGAGAGAGAAGGAAAGACGAAGAGAGTGAGGGAGCGGAGGAAAGACAAAAAAAAACACAATTCTCTGGACATGTACAACTCAACCTTAGATCAGTTTGGGGTTTCTGTTTAACACATACAAAAAAAAGGCTTTATCATTAAAAAAACTGGTTGTCATGGCAATGGCTATTAAATTATTACCAATTTTGCAACAGACCATTTTCAAACAAGGAATTAAAAAGTCAGGCTTTTGGAAATTGTGTGTCCATTTCTCAGTTTTATAACACTCTGCCAAAGAGGCCCAATGGTCCCAATATGAAACCACATTCAAATGTTAAACGTCCAATCAATGGCAGGGAAGTTAAAAGAAATCCTGGATTTGCACTGAAACTGAAAAGCTTCCTTTCAATTTGAGCTTTCATTGGAATCATCCAATTGTTTTTTGCATCATGTTGCTGTTACAAATTTCGTTATCCTTCACGTATGTGTCTGTTGTGTGTGTGTGTGTCTGTGAGTGTGTGTGTGTGTGGATGCGAGTCACCAACCTGAGTTGAGGTCCCGTCCTGGGTTGAATGCCCGGCTGTTGCACCGTGGGGGAAAGTCTATCGCAGCAGATCGTCTTGGAGACGTTGGTGTTGAAGTTTCCGTCGAAGCTAAACAAACACAAACGGGCAACATTAGAGAAATGTAGAGAAATCGTTCGACTGGTGTTGGTGGAGCCGCTCTGGTTTTCCCACAAATCCAATTTACTGCTCCACCTCTTTATTTCCAATAAACCCAAACCCACAAGTTTGTGTGTTCCTCTGACTTTATGCTAATGTTCAGATTTTAAACTGGAGGGGGAAAAAAAGCTTTTAACTTACATTACAAGGTTTAGGCGAATCTGTGTGAAGTTAATCCAATTAGATGAAACATCTGTTGGAACTAATGGGCCCAGTTAGTTTCATTAGCACACACTGGATCACTGGGCTGTATCATGTGTTGCCCAGACCTCATATAAAAAGTTGCAGTTATGGCTGGTGAATAATATTTTCCACGGACAAATTGCTTGAATTGTGCTTTTCCCCAAACGAAGCCAATACCCAGTTCCCTGAGTACATCTGAATGTGATTTCTGAAAAGGCTGCCTGCGCAATTCACTGATCGAAATCATCTGTCAAGGAGCTCTGAATCATAATGTCACTGAATTTCTATACTTTCCCCTCAATCTCCCAGGATCATTTTCAACAGATCGTTATTCTAAATAATATATCTCAGGGTCTAAGGACAAAGGGAGCTGCTGTACATGTTGTAAATCTATTACTGCCGTTTATTAAAACTCAGTTCAGGGGCCACATTCCTTGAAGGACCCGAATAAGGCCTTCATGAGCCGCGTAGACCACGTCGCCCATAAAAAAAAATATATATAAAGACTGTCTGGTTGTTTTATTGCATCACCAGCCTGCCCCGCCCTTACAGTGGTCGCCTAGCAACAGAGCTACAGATGAAAAAGTTATTCTGTTTAAAATATGTATTTTTGTTAACGTGTACCGTTTGAGTTCTATCAATTTAAAACGTAATTCCTCGCCTTCTGTCGCCATTGCCTATTTGAAACACAGTTTGTCACGGGAGCGCAATGCATCATGGGATATGGAGGCCAGGGAAGGATCAAACACGCACACACACACACACACACACACGGTGTTGAAGAGGTGTCAAACAGTGATATCTGTGTTGGGATCTTAAGACCCATTCTTCTTCTGCAAACATTTTCTATACATGACGTATAATAAAGTCTTTCAAGTGTCAAGCAGCAGCGGCGTCATTTTAAAATGCGTGTGTGTGTCCGTGTTGATGCTGAAGCACAAACGGTTTCAACGCATCTTTTATCTCTGGAGCTGAGAGCTGACAAACGAGGGAGGTATGCAGAGGAGAGGGCTGCTCTGCACTGCACCAAGCCTGGGTGCTTTGATCCTTCCATCCCTCAAACTAGCACACACACACACTACACACACTACTCACACTACTCACACTACTCACACTACTCACACTACTCACACTACTCACACTACTCACACTACTCACACTACTCACACTACTCACACTACACACACTACACAAACACTACACCCATCTTCGGCTCCCTCTGCTTGCAGACCTTGCACTGGCCCGGTGTTGATTGACAGGTGCTGTGATGTACAGGCTGCGTTTGAACTTCTCTCATTTGGAGTCCCATAAGGCCAAAGTCATTACTATTCTCCTTCAACCCACTTTGCATAGAAGGGGCTGGGCAGGACGCTCAGGCGAAATGTGTGCCAGATAAAAAATACATTTGCAGCCTTTTGAATTCCACATCAAAAAAACATATGAGAACGAGGGAGAGAGAAAGAGAAAGAGAAGAAAGCGGGGGGAGGGGGGGGTTGCCATTCATATCAGAAATCTTAATGAGGGCAGAAAAATCTGTTTCGCATAAAAAGGCTAACGACTCTCACCAGACATGAGAAGCAACCGAAAACACAAACATAGGACAAGACAGATTAAGAAAAAAATTATTTCTAATTGAATAAAACCCAGAATTCTTATTCATAAACGTAACAAACACGATGCACAGTGCTTTAAATAATTCTGCCAATGAATATGCGTATTAATTATTAACATGTAGCAGCGCTCGCTTGATTACCATAGCTCCCAGAAGGGGAGTGTTCGCCAAGCTGTGATTAGAAATGATCCTGAAGACAATTCAATAGCCAGAGTGTCCTCAGGAAACATTCAGACACACATGTATTTACGTTTCTTTGGATTTTGAATAGAGAAACTGACATTTATTCCAGTGAATGAAATACAAATATGCACTGTGCAACTACTCTGAGGAAGCAAGGGGGTGTCTTTGCTTGAGAAAAGAAGTTTAAAAAAAAATCTGGAAATCTAGATATTCTGTCATAGAAAAGCCATGAAGTCGAGTCACAAAGGAGGAATAGATAATTTCGGACAGTTGAAGGGAGGCAAAGATGAAGGGGACAAAGGAGATGAGGAGGAAGACATTAACGGAGGCTTGTGGAGAGAGATCGAGAGAGAGAGAGAGCGAAAGAGAAAGAGAGAGGGGGAGAGAGAGAAAGAGGCAGCAGCATTTACACCTGTTAAAGTCACTTCAGCTAAACTCCCTCCCAACCTGCCCGGTATGTTTCCATCCCCTCGTCTAATACGCAAACAGAGATATCAGCGTCAGGCTGATGACGAGGATATAACCCCCCCCCCTCCCACCACCACCAGATCAGCTCGATCTGAAGGACCAGGTCTGAGTCACTGCCACATATACGCTTGATCTGGACTGTAAATCTGCCAGCTTCTTAGATGGTGAGAATTCCTCCTTCGAAATGGGAGATCAGTACGAGCAGCTTGGCGTCCATAACCTCCATGGTTAATTTACGAGGGACGGTGCTGCAGAAGTCTGAGACATTAGGAGTGCTGTGATCGTTGTGTTTGGGGTTCAGCAATATGGGGAAATTCAAAATGTATTCATCTTGTCATGTGGGAACAGGCCGAACAACGCTGCAACTCAACTGGAATACTTTAAGATCATTGTATGGATTAAAATGTGTTTTCATTTAAACTCACAAAAGTTGTATATGTGCCTCTACCAACTGACAATGATTGATCCCCAAACAAATCTGCACAAATAAACAAATGTTTTATCAGGATTCATGAATTATTCTCTGAGAAATCATTGGAAATGTTGAAAAGCCTCTGATCCAGAGCCACAGCAAAACTGGGTTCCTGTTGGGCCATCACCCACCCCTCCACAACATATAATGAAAATGGGTTGAGTACTTTTTGTGTAATCCTACTAACAAACAAATCCAAATGAGAAACACAAGCTCTTTGGCAGAGGTGGTAAAAACTGCTGGATACAAAAAACATACTTCCATCTTTCCTCAGTCTTTCTCCTCTCCTCTGGTGAGAGAGGTATTTGTTTTTCTCAGGGGAAAATAAAATCTCCAGGGACGTATCAAAAGTATTTTACTTTACATTCCGTTCTCAGCTCATCTTTTAACGAACTTCTGGTGAAATGAGACCATTAGACTGTTGATCCTGAGCACACTTCTCACTTTTACGACTGCGTATCAGTGGAACTGTTGAAATAAGCACCTGGAGATGTTAAAAATACAAAACACACAGACCAACGTGCGCACACACACACACACACACAAACACACCATCTCTGTGAGTTACATACTTTTGCTATTTTCAGGTGCAGCCTGTTGTTGAGGCGGAGCGATGATTAAAGCATACCAGCGGGCACTAAGCGCTGCCCTCTGTGGCCTCCCGGAGAAATGATAGCCTGCTAGCCTGACAGCTAACAGACAGGGACACCCTGTGAACCACCTGATCCGCCTCTAAACTGGCTGACCTGACGGAGACCCCCACAAGCAGCTGACGCCCGGGACTACTGAAGGACACACTGAAGGGAACTACAGAGAGACAAAGCCGTGTCACGATCGGGAGGCCCACCCACTCCTATTCTATAACACACACACATAACCCTAACCCTAATTGGCATAATGCATTCCCTGTAGCCCCTTACCCTAACATGGACCATCCAAACTAAATGCCTAACCCTGAAACCAAGTCCTAACCCTCTCCTCCATGTCCTCACTCACCAAAGATATAAGTACAGGACCATACACACATAGCATTTTAAACCAGTCAGACAAACATTAGAAATAATCACCACCCATCTCAATACACCTGAACACGCACGTCACATGACCCATCCCGTGTGTCGGTGGTGAGTCATGGATGACGAGATCCAGTCAGAGTGCAAACATGTGTTGACTTCCTAAAGTCTTGGTTTCTGCACGTCCAGAATAAACTGCAACTCTCGAGATTCCTAAAAAAGTTAGCCAGCAGCAATTTACAAAAGTCTCCAATTTAAGTGGTTAAAAAAACTAGTTAACAAACATAAACCCAGCAAAAGTATTAAACTTAGCAGGTGTCATCCAAGTCCACTGTTGTGATGGAAGTGCAAAGGATGTCGGCAATGAAACTTCCACTGCCAACCTAACCCTGGAAGCTCTTTGTTACTAACTGTAACACAATCGTTAATAAAGCCCCTTCATTCATCACTCTAATATTATATATATAGTATGAGTAAATGATAAAATATGAATAAATCTGATGTGTATTAACCAGCCAGCAGATTTTTACCTGGATGAGCTGTTCCCCAATCTCTCCAGTCACTATATGAAACTAGGCTAACACAACCCACTGCGGACTCCACTGACGTATGCATTTATCATAAAGATAAATGATAATTGTCTCATCTAACTCTGCAGGAAAAAACTATTTATTGAATTACAAATACACTTCTCTCTGAGCTTCCACTGGTTTCCCACATACTGCAGCCAAGTTATCAGAACTTAATTTAAACTTGTGAAACTGAAAGATGCTTTTGCCGGTGTCTCTGATGCAGGGTGCATGGAGGAGGGGGGGGGAACTAAATTATTCAACACACAGCTCCAGAAAGAATCTCACGATCCAACATAAACCCAAGAAAATGAGAGTGAGGGAGCTCGGCGCCTTTCCCCACCGACTGAGGGAGATTCTTTGAAGCTCCGGGATCTATCAGACGCAGCTTCAGTTCGGTATGTTCAACTCCTCCACCGACTCCCTCTGCACCGCTCCATCCTTCCTACCAAGGCCTTATATAATCGTTTTCACTGCAATTTCTGCCTCAAACTGTCTCAAGGCTGAAAATCGAAACTTCAGCGACATAAATACAGAGTGTTTTGTGTGTGAACAAGTGTCGACTGTGTGTTCGGAGCGTCGTGTGCATGATTCGGCTACAGGTGGCCGGTGGCCCTCGGCCAGGGGGCAGCCTGCTCCCCCTCCTCACCAGCGAAGGAAAGACAGGTGACCTTGCAGCCTGTGAAGTCTGCGGCGCAAAAACTTCAGAGAGCAATAACTGGTTACATCTGCTGATAGAGGGGAGGGAGACAGACATAAATGGAGAGCGGGGATGAGGGGTGGAGGCAGCTGCAGCTCTGTAGATTAGAACTGAAAGCAGCTCTCTCTCTCTCTCTCTCTCCTTTGAACTGGTATCGCCTGCTGGAGTCAGTGATTGGCTGAAAAACTGAGTCTGCACTGTGGACTAGGGCGATTTTAAAAACTCACAAACATAGAATTTAAATCTGAAATATTAGGGTCTCCCACACAGTTTCATAAAAACCCCCGTCACGTCAGCAACCTCTCGCAAAACGACTTGATTTGGACCCTGGACTAGGTCTGAATAAGAGATGTTCAAATATCAATACCAGTTCTCCAATACTGCAGAAAATACTGGGTCAGGAATCGATAGCTTCATAAAAAGAGTTGATCCAGGAAACCTAAAAAAAATCAAGTCTACTTTATTGGTTTTGAGATGTAGAGATGCTCTTACACTGATGATATGTGTGTGTAGCTGGACCATGCATCAATGTTCACTAATATCTACAGCTCTTTACAAACCCATCAGCTAGAACATAAACACCTGTAACTGGGTTTTAATGTGGCTGAGCTGAACGCAGGTGCTGACGGCTGGAGGTGGATTTACACGCAGAGGATAAATCTCCCGCAGGATGAAAGAGTGTGAAAGAGGAAAGTGTGTCTTTGTGTTGATGAGGGAGTAACTCACTCCATCATGGATGCTGGTATGGAGCAGCAGTCCTGGATCGCAGTGAGCGGGGACGTGAGGTGGGCGGTGTACGACGCCTCCACCACCTGCTTGTTCCTGTTCACCACATCCAGGTAGCGGTTGAACTTCTCCCGAATCTTCTTGGCCAACTGCACAAAAGAAACAGAGACAAGAGAGTTAGACAGTGAGTCATGATGAAACCTAAGTTGAACGGGAAGACCGGCCAAGAAAACGTTGTACATGGTGTAAGGTTACAGTATGTGGGAAATTATCTAATAGTTTGCGTAAAAACAGCCGAACGTAGAAAGTAGTCAGAACATTACAAATATCACACACACAACCATTCAAACCACACAAACAGATGGAAGACATGACAGCTCCTCAAGGGTGAAGTAAAATCCTCTTGATTGGCCCCCTGGTGGCTGGCTAAAGTATAAGCCATACGCCCACTTCCTCCCAGTTAGCAGCTGGGACACGGATCAAACTCCAAAAGATGTGAACAAAGAACAAGATGGTGGCCACAGGAAGAAGTGGAGACAGGTCGTCCATCTTTATTATGAGTCTATGGTTCAAACAGGTGCTGAACTTACATAATTACACGTGAAACCATGATTTTTAAGTATATTCCAGTATGGTCAGAGAAAGTAAATCTAGGGTAAGGTGTAGAAGTTGTAGTAGTATCATACTATAGTATAGTGTAGTATGTATACTATAGACCCAGTTAGACTGATCCTCACAGGTTCAGTTCTGCAGGAACACTTGTACACAAACACACAGGAACAAGTTAATATTCAAAAATGGAGTTGAATCAAATCAAAGATGCCAAAACCTCGGGCAGCACTAAGTGTGAAATCCATCACTGTTAAAAGCAGTGCAGGATGATGGATGCCGGAGACTTGGGCAACATTAACTGATCTCCACAGCGTTTATTAAGAAAATCCATCCCAAAAATACACAAACACAGGGCCGACCTACATTTAACTGCATCACACAACCCACTGGATTCTACCGTTTTATCTCCTGTGTTAATTTAAAAATCTGATACGAGGCTCATAGTGTCTCCAGCGCGGTAGATACTCAGCTTTACAGTGTAATTGACCTTTAAAAAGGCACAGAAACCAGGAAGCGGGGGGGAGGAAATTGGAGTTTCAGAACAAAGGCCGAGCGGCTCATTCAGTCGTGTTTACTGGGATTCTGAACCCAAGCCCCTGAACATGCATACATTAAGCTTTGTCTGTCTTCCTCTGAAGGACTCTGGCCGAGCGCACATCACACCGTGCTGTTTTCAATCTGGAGTTCCAGTTTCTTTGGGGGAAACTAATAATCTGAGGCAGCCTCCTGGGGGACGTTAATAACCAGGACACCGGCCGCTCCTCACAACAGATCCCTGTTCCTGCTCTTTGTTTGACAAAGAACCTGAAAAGGGAACATTATGATGGATTGTGACAAACTTGCACTCACTCAATCTAACATCACATGTGTGGCATGTAATCCCTGACAGATTATCCTCTTAACCTGAAAGCTGTCACATGATCTGTTAAAGAACTAATCACTCGCAGTTACTTCTGGATTAACTTTTCATTTAGAATCGGTGAAATTCTTAAAGAAGGTGGATTAATAGTCTTCAAACAATCGTCATTCACTTCGACATCATTCATTCTGTTGCTTCCATTTCTTTCTAATGCAGCTCACACTTTACAAGTAATGGGGACCAGATCCTCAGTCCATGTGACTCGGCTAGAAGAGTCAGTATATTCTGTGTTTTTGTATAAGTTCACTCCTTGAGTTTCCACAGGCAGTATGGAAACTGACCGGGGGCCAAAAAGCTCGATCATATCATATCTCATTTCTCAAACAACTCCACTTACTAGCTGCTCTCTCCAGCATTTACTTTGAAGGGTTCTTGCTCTGAATGGCCTGGCCCTAGATTATATATCCCAAATGCTCCCAGTGTATCAACTGGGCAACGCCAGAATCACGTCAAACCGTTTGGAGAGAGAGATTTTACACATTAGCTGGCAACAATAACAGAAATGTAGAAAAAGTGGTCTGAATATTTTCCAACACCAATTTCAGGTTACATTCCGAGCCCTGTTGAATACAGAAACAGGTTTATTTCCACGGTAACTGGACTCCCTTTATATCACATCCCATAATTACCAGCGCCTGTAAAGGCCTGTGATTCAAACCAGGAACAGGGAAACGTACCGCGACCCACTGACCGCTGGTACACCTAATCAACCGCCCGCTATTCTTATTAGGGGTTTAACAGGGGCCTGAGGCACACCCCGCAATTACCACGGCTCCACCACAAGGAACACACACACACACACAGACACACACACAACAAGACATGTGCACACTCGCACACAGACCGACACAGACTTAAACACGCCATACTGCCCATGCATCGCAGCATGGCAATTAGCTGCAACTGAACTTTGTGTTAAAAAGAGGAAAATGGGCCAGTGTTCGGTTAGTGGAGTGTTTCCATGTCTGGGAGGAGGAGGGAGGAACAGAGGGAGAAAGTAGGACTCACACTTTTTTAACAGAGTGACTAGAAGAGAAACCAGAAACTTCCCGCTATGCAAGTTGAAGCTTGGGTTACAGTCTGCCACGGTGCAGCCAAAGCCAACCTGTGAGCCCTGGAGATTAACCACAGTCTCCAAACACACAGGGCTCCTCTCTCTCCGCTCTCTGACCCATCCGACCAGCCGCTGGGGTTTGCAACACCCAGTTGGGTTTGGGTTGGGCCACAGAACAGGAGGGGATGGAGTGGGTGCACCCTGGGTTTACTAGGCAGTCTTCAACCACAGGCGCTGGCAGTAGTGTTTAGGGCAAGTCTTACTCTGGATTGGAGGGTAGGAGTTGATACAGGGGGCGGTAGGACAGATGCAGGTCTGTGCTGCAGGCATGGTGAACCTTGACTGTGAACATCTTGCTTCTACTAGGATGAAGTAATATCATTATTTAATTAGTATATTTCCACTGGTCTGAGTGTTTTCCACTGGACGTGTTGCTTTTAATGACGGAGAACGTTTTCTTAAGCTTTTATACTTCAGACTTTGTTTGCTCTGCAGATGGTGATGACCTGATTATACATGAATTGAGAAAGTTATTTGACGGATATCAAGCAACAGCAGAGGCTTGTTTGTTTTCATAACTCTAGTTCAAAAGAAGAACTGACACTCGACATGATCGAAACCTTTGCAGCATCATGTCGTAGATACTAATGAAGTGATCTTCTAAAATTCATATACTGAACATAGGAGTTAATGCAATAAACCAAGTAAACTTTCCAAAAACGTAGAAATTAAAAATTGTTTAATTATCAAATGTAAATCTAATATCTTTCCATTTTTTTTTATGAAATTTCCATCATCGCATACGCCACTTTTGCAGTGAAATTCAAACTAATCAGAAGAGAAAGATGAAGAAAATGAAAGAAGAAGAAGATGAAGACGAGGAAGATGAAGAACTTAATCGTAGGGATGTCTACATGTTATCCGTTACTTGGGCCAATTAGTGACATTTTAATAGATTGTATTGAGCCTGATCAATTCAAAAGTATTTCCCACCATGATGCTCCACTAACCGGGAAACTAACAATCCTCAACATTCGTGTTAATGCAGCATTGTGCGTATGTGAACCAGGAACCAGCATAAATATATAATAAAGGATATGACAGCACGTGTCAGTGAGTGAAACAAGCAGAATACATTAATAACACAGACGAAGACAGAGGAGGAGGGAGAGTGAGGGAGTCTGTGTTTTTGTCTGAATAATGAATTTCTAGAGGAGAAACTCTAGCAAGGAGACGGTGGCTCCTCTCCGTCGCTCCTTGGCTGCTCTCCTCCCTCTCCTGCTCTTTCCCGGCCCTCTACTCCTCCTGCAGATCGACTCTCCTAATTGAGCCTGGACTTGGCTCAGGGACCCAGCCCCTCTGCCCACAGAGAGAAAGAAAGCCAACTATGCCAGGCCTGTCATCTGAATTAATTGATGCCAGCCTCTGAAGGGCAACGGACAGAATGTACGAGCTGCTCTACGAGCCGCCCCTGGAAATAAAATCATTAAACTCCTCCAACAAGGATCCAGAATGAACAAAGTCAGCGCTGCCCCGGGATCTGGGCTTATTAAAAAACACCAAATCCATGGGATCGCAATTCAAAACCTCAGGCTTGGTATTGTTGTTGAGGTTTCTGTGGAGAGGATTAGTTTTGGACTGGACCTATTCTGTAGAAAATGGGACTTGCACAGCAGGTTATGATCATCATCGTGACTCTCGCTCTGCAGCCTGGAAACACGAGGAGTTTCTAGTGAGGAAATATGCCTCATATAGAGAATCTATAACTCCAGAAATGTCTGCATGTAGGTCGCATATGTCCAGAACAGGTCATTTTATCGGTTTCATTTTAAGTGCAGTGTTGAATTTGGTGCGTTTTAGACACGTGATACGGCAACAACTGCAGCAGGTCTTTACTGGGGCTCAATTACTGCCGGTCATTTCTACAGTTCCAGACATAAAGCTGCAAACCAGCCCATTCCACACAGGCAGTAAGACAACGGCCTTGCCAAAAAATAAAGAAGAAATAACAATGGTGCAGGTCTAATCTGAGCTGCCTCCCTGCAAAAGTAAATAGCTACAAGGTGGGAGATACCCCGGATGTGACACTTAGAACATGCATGCACCGGATGGATGGATGCTCCGGTGCACAGTCGCAGGAGATATGCAGAGAAACATCAACCTGTCTGCTCTTGCTGGTGGCTGTTTACCAGACTGTTGTTTACTGTCACTCTGCCAATATCCCTGACGCACAAGTGCAAACACACACTCTCACACACACACACTCACTCACAGTGCCTGCACACAATCCTGACTGCCTTGACATCAGATGCCAGACATTCTATCCATAGTTTTCCAATCGAGGACAAACATGGCACAAGAAAAGAAATTTAAAATTGGAGCTTTAAGGGTCATTTTAAACAAATCTCCCAAATCTGTGGCTGATGTGTTTGTTTCCAGACAAGACGCCGATCTCTCATCCTGTCTGACTGCAGCTCTGTGCTCACTGCCAGTGAAGGGAGGAAGAGGGAGACAACAGACGAGGGGGGAAAACAAAACTTCAAAGCCAATGACACAGCAGCTGTGGGATTTTAATAAACACCATTCTCCTCTGATGGTGTGTGTGTGTGTTTGTGTGCGTACGTGTGTGTGTGTGTGTGTATACTCATTATGGCTGCTGGATTGAAACCTACACACGACCACAAGCAGACACCATCCATGACACATCCATGCACAACCAGACAGCTAACAACACACACACACAGAGATAGTAGAAGCCTTTGTTTCTCACCTGCTGCACTTCGGTCTCTCCGTTTGATGTCTTCTCCGTGTACGTGAACGAGCTGAAGATCCTCTGTGGGGAGACAGAGAGAGGACGAGGCAGAGGTTAGAGGAGCGGCAAAGATTTACATCCAATAACTGAAATCCATCACCGGGGGACGAGGATTGGCACAGTTTGTTTACACATGATGAAAAAGAAAAATTTAAAAAAAGGGTGATTGCAAAAGCAGCTTTCCTGCAAACTTATGCATGATCATGATTACATTGTGACTTCGCAGTTTGAGCATCCACACCTTTTTCAATATGTGGTGCCATGGCCTCACGTTTGGAAAGAATGCAGTCCAACCAGGGCCTTTCTGGGGTTGTGCTCTGTTGATGCTCATTAAGGTTGACGGCTACACTGAGCTACTTCCTGGGTTGGTTACCGAACATTAAGTACAGACATAACAAATGTGCCCAGGTCAATTTGTTGGCCAATAGGCTCTCTCCTAACCAAATCATGATAATCCAGACATGTCATATTCCCAAGGAGAGCATCCTTATGTCTGTTGGCCTCAAGGGGACGAGGCGCAGGGGGGGGACACAACCCGGGACAGGTCACCAGTGCATTACAAGGCTGACATACAGGGACCAATCAACAGCCAGGGGCAGTTTAAAGTCTCCAATTAACCTCAGCTTCATGTCTTTGGACTGTGGCGCCTGGAGAAAACCCACACAGACCCGGGGAGAACATCCAAAAATCAAAGGCCCTGATCGACCAGCAGGTTGGAAACTGCCTTGTCAATATCTGTCCGGGATCAATGTGTTGTTTCTTTGGAGGCAGGCAGCAGGAAAGACAACGTGGGAAAACGTTTATTTCAACCTTGGACTTGCCTAACTAATGGAGACCGCTACGTTCTTTTGCAGGTCCTGATGTCAACGTTTTGATTTAGAGGTTTACCAAATAACTTTATTATCTTGGAAATGCTAATTGCCAAACACTTGGATAACGATCAAAACCCATGTGAATAGACCTTCACAACAATGGATATTTGTATGTGTCAGGCAGAAGTGTAGCTGGATCTAATAACTGTTAGATTCCCTGCAGGTTTTCTCCTCCAGCAGGACTCTGACATCGTGTGTGTTTTGGCACGCTGGCTCTTCGACACACCTACATGTGACAAAAGCTCAAGTTACACATTACGATTCGTCATACCTTTGCTTCTCATGCGAGGACAAGTCCAAAATGTTTGTTCAATTAAAGTCATAAATCACGATACACAAAGAAACTGATGTGATTGTTCTGGGATGTATTCTTGGAAGGTTCCCAGAGTTTATGGCCAATGTGTGAAAATATGTGACGCCAGGTATTCAACACTCCCTCGTCACTGAATCCATCTGGAGTCTGGGGCCTACACTAGCATTAGCACTGATGCATTTCTCTCTGCACAGACAGGTGCAGAGCGGTTTTCATTACCGATCCCGAGAGGATGATAAACCTATCTCCTGTAACAGCCAAGGAGCCACAGACCCAGACGGTGTGGTTCTGCCGTTTCAATCAGCTTCTCGGCCGGTGTCGAGGAGAATGCGTCACCCGTCTGGAGCCGATTCACAAGGTGATGCTAAATCCCCCCCCCGTTCCCCTTCCAGCCTGAAGCAGTTTTAATAGTCCCTGATTTATATTGTTAAGTGAACGGGAGGCAGAGCTGCACATGAACGCATTGGAGAAAATGAGGCCTGGTGTGACCTCAGTGCTCCGAGAGCAGCAGAACAAACATTCTTCAGGAGGTGTGTGAACACAGACCTGCCCCTGACACACACACACACACACGCTTATTCACACGGTCTCCTGGGTCCCATTGGTTAAATATTCGTTCTCTGACACACACACACACACACACACACACACACACACACTTCCCTAAACACAGGCAGCAGGACTGTGTGGCAGCTACAAACAGAGCAGAACTAATGTTTGTGTTGAGGCAGCAGGTATAAGGCAGGTGGTTCACTGTAAGCTTCCCCCCGCTGCACACAAAGCCTTCAAATTGCCTGGTTCCACACTGCAACCACTTCCTGCCGCCTGTCCACACCCTTTGTTCGACACATTCCAGATGACACCAATTACCCAGAATGCACCACATCCAAACCGGAGCAGATTCGCACCAGGGTGTTGCTGCCTGCTCGTATGTGCGTTGTCTATTCAACGTTCAACACATGGTTTTCAGCGACAAAAGACACAAGAAGACAAAGTTTCTGCAGTTTCACACAATCTCAGGGGGTCTTTCAAACAGGAGCAGGTAACCAGAGTTTTCCAGGACCTCTCATTTTAACTCAGTCCAGGTATCTGAATCGTTATCGGGAAGGAAACTAGTATCTATTGGTTTATTAATGGTAATCAGAATTTGATTCCATCTGTCAGATATTCTGCTGATTATCTGGTTATTCTTTTGGTCCTTTATCATTAGAAAACAGTAGAAAATGTCCAGTCCCACTATATTTGGATCTCTATAAAGTCAGAAATATGAAAATAACCAATATTCCCTTTACTTTTGATCAACTTCCCGACTGATAATAACCAATCTTGGCAGTTCTTATACGTTCATATGATAAAAATAGAAACACCAATCTAACAAAGTCAGGCATTGACAGACGCACACAAACACACAACTGTTCCCTGAAGTCCTCACTTCCGGGTCATAATTAGGTCGTTCAGCCCAAAACCTCTGGTTATGAAGCTTCAGATGAAATGTGATCACGACTTATAAACACACACAGTGTCGATCTGTCTCAGTTTTAATCCAGACTGTCTCAATGGAGTCAGCGGCCCTTGTCCTGATTGTTTTTGCTTTGGTATTACACACCAACAGTAGAGTGCTATACAAACAGTTTCAAAATGTTATTATTGCGTGCGTGCCACACACACACACACAGCTGCATATTTCACTACTGAGTTATTTGCAAAGTGAAAAGCCAACTCCAGACAGTCTACTGTGTCCCACACCCTCCTTAGTGGAAAAAACAGCAGGTCCAAGATGTGGAACTGTCAAATAAACATGGACAAGCGCACACAAACAGAGCTGCCACTACTTAGCAGGAAATCGTGCACTCTCAAAACACCACCCTGACAAAAGAGGGGGGGGGGACCAGGCGCTGGAGTGGAGAACCAGGGGACGGACTCTGGAGGAGAGAGAGAGTCCTGTTGTTGATTAGCCGCAGGTTAGCCGTGGATCCCCCGGTGCCTCCAGTGTTTGTTGTTGGAGCTGCTTTGCGGTTTTCACAGCTATGGAGCAGGCGGCGAGGAATGCTCCGCTCTGAAACCTGAGAGGCCTGAGGCCGCCCGGGCCACCGTGGGCCTGTGGCCTCCCCTGACCCATAATCAAACACTGCAATGTACACAGACACACACACACACACACACACACAACACTACAGAGGCCGTAAAGGGCTGTAACACAGTGACAGATAAGAGCTGGGAACATGCCTGGACACTTCACTGTCCCCTCTTCAAGGCGGGGCTGGGCAATATGGAACAGATTTATATCAAAGTCAACGAGTCGGACAAAAATATATATTTAAATTGTTCAGTTGTGTGAGAAATGTGTATTTACAAACACGTTTTCAGGGTTTAAGGGATTACTTAATATCTTCTTTAAAAAAAATTATTGTAGCTAGTTTCAGACATGAGTTAATCATTCACATATAAAGGCACAACACACTGTCTTTTTGTTAAAAGAGCATTGTCATCAGTTCTAGTCGTACAGTTCTCCAATCTCCTTCCGACATGTTCGTCGTGTTCACTTTCTACATCTTCCTCTTTTTTCACCCCGAGATATTCCCACAGACGTTTTCCTGACTAGGTTTCATTCTCGCACAGGATATTTTCCAGATATTTTATTGGCCCCTAAAAAATATTATAATAATAGACAATAAACCAGATGAAAATACACACAAATGTATATATTTTCCAGCTGTTGAGCTCATAAAAGCAGCAGGAAAACACCCATATTTTCCTCAAGCAAAAACACTGGAAACCCTTGAAACAGCCACTTGGCTTCATTCATCAAACTGTGGAATGAAACCACACTGCAGCGATCACATGTGGAGTGCACCCAGAGTGAGGAGTAAATCCTTCTGGATGACTAATCACAGCTATTTAATAATATCACACCATAAAAATGCTCATTCAAGAGACACTGGATCTAAACAGGCAGCTAAGCTTGCAAGGACTGCATTCACACTCTGTCTCATTAGCCCGATTCTTTAAAAACCTTCCACCTTGAGGTTAATCCCAACCACAGAAGAGTGATTCACAAGAATGGCCGAACCCCAGCGGGAGCTTACTACCGGAGTCACAAAGATAACCACCAGAACCTGTGGTGTGTGTTTTTTTTTAATCCTGTGGTTTCCATTGAAGTGACACAAGGTTCTTAGTCATTGCAGTGAATTTTGGCTGCAATAATATACAAGAAGCATCTTATCACCTTATATTGTTCGCGGCTTTATCCAGGGTTAAATCCTAACCTGCTCTCACCTCAATTATCGGAGGAGAAGAGGATTAAGATTGAGGTGATTTAACAATCTGAAGGAAAGTTTGAAAAGCGCACCATGAGCTAACACAGAAAACAACTTTCTCCCTCGTTCATTTTTCCCTCTTCTCCTCCATCCTCTTTGCACCCCTGTTACAACAGCTTGGAGCGGTGGTTACACCATGGGAACTTTCCATGTACATGTCATCCATTTAATTGGGCCTGCCTCTTCAGCCCCTCCGTCAGGCTCTTTTGTGGACGCCATAAACCAACCCAAGAGGCTCTTCTCTCTTTTAAGTGACTCTTCTCTCAGAGGAGCGTCGCACAAAAAAAAACTCCAGACGGGGTAACTGACGACAACAGCCTGAGGACAGAGGTATTCTCTGTGTTTGGACGAAACATATGAGAAAAAGAAATGAGAGAATGTGAAGCTCAGAGATGCACAAAGTGAAAGCAGAGGCAAGACTGGAAAGAAGAAGGGAAGGGAAAAAAAGAAGAGCAGGAGGGAAGAGGAGAGGAAGTGGAGGCCAAATGCAGTGGAGGGGCTGAATTGGGAATTTGCTTATTAGCAATTCAGCCGTCTTCAAAGGCCAGAGTGGATACGTGAGCCACACTAACGTGGAATTGGACTAGAGAGCAACACACACACACACACACTAATCCTGTCTTTAGGGCCTGATGAGCAACGGTCCAATGTTTTATCTGAGAACACACTGGAGGGCAATGGTGGATGCATCACTTGGGTGGGGCACATCCTGAAAGTGTGTGTGAGAGTGTGTGCGTGTGTGAGTCTGTGACTATGAACCAACTGTGAATCAAATGCATATGTGGGCTATGCATTAAGAAACCGGGTGTGGAGCTCATACACTGGAATTGTAGGATATGTCGATGAACGTCTCTCTTGCCCACACACACACGCGCACACACACACACAATCACACACACACACTAGGCTTCAGTATAGATGTTTTGGAGATGTAGGGCCGGGGAGATTGGTTTCAATACAACTGACAGATAAAAGCCTAAAGCCCTAGGGACGCTAACTGCTGCTTCCTCCATGCTGCTGGTATACAGCTCAGCCTCTCTCTTTCCTTCTGTACTCTACCCCCCCCACCACCACCACCTTGCTTTTCCTCTTTCCCCCCCACCCCTCCCTCCTCTCTGCTCCCAGCCAACTCTCCGCTCATTGCACTACAAAGGGCCGGAGCCCGGCATACGGCATCAGAGCAGCTCCTCTGATGTGCATGTGTGTGTGTATGTGTGTGTGTGTTCTTTCCTCGACCCGTTGCCATGTCTCCATCCCCAACCTTACAAAGCAGAGTCAGGAAACTGGCACATGGGAGTGGAACAGCGAGGGGAGGGGGGAGTTATGAAGTATAGATTCTGTATTTCTGCAATATAACGAAAACTGTCTGAAATAATTGCACCTGCAGATTTGGGCTCTGAGTCACAGCGGCCAGGGCAACAGAAGAAAAGAAAGTATTGTATTCATCCATTTTATCTACGGGGATAAAGAACTGGTGCACTAACCTCAAACCTCAGAGGCGCGTTAAAAGGATTCACTGCCTTTCCTATCAATTATTTAAAAAAAAATAAAAACTCAGCTCAGCTATAAACCAGATAACAGATGCAATTCTCCTCAATCTCTTCACCGAGCTTTGTTACAGACTTCATTTCCTCAAAAGTGGAAGAAAATCCCCAAATTCCCCCAAAATATATTCAGTTCACAATATGATGGGGAAAAGCAGCAAATGTTCTATTTTCATGGTAGAAAACAACTTGGCTATTGTAACAATTTATGCTCAAAAAAAGGATTGAAACAATTAATTATCACAATAGTGGCTGATTATTCTTCATTGTTATTTGAAAAATGTGATTCTATGTTGATGATATGCTGATGTTCTGCTCACCCCAAATTAAAAATTATATATTAAAACAAGTTTCACGATAACTGAAGTTGTGCGACATGTATTGATATAAAATGGGAAATATTTCAGAACGGCTTAAAATTAATCAATAAGATGGAAGCTGAACCACGGCCGGTGGTGGAGTGTCGGACATCGTCTTACTTTTCACCTCCAGGCCTTGATTTCTTGGTTTTACAACTTTCGTATTCACTGAAAGAACCAGAAATCACAGACACACTGATGATGGTCAAAATATAAGCAGATCACCAACACATTTCTCGTTACTTAAAAAAAAATCCAGGAACAAATCAAGTTGGACAGTTGACTTATAGATTTCCAAAGCATGCTTCAGCTCTAAGGAATGAATCGACTCTACACTCTCCATACATGACTCTATACAAAAAGGGAGAAAAGGGAGGGTTGGGCTGGCAGAACCGTGTCAAATCAGAATCTCTCAGTGTCTCTATAATGTCCATAGAGAATCCAAACCCTCGCTAATTAAGTGCTTCTCTGTTTCAACCCAGCGGAGCCGGTTGGCTAATTAAATGACCGGCCGTCAGCGTCTGCCAACTGCTTGCCGATGCATTCAGAGGGTGATGAGGGGGGGGTCAATTTAATTTGCTTGAATCTAAGTAACGGATAACCTGAGGCGGTGGCTCCGAAGCCCTGGCCCACACACTGTGCAGAGGGAGAGGAGGGGAGTGTGTTTTTGTGCACACCCCGCATCACTCGTCTAAAGAAATGAAGAAAAACTGGTAAGCTCAGGTTCATGGTGCTGCGTTTTCCATCTTCTCTATAAAAATGCACTTATGGATGTTTTATGTGCACTTGAAAGAGGCAATGCTGAGGATTACTGTGTTAAAGAGTCTTGGCTTACTTTTAAACCTGGCATCCATACTAGTCCAAAGTTTGAGCACCACATCAAGATAACTTTGGATAAGCAGAAACAATCATGGAATCCTCTGTCGGCTTCCTGATTGGCTCTCATCAGCCACGACTTAACTACTAGCAGTGAAAAGCATTGACAACACTGTCAGTGACTGTAGCCTTAGGCCTGTTATCCACTGTGAGTTCCCGGCTTTGATACCTTCTTCTAATACTGGAACCGGCTGAGCTAGATTTCAGTCAAAATACCACTGAGAAAGAAAGTAACATCTTCTGTAGAGCAATCACACAACCGGGGTGTATGAATATCAAAGCCCCTGACATTGACTTGTCAGAGACTTTTCAGAGGACAACAGTTTTGTGTCGGTATAATCAATACGGAGGAAATCACTGCCAGAAAAAAGCGCATAGCCATCCGTTAGGTCTTGATCCAGGCAGTGAGGGTGTGGTGGTGGTGGTTTCTTCCTTCTGTCAGAGGATCCAGCTTAGGGACATAAAACGAACACTGGGATCCTGTTCAACTTCTGACAAGTCCAAGACACTGGACAAATTGTGTAGCATTAACCACATGATAGCTTCTCAATGTGGAGCAACTTGTGAAAGAAGAGAAACACTGAACAATGGTTTTTAAACATTTTCCACCAGACTTGCTGCATCGTATTCTCATGACCGGTTAGCTCCATGAACTGGTTCCACAGCACTTTTGGTTAAGTGTCATCGAACATGAGTATATGACCCGTTAGGAGTTAATTAACCTAAATAGGAGCCAATGTCCTGAAGCAACTTGCTGCTAGAAAATTACTTTGCCCAATAACACCAATGTTCATTGGAGAGATTGGAATGAAGACGAAGAAAGAGAGACCAACACAACACAGGTCTTTTGGACTCGTATCTAAAAATACCCCGAAATGTACCAGTATGCAAAGACTTCCAACTGACATTTTTTTTATCTTTCCATCCCTCATCCGCACCAAGGTCTCTTCCAGTCCAATGCAGTGGGAGAGTAAAACCTGTTAACTTTATTGTGGATCTGAAATAACATAACCCCATCTAACACGCGACAAAAGTAAAATAAAGAAATAAAGAAAACAAATATCTCCAGGTGAAAAAGCAGTGAAACACACAGAAGAAAGTTTGAGGTGATAAACGCTGATGATGCTGCAAGCACGATCACGTGATCTCCCCAGTGGACTGAATACATCACTTCCTGCATATGCCTGGTTGTGCATGTGTGAAAGGAAAACTCTGGATCCAATTCTCTGGATTTTACCTGCAGGTAATGTCTGAAAACCCCTATAGAGAGAGAAAGAGAGAGAGTCCCCACCAGTCAGATCCTAGCCGCCTCCCCACTGCCCCCTACACACCTTCCCGAGAGGCTCTCAGTCTCGGCCTGGGATGTTTGCTCTCCCTCTCCACCAGACAGGATATAATGCTTTCCACATGTGAGAGAAAAGGGGGAGGGAATGGAGGGTGAAGGAGCAAAGAAGGGAGCAAAAGGGGGGGGGAAACTGTGGAAAAGAGGGGTGGGGTCGGACTACAGCAGCGAAGGGAAGAGAAAGATCGCAGAACCCTAGTTTAACGGTAACTTCTCCACGGGTAAAAACAGGCTTTTTGTTTACATGAAGTTTTGGGTGCGACTAAAAGTTTGGAAAGGACATCAGATGTACAATTCATCCAGACGTATCTCCAGGAAAGAAAGCAGTGTTTTGTACTTTCGGTTTCATAACTTCTTCTGTTTTCCGTCAGTTTGCACTAATAAGACACACATGCTGCTTAACAGCTAACCCTGGAAACAGACTGGTTTAAGAATGACCATAGAAAAGCCACATTTTAGACGTTTAACCTTCTTTTCTCTGAGAAGTCAAACTCAGACTCTCTGGGACGAAGGGTAGTAATGAGTCCTCTGAATAGTGGCTCAGCTACACTTCAAGAAATTAAGCATTGTGACTGATTCAAATGAGAGACTTAATCTAGCAGTTTAGCGAGAGTAAATGAAGTTTCCTCCCTTCTCTCACCTTCTCTCTCTTTCTCTCTCTCTCTCCTTGCGTGTTAAGGAACAATGACCTGGCCTAAGTGTTATGTGCGCTCAGCATCAAACGATTGAAATAGAGGGGGAGAAGGCAAATAAAAAGAGACAGCCAAGACAATGTGCATGAAATGTAGAGGTTCAACACTGGGATATTCTAGCACGTACGGGTCAAAGGTCACACGTCTGGCTGATTATCCAGGTTTCTCCTCTTGGCGCAAACTACGAGGTGTGTTTGCAACGGCATGTCAAGAAAAGGTGGTGAAGCAGAGTTATTACCTCTCTACACAAAGCCCTGTTAATGTCAGTGTTGTTAAGACGAGGCCTCGGGCCACAGCAACGTGCACGACTCACACTTGACTAATTACACGTGTTAAAACGTGAAAAAAACAATGTTAATAGCGCATTCTAATTTTTTAATGATAATTCACTGATCTCTTCTTTAAGCCACTTGTATAACCTGTTGGATGAAGTTAAACACGCAGCACAAGGTTCCGATCGGACGGGTTTCCTTGACGTCTTAGAGAAGGTAACACGCATGCAGTGTATGTAGCAGCAGGGCCAGGGATGCATTATGGGAATAGCAAGTTGCTGTTAAAGTGGAGCCAATGTGAAAACGTTCCAGAGGACAGATCAAAGCTGCATACCTGAGCGCCTCCATTAGGCTGATAAAAATCTAGAAGGGAACAAGGACGAAAACAGAACCCAGCACACTGCGGCCAAATCAGTTCAAGAGAAGAATGCGGGATAATGAGAAAGGGCTGTGCTTTTATAGGGGCTTCATATGTTTCTCCATATTAAAAACGGGCTAAATGATGGTGTTTGTGTTCATGTAACATGGCTGAGACTAGCCAAGGAATGAGCGGAGGCCGTTGAGCACCATGCAGGAAAGCACAAATCACTGATGATGGGTAACATCTGGGGACTAAGTATCACAATCACGATCCACAATCTTTCTTCCTTAAGTAGACTATTGCATTACAAGGCCCTGCCAGATCGTCCTGTGGATCTGAAGTGTGGATGTTGTACCAACCTGAGTGAATCACTCAGATGCTTCCTTTTACTGGGTTAGAACAGATATGTTATAAAAAACCCTGGAAGAGCCGACCACTGCGTTTACAGTTACTGTTTACTTTCCTTTGAGAAATGCCTGTGACTGTGGAAAGCCAAACCACTGCCACACTACTGATGTCGAGTCAGTTTGGGGCACCACCTCCTGATCCACCCGGCTGTTAGCTCATGTTAAATTGTTTTTCTACACAATGACAGACTCGTGATATCATTTCAAGATCTATCACTATACAAATGGTCCGAATACTTGCCCTGAGATTTGAGAACCAGGGTCATTTCATAGAACTAAATAGAAGAGTGTGGGGATTTGGGTGAGATAAAAGCGAACAACAACAGAAAAGCTTCTACTAGTTGGTTAACATGCATTTCTTTAACTTTAAAGATTAGAAATGGTTTACGGACAAAACTCAGCTTTTCAATGAATTTTGAAAAGTAATCCTTTATCTTGCTGCCTCTAACACGAAGGAAAACAGGAGCTGCCTCTACAAAATTTGAACGACAGAACCGAGGGACAGAAAAATACTAATTTCAAAAACATGCTGGCACAATTGTGCTCTCTGTTTTTTTTGTTTTATAGCTGGAGTTTATCACAAAATAAAAATAAATTCCTCCGGATTAGCCCTTTCAGGACCTTGCAGTGGAATGACATATGGCACGACTGAGGCAAACAGGCAGCGCAGCAGTGGAAACCCAGCAAAATCCTCCAAAACAGTTAACCTTCAGCCACCTCAGGGCGCTGCGCCAGTCTGGCAGCAGCCACTGGCACCACAAGTCCCAGTCACACCCTGGTGGTACACCCTGCCAAGGCAACAACAATTTGTTTCCTAGAAATATTGTTTTTACATACGGACTCTTCTAGCTGGACTTGGAGGAGTCACAGGGATCAGAGAGAGTGTGTGAAAGAACTGAGAGGATGATCTGAATGTCAGGGTCAGAGAAAAGGCAGAGGAAGAGAGAGTCGCAGCGCAAAGGGCTCGTCAGCCCCGTGCCAGTAAATTAAAAAACTTTGATATACGCTTCCTGCCAAGACAGCCCCCTCTCTCAGCCAAGTGAAAAGATGTTGGGATGGGGCGCCGGCTATGTCTGCACAAACCATCCTGGATTATCTTCACATTCCTCTGCTGTGGACTCACATGTGAGGCGTTTACTTCCCAGCTTTACGAGCGTCACTGTATGTGCCACTCTATAGATAACTTGTCACCATAGTAAGGGGAAATATTATTAAAATATAATCTTTAGGAGTGGGGGTGTGGAAGGATGGGGAACATATCAAAGATCTCGGTAAACGTGAGGGACAAGCTCTGATTGGAAAGATTGTTAAGAGATAAAGTAGAGAAAGGACGAGAGGATGGGGTGCCCGGGTGGTCTCCCTCTCAGGTTTCTGAACACGACGTGAGATCATGTCTACGCACCCTCACAGCGTCTCTCTACAGACACTGGGCTTTGTTCCACTTCATGTACTCTAGGGCCAGTTACATGCACTGGTTAATAAAAGGCAGTATGCACAGAGGCTTAAGCTACACGTGATACTGGTTTCAACCCTTTGCCAAAGTTGAACCTCACACATACTGGTCCTGCTGATCCTCGTTGACATGCACATACACATAAAACAAAAACATCTCAGGGATTTGTGAGGTAAGATTAGTTATTAGTAAGTTTTATACAGAGCATGTTCAGCCCAAATCAGCAACAAGTTAACTTTGCAATATTTTAACCCCTGCCCTTGAGGGTGATTTATGGCAGTGACCACTACTACTGTCAAGAAGTTTATTAAATGAACAGCAATAACAAGGTCTGGACGTGTGTTTACACCAATACAAACAAATAGGTTTTAGGTTAAATGCATGTTTATTACGAGTGTTAAACATGATCTGTTTTAGTTACACATGGGCTTGGATGCCAGGTAAATAGGCACAAGTAATTTAAACTACGTCACCGGTTGGAATAATTCAACCGGGCCAAAATGGCAGAGGGAGGTATCACTGCACAGCTGTTGTATCAGGGCCATTTCAATAAGACTGAACCCTACCAAATCAATACCTAATAATTCATGACATATTTCCTTGAAAAGATTTACTGGGGATTCAAATTAAACTTTATGGGAGTATCTCCGTGACTCATACATAACAACATAACTGGACCACATCACGACAATGAGTGATGCACAACAGGCATCCAATAAACTGAGATTAAATCCAAAACAGTTGAACGCATTGCACTCCAGTTACATTCTGCGTGAGATGCTTCTTTTAAAAAGCAACTCGATTGGCCACAATTGCTAAATGCTTGGTCACTGTGGCTTTTCGGGGCAAAACCTTTCAGTTAAGATTTTTGGGTAAGTACAGAAAGTCATGAGACATCCGCAGCTCCCTCAGAGTTTCGGCATCAGGCCCATTTTCTGTTAGAAGGTAGGATCTCTCAATCAAAACAATATCAGAGGACAAAGTTCGACCATTGCCGTCTGTAAGCTTCTCACAACAAGGATTCCTACAGTTTTAACAGCTTTCAATACGAGTCTCCTCTTAAAAACAAACATTCCTTTGGAGCAAATCCTGTGCATCTGCATTCACAGGATGTATTGGATAGGCTGCTAGCTGAACTGCCTCTAACGTTTGCTCAGCCTGTTACTTATAACTTATGATCCAGACGTTCAGGGCTCTTTTACTGGGAGCTGGATCCTCCGCCGAGGCCCCCCCTCCTCGCCAAAGCAAACGGACCTGGTGATTAAACCCGGGAGCTGCGGTGAGGGAGGAAAACATCAGCCCATGCTTCCCTAAATTACAGAAATACATCTGTCATATATACTCTCTCACACAAAAATGACTAAGTTACAGGTTGCACTAAGAGCCCAAAGGTAAGGGTGCACACACATGGGTCATTTCCCCACGCTTCCTGTCCGTCTTCACCATCATATCAACTCCAAGATAAACCTTCAAACAAGTGCATCACGCCTCCAATGTCAAATTAGACAACTTGAGACGATGCAACTGAAAAGTTATTTTATTTTAGTTGGATGTCGGACCTGTCAACATCTGCATCTTTCTGCAACTGTGCACACACACACAAACACACACTCTGTCTGACACATGCAAGTAAATTAAATTGAGGGCCGTTTATGAGTTGTGACCCTCACTTGCGGCAGGAAACCACAATGCCAGAGTACACATATAAAAAACACACACACACACACAAACACTTTTTTGCTGTGCTATCCTACACATGCAGGAGTTTAACTCATAAATACAGATTTTATTTTAAAACGAGGAGGCGCAAGGGAACAAAGTTAGTGGAAAAGTGAATAAAGAAGAAAACAAGGATACTGACTGATCCTGTTCATAAAACTAAATCCGTCAACTTCTGGAACATATTTGAAGAGACAGTTTACATTTTGGGAAAAGTAGAAAAGGGTCTTTACAGAGATAAAAGTAAGGGAGGCAAATAAGAGGGAAAATACAAATGGACAGATCAGTATCTGTGGGTTTAGGCTCAGGTGAGGCACAATCTCTGTTTCAATCAATAAGGTATTAAAAAGGCTTTCAGGTTTCATATCGCGAAATATACTTAAACATTGTAAAAATATTAATAAAAGTTTGTTAGTTGTCTTCTAGATGCCAAGAAACATGAGCGTCATGGTCAGATTATTTGTGGTGGGAGCATATGCTGCTAGTAAGAAACAGTAATAGAATATGGACAAGAAAAACATTGAATAAAGAGGGATTTATATTTATATATATATATGCAGTACAGTTTGCATTCATAAACACTAAAGCAAACCACACAGGCACACAAATACAGTGTTTGTGTTTCAAAAACCTGTCAAGTCCAGCTCTTAGACAGCAAGCGGGCCTATGGTTGTCAGCTGAATATGCATCAGGGTTTTTCTGTGCTGTCTAAACATCGGAAACGTCTCCTATTCAGATTCACAAGTCGATCGTCGCTGTGTGCAGAGGCTTAAGTGTGAGTGCATTCAAAAGAGAGAGAGCGTGAGGAGGCAACAGAGACAGGAAAGAGAGAGAGAGAGGAGTGTGTGTTTGTGTTCCCCAAGGACATTCATACGTTTCTAGTATGTAAATTTTGAGTGGCTTTGCTGTTGTGTATGTGGGAGAGAGGGAGAGAGAGGGAGGGAGAGAGAGGGAGAGAAAGAGAGAGGGAGAGGGGAAGAGAGGAAGATATGAAGATAGGAAGATAGGAAGATAGGGGAGAGTTTCTGTTATGATGTACCAAAAAACCAGTTCTACTATTAAGTCCTGAGTTTATATTTGCTGAATACAACTATGTATATTGTTAAAGAAATAGCTTTTATACAACACAATCAAATAACTTTAATACAGGTAAATAAATTCCTGTCGATTCATCAAATACAGTAACACACACACTGCTCCGTACACACAAGGCACAAGCACACACACACATCACAGAAAAGTGAACACATTCACGCAGGTTCCTGTTTCCCACAGAGCTCAGTATCAGTCTCAGAGCCCTTTCACACACATCCCGAGTAACACCGGCGGATTAGCGTGTCCAGAAAAGGTAAGAGATCTGCTTTTGTTCACACGATCACCAGCTGCACCCCCTCCGACTGGCAGACCTGGAACCAGAGCAGGTCGGAGGCTGAGACCACGCTTCACTTCCAGGACTGTTCAGAAAGTGACGTAGCGTGAAATACCACCGGAGGTAAGACTAAGGCAGCCAAACACTGTCCCACCTGTACGATGAAACCTTTAGCTTAGCTGCCATCCACTAGGTCATTAATCCTTGGTGTGATTTAGTGGATATTTGTGTTACTTAACAAAACAAAAATTATTAAACTGTGAAAAAAAGGTTCTCAACATTTTTGTCCCTGTTGGGCCCCGAGTGGTCAGTGCCCCAGTGTTTCTGCAATGACTCAAGAAAACGTTAGTCTGGATTACTGTAGATTCTCTGCAGGTTTCAGGACGTGGGATATGAGTTTATAATGTCTAAGTATGACGATTAACTGTTTTTAATTAGATGTGGGAAGCAAGAAAATCGATCTAACGCGTGAGAGACACAAAAATGTCCCTTGACGAAGATGTCAAGGGACTTTGTGGTGATTAGAGGCGACACGGTATCTGTATGTTGTAAAGGAAATCACGTGATGTCTTCAGCAGAGTAAATGTTTCACATCCAGTCTCTGCCTGCTGCACCCGGCTGCTCCACCTCTCACCTGAATAACACGGAGGATTTGTTGCTGTCGGAACGCGTCTAGACTCCGTAGCCAATTCTCCGAAATTTAGCCTCAGGTCATGTCTGATCACACGGCTTAAGATTCCACCAGTGATATTAATAACGCCTGGTTTAAGAGAAAGAAAACAGCCTGGTAATCGACAGAGACCAGGTGAGCCTGTCGGGCCAAGTCACCAAACAAGCACCTGTTTTTAAACTGACTTGGACTTGGCAGTGAACTCAAACCGAACACAGAACCAGCCGGGGAGAGAGAAATGGGAGGAAAACTGGCGAATTTTTTCAACGAGAGGCCAAGATGTACAATGTGCTGCAAGATGATTTCAGGACAGTCCCTACGCAACCAGAGCAATATGTTTTTATGAGCCTGGGACCCAGTGTGAGGCATTATGGTTATCATTTGGCCACTAAAAAAGGAATAAGTTAAAAACCTAAAGGGCTCGTTTATTTCCGCCCTAACCTAAATGAGATTTGTTCTGGGCTGACATCACAATGGGGAGGAAATCTAAGACCACAGCGCCGAGGGCAGAAAGAAACCAACCATGTCCTCACAGTCGATGTGAAGGTACACTCTACATTGAACGGTTTATTCTAAAAACACACCGGAGCTCTGGATAAAGACGGAGAGCAGATTTTCTCCATGCTCCTTGGTGATCTGGGTTAATGTTGACACGCCAGCAGGAGAAACTGCCCATCTCCATGTTAAACACAAAACCTGTTTGGTTTTCCTAATACTCGTCTTCCATTACTTGCGGAGTCAGTTCCAGATTAAATAAGCCACTCAATCGGTGGACACATACCCGAGCTCGGGGACACTGATAGCTAAACACAGCTGCAGTCGCTCTCTGTGTGCAGAGGTTTATATGCCTCTGTGTTTATATGAGGTATGTGTGTGTGCATAGGTAGAGACAGAAATAGAGTCAAGCTGCTGTCCTGACATTCAGGGAAAGGACTGCGTGTGAGAACATTACTGTCCGATTGAGTTGCTCCGGACATTTTCCTGAATTTGTCCTGCAAGCCTCCGAGTGAAATGTCCAGAGTATGTCCAGGTGAACCCATGTGAGACTAGAGCAGGACTTTGCCATAAACATAGAACCTTTAGCGTGACTTTTTAGAACTACATTTTCAGTGTTTCCTTGGATTTTTCCTCTCACCCTCAAAGATCTGACTCTCATCCTTGTCTCCTAATTAGCGAGCTGTACCACATGCTTCTTTGCCATTCTCTTTGAGAGAAAATGAAACGCTGCATCTCTCTTCATCTTCTGAACGGCCTTGTCTTACAGAGACAGAGGCAGAAAGTCAAAAGTTCAAGTCATTAGCCTCGGCCACTTCCCGACTTGTCCTCAAAGGCAGGCAACCGGCGGAAGACAAAAGGCACAGGACAGTTTCATATACCACCACCCACAGACACAATTACACTGAGAGATATAGGAAAGGGCGGCAAGGAAGATGATGACAGTGGTAGAGAGAAGAGACAAAAAGAAAAACCAGGGAGCAGCATCTTGTCAAGACGGCAGACAAGACCAAGGCATCAAGGTACAAGGCTTCTTGTAATATCAAGACATAGGATCATCGCAATATGAAAGCATATAAACCAGAGTCTGCAAACCCCATTAGACACCGGATACAAGTCCTATCTGGTGTATATTGAAGTTTTAATATACACCAAGAGAGTAAAATATCCATCCATTCCCTTCATCCATTTCATTCCAGTAATCTAAGGTCAATTCACAGAGGCCACCAGCCAAGCATTGAGTCAATCAACCCTATCCCCAGGCCGATCTTTCCACCTCCTCCTAGGGGATCCTGAGTTGTTCCCCGGTGGAATATGTGCTTCCATTGAGTTCTGGGTCAACCCCTGGGTGTCCACCTAGGGGGAATCCTGATAAGCTGCCCCAATCATCCTAACTGTCCTCTTTCACAAGACGGGGCAGCAGCTCGACTCACACACAAACACACACACACACACACACATCTGATGTAGATGGTTCTTTCTTCTGGTGCCTCTCTGGAACCAGTTTTCTGGCCAAGAGCGACTTCTTTGACTGTCGTAAAAACACAAAGAACTGGTTCCAGATTAGAAACTGGCTCCAAACTGGCAATGGATGTGCTTTGATGGAAGAGGGCAAATGGAGCCAAATCTAAATCTGTGTAAAAGAGTAGAGTCACCATGGTGGGACAGGCGCCACTGCTTGTGTTATATGTCACTCCTCTGATGCCAGAAAGCCAGCATGCTATCAAAAAAATAAATCACACAAGGAGGTGGCAGTATACTGGCTTGTTTGGTTCAGTTTAAATAAGCCTAGGCGGCATAACGAGGGGTCTTCTTAACAGCAAAATAGAGGCATCCCTGTATAAAAGGGGCTTTTCATTCCTACCACTGAACCCAATTTAGCATTTTTCCCTTGCAACCTCAGCCACTCTTAGCCCCGAGAAGGAAGAACCCCAAAGCTTTTACTCTTTCATATGCACAGTCAGGTCTTCACCCCCCAAAAAACTGCACCTATCCAAATACAGAAATAGTGCACACAGGCACAGAGCATGGATGGAAATTTAAGAGAACTTTGGGAAGACAGCGCTCCTCAACAAATGGGGTGTGGGTTTGTGTATACAACACAGAGCTGTGGGAGAGAGGCATAAACAGAGAGAGAGAGAGAGAGAGAGAGAGATAAAGGAGAAAATAGGCATGAACAACAGTCTGATCTGCTTCTCCACAGGAGGAGATCCAACTCTCCCCTCATCGAGAATGCAAAGCCTCTTCTGCAGGAGTGTGTGTGTGCATACTGAGGGGGATGGGGGGCCTTACAAATTCATAATGTCTGGGGGAGGGAGCTGGTCCCTCTCCTCTCCCTGCCCTCCCAAATGGCTGTTTTGCTAACTACCCCCTTGCCTCTCCCCACAAGACTCCCCCCTGCTGCTTTCAGGGAAAGTTCATTTTGAGTCTGGCCCATTGTGGCGGGTGAAGGGACTGACTTGCTAAGGGGTGGCCTCAGGTCTCTCGGGAAACACTGCCAGGTCAGCCCTGTTGGAGCTAACTGAGAAACACTGGCAGGAATCTGGAGGAAAAAAAAGACAAGGAACACAAAGCCTGGATCACTAATAAAGATCCTTTCTCTCTCTTTCTCGTGGAGTGCATTTATCACTTTGTGTGTGTTGAGGCTGTGTGTGTGTGTGTGTGTGTGTGAGCGAGAAGGGGGAGAGCGAGGCTGTGTGAAGTAAGACAATGCAGAGTGGGAGATAGTGAAAGGGAGATAAAGAGAGAGAGAGAGGTAATAGAGAAAGGGAGAATCATTTTAAAAAGAGTGAGAAGGAGCTGATTAAACACAGCCAGTTAATTAGTTTTCCTCTTTAATACGCGGAGGGGCGGAGTTAACTGCTTTCACTGAGAACCTGCGGGGGGGGCTCGGCTGCATGAGGGTAAACAGCTTCCATACACAGAAGGTTGGTTCTAAAAGACTAAACCAGTTTATATCATAATGAAAATCTATCTAATATGTGAATTATGATTAAATAACAAAAAACAAATAATTGGTCGGTAAGTTATCGGTACTGATAATAATCATTAGCTCCGTGGCTAATTATCTTAAAGAAATAGGAGGTAGACCTATTTCATACAAGGATTACGTCTCTTAACTCTTTCATTTGCTAAAGTTAATGCTTTACTACATTATATTAGCAAATCTTTCCTAGCATATACTGTCTATAGTCCTCTTCACCAGGTCACTTATCATATATCTGAACATATGATGGAGAATCATTTTCAATAAATCCAATACTAGTTTTTAATTGCTTCTTTAGCTAAATCCTTTGCAGAGGTATCTTGGAAAATGTGTTTTTCAGACCATTTTTTGTTGAGCTTGACATTTAACTGATCAATAATATTCCCAATTAGTTTGGTGAAAATCCATCCATGTGTTGCCCTGAGAGCAAACTGGTCCTGGAACTATCCAAGATGATGTATTCCAGTTGCATTGATTTAAAAAAATAAATAAAGAAGGTATGCATCTTTAAAAAACATTTGCATTATTCTGCAAATCAATGCAGCTCCATACACGATAATGATGTAATACAGAGATGCAGACACGTGCACATAGTCAAGGATCATCCTGATCTGAAGTTTCAGCTGATAACGACAGGATGTTTGTAGTTGGAGAAAAACCAATGTTTGAAGTACGTTGCACTGATTTCGCAAAGTTCTGTCCTGATTCTTAACAGGAGCTCGGCATTTCAGGGCAGGTCAGTACGAGTGTGTGTAGGGGGGGGGGAGATACAGCAGGGAGCAAGGAGCAGCAGACACAAAAGGTTGAGGAAACTGCTAAAACGATTTTAGTCAAGGCCAAACAGAGAGAGAGAGAGAGAGAGAGAGAGGCCTTTTGCTGAGCAATGTGGGAAACAGATCAAAAAAGCGGTCAGATAAATGATTCAGCCACGACAGGACAGACAGATCTAAACCACAGCAGCTGGTGCAGAGGGAAGAACATCAGCTTCATGCTCCGTCCTGACCGCTGCCCGGCAGGAGCCAAGAGACGACGGTGCACAGGGCTGTACTTAACACTGGCCAAAAATTAAAGGGATCAGATTGAGATGAATGGGAGTTGAGTTACGTTGTCCAAAAGCTCTGAGGGGAAAAAAGAAAACATATCCCTGAAAATGTTTTCTCTCCTCTTATCTTTCTTTAAACAGGCTCCGTGCACACAAAGTTAAATAAAGCACTGGGATGTAGGTGGGGGGGGGGAAGACGTCTCTCACACGAGATGATGTTCGTTTAGCTCCCTCTGCTAAATATCACAAAGTTCTTAAAATATCTGCTAAATTATTCAGGATCTTTTGAACAGACTCAAATTTAGATTGTAAAAATCATTGAGCTTTGTTCGCCACGTTTTAAGCCAACACTGGTCTCCCTGACGACCAGTTACAAACCAACACTGACCCAAATTTTGACCTTGGGACTTTAAGATTAAATTTGGGTCAAGATATCACATATCAACCGTTAAGAGAATGCTACCTTTCTAATGCATTCCCATAAAAATAAGTCATTGAGATGTAGAACTTCAGCTACTTGGCAATAACAAAAGATCATAAGGATGTCCAGATGCAGAGTAAGTGCAAAACTCTGGCCTGCTGATGCCACTACAGGAAATTTCAGTTATAACTAGAGGGTAAATCTTCTTGATACTATGATTGTCTGCAAAAGATTTCAGGGCAAACAATCCGATAGTTCATATTTCTGTCTGGATCACCCGACCAACAATGCAATACCTTGAAACACGATGCCTGGGTGGATAAAAACAGAAATGCACAGATGAGCTGCATGGTCTTTTCAATCGTGTAACCAACCGGTGACCCTACGCAAGACGCAAAAATTTGAGACTGATTTCAAAATATAGGGGCAACCAGGATTCCGTCTGACCACAGCACTTATGCTCCCCGTTTCATCCAACAGGCCCGGGGACTTCAGAATGTCTGGTGTGTGCTTGGTTTGGAGGCTGGAGACACGAGGCGGCCGGACAGCAGGGGCGCCTGAGCCTCTCGCTGCCTGGACTTCGGCCAAAACACACAGGCAGCCCTACGTTTAATGAAAACACAGCCCTTTGCTGTGTTCACTCCCGCATTGTGATGGGAAGATAAAGGTAACGGTCGACAGAACTGGGCTACATCCCCGGGTTTTGGACAGGCAAAGAATTTAGAAGAGTGATATGAAAGTCATGCCAAGTTCTTTTACACTCCGCAGCCGCCGCGCTGGGACTCTGCAGCCGAGAGGCCTGTTCTTTCAAAAAAATATATATGAATATATAAATAAAACCCCTCAATATCAAGGCTAAACTGCAAGTTTTAGAATACAGAAATGTGCTGTTTGGAAATAAGTCAATACACAAACAACTTTTGACACCAGTTACCAAGTTCTTTCTAGAATCAACTTGGATTAAACAACATAAACTGATGAGTATAACTTCTTTAGGCATCTGCAGCAATTTGCGACCAAAAAAAAATCTAATAACAAAGTGACAAACCAAGAAATACATAATAAAATCCCCTAGGAGGAACAGCATGAAAAGAAGTAGCAGTTCAAATGTAAACATTCTGATGTTTCACTAACTGGTGCAGCCTGGCAGAGTGCAGCATGAGTATTTCAATCTAGAAAAATTAAAATTAGCTTATATATATCTATATAGATGCAAAACCACATTCAGGAAAAAACGTATAGACTATTTAGGTACAAGGAAAGAAAGTAACTGGTGCTAGAGATGCTAATGTTAGCTCCGGGCCCTATTCACACCTGGTGTTATCATGCACACGGGGTGATCCAGTCTCAAGTGGACAGTTCTGAGTACGTCAGTTCACACCTGGTATGAGAACACATCATGAGTGACCACTTGGGATCGGACCTCACCTCCCTGCTCTTTATGCAAATACACACATACATGAAGGAGGAGCGTCTGAGCTACACTATGAACTGCAGTAGCAAGTCTGACCAGGGCCTAGGTGTCCCACAGCGTCCACCAGGTAATACATGAGGTGAAAATAACAATACCATGTGACCAATCCTCCACTGCAGTTCAGTTTCCATATTCAAAACTATTATTTGCAACAGGGAGCTAAATAGAAACAGTTGCTTACGTTAGGTAACCTCTGTGCCCCGAGGGAGAGAGAACAAAACAAGACGACTTCAGGAATGTGTTTAGAAATTCACATGTGACACCCGAGTGTTCATTTGCCCTTTGGATGAGTGTTTTTGTTACAGAAAATGTTAAACATGTCTTTTCTTTTCATAAAGCATTAAGATATCTGTGTATATGTTTGCCTTATGATTCAATCAAGATGATGAAGATGTGCAATTGTGTAAGATTTATGGGAGATCTACACATTTGTGTTTTATTTTTTTCTAATTATAGTTAACCTGTAAAATATCGAGCCTCCATTAGATTTCTTTCTTTTAAGTGTCTGATGACAACATCTTTGGAATCGCTGAATTTCTGATGAAATATCATTTTTTTCTCCCTTATATTAATATTGAAAATCCATATTTCTGAGGCTTTAATAACATGCAAGTGATCTTAAGGTTTTTAACTGAAGCTAATATGTTTAGATTTCAGTCCTGATGAAGAGCAAAAATTCCCAAAACACAGACTCAAAGTCAAACATGCATGGGGGGGAAAGAGAGACAGCAATAGTCCCACATGTAGAGTGGGGGGGCTGCAAGGCTCTGAGTAACCTTGACTGTTTGAGCACACAGCCATGTTGGCAATGCAGTGCAAGGGAAGAAGCCTTTGAAGCTGAGCTGCAGAGAACCTAGCAGGAATTCTGATGTCCCGCTGTATATCCTCAACTCCTCCTCCTCCTCCTCCTCCCAGTTTGCCTGTCTCTGCCACGGATTCAATCAAAAACTGAGGAAAAGAGAGGAAACTCAGCCCAGAGACAGACAAAGGACCAGGTAGAGGAGAGGTATAAGAAAGAAGGCAGGTAGAAGGACCAAAAAATTAAATTTATAAATGTTTAAAACAAACTAAAATCAAATTGTCGCTTTTTGCAAGTAAAAGAAAACAACAAAGCAGGAATCTGGGCTCTGTTGCCCTTGGGCCAAGTCCAAACCAGAAAAAAAATCACGGCCTAATTATAAAGCCAGAGCTACACCAATTTTCTCTTTTCCTTCCAAAACCTCCACTGCCCTGAAATTACTATCAATATTCAATTAGGGGGCCGGGGGGGATCCTGGTCGAGCCAACCTCAATAACAAACCACACTTCTCCGTGGATTAGGGCCCTTAAAACTAACACAGGGAAATGGCCTCCACAAATAATCAGCCAATAGGGCGTGAATACCTTCTGAGGAAAGTAAGGGCGCAGGAGTGCAACACGGTGATGAGTGATCCCGTTGTGGCTTTACAAACTATGTGTGTCTTTACGTTGAAGTTTCTCTGTGTTTCCAACAAGTCATCAAACCCCGCATTGCTGTAGCTGTGAGTGGAAACATGTACCGTGGTCCTGGCTCGGCCGCTGGCAGGTTCCCACATGACAGAAGTGTTTTAATAACACGGACGAAGGGGAAATGAGGTCATATTTCATATTTCAGATCCAAGCCCGACTCCAGATTCACATGTGAAACCTCCTGCTCCAAGCCACAGAAGAATCTGACATCGACTCTGCTCATTAGTGCACATCAGAGACGACTGTCTGCTTCCACAACAACCACTGAGGTGCAATCTGGAGAAATCAGAATCTCTCTGAAACTGTGAGTTCTGTCAGAATCAAACCACTGATACAACAACTGGGGGGAGTTTGCAGCAGCCAAGTAAATGAAGACGTGGAATTATTACATTTCAGAAAATTACTCAAATCGAATACTGGTTGTTATGGTAACCAGTTTATTTCTATTGACTAATACCCGACCGATATGGATATTTTGAGGGCTGATACCAATATCGGGGAGTAAAAAATATTGTAATACCAGCGATTCCTAAAATGTCGCTAATACAGACCAGACAAATTCTGCTTAGTCAATAATCAAACTGACAGGAATTGTAGCAGAATAGTGTATTTTACTGAAATAAAAGCTTTTAACAATAAACTGTAAAACAGAGAAAACCCCCTGATAAAAACAGCTTTGAAAACTTGACCTCTCGACCCGAGCAGAGTGTCAACACCCTGGCGTCCCCTGATAATTGACTGACTCAATGACAGATTGAACACGGTTGACCCGGTGACTGAGGAGCACCGGCAGGACGAGCCTCGAGTTACACATCTGCCAGAGAATGAGGGGTGGAGCGGGTTAGAGTTACACTTTAAAAAGGGAGATATCCACCTGATAACAAAAACCCCTTCAGATGTCATCCTGAAATAGTGAAGCATTAAACATGAAAAAAAGAGTGTCTGCCTCTTGCACTGAATAGGGATTTAAAAAAAGGAAGAGACAGTGAGATCCAGCTGAACGGACACACCTGCAGACGGAGCAGGTGTCCACAGATCCAGACAGATTCCTGCAGATTGTTTTCACAGGCAGATGCAGAACTGTTTTCACTGGATGCACCTTTCTAAACATTTTGTGGAATGGCGCCCTCACACATTCATGGAAAAGCACCGCTTGCCATCACACTCCCATTCGCTCCGTGCCAAGCTGGATTTTCACAGTTTACAGAACAACACGCCGGCCTCACAACTGGGGGCTCAATGTGTGTTTTCATGATAATTGTAAAGGGGTTATATGTGAAATTGAAATTAGTCACTGAATATACAGTGAGAGAGGAGAGAGAGCCAAGATTATTTTGCTTGCATGCAACAGAAATGATGGCAGAGATGGAAAGAAAAGGGACTGATTCATTTTTATAACACACGCCAGCAAAGAGAAAATGATGGGAGGAGGAAACTGCGGCCCAGACGGAGCAGAGACTCAGGTAGGAACGAGCGGTGACAAAGGTGGATCCGATGCGGGGGTGGGTGGGGGGGGGGATCAGAGGGAGCCCTCAAAGCCGACTCCCAGAGCTGGGATGAAGGCGGCTCTGTGTGTGGAAGCAGAAGAAGATGAAACGCCATTTGGGGCCAGGGCCCCCCCCGCCGCCTCGCCTCTGTGTTCGGGGGCCTGTGAGCTCCTCCGCCTCTGAAGTGCTAAACACACCCCCCCCCCACGCCAAAGCTCTGCTGCACCCTGCACCTCCTGCCATTTGGTGACTTGGTGCAGCTCTGCACAGACGGACGTCGATCTGCTGTTTCTCCTTCATCTATATAGGAAATATTTACCTTTGGGAAAAGGGGGTATTTATTGGGCATACTTGTTTAATTGTCTTGTGACATTTTTGTCAGTCAACAGATCAATAAATCAGTCAATTTCTTGGAGAAAATAGGAATCTGCTCTTCAAAATTCTGGGATTCCTGGTTATAAATAACGAGTGTCTTATCTCCAACAAGGCAAAAAATGACCAACACCCATGATTCATGTCTGATCCCATAGAAGGCACACAAATAACGTGTGTTTGAGCCACAACTATGTGTCATTTGACAGAAAATCAATAAGCAATGCAATAATTTTGATAGTTCAGACATATGAAAATAAAAACCACAAGAAATCAGAAAATCACTGGTTCCATCGTTTACATTTCTGCTCCTTCTTTGTGACATTTGATCAACAAAGCGATGACCCATCATGAAGCTGCAGCCCTGCTCGCCCTCCACTCTGATCCAGCTCCAGCTGCTGGAGACAATCTCTCTATTCACATCCGCAAACCAAATCTAATTGTCTGGATTTATCCATCAATTCAGAGCTGAGGTTTTCTGAGGCTGCAGCAAACAGACTCACTCCTGATAAGTGATATGAAGGAGATCCACATCTTCCACAGACCATCACACACACACACTGGAAACCATAACCGGTTGAATTCATAAATCTGCACAATGGCATGTGTTCATCATTAACCCCAGTGTGCATCATATGACCCGATCCCAATTGAACCGTATCAAGTTATTAATGAGCACAAGGGTCAGGCCTCCGAGAGGAAAGAGGAGGAAACGTCTGCTTCATGGCTGAATGCACATGATCGTGATTGCAGGTGACGGATTGATCCTCATTGGATGATTTGTGCCTCGTGCGGGAAGAAAATAATAAATGGGATGTTTTGTGTGTCAGGGTTATAGAAAAAAGGGACAATGTTGATGTGACTTCGGAGTCACACCGGATCAACGCGTCCCAACTTCAAAGCTGCGCTGCAACGTGGAAACCAGAGAGCTCATTGTTTCATAACAGAAACATTTCAGACAAACCAAGTTTCCTCTGGATCCTACTGGTTTTAATGGGGTTTTAAACCAGTCTGCAGCTCCAGTTTCCACACCGATCTCCCAGTTCCACACAGTAAAACCACAACAAACATCTTTCTCCACCCAGTTACCTGCATCGTGAAGACTCCCAGCTCCTGCGAGGAGAGCTTCTTCATCTGATCCGCCAGAACTTGCGCTTCCTCCAGGATGGAAAACTCCGTGTCGGCTCCGCAGTATCCACAAGAAAGCGCCGCGGAGCACAGTAACACGAAGCCCCACGAAAGCGCCTGCGAGCCCCCGCGAAACCCACGGTGCTTATCCCGGAAAGCAGCGCGCCCGCTCGGCTTCGGAGCCACGGGTCCCCCCGCTGTCCGCCGCGCCATGATGCACCGGGGGGCCGGAGAGAACGTCTGGTGGAGGTGGAAGGAAGAGGACAAACTTTCCCAAAGAGGGGGGGGTGAGAAACTACTACAACTTTGCAGCCGAGGGGACGAGGGCTCCGTCGCTCCCGTGCGAGACTCCGATATTCCCGGCCGCGCAAACCATCGCACCTCGTAGAAATCCTTCCGGAGACGAGAACAGATCCATGCGTAAAACCGAGGGTATGTTGTGGGGGTTGTTTCTGGCGTGAGTCGTTTTCTTTCGATCCGCGGTCCCAACTCCTGGAAGTCTGGCAAAGAGTGTGTGTCCGTGTGTGTGTGAGAGTGTGAGTGTGTGTGAGCCGGAGATTCAACACAGTGGGGGTGAAAGTAGGAGGCGTGGAAAAAAGAGAGTCCTCCCGGAGCCTGGATTCTCTGGATCAGTGGATCAGGGTTTTTATTGTGCCTGAAACTCCTGCTTGGAAAGAAGAGGGCAGACCAGAGGAGGCAAACATGCAGGCTGCAAGGCCATGGTAAGAAATGTCATGGGTCCACGTCAGGCCCCCAAAACCAAAACCTCTCCAGCCTTTGAAAAAGTATGTTTTGAATTTTTTACATTACATTACAGTTCATTAAGCCGATGCTTTTATCAAAAGCGACTTACAATAAGTGCATTCAACCCCGAGGGTACAAACCCAGGACAACAAGAATCAAGAAAGTACAACTTCTTCAAAAATAAAGCAAAACTACAAAGTGCTATAAGTAAGTGCCATTTAAGTGCTACTAAATTGTTAGTTTCTCAATAGTATTCAAGGTAAAGTCGGAAGAGGTGTGTTTTTAGATGTGGCGGAAGATGTGTAAACTTTCTGGACTTTGTCCTGGACATTTTTCCTTGGACAACTTTTCATGCCAGCCCTCTGGGAAAATGTCCGGAAAAACCTATGTGAGAAAACGTATTGATGTCATTTCTAATGGGTGATGGGCACGAATCAGAACTTAAAAATACAAATATATAGAAAGAGGTCAACACGACAACTTGGAAAGACTACAAGATTCAAGAGCTTTTGGTGATGAGGACAAACGTATGTGTCAAAATTCTGTAAATCTAATTTCTCATTTGCTGCAGGTCATACCCGAAAGTGACTTCAGATGGTATTTTAGGGAGCTAGTTGTCCCAGATGTGGGATTATTGTCCCGTACGTGGTCTTTTCCTTTCAGTTACAGGACCGTTGTATGTTTTTCTCTGCAAATAGAGAGAACGTGCTCTTTTTGGGGTTTCAAATAAATCTGGTGATGCATAAACAAAATGTGCAGCATCAGTCATCTGCGAAGGAAAATCCTATTGGGGAAAACAAACTAAATTTGTATGAATGTGACTGAGATCAGTCGAGTGTGTGGACACCACTGGAGAATCCACTTCTGTTAGAATCCACTTCTTGGTTTCACTGCAGCTTCAAACTTCAGTAGAGCTGAGCAGCTCTGAGAGAGGGAAGGCCTCTGAGTATATGAGTGTGTGTGCGTGTGTGTATCTGGGTAATAATCCACATTGTGACTGCAGAATCAAAACACAAGTGAGTGAGGAAATCTCATGTGATAAAGAATCTTGTAGCCGATGAGAAGCTTTGAAGCAGTACATCGCTTCAACCCATCAAACAGCTGACCCCTCTCTCTCTCTCTCTCTCTCTCTCTCGCTCTCTCTCTCTCTCTCTCTCTCTCTCTCTCTCTCTCTCTCTCTCTCTCTCTCTCTCTCTCTCTCTCTCTCTCTCTAACACTCACACACTCCTGGATTGTTGAGACAAAATACAGCACACACTGTCACATGGTGTAATATCCATTAACCTGGAGGAGGTCGGGTCTACGACCTGCACTGCAGCCAGCCACAAGGGGGCGACTGTATAACGTGTGTAGATTGTTAGCTTGTTCGAAATAAGACAGAATCTAGTCATGTCTGTTCACCTTTTGCATTTTGAGACTATCTGTAATTAGCATCAACCAAGTGATATGACCTCACTTGCTGAAGAGTTGGCATTTAGAGATATGTAATTAATTTAATTGTTAGGGGTTTAATCAGCCAGTTGTGTGTATTTGGTCATTGCTCTCATCATAATATCCTGCAGATGAAAGTTGTGTCACACCAGAGTGACTATCAGTGCTGCTGGTGTAGTGGTATCATGCAAGATTCCCATTCTTGCGACCTGGGTTTGATTCCCGGGCAGCTCAGATGATTACTCAACTGTTCAGATACAAACTGATGACTTCAGGACTTTTGAGGCTTCAGGGTTTGCAGATCCCTCATGCTTTAGATGTTTGCTATATTCTATATTTGTGTATGCACTAAACACACATGTAAACCTACTTGGCAATAAACACCGATTCTGATCCATCTGTAGAATTAAAAGATATTTCTAAAGATGTCAAATTAATTCTAAAAAACCTTCCAATGTTAGAAGAGCTCGAATGAATACAATCCCAATAGAAAACAAAGTCAATTTATGAAATATTCCAAACTGAAAAAGGGGGAAGAACATATTGTTATTGTGGTCACCAGTGGTTCTTTCTTCTTGTTTCTGCTTCCACTTCATCCTCTCATGACTCAGTACAAATGACCCGCTCTGTTTGTGAGAGTAATGGATGCAGCTGGCCGACTCACAGCTCTGCCCCCCCCCCTGGTCTGCAGCGGGTAGAGAGATCCTGACATGGCCACGCTCCTGAATGGGCCGGCTTGTCTTCGTACTTGGCCGCCGACTCCATCAGATGTTTGCACGGCCGTCAGATGCTTTTAGACACTTACCAACTCAAGGATGTTTGTGTGCGACACGATAAGTTCCCTCTGAACACCCCTGTTTTCTCAGGATTGTGTCGTTTCTCCTTCAACTCTCAGCTTCAACAGCAATTTTATTTATAAACTGTCTTGGAACCCGAGAGTTCTTTATGTGTAAGGGAAGAAAAGATAGCAGCCAATTCATTTCCTGAATTGGTTGCAATATTTGCACAGGAGAAATATGAAAAAATCGACCCCTGTGCAGGCACTAGAAAGAATGTATGAATTAACATAACCTGCAGCAGACCAAAATAACTCCAACGAAATTCAAAAAGCGAAGGTTTTTGAAATCATCTGGTTGGTTTCCTCGCCCCTCGACTCGGCCGCAGAGCCGGAGCTGACCTCATCAAAGCTCCGCCGGAGAAGTGTTTATGAGTCTGGAGGATTTGAAAAACATACTCGGCTCTTTCTGCTTCACACCTGTTAGGTCTGTGTTTATGTTCGTATAAGTGAATGTGTGCCGGGCAGCAGCAGGTGCAGCCTATTCACAGAGCTGGCAGAGAGATGTGTCGGAAAAAAGACGCAGTGGCCCCAGCTCTGATGCAGGTGATATATCTATCTGTTTTGAGTTACATAATGTGATAATGCTCTGAATATAGTGATAAAACACACTGAAATACTAAATATCTATTGGCTGACCGCGTATATGCTCTTGGTTTAAACTTTAAGCACAGTTAAATAAATGGAAAAGTCACGTTTCATTTGATTATGATTGCTGTGGTATGATTTAGACATCTCCACCTCTTTTAGAACACTAAATCGCATCAACAGGTATGATGACTGCAATGGGTTATCAGTTTAAGGTGCTCTAATAGTAGTTTTAACTTTTTCTACTGGATCACTTCCAGGTGGCAGCTCAGCTAATATCTGCAAATATCTGTAAATTGACTAATGCTGAGGAAAGAGATCTGGTGAATTTATTTCTGAGACAAACACGTCATTACCTAAAGAAAGTGGATGTGATTCGTCATTAACAGAGATAAAGAGATTTATTTCACAGGATTATCCCCGGTTGGCATTATTTTGAGAAGGCCCACGCAGCCGCCTGGTTTGGGGACGATAAAGAGAAGAAGAGGAGAAAGTGAGGCTGATCAGTGAAGGATCTATTGAAAGGGATCTGGGCTGAGATGCAGGGAGGTCCTCATCAAAGCAGGACAGGAAGACACATCTGGCTTCAAAGCCTGTGACATGCAAACAGGAACTATTTGGCTCAGGATGTAGTAGGACTTGTTACCTGGGGAAGTGGTGAACCCGGAGCAGATTTGAAGCCCGATTACAGGAGGTTGCACACCTCTTATTAAATATGATTTTATCAGGGTGGGTTATCTTTGACAATGTGGTGTGAATAAAGTCGAAATCAAATGCAACCGTGAGGCAAGTTCCCGCTGCAGTGATCGGTAAACACAGGGGTGGAGATTCTGACACGTGGAGGCTTGTTAGACGTTTACCGCAACACCCTTCCTGGTAAAGAGGAGCCGTGCATACGATAAGAGGGAGGTGGAGGTTAACATGGAAACACCGGTGGCACAAAGACAACCTGTTGGAGAAGTCACTGAAATAATCTCCTCACCAGACAGGGCCACAATGAGACAAATGGGGAAAGATGTAAAAACAAAATATAGATTCACAGCTGCAGGATGAACTCTGTTGCATGGTGCTAAAATGTGCATTTGCAAAAATCTCCTTGAAGTTTTAAATCGACCCTTAATATAATAACTTAGGCGACAGAGTCTTTCCTTATACCATGATTCATTTTTATGCATGTGCAGCAGGGAAACATTTACCTGTGCACAAATGTGAGGTTTTCGTAATTTTTACTTTTCACTCCCTCTAGCAGCTTGATGACATAAATGACAATGTTAGTCAGTTTCTTTGCTCCATATGAGCGTTTGCAAGAATCTGCTGCTTTGGAAACCTCAGTGTGGGTGTGTGGTCTTTTTATATGAAGTCAAAGCCACTCAGAGGGTAAAGGCTTGGGTAGACCTAACCTATCTGGGATGATATTTTAGTTTTGTTCTCTCATGCATGTTGTTTACTCCTCTGGATCTTGCAGATGTGTAGTTCTGTACCACGTAGAATGCCAGCAGTAAAAAGGAATCAAATAAAACCTCCACAAACATGTAAATCAATCTGCTTTCATTAATTATGGGCATATTGATGGACTGGAGGTATGAGGGTGCACGACACTGCACGAGTGTCCTCACCACAGCTCTTGCCATCTCCAGCTGCTCCTGGGTCAGCCTCAAACCGCTCGGAGGAAATGTTCTGGGCACAGCTGCTCCTCCTTTAGACACCAACATCGTCATGTGGAGGGAAAAAGATCATCATTCACTCTTCACGTCTAATCACAGAGATGAAGGGAGCAGAGTGAAAAACCGCCCAGAATCATCCATGTGGATATAGCAGCAACATAATGAACACATCAACACAATAGGGCCATTGTAAAAACCATCCATCATGTAGAAAGCCACCCTCTCTACTGCTCTAACAACCAATTACATCTGATAACACACAAATAGAGAGGAGTCGCTTTGACCGACTAACCAGACTTTCTCTCTCTCTCTGCCACCACGGCGCCAGGCTGATCGGAACAGTGGTAAAAAACAGAAATGACTTCCGATGTAAACAACCTCCCAGTTCCCAGCTGATGGGAACCTACTGGGAGCTTCAGAGTCTCTGGGCAGCCGTCCATCTGCAGACAGGAAGCACTCCGGGGACAAACATGAGAGACCCAGTTCCTCCTTCATGCAGGACAGACCCCTGAGGAAGAAGGATAGAAGTGGATCACACTTTTCAGGAGTCATGGAAACACAGCTGGACGCAATATGCACCGACCTGGACGACCTTGAAACCTTGACAACAGTATCATCAAGGACATTTCGGAGAATAAATAGGAGCCAACAATTTGTTGAAATGCACGTTTAAACAGTGCAGCACAAAAATCTGGTCCTTGTTCATACACACGTCGGTTTACGTAGATGTAGAATTACCATGCAACAGTTTGTAAGGTTTTAATTTCAGTTTACTTCATTCTTTAGTTTCCACTACACTGAAAAATGATTTTTGTACTTTAGCAAATATGTCCTAAAGACAGATAAAATAAGAGATCTCTTGTTGTTTGTTAATCAGTTTTATCCCAGTGATATTTGTAAGATATAATTAATTTGTGCATAAAGCAGCCTTTGCAGTTGAGGGTTCTTGAGAGCCCTTTACCATCTTCATCCACACGTTTGAGCCCTGACAAGACAAAAACAAACCTGTTAGCCAGACACCAGAAACATAGTGTTTTTAATCATAGAACTCTGGATGTCAACAATAATCAAAGCATGACTGAAAGTAATTATATCCTCCAGAATAATACGTCTAAACCGCCCTTGATGATTGTGGTTTAAAGAAGTTGCCACTTGCATTCCTGGCTGACGGCATTTACCAATAAGCACTGGTTCATGTTGGGAATGTTGGTATGTTTTCATGTATTTTATTACAAAACCAAAGTATTGATTCAGATAAATAAGATAAAATCCAAATCTCATGGGAAATATGCCAATAGCTGCTGAGATTCTTCAATCTGAACCAGCTCAGAAACGTTATCTATCCATACAACAAGTTCTGCCTCTTGCTATTGGAAGGTAACTCAGGGGTCATGATGATTCATATAACTTTTGGTACTTTCAAACTTTTGCACTTTAAACCTGGTAAGACTTTAAATGCAGGACTTTATTAGTTTTTGCAACAGAGTATTTCTACACTGTGGTATTCCTACTTTCACTTAAGTTAACCGATGTTTATCTGTGAAAGGAAAAGGGCTAAAGAAATCTATTTAAAAATTAATGAAAGAAAAGAACGGCGACACATTCAGAACCTGATGTGCACCATCCCTGAAAGGCCACAGACGGACTGGGAGATGGATCTGATTACAAAAAGACTTCAGATCCACTGGCTGTGACTCTGTGATAGGAGCGTGATGTCATAATTAGAGGGAGCGAGCCCCCCGAACATCAAAGCCGAGCAAAACATGAAGAAGCAGCTTCAGTTGGTTCTTCCACGATGAGACTAAACTAATGACTTCACACAGGGACCGGAGCATTAGCTGCTGCTGATGGGTTTTTAATTATCTGCAACAGAGTCCATGAAGAAAATAAAGAGACACGACAACCGCCATCAATTCTTATGAATCCATTGGTGACATGTATGTGTGTCAGAGCGAGGGGTGTGGCTTTAAAGCAGGCTCTACAGTTACCATGGCAACTTGAGTCTTTGAAGTTTTTTGCCCCCCTTATTTGCAGCTGGATGTAACAACCATATCTGCTCCACTCCCCCCCCACAGAACTCTCCCCCCCCCTCCCCTCAACTCACCCACGTCCCGTTCTCCCCATCTTCCTCTCTCCCTCTCTGCCTCTCTCCCTCTCTCTCTCTCCCTTTGCTGCATCAAAAATTTTTCTCTTTGAAGACTTAAGCCGATTCCAAGTCAAACCCAATGCTATTTCTGGCTCCATTCAAGACTGGGGCTGTGGCTTTGTTGCACTGCTGTGTTTGACATCTGTGTGTGTGTGTGTGTGTGTGAGAGAGAGAGAGAGTGAGAGAGAAGAAGAAGAAATGTGTGACTAAGTCTTGCTTGTGCACGAGAGATATGTGTAGAAAACCAGAAGAGATAGGTATGTGTGTATATATATAACAGACATAAACAAACAACGTGATTACAAAGCTGCCTGCTGGTTGAGGCTGATAATGAGAAATGTTGGATTGTGTATGTGTGTGTTTGTGTGTGTGTATGTGTCACACGCAAGTACAGACACAGACCTAAAAAAAAAGATATCAAAGGATAAGTATGGGAGAGAGGATGAGATGAAAAGAGGGGGAGGAGGAGGAGGGACGGCATGAGCAGAGGAAGAGGCGAGGAGATGAAAGAAGGATAGGAGGAGGGGAGGAGAGGAAGAGACAGAATGATCAGAGGAAGATGGAAGGAGGTGAAGAAAGGAGACGAGCCCTGCGAACACAGCATGTTGTGTCATCAGGTTTCACATTTTATGTCTCGGACAGATAACGATGAGATATTAATTAGCCACAAACTGCTCACACCAGCCACGACCCACAGAGCCACGGATTTGAACACTCGATATATATCGTAGACGTTTGAAGTTGGTCTTAAATTGGTTCATCGGAACCATAGACTGTTTAAAGATGGACGACAGGACAGCTCCCCAAACCAGGCCACCTGCTGCTAACGCTAGCTTAGCGCAAAGACTGGAAGAAGAGTCCTGCTGAGTCGAAGTGTGAAAAGTAAAGGAACACCCAGAAAACTGCTCCTTGTCATTGTTATAGTCAAATGTTATTAGCATCGGGACAGAGCAGGTCCATCTGATTCCTCCGGTGTCCAGGCGACTCTATAACTGCCTTCTGGGTTTATCTTCATTTGTAGAATACAGACATGAGAGAGGCATCAATCTTATCTTCTAGATCTCAGCAAGAAATTGAATGGAGATTTCCCCAGGAACTAGAAACCTTTGAAATGACTCCTGGTCCGTATGTGGCTTCTCCACCAGTTTCAATTTAGATAATGAGAAATCTTTATGCTATATTAAATATCCCCGTTTGGGGGGTGGTACCGGAACCTTTGGGGTGGGGCTTGCTGTACTGAACATGCCTGATTGGTGGAGTACTTAAATGGTCAATCTCCACAATAGCGCATTCCTTTAAATTTAATTCCAGTTGTTTTGAATTCACTTAAGTGTTTGACTCTTTTCTCTTCAACAGCAGCATTGTTTGAATCTCCTCAATGTTTTCTGTTGTTGTAGAGTTCTTCTATATGACCGCCACCTGGTGGAGTGGAGTGGAAGAGCTTGTTGTAGCCGTCGGTTGTTTTCACGTCTTTAGACCACATTGGAAACATTAAAGTCAGAAGGAGCCTTTCGGTGCCTTTTAAAATGAGTTCCATGGCTTGAGAGTGTTTTATTTCAGGGAACTTCTTCATAAACTGCAGATACAGTTTGTCTCCATGTCTGTGTGCGAAATAGGAATTCTCCTTCTATGTGGTTATTCAATCAATTCCCTGTTTAAATGTTTTTGTTTTACGTAGATGTAGATGAAAAGTTGTTTTTTCATTTGGAATATTTGGTGTTTTCTGAGATAATCTGGGTTGAGAAACTAAAGGTATGTGATTAATTGATTTCATCATGACCCAGAATAACCAGGATTCGGTGCGCACAGGTTCAGGGGCCCCCGGCTGACCACCCTCTGCCTCCTCAGGCCAAGAGGGGCCCCAGCGTGGAGAGAGATCTTAGACATTACAGCTGAGTGGAACCAGACTCGGGGGTTTTGTTGGAAAGGAGCTGAAGTGGAGAGGGGGAGTGAATAAAGAGTGGCAGGCCTTGCCCTTGGAGCCCCACCAGTAACACACACAGATGGAAAGCATTAGACCTCCATTCCTGAGCAAAGATGGATGGATTATTAGATAGAGAGCCTGAGTGGAGTGGGAGGAGAGGGAGAAAGGGAGAATGGGGAAGGAGTGTGGGGTAGGAGACTGAGAGAGGGGGAAAGAATGAGGCATGAAAGGGGAGGTGAAGAGGGGAAGGAATGAAATGGGAAGGCAAAAGAAGAATACATTCCCTCCTTTCAACTCAAATACATGGTGGATGCACAAGTTCATTCAAGAGATGCTGAATCAAATCTCAACATTTAATGGAACATGTGGAAAAACCCACTTCATGTAGACTTGTATCATATCTACCTACAAGATATCCTGTAGCATAAAAACATTATTCAGAACATTGAAATAACATTTTTGTGACCAAAACACATCTTCTATTTATCTTGGATATACATATAATTGTGTATGTGGGATTTACAGAATATGATTTCCCCCCAAATTGTAACTACTGATATTTTTAGAATAAAAAAAAATAGTCAGTTAATCCTCCTGTCTATAAAATATTGAATTATAAACGCTTGCTTCCCTCTTTGTGTACATGCATCGTTTAAGGGTGAGGTCCCTGGCTGCAGGCTATTTATATCTATAATCCCAAAATAATTTATTCACAGCTTCTCCGTAAAGGAAATGCAAACTCACTATTCCGACACAGCAGGAGGTTGCAAATTAGTTTCATGATGTCCAGTTGGTATTGTAGAAATATGATGAAGCCGGTAGCCGGAGTACTTCAGTGCCCCGAGGGCCGGACAGAGCATTTAGCATCTGTTAACTTCCTGTTTGTGGTAGCGTTGGCAAAGGGGCGACTGTCTGAAACTAACTTTAATGGCTGGTTGGGTTTTTCTCTGAGGAGTCAATATAGGCAGATTATTCAGGGACATCAGGAAATAGCTGGAACCGGAGCAGCCTGAGCCCCAGTGTGTATAAATGATTCACTTTCTATCGGCTCCCTCCTTTCTCCCTCTAAATCTGTAGAGTTTTATTACAAACAAGCAGAAAGTTACCAAAATGCATCACGCGTGTGTCGATGAGCTGAACAACAAACACAGTGACTACGTATACTTCTTCATAGAACTCTTCCAAAGCCAACATTTTTTGTCCTTGTTATGATTTGAGTTTTAAAAACTTAATTTTTTGCCTGATACTGGAATAATAATGTGTTTTTTCCCATTTAAATAAAATGTATTAAAAATGTGGTATGACTAAATCATTGGAATAGACATAGTCAAGTCATTGCAACCTAATCTGCACCAATTTCATTTCAGTTTCTGAGACAATTTCAATCTTTACAACACTTTTAAAATGATAGAATATATTCCTACTTCTCTAAAGTTTTTCCAATATAACATTACACCATTCTAGGCACAGTTCTCTTAAAGCATTAACATATAAATTGAAACGTAATTATATTTATTATTTTGGGTATAGTTCTAATATAAACCATTACTCATTTCTATTCCATTTCTGATTTATTATCTATTTGTGTGAGAAATAACCAAAACAGTTCATCCTTGAACCTTCATATTTGGGTTATTTAGCAGATAATCAGATTCTTTTTCAAAATTCCCAGTTTCGAAAACTGAGCTGTAGTAGATCAAATATGTCGTCCACTGCTTCCCTCTCCAGCTTCTGTGGGTCCATGAGCCACTTTTGGAAAGAGGTCACGTGATCTCAGACCTGAGAGGCATGAGTAGAGAGAAGGAATGTGGATCCATCTTTCACTCCATTGTTCTCCACTCGTCTCTCCGACTCTGCGGCCGTACGAGTGTCTGTCCGACAATGAGGGGGACTGTTAATGTTTGAAACAGCTGAATGATTCCCACCTGAGCCATTAGTCCTCAAAGATACAGAACAAGACCATGCTTCAGCACGTTGGAGGAGAATGTGGCCGACCGGAGGTTTAGGGATTTAATAAACGCAGCCTCGCGATTGGTTCTCGAGCCGACTGGAGTTTATTTCATCTGTGGTCTTTGTTAAGGGTTTGATTGCCGTGGCTGTCCACTTCACTTTATTACCGCTTCATCTGGATTTTAAAGGGCCCACTTACCTACTGGAAGAGCCATTGCAGTGTGAAAAATAAAAGTCACAACACACTCGGAGCGCCAAGGCCAAACAATCTGCTTTACTTCAATCAAGGTGCACCAAATTGCACACAATCATAGATATCAGTTCCCAAAATCCAAGATCTGTAAAGCATTCCCTGAAAAAAAATTTAAAAATATGAAAAAAACTTGATTTCCCGTCTGAACCGGATCCAAACCAAAATATGTTGGATTCTCCCCCTGACCCACATTCTTCCACCAAGTTTCAGGGAAATCTGTTCAGCTGTTTTCATGTTATCTTGCTTACAAACCAACACACAAACAGACGGGGGTGAAAACACATCTTCAGATGATTCATCTCCAATTCTCACCTTCTCAAAGTCATCAATATACTGTGCTGCACCTGAGCATCATTGTGTAACTACTGGAAACAAAACAATGCTTCCTGACCCGTTCCCAAATCTCCCTGACGCAACAAATCCACATTGAATCGTTTGACACGCACAAGTCGCCTGCACTGCAATCAACATTAATCTTGTAATCAATCTCTTTGAATACATTGTTTTATATGTCACCTGTTTTATATGTGTGGATGGATTCCTGAAAGAGGAATCCATCCACACACGGCACCGCTCTGTTTGTTTTGTTAATCACCGGTTGTGATAGAGAAATGGGGATCATTATAATATTTACACTGCAATGCAAACCTCAGGGTTGCAAAACTGTAAATACAGATGTGATGAATCACTCCCAGAACAAGTCCCCAGGTTTTCCACGTGTGCAGAGGAATGAACAAGCTGGAATAACGAGGGATCGTGTGCAGGGTTTTGTTTTTTTCCGTCTCTCGGTTCGGTTCAGGGATCACAGGCTTCTCTGCGAACTGAAGATACATCTCCAGCATCTCTCCTTATCAGAGCTCTGCAGATCATATCACAAATACTTTGTCATCCACATACAAAGGCTGCTGGTGTTTACAGGCTGGAGGCTGTTTTGAGCTATTTGTCGTGAAAAGGTATAATGGAGATATGCGGATTGTTTTATGAGCTTCTCCCAGGTGAAATGTAAAATCAGATAAAATGTCTCCTCTCTTTTCTTTCTGCTCCTCTTCATCCACCTGTTGACACTCAGCTGATGACAGCTCGGGGTTGGTCAGTGTCCGTGTCCTTCAGGGGCTGTTGGCAAAAAACACTTGCATTCAATCGACACAAATAACTAAAGAAGATGGATAGATAGATGGATACTTTATTAATCCCATGGGAAATTTCAGATCAAGGTAAAAACAAACAATTTAAAAGACTGAGACTTCCACATCTGGGTCATAACAGCTTCATTATGATTTCTTATCTTCATTTGTCAAAGTACAAAAATAGGTTTCAAAGTGAGGTTAAGAAAGTTTCAAATCATCCTGAGCATAAGTCAAAGTTTAGTTTTCTACAAGTTATTTCATATAAATACTTCACATCAGTACTTTGCAAATAAAATAAACTTTCAACAAACCAACATTTCAATGTTTCTATGGAAAATAATTGTTATGGGACAGACAGGTGACCCGACCCGTCCCAACTCCGTCAAGGCCCCCGGGGTAAATTGAGCCGGGCACTGATAGCTCACTTGACAGCGTTCAAAGGCCTCACTTCACTTCCCCTCTCCAAGGTCAGTATCTGGCAGCACGGACAGCGGAGGTCAAGCTCCTGTCAGCCACAGAACAAAAACAGCTCATGTTCCCCAACAATCGAAGGGCTTGTTGGAGGCTTCCAGCGGCATCATGACAGAGCAAGAGGACGGTGAAACTGTATCTCTCCCCCCCCCCGCCCCCACTCACCCCCCGCTCGCCTTCTCACTCCCTCACCTGCAAACCAAGGCCCTCGATCATCGCCACAGCAGAAGCCTTCATGTCATTGCCTTGTCTTTTAGGGTCAGATCCAGGAATTCTGCTTCACTTTCTTTGAACAGTGAGATATGCATTATTGTTGATGCATCCATTAATGGCTTGTTTTTATAAAATATCAGATAATGTTTAAAAAATCAGCCACCTAGAGCCAAAGCTAACATCTTACATTTTAAATTTTTAAATTTTTACTTAACAGTCAAAACTGAGATGAACCATGCATTTGAGAAAGTGGGCTGAGCCGAGGTTCAGCCTGTGTTCTTGTAAATGAATTAAATAAATGAATGACCATCAAAATTCCTTCAAATTAGCTGCTGAGCAACCAATCAACTGACTTCTTCTAATCCATGTGAGCCTCTCGAACCCCCGATGACCCCGACACATCAAAGCCGGGTGTGGTCTTTCCCTCCGGTGACCACACCCGGCTTTGCAGCCTTGAAACGGGGCCTGTGGAGCTTTTGTGTGTGGAGCCATGACGATATTGTTTTTGTGGATCCCTGACGTGTTTGAATGTTATCGCACTAAGTGACAACCGGTGCGCCTGGAGGAGACAAAAAGAGAGAAAGACAAAAGAGCACGAAGGATGCAACGAGGACATGCAGATTGTAAACTTTAAAAAAATCTGCTTAGCAAATGTTGTAGTTCAAAACACCTGCAGGACACATTCAATCAGAACAGCTGAGTGTTGTTCCCTTATATCCTTCAGCTGTCGTCCTGATTTGTTCAGTGGGCCCAGATGAAGCCGGACCCCACAACTGGAAACCATCAGAATCCCTCTGACTCTACATGTTGTTCCTATAAGGAGCTCGTGATGCAGCAGAAACACATCCACAACCTGATCACTGTTCTTTAAAGCTCTAAGCATAATCCCTCTCAGCCTCTCAAGGCATCGGTCTCCTTCATCCACCCGTCTCTCTCTCTTTCTCTCTGAGCACGTCCTTTCTGTTTTCCAGCCTCTCCTCTACTTTCAGAGCTCATTACAGAACATTAGCCTGAACTCAAAAGGCCAAACGGGGGCTTGGCTTGCAGAGAGCGCCCTGGGGGGGCTGCTGGGGAGAGGGAGTGGTCGTCCCATTGGTGACAGGGGACTGGTCGCAGGAAGTTATGGTTTCACTGAACCAGAGGGGTTTGAGCAGTGGGGCGGTCCACACCCATTCCCACTACAGCTACCAGGGAGGGGAGGATGTTTAGGGTCCATTCATTGAGTTTTGCCAAATGTATAAAAGTTTTATGGCACTTTACGCTTCAGCTCCACCACAAAGATCAAAGTATGCAGACCTGCCAGCTGAGAGGTGGAGGAACTGACAAGATGTCATGGAGCTTCTTATAACTCTCACATTCATTTGTATTCAGTTATATTTCAGATTAGGTTAGAATTGTAAATAAACACAAACAATAAGCTTTTTAAGTATTTCATTGTTTCCCAACCATTTAAGCGCGTGTTATTTGTGTTATTTCTTTTTTTTTCTACCTCTTTAATGATTTTATGACACCTCTGATTAAACCTGGTGACCCACAGCAGGAGCCCGACCCCATTGGATGAACATATCTACCTAAAAATATCCCAGTTTGATTGAAGTGGTCACAACTTGTAAACATTTGTAAACTGACGACACTATTTATAGTTTGGGGAAATGGTTTGTGTAGTTACACAACTGTGTGTGTACGGTGAGTAAATCACTAACATTTTACACATGGACCGTGTGTGCAGACATGTAATAAAAACATGTGGCTCCACACACGCGCACACACACAGAGACACACAGACACACACATGCATACTCTTGTGCAAAATGTGACTTTGAGCAGGAAATGAGAGAAAACACAGAGCTTCACTATTCTTGAGTCACTTTTCCATCTCTGGCCAAATTCATAACTGCACTAATATTACTTCCAGCTGTTTTCAAACCCATAGGCACAGTACGGGGACAGCTAAAGGGCGCCACCACCTGGCCACTCGTGGTCATTCGAGCTTCAGGGGCAGTTTCAATGAAAGGTTCCAGAGCAGGTTGTAGTTTAGTGCCCCCCAGTGGATTCACAGTGTCGTTACCACAGTAATGATCATATCAGGGACTGCAGGGTTAACCAAACAACATCATTTAATACATGATTTTGCAATACAAAACATCTGTGCAAAAATGTTCAGTCACAATACAAAGACAAGGCCTCTCGTGGTCAAAAGGGTTCGAACCTTGTGATCGGTACACTGTCGGATCTTTATGCTGGTTTCTTTTGTGTTGAAAAAGAAAAGAATAAAATAGAAAATAAAGAAAGGTACAATAACGATTTGTTTTTGGCCAAATACAAAAGTACCTAGACTTGATCAGGATTCACAGTCTTGTGTACAAGTGGTTTATTTGCACTGTTATAGTTTTACACATACATGTACGTTCCTTTACACTCAGGAGGACACGTGTCCCCACGCAGGAGGACACGTGTCCCCACTCAGATGCCTGGGTCGCTCAGTCTGCCTCAGAGGAAACACAAGAACAAGACACAGTACGGAGACATGGTTCTTCTTTTGTACCGTTTGTTTGTAGAACAAGATTATTAAAAAACACTATTAAACAGATTTCAACAGACTTGGTGGAAGGATGCGGTTAGAAAATCAAATTTATTTGCAGATCTGGAGAATTTCCCTGTTTTCCCTGGGAATAATAAAATAATCTTTTTTATAAAATATCAGGCACATTCTGGGAACTTGAGTGTGAACAACTTGGTGCAGCTTGATTCGATTCAAGGGCACGGTTGGGCCTTGGATTTGAGACGAGGAACTAATCTCTACCAAAGGTGGAAAAGTCTAATCCTCTCATATTGCTAGTTACAGACAATCAGCTTCTCTGTTGATGATATTCGGTTTGAATCTCAGGGCAAAATAAAACCTCGGCCTGTGATAAGCTGGTGAACTTTCCAGGGATCCTTCCAATGACGATCAGAGGCCGAGGTTTTATTTTGCCCTGAGATTCAAACCGAATGTCTTTTTTGTATCTACATTCAACAAACCAATGATTGTCTCCTACACAGATGCTTTTACTTTTCACTACCGAGATCACAAACTGATTTGTTGCTGCAGCAGATTCTGTCCTCTAAGTAATAAAAGCATATTCAGCCGTTTGCTGTGATGTCATCAACCGTCATCACGAAATAAGAACAGACAGATGAGGCAGCACTGGTGTGACGGCAGCATTAGAGAGTTAATCATTCACAAAAACACACTTCTTCATATCACAGAAAGAGGATCGAGCATCAAAACCACAAATGATCACACAAACCTGGACACTGGATGTGTTAAGATTTAAACACAGCTGAGATATATGTTTCTTTTCAACATTTCTGTTAATTTCACAGAGAATAATTAATGGACATTTCAGGGAAATACTTGTAAGAGTGAGAAATCTGGATGTGGTGAATTTAAATGTGTTTTAATGTTTGTTATGAGAGTTGTTTGTTTCCATCCTCCCTCCCTTGTGTGATGTCCTCAGTGTTTTGTTTGTGCAGAATCCAGATGAAACAAAATCAGGAAAGTAAAAACAGAGATATGACGACAGGCCCTGTGAATAAACATCTGTAAATTCCTTCACAATTTAGACACTAAAAACAATGAAATAAAATATCACATCCAATCTACAATGAGAGAAAATGCTTGGAGTGTGATTTCGTTTGTAGATGTGAGGGATTGGATGACTCATCCTCGGGCAGGTGGGAGGATCCATGTGGAGATCACAGACAAAATGATGGAGGGAGGCACAGACAGTTTCCTCATATAGAGGAATGAAAGGAGAATGATGCAGAGTTTACAATTTAATTCGAAAAAAAATGAACAAGCAAAGAGGCCTGTGTCCAAGTCTCAGAAAGTCATGTTGAACATTCAGTTGTCATTTCTGAAAGGGTGTGAAGATGAGTGTTTCTCTTTCAGCTGCTTCGATGGACAGTTCCCACGTAAGAGTCTGAAAAAGGATGAAGTTCCAGGGCAGCTCCACACCTCTGCTTCATCCATTCTTTCCATCACTCGCTGAATGCCTCTTCTCTTTTACTGCACAAGCTTTGATGTACAGCACTTTGTTATTTCCATTTCAACGTCTAGAAAGGAGCGAGTCGTGCAGACCCCGGAGGTCACGACCTTGTTGACACGTGTCTGTCAGGTTGCACCACAGAGGGAGAAACACAGGGTGGGACTCGCTCCTTCTTCCCCTTTAAAGTGTTTTTCCATAATAAAAAAAGTTATTTTTGAATATATATCTTTGTATTTCATTCATTCAGGACTTATGTACCGTATTTACACAGAGGTTAAAATAAAGACATTTTCAAACCATGGTGGTAAGGACACTTGCTGTGAACAGGAAGGCATTTAAAAGTCAAACAGCCGTGTGTGTGTATCGTGAGGCTGCGACAGTGTTTCCTGCTTCTGGAACTGGTTTCTGTTCGCTCCCTGTCCGACCAGAGGAGAATTCTCAAAGCAGGTCACAGGGTTCGAGGCCCCAACGTTTGTGTGTGTGTGTGAGTGTCCGTCTGTCTACAGGTCTGCGGTGATGACCGTGTCGTACATCATCACGTCATTATCCGCAGCGAGCAGCGCCGACGTGTGTGACCCGTGCTCCAGGTGTGCCATCCCCTTCTGGGTAAGATGTCCGTACACCTGAGCCGACCCCCCGCCGCTGCCCGGCATGATGCAGTGGGAGAGCAGCGGGGCGTTGGCGTCGTGGTTGGAGCCCGTGGTGGAGGGCACGCCGCTGACGTGACCCGTGCTGGTGGAGCCCGCTGGCGCTGCTGGGCGAGCGGCTCTTGGGAGGTGGCAGGTGGTGCTGGATCACCCTGGTGGGCGGGGCAGGGGGGGCGAAGTGGGCAGGGAAAGCGGCGTATCCAGTGGGGATGGGGTATCCGTTGACTGGGATGAAGCGCTGGTGAGTTGTGTTCACGGCCATGGGAGCCCACCCTGGCATCTGAGCCATCTGGGCCGGCGTGGGCATGGCCTGGGCCGGGTACAGGTACCCTGCTGCGGCATGGGCGGCAGCAGCGGCGGCGTAACGGGGGTTGCTGAGGTTACTGACGGGGCTGGCGCTGAGCGAGGTGGTCTGGGTGGTGGCGTTGCCCCCACCACCAGAGGGCGTGCTGGAGCTGGCGTGGGACGACAGCCCCTCCCAGGCTCGCAGGCGGGCGTGGATGTCCTTGAACTTGGTTCTCCGTCCTGGTCCCTCCTGCCAACACTCAGTCATCAGACCATAGAACCTGGGGGACAAGAGTTGTAGATTATTAAAAATCTAAAATGACAACTAATTTGGATTAAAAACAAATCAAATAATATTATTATTATTATTATTATGGTATTATTGTATTATAGCTTTGAAAGGAAATTAGCTTTTTTCCCTTCAGGAAGTGTATTTGAATACCGAATAAATACAGTCAGTTAGAAGACATCAGCTGAGGAGACCGTCCCTTATATGTGGCTTAGCACGAATTTACTGTAGAACGGGGCCACATGTGATCTGATCTCAGGAGGATGGATTTGGGTCCATTCCCACCAGTACTGAGAACTGACCCCTTGTGACCAGATCACTCAGGATAGATGTTAATATCAGGTCCGAACCAGGTCTAAGAAAAAGCCTCCTCACACATTGCTGCTGCAGATCAACCTCTATGACTTGTAAGGTTACCTGGGCGGGCAGTCCTCCGGGCAGGGCAGCAGCTGCCTCTTCCTCACCATCTCCATCACCTCCTGGTTGGAGAAGCCGTAGTAGGGCTGCAGGCCGTAGCTGAAGATCTCCCACAGCACCACTCCGAAGGCCCAGATGTCCGAGTCGGAGGTGTACTTGCCGTAGGTGATGGCCTCGGGGGACATCCAGCGGATGGGCAGCAGCGTCTTGGGCTGGACGCAGAAGTAGTCCGACGAGTAGATCTCTTTGGACAGGCCCAGGTCGGAGATCTTGATGTGAAGCTGTTCGCCCACGAGGACATTGCGAGCCGCGAGGTCTTTGTGGATGTAGAAGTGACTGGCCAGGTACTCCATCCCAGCAGCCACCTGGATCAGGTTGGTTGGAAAGAAGTAATCATTAAAGGATTTGTTAGATGTTAACTATGCACTGAAAAGATCTACAGATCTTCTCGTATGATCATTGTACCTGTATGGACATGTGCAGGAAGTCTCCGTGATCCAGGCTGGACTTCACCGTGCCGTCCTCGTCGCTGCTGCAGCCGACGTCCGAGTGCGGTGAGCGCATGATGAGGAACTCGTGGAGGTCGCCTTGGGGAAGGAACTCGAACAGCATGCAGACGGGCTGCTCCTGGGTCACCACGCCCAGCAGGCACACCACGTTCGGGTGCTGCAGGTCGGTCAGCACGGCCGCCTCCTGTGGGAAGACAAGAAAGACACCGAAAGAAAGATTAGTCGGGAATGCATTTTGGGGGTTTGATGTATTAAAAGTTGAGTGTAAATATTATTGTTTTTTGATTCAAAATGACAAATCAATGATATCAGATCCAATCCACTTTTTATGGCCACCTTTCAATACTACTTCACACTTTTAAAAAGAAAATCTGATTTTGTGTGTAGTGTGACTTTAAACGGCCTCTGCAGCTTCGCTCTCTCTCAAATGGAAAGTGAGGAATATATTTTACACAAGTCGTTTATTTCAAATCCTCCTGAACATCTGTATATTTATCTGGACCCGGCCTGTCTGGAGTTACAGTTTATTTTTTGAGCTATTTCAAGCAGAAATCATAACCGGCGTCGAGTGATTTCCAGCCGCACATGGCCTCCCAGCGGCCGCCACGTTTACCTTCTGAGGAAATATAACAAGTCGAGCTGCAAGTATTGTGGGAGGATTGATACTTCCAAAGGGAAAAAAGTCCTTTACAGCTGCAGTAGTTTAGTGTCATATTTTATTCAAACCACTTTAAACACATTTACCAGTTAGATGCTATTTAGAGCAGCTGTATATGTTATTATTTTCTTCCTTTTTAAGATACATAACGCAAACCGACCCCTCTACACTGCCAGTATTTCTTTAAAACCTGAGTGGAGGGGATTCATCTTGTACCTGCTGGAATTCTCCCCAGTGCTGCGTACTGGACAGATCCTTCAGGGTCTTAATGGCCACGAGCTGGGCCTGGTCCATGCCGGGCAGATACAGGTGACCCTTGTAGATCTTCCCCAAGGTGCACTCGCCAAGCTCCTCCATGAAGCGCACGGCCGACAGGGGAAGCTCTTTGGATTTACTCTGCAGAGGGAACAGGAAAAGAAGGGAGCAGAGAAAGGGAGGAATGAGATCAGCGGTAGAAAACATTACAACGTTACAGTAAATCATCCTGTTAATGAAAAATTTAAGTTAACATCGCCGCTTCCTAATTTGATGCAGGCAAACTGCCAGATATGACTACAAATATTTAAAATATTACAAGTATAATCTGGGGAGTGGATTCAGTCACTGTCAGACGGTGACGTCAGGGCCCTAATGACTCCCTAAGCTTTGGAAAGCAATGTGGGAAATATCGAGAAATCTGTCCGCCTCAACGTGTGATTTATCTGACATGTTAGCAGCGTTTAGGACAAAAGCAATTCGTTTTTCTTTTCCAGTAAAACTGTAGAATCTGCTGCCGGAGCTTCCTCTGTGAGGAGGGACGCCACCGGCTTCTTTCAGTCTGAGGAGGACTGGAGGTTTATTTGTTCAGCTAAATCCAACGAGGCTGAGCTGAACCTTGTGGGGCTTTACCGGTGTTTCAGTGGGAAAACATCACGTCAACAACGAGGATTCACGTTGTGAGAGAAGGTTCACGGGAAGGAGGAGGGAAAAAGACAACCAGCCTGAGTGGAAAAGGTCAAACTGGTGATGGTTTATATTTTTCCTCATTGTCTACACGACTGTAAAAACTATTCACAACTCTGTCGCACTGAGTTCATTAATTATAATGAACAGGAGGAGAAATCAAGTGTTCAGTTGTTTCAGAAATTTTGGGTGTTGACGTTGATGCTGATATAAGAGAGTCAAATATTTCCAATACCAATATATTGGGGATATATATATATATATATATATAGAAAAAAATAGGCAAATATTCCTAAAATGTCGGTATCAGACGGAGGCTTGATATATTACAGATACAAATAAAAATAAAACACAAATACAAGCAAATATTTAGTACTTATTGTCGGGAATTTCCAAGTTTGAGATCTAGAAAGTGCATCCATCCATTTATTAATCTATCTTGAAATAAGAAAATATACTTTAGTAACTACATTTTCTGTATTGTCTATTCTGTACATTAAAGGTTTTCATATGGGTCCATATCTGGAAACATAGAGCCTGTGACCCATATGTCTGGTTCACATCATATTATGTTATTATCATACCAATATTTGTTAATCCTCAGTGAGTCCCGCTAAACTTTTTGAACTGTGCAGGTGAAACAGAAGGAGTGGGAATTTGTGTGTGAGTGTGAGTGTGTGTGTTTGTATGTGTGTGTGTGTGTGTGTGTGTGTGTGTGTTTGTGTGTGTGTGTGTGTGTATAGCTGCACTTGGAGGAAGATAAAAGGTGAGGAGAGGTTGGCAGAGATTTCCAGATTCCAGGAACTCAAGAAATTCCTCGGTGAGCAGGAGACACACACACACTGAGGGGGACGATGTGTGTGTGTGTTTGTGAGTGTGTGTGTGTGTGCGTGTGTGTGTGTGTGTGTGTGTGAAAAGAGTGTGGGGGCCTGCTGCTGTTATGAGAGACGCAGATGTTTTTAGTTACAGGCTTGTTTCACCCCTTTTTTCCTCCCCACACCCAAACCCTCAGATCCTCCTCACATCACCGCAGGTTTGTGTGTGTCTGTGTGTGTGTGTGTGTATGTTTATGTGTGTCTAAACGGATTGTCACAGGCACTGGCCCCTGGGTGACCCTGTAGCAAAGCCTGCTGGGTAGCAGCCTAATCCCAGAGTATGTTGTAGACTGGAGGAGCAGAGACTCTTTTATCACAATAATAAACATAAAATACTTTATCACATGAGGATTTACAACTTTACAAATACTTTAAAAACAGGTTAAAATAGTTATAGAAGTTAAATGCCTGCACTGGGAAACAAACCTTTAATGGTTTTACCGTCTGTTGTGTGAACAATATCTCAATGTGTTGAACTCAGCTGTGTAATTCCACGGCTATTTGATGCACTGTAAACTTTGTGCAGACACAAAGTCGTCATCTAAACACAACGAGGAACGATTCCCTTCTTTAGGCCGGTGAAGCGTTTTTTTTTCCATTCCAGAGAAAACTAAAGAAAACCCGAGATTTGAATGTCTTCTGAAGCTCCTGTGAAATTCTACGGTTCCGCTCGACAGATGCTGATGGTGAATTCGTTCTCATTACCTTGAATGTCAGGTCTGGTTTTTACACATGCAGACACACTGTCTGGAGATTCACCTCCACCCCCCCACCATTAACATTACACCGAGAAAGATAAACAGATATGATACGGCCGAGTGTGCAGCCTCCAGAGAAATGTGATACAGATCCTAACGTGAGCTGTGTGTCGACTGGCAGAGCAGAGGCTGGATGGGCCTGTGAAAGAAGGAGGAGGGGGAGGGAAGGAGAGAGTGAAAGATGATGAAAGAAAGAGTTCCAGGAGTGGAAGGATGGAGGGAGAGGAGCAACAGCAGAAAGACGGACTAGGTGAGAAGAGAGCGAGGGAAGAGACGAGGGGAAGAGAGAGAGATAAACAAAGGAGAAGAGCTGCAGTTGAACTCTGCTGGACCTGCTGAGCTCTGATGATAGAGATCTGCAGCCTTGGCTTAGACAGAGAATTTCCATGTGAACACACACAGAGACACACAAACAGACACACTCAGACACACACAGACCAGACACACTCCAGTCAACTCAGCATGCTGCAACGTATCCCAGTTGACACACAGAGGGATTTGCCGTTGTAGCTCTCATGACTAAGATACTACTTTTTTGAGTCACCACAGTTGTGTACACATAATTCTGCAGCCCTGTAATTAATCCTATCTTTTTGTGATATGTTTTTTTTTAGAGATGTAGATATGGACCAATCACGACCAATCATGAGTCAGTCTCAGCTGTCAATCAAGACGTTTCACCCTGGTACTTTTTAGCATCGTATCACTATTGAAAACTAAACTTATCAGAAAGAAATTCACTTGAACAAACATCTATGTGATACGAACTATCTACAAATGTGAGGCAAATGTATTTTTATGTACTTTGACTTTTTTAATTTTGTCCCTGTCCCATCCAATAACATGGTGGAGGTGGTGTTTATGGTGGTGAGCTGCCATGTGGTCCATCTTTATCGACAGTTAATGATTCAAATGTGCTGCTCTCTACCTTCGGCTTGTACGCGGTGGTGAGCATGGACATCTCCACGTTCTGCCCTCGCACCGGCTTGGGCTGGCGGGGGGCGGGGGGCCTGGCCGTCTTCTGGTTGTTGCGGCACACGCAGATGAAGAAGAAGAGCAGGGCGATGGATAACGGGATGGCCACGCTGGGAACCAGGATGTACAAGATCTCCATGTTGCCGCCGCCGGACATGTCTTTATGGTCTAGTGAGGGAGAGACAGAGAAGATCAACATCACGACAGGAGATTATCTGAAGTTATTACAGAGACAGAATTAAGTTTAAACTTGATTAACATGGTTCTGGTCCCTCACCACAGATGGGTATGTCACACAGCTCCATGCGGACCCCCTCGTCCAGCGTGAAGCACCAGGGGGCCTCGTGCTTGTTCCCTGGGTTGCGGCAGTACGAGTGTCCCCCGTTCAGCTCTGCGTAGCGGAGGGCCAGGTAGGTGTGGCTGTGGGGATACTGGGAGTTCCACGGCTGACACTGGCGGCCCGACCTGGTCACGCTGACCGTCCCACGGTAGTCTGCTCCGCTGTTGTTGTAACACCTGTGATCTGGAAAGCAGGACGAGGTCGTGCGTTACTTCTCTGTGTTGCTTTTGTGTATCTGGTTGTGGATAAATTAACTTGGTTACCCGGGGGTGCTCATGTGTAGCAGCACTTACAGATCCACAGGAAAATAATCAAATACATTAAATATCATGTGAGGGATGATGTGATCTTCTGCACTGACAACTCAGACAGGAACTGAAGGCAAAGTTCTTGTAAGTCTGACTAGAGCTGCAGGTATTATCTTATTAATGTATTTGTCTGTTAAAAAAGGTAATATTTCAGAATCAGTTCATCTTTTCAAGATAATTATCAAGCCGAAAACGCAACAATTTACTGGTTCCAGCAAATAAAATGCAGTTTTGCTGGTTTTTAAAGTCTAAAAAATGACAATAAATTAAATGTCGCTGGATTTTAGACTATACTAAAAATCTGAAGGCCTCACTTGAAGCTCTTTTGACACTGTTTTTGACATTTTGAAGAATAGATGATTGAATCACAATGGCAGACTCTTTAAATCATAAAAAGAGGAATAACAAAAATCTAGATTCACCAAAAAGCAACGGTTTTGAAAACAGCTCCTCTTAGCAACGACAACAGAGACATCAGGGATTCATCTCTCCTCAGAAACTCCTCATGAGTAGAAGTAATGAAATGTCATCATCAGGGGACATGGTCTTACTCTTGTTAATGGGCTCGGCCATGGGGATGCCTATCCTCAGGCAGTTCCCAGCCTCCGGACTGTCGTAGGCGGCCAGGTCGTCGCAGTTCGGCAGCTTCAGCCTCTTCAGGATCAGCGGGTTGGAGCGGGCGATGATGTACTCCGTCTTACACAGGTCGTTCTCCAGGATCTCACACTCGTCTTTGCACAGGTCCCGAGGTCTGTCCGTCCCCGAGCTGCGGTCGCACGTCGGGAAGGCGAAGTGGCAGAGGGACGGGATGGCGAACTGGGAGCAGCGGTCGGACAAATGGTTGGACGTGCCGATCATGGTGAAGGCCGCTGGGAATAGAAAGGAGGCAAAGGTGGCGTTAGAACAGAAAGAGGCCTGAAGAAAATGTATTGGTTTCATTATTTGTTTCTGTGTCTTTTACATTCATGAGAGGAAATATAGAGGTGATAAGTCAGCAATGCTCACTTCAGAGCATCTACATACATCAAAGAGTGCGACTGACTATGAAAGCTGCAGTATTAAACACATGATTCATATTCCTCCTGCACGTTTATTGCAAACATATGTTCTTCTGTGGTTGTCACTGGCAGAATGGGGGATTGGTCCGGGGGGTGAAGGAAAAGACCAGCTATTGGAAAGCAGATAAGTGAAGCTGGATATGATCCAAGTGCTTCTACAGCACATCCTGCTCAGAATAAATGAAATAAAGATCAGTAAAGGTGACGTTAAGGTTTGGAGAACGACAGACTCCTGGGTTTCCTCTGAAATGAGTGATTCAGGAGTACTGCAGCTCTGTGGCATCATAAATCATAATTATCACTCGTCCTTGATCAGATCGGAGAGAAGGGTTCACGGCCCCTGTGTCCCCGAAGTGTTCGGGGGGTGAAAAAGCTGACGACTGCAAGGATGTGATAAATAACATGCAACCGTGAACGGGACCAATGAGGACGTATGTACGCATGCAGGCACACAGAACCAAAACACAGAGGTGTAGAACAGAGGAGCTCAGTGAGGGGGGGGGATTTCATTTATGTAGATTAAGTAGATTCTCAAAGGTTCTTTATCAACGACATAAGGTCTGAGACCTCTTCAAAGACCACTTTAATTATTATTTCATCAAATTTAGATTTTAAGAAATTGCAAAGATATCATTATCAAACCCTTGTGACAAAGAAATGTAACTGAGGCTGAATATTTTACAGTTTAACAATTAACTTGAAAAATAAATGTAAACTTTGTTGTTGTTTACTGTCGATAAAAAGAAAACAAACACAACCAAATATTATAGAACCCAAATTAAGAAAATTAACAAATCTTTGGATAAAATATAAACCTAAATAAAGATATTTTTCAAACATGTTGTTTTGTTTTCAAACATGTGTTCATTTGTATCTATATTGTATGTAAAGCACTTCGAGCTGCATTTCTTGTACGAAATATGCTATACAAATTAAGTTTATTATTATATCATCAAAGACTTGTTCATCTGTGAGATGTGTTAACAGAATATTACTGAATCTGTTATAACAATAGTTTGAAAACCTGCAAAAGAAAAGTTGCAGAAGAAGAAGGACATTATTAATGGCCGACACATCTCCCCGTCAGCAGCACATCCCCCTCACCTGTGATCTGCGTTTCTATCTCGCCCTGCATCTGCAGAGAGTCCACGAAGATGCTGCGGTTGCCGATGAAGCGAGCGCAGGCGATGCCTCTGTACGGCTGGCAGAATCCCTCTTCATCGAAATCCTCCCTGAGACCAACAGAGACGCAGAGAGGAGTTAGTTTGGATCAAGTGAAACAAGCTGCAATGCACAGAGGCACCACTAGATGGCAGCCTCTCTTTGCGCAACACAGAAATGACTGGTTGGACTGTTTCTTGTTGCAGATTCGATAACAAAAGTTTTCTCTTTGTTTCTTCTTTTGCTTGACAAGAGAAGAGTAACACACATCCCGAAACCTAATGAACAATTAATTTCTAATCCTAACTCTAACCTAACCACAATTCAATGTAAACCTAACCAGGACCTCAGAAGTGACGTTTTGCCCCATTAGTATCAGGCTTTGGTCCCCATGAGGTATGCTGGCCCTGACAAGGTCAGTGTTTAGGCTGGAAGAGGTTCGAGGAAGGTACCACAAATGAGTAAACACACACACACACACACACCACACAAACAAACACACCACACACAAACGCCCAAGTTCACAGTAAAGATGTAAACCACATTAAGAATTAATGTTTGGAAGTTTGACCTGATTGTTTACGGTGCAGAGAATTCCCCATCAGCCATGATTTGAACCACATGGACACACAGAGAAAGAGAGAGAGAGAGAGAGAGAGAGAGAGAGAGAGAGAGAGAGAGAGAGAGAGAGAGAGAGAGAGAGAGAGAGAGAGAGAGAGAGAGAGAGAAGCAGCTGACCCTGTATCCTTCAATGACTCTTTTCATTTTTCTGCCCTTTTCTGATTTCACTTCCCTGGTTGTGTCGTCTAATCTGCGCTCCTGCGGTTCTTTTGTTGTTTCTTTTCAAACAAATTCATCTCACTCCATCTCTCACCTCTCTCATTTCCACACACATACACACTGGCACATATGCACACACATAAACACGACACACAGACACACACAAACACAGAAACCACATGGCGACTCGCAGGCCTGTCTGCTCAGTGTGAGATCACTGGTTCATGTGCTTTCAGTTGGGCCATATGAGGAGTGTTAGACAACGCACAACCACAGTATACAAAGTGGGGGAGAGGAGGGGGTGCATGATGCCACTGCACAGACACACACAAACACACGCACACAAACAACCAAGCACAAAGAATCATATTATAGCTGCTTGCTGACTAAAAGTTCATCCTTATGCCTTGGACATTGTTCCCAGTGTAGAGGCAGACAGGAGGGCTCCATTTGAAACTGTTTATGATTATTATTAATAATAATAATAATAATAATAATTATAATAATTATAATAACTAGAATGCACGCACATACCTCCACTAGGACCCGACAGTTCCTTTAAAATCATCAAGCTGCACAAAATTTCAGATAGGAGTTCATTAAATATGATTCCCTGGCAAAACTTTGAAATTGTGGAAAAAAACGCCCTTTACTGCAATGTTTAAAAAAGTATTTAAAAAATCCTGGACTGGCACCAAAGTGTAATGGGCTCTTTCCTGACTAACACCACATCCTTCCACCCAGTTTAATGGAAATCCATCCCGTGGTTACTGTGTAATCTTGCCTCACAAACAAACAAACGAATAGACTGAAAGAGCTTTATTTTAAATAAACACAGCGACTTACAACTTGTGGCGAACTATAAAAAAACCGAGCTTGTGTCTTAATGCTTCATTATCACCCGTCCCTGCCTTTGTTGACGCGGGTCATGAAGTTTACAAGGGACGTTACGATGTGTGAATTACTCTAATTACTACACAACTGCAGTAAAACGCTGCAGAGACGCACCTGGAGACAAGATGACAATGATGGAGGCACGCACAGCAACACACGAGGATCCATGTGGGCACAAATAACTGTAGGGTGTGTGTGTGTGTGTGTGTGTGTGTGTGTGTGTGTGTGTGTGTGTGTGTGTGTGTGTGTGTGTGTGTGTGTGTGTGTGTGTGTGTGTGTGTGGTGTGAGGTGGAGGTCATTAGGTTCCCTCTCTCTGAGGAGTGTTAAGTGAGTGAAAGGCCAAGGTCAGCTCTAACCCTGTCTGCAGATCTAAATGAGATTTCCAGACATGCACACACACGCACACACACACACACGCAGACGCACACACAATCTATAGAGCATTGGTCTGCATTCCGTCGATTCCACAGAGATATGGTAACATTACGTTTACAGCTTAATACAGGTTTATCATGGGAATATGTAATTTCCTACTAAAATGTGGATATCGGCAATAATGAGTTCACATTGTGGTTTCGCCTGCAGACGGCTTCGCACCATTTCATCGAACCACAAACTGCTTCTTCTTCACGTACTTTCCGTTCGGCAGAGAGCTGCTTCTCGTTGGGTGCTAAGCACATCCATAAATCTGAAAGCAAAGAGGCTCCCAGTGAGAAAAACGATGGAACCGACGGATTGCTGATTGATTTTAATGCAGGATATGAAAAAAGAGTGAGGGATGGAGTGGACTCCGGACGCCTTGGTTGTGCGTCACCACAGACGGAGGACACACACATCCACACACACACACACAAATCGAGCCACACACAGACAAGTAAATAACAAGGGAGAGTAGACGATTCCACCACAAAGCAGCCAGATCCCAACGGGCAAATTACAACTCCAGCCAGTCCGAACCGGCTCGGTCCAAATCACAAGCCGGCAGCCTCCGCCTTCTTCATTTGAACAATCCTCACTTTTTGAATATGACTGAATTGGGTCTCAGAGGCGCATTAAAGCGTCTGCATCAGTTACAGCCGAGCACAGATGACTTACAGCAGGTTTAAAGAGAGAGAAATGGGCAGGAGAAGACACATGTACCAAAAAGCCTAATCACATCTGAGACATCTGAGGTTTTTCAGAAAGTCTTTCCCTGGTTTCCATTTATGTCTGTGTGTCTGTGTAAGCTGTCCCGGGCCGGCCGAGCCAAGCGTGGTTGCTATTTGTGTAAACAGTGAATTGCTGTTTGGGATTTTTTATTTTACACACCAACGCCATGGGCCTTCTGGTGTAATGTTTTATAATCGTAATTACAAGGAGAGGCTTTTCTGTCTCAGGACCAATAGACTGCAGATCTAAACACAAACCAGCCACAGAACCTAAACAAAATATTTAGAACGTCTTGATTCATTGTCAAATTCCTTTTTTTATGCTCCATCCCAGCCTCATTATTTATGAAGGGGAACACTTGCTCTTTTTCTCCAGCACCATGCACATGGCCACACAGCGTTTACACCTGAGAGGCGCCAATAAGAGCCAGACTGCAGCCAGACAACCTTGAGACGCTTTTAATACAGTACATCCTGATGGGATTTGAGTTTTCACTGCGTTTTATAAAAGAGTTCTACTCTTGTTTTTAACAACTAAAGGGACATTAGAAATAAAGCATGTGGAAGAAGTGACATATAAATAGTTCTGTTATGTTTTTTATGGTGCTACTGAGTTTTACGTAACTTCTGAAATCTTTCATCACTTATTTTTGACTGATTTCATGGATCTTGATTAGGGTGATATTTATCAGTGTTTGTTATTTGGTGCAGATCCAAATACAAATCTGGATCAAGTGGATTTGAATGTGGTTTCATGAAGGGGTAGAGGCTTGTTTTTAAAGTGAATCTTTAATGTTAAGTTTTTCAGATTTGTTTACTTCAAGGAAAGGAAGATGGAAAAAAAAATACTTTTACAACTACTTCAGAATAAAGAGTCTTCTCAACTGGGTCTGGTCTGTATGATTATGGAGGGCGTCTTTTTAGGCCTTGAACATGTAAACTTGGATATTTCTCCTCGATAACTTGGTCTGCCTGGTTGGTGGATGATGTGTTTGTGTTGAGTTGTGGGGTCGAGAGGACGTGAAACTCAACACTACTTGTTGAAGGGAGTATCGGACGGATGAGATTTGAGCTGGTGAGGACGTGAGGGAGCAGAGGGAGCAGATCCCCGACGACATTCTAGATTTCAGGGTTCGGTTTTCTAGGAGTTGCTGCGGGCGCTGAGTGAAGAGGGGATGAGCGGCATGAGGTCGCAGCTGTTGGATCCGGGGCGCAAGCTTGTGCAAGTTGTTCTTATAATTACAGCTTCCTGTTGATGATTTGAAGAAGCTTTGAACTGTGGTTATAAAACAACATTAAGCTCAGAGATAAACTGAGGTTTGATGGCTAAATTCAAACTAAACCTCAGAAACTAAGCATTATGCATCGTGTGTCAGGTTTTAAATGCTTGACAACAAAGCGATAATGTAACATAGATAAAGTTTACTGGTATATATTCCACATATAACCAAAGGAAAGGTAGTTATCTACGAACTGTAATAAAATACATGCTAATGAAAACGTGCAAACTCCAAGAACACAGCAGCATTGTTTGGATGAAAGGTATTTGGGATGTAAAGTGATAAGGCCTCATGCTGCAGACATCCAACTGTGTGCCTCCTCTGAGTTTGTGCACGTGTGTGTGTGTGTGAGTGTGTGTGATGGTGTTGTGTATTAACGGGAAGGTGTCCAACTGCAAATCAAAGACACTTGTAGGTCTGAGACAGGAAAGGCTGAGACGAAGGAAACAAAAGAAAATTGGGTGGTTGCTCTTCTCGAGAGAATCGTGTTTCCTAAATGAGAAAACACAATCTATTCAGCATAATTATGCATGTTCACGATTAGGAAAGGTAACATAGAAATAGTGCTCGGCCAAAACATGAGTTAACTTTCTCAGTTTTAGTTGTGAAACACATCCTGATATTTTCTCAACCGCCCACAATGTCCATAACAAAGATATTCATGTGCACTGAGCTCACCGGGTAATTCAATTATCTCAGGAGACCTGCAGAACACATGTGCGGTTACAGGATGTAATGATCGCTCACTGACAAGGAGCCAAAATGGCCACCGGAGGCTGAGGTTGACTGGGGTCTGTGGCTGCCAGTGGCCCGTGACCGCGCTGGGAATGAACAATGAGCGAAGGCAACTGAGGCGCTGCCTTGGAAAGAGAGAGAGAGAGGAGAGAGAAGGCCCCTCGTGCAACTACTGTGCACTGACTGCAGCCATACACGCTGCTGTCAGAGAGAGGGATGGAGAGACTCAGAGGGAAGAGAAAGAGGGAAGAAGGAGGGAGGAAGCATCAAAGATGGACAACATGACAGCTCCACTAAAATTGAATCTTGACTGCCCCCTGGTGGCTCTGTATCGATCATAAACCCTGCATCCTCCATGTTAGTGGATGGGGCGTTGATCTAACTAAAGGTTTTGCTGCTGTATCAGGTACTGAAGGAAGTCCAGAATGAAAACTATTTGTTATATTAAATAGAATTTGTATCAGACGCCAAAACCAAATCCAAAAGAATGTTTCTGCTGTGGAAAGCTGAGACGATGATTGCGAGCAGAAATACATTCATCACATTACAAAATACTGGCACATATTTAATTGGTCAACGCAGATTCAACTCTACCTTGTTTTTGCCAGAGGCGTCTGGCACCCACAGTGTATCAATGGACTGGGGCTAATGTTGGCTCTAATATGGTCTGAATCATGGTGGCCATCTCAGCTCATGATAAATATTCTGTAGAGTTTAAAGAGTTATCCACTATTTCTGTTGCCAGGAATTTTTAAAATACATCTGTGCCAGTGAGTCAGAGGAATTATTCCCAAAAATGACAAAGCAGGCAGTGGTGAGATCGAGCAGTGAACGCTGAAGCTAATAAGAAACTGCTCATCGTTGAATTATCATAGATTTTTTGGGGAGAAAGTTAACATTTGTCAAGGAGTCTGTCTGCTGGGAAGTTTTTTGCAAAACAACTGGATGAGACTTGGTGGAAAGATGCAGGTGTTGATCCAGGAATGTCCCTTCACTGTCTCTGCAGTGTTTCCCACAGAATACCACTACGGAGGAGGACAGAGTTTGTTGTGTGAACTTGAGAAGGAGAAATATTTTTCTACTGTTGTTCTGTCTGAAAAGACACGAGCGATGTAGTTTTCAATATAATCTAATAATATGCTATATTTATCACATTGTATTTTGATCAGTTTGAAAGACTTGAGTTGTGTGACAGGCGTGAGCGGATCCAGGGGCGGATCCAGGGGTGAGGCCAGATGGGTTGTGGCCCCAGCTGAAATGTGATTCGCCCCTGAAAGGTCCCTGTCCCGTCAGATGTCTTTCATTCTCTGAGTTTCATTGGAATGCCACAATGTGCTCGACGAAGGAACAATTTATATATTCGAAGATGTGTGACTTTTCTCAAAGGTACAGAGATAACAGTAAAGCAGGAATGACTTTATTATACACCTTACTGAATCAGGGATTGTAGATGGATGTTAAAATGTCCCTGAATGCAACATGGATACAGTTATGAACAATTATTTTGAAGTGTTGTTGCAGTCTGCAGAAGAATTTGTTCTCGGGCCCCCTCTTTGCCGACACAGGCCTGAAGTCACGAGTGCAGCTACAGAGTTTTAATAACAGGGTTCACACACACACACGCTCGGTGATGTGACATGCAGGGAAGGAGCCCAACATCAACCCCCTCACTCCTCACGATGCCCCTGACCTGGTGACATCACTTCCCCTGCAGGACTGCAAGGTATCGGGGGTGCAGGGTGGGGTGTGGAGGGGGTGCCCAGTCAGCCGGCCCAATTAGCAGCAGAGGAGGTTAACACGTCTCCTACAACTTAACACAAACCCTGTAGTGTTTGGACAGGCGCACACAAACAGATCGAGTGCAGGGATCACACAGTCGAGTCCATTACCAGAGCCGTGAATTACAGAGGAGGAAGGTGGGAGGGCTTTGTTTGACTAATCCCTGACTTATTGGGTGTAGAGGTCTCTTAAAACAAATGACGGGGGAGTGTCTTAGGAAAGCACAGAAATGGAAATGGTGAAGAAAATAGATAGAAGACAAAAGAGAGATTATTGATGGAAAACAGCACTGGAACCAGTTGTGTGTGTGTGTTCAAAACAACATTGGACTATAAAGATCTTCCACTTTTCTTTTGTTCCTGTGTTCCACTCATAATTTGCAGGGGACATTTAGCAGGACAGTGTTTTCAGACAGTGAGTCGTTGCCACCTGGACACGTCCATGTTCCCTGTTCTACATCTGTGGCGGCTCCCGGCAGCAGCGTCCAGTCCAACCAGCCTGTTCAATACCACAGGCGGCTGCTCGCCATCTGGTATGATCTCACCACGCTGCTACAACAGAGGTCACGGCTTCGCAAGGATGAAATGGTTATTACCAAGTTTTGTTTTATAGTAATACAACAGTTGTCCCAGAGACGATTGTTTAAATTATGATTCTGCTGTTGCTCCACAGGCGTCTCTCTTCTTAAGAGGTGAACTCTGCTTCCCTCTTTCAGATCCTCCTTGTTTTCTCAGATCCTTCTGGCCTCCTCCCCAGTTTGGGGAGTTTACATGTGTACGAGACAGTTTACTTCAAAGTTTGGTTTCTCTCCATCACTCGGTTTAGTCATGTTTATTATCTATTCATCATGTTTATCCACTCAAGGTCATTGGACGAGAGGCAGGGTCACTCTCATATCTACTCCCAGGGTCGATTTCAGTCTCAAATTAACCAATGAAAACCCAGAGAGACACAGAAAGACACCGTCTGGCTGTTAGGTCCAAAACCCAGAACCTTCTAGGTAAGTCTTGTTTCTGGTGCCACCCGGCTCAACCCAACTATCGTTAGGTGAGCATACACACACACACAAACACACACACACACACACACACACACACACACACACACCAATAAAAACATAGTGTAGTTGTAGTTCTATAGAGGCAGCTGTCTTTTGGCAACTTAAGATCGGGGACAAGTCTGAGTATGAATAATACACCAGATCATAATCTGGTTTTTCCAAATCTAATTCTTTCCCCTTGAGCAATATCACAAACATCCATCTTGTTGCATTTGTTTTGCACTCTTTTTCTTTTTTTTTAAAAAATAACATTCCTTGAACTGACTCCAGGCTGCCTGCAAACGTCCGTGTGGAAATAATAATAACAGGAAAGAGAAGAGTCCAAAAGGAAAGAAAAGGGGAAAGAGATGATAGCCGAGAGCGAAGCCATCCTGCCCCCACCGCTCACCACCTGCTACACACACACACACACACTAACACACACACACAGAGACACACACAGACACACAATTCCCTGCATGATTTATTTCCTTAGATCACAGACCCCACTCTGAACACACAAAGGCAGACACTTAAAAACAGACAGGAGGACCCGTGTTCCCGGCTGACGAGCGACTGACGGAGCCGGCGGAACAAGAACACACACGTCTCAAACAGAAGCCTGGCTTCCTGCAGGTAAAGAGCAATAATCCCTGATGAGAGCGATTAAGAGGCGTGTGTTGTGGGGAAGGAACACAATGTCACACTGTGGAGCTCACAATTTATCCTTGCTTACACAATGTGGTGTCAAAAGATCTGCAGCACACAGACAACCAAACAAGAAGTGTTTAAAGTCTGACTAAAAGATACACACCATGAGAATTCACAAGGGGAACATGGTAATATGTTGGATAAAGGAACGTTTATAGTTCTATGTGCATTAGTATATTATATGTGCATTGTTTTGAAGTGTGTTAATGCTAATGGCGTATTTTTGTTTTTGTTTGTTATATGGCAACACAATGTGACGTTAGTTTGTGAGAAGCTGTTTTTGAAGCCTGGAGTTTCGGTCTGTCGGGCGCCATCTTGGTTTTTTTGAAACCAGAAGCAACCATAGTTGGAGGAGCAGGGGGTGGAGCCTGATATTTTATGCCAACGTGCTGCTTTTTAAAATACAGTCTGGAGAGGATGTGGTTCCTGAATGTTCCAATAAAAGATGGTTTACAGGCTCCTGAGCTCTGGAAAACAAACAGGACTAACTACAGCAGTACTGAAACTGAAGGGCCGGACGCATCCAAGTACTGATGCTTTACATCAACTCAACTGATTCTGAATATTGATCCAATATCCATCCATCATCTGTTCTGTTTATCCTTTTAGGGTCGGGGGGGCAGGACCTGGAGCCAATCCCAGCTGACATTGGTCAATTTAGAGTTTGCAATTGACCTAACCCCCAATCTGCACGTCTGTGGACTGTGGGAAGAAGCTGGAGTAGCTGGAGAAAACACACATGGGGAGAAAGACCCCCAGGCCAAACCCGGAATCAAACCAGGAACCTTCTCATTGTGAGGCGACTGCAGCAGCTTTACCTAACCTGCCCGACTGGAATGGTTCTGTTTGCTCCGTCAGTGGTGATACTGGTTTATGAAACTGTAAAAGATATAAAACGTTTAAATCGACATCGATGTCCAACCGTGCAGTGAAGAACGAGTATGAATCCTGATTAAATGAAGAGTCTGTCGTAACCTCCATGATGAAATTCTGTTTAGTTTCTTCAGCAGCTCATCAGGTTGAAGCTGATTCTGAATCTGTTCCGTCAACGACCACATCCGTCTTCATTTGAATCACTTGAATCAAATCCACTGTCGCCCCAACGCAACATCCAAAAGTCTGTCCAATAAAAATCCGTCTCTGGAACTGATCTGGGAGCTGAATTACCGCCTGAGAGCCAAAATGTCCTCTGGTCATATCCACTCACTTCTCTATCAGGTGCCAAGAGCAGTAACTGGAAAATTGATTGATAAATTGACAACAATTGATAAGATGAGAGGGCGTCTTTTATCAACAATCTCAAACATCAGACTGCATTGATCACATTAAGCTCTACAAATCACCAAACATCCCCCGGGCTCAAACTCCCAGTCCAAACTGATAAAACAAAAAGCCTCTATTTATATCCAGAATCACTGAAGGTTCACTGTGCCTCCCTCTGTTCCTCTCACACACGTCGCCACCGCCGCTGAAGGCAGAGAGAGAACGTTTCTGTGGACACTTTGTCTGAGTTTGAGTGTGTGAGTGTGTTCATTGGGGGTTTAGGTCAGAGATCAGGGAAACCCCAAATACCCCATCTAGGACTTGTAAGCCTCAGGGACAATCCATGAGGAACACACACACACACACACTACCACACATATATGAACATGCAGATGCACCTTTGCATTGATCTCTATTCATTGTAGACAGCCTAACCTTATCGCATACCCTAAACTAATCCACCTCTACAACCACTACGCTTAACCAGGACCTCAGAAAACACGTTTTGTACCGGTCTTTGGTCCCCACAAGGTCTACTGGTCCTGACGAGGTCCGTGTTTAAACTGGCAAAGGTCCCACAGGGGAAACAAAAAAAACGAGTACACACACACATTCTTAACCCACGTACTTTACCAGAACAGATCTGACCTTGACCAGACCTGCCAACGGGGTCGCCGACAGACGGACACAGGGGATTCTGGGAAACAGGAAACAGGAAGCTAAGCATGAAAGCCCAGGTCATAATGACTTGTGTATTAAACTCTCCGTGTGTGGTAAGGGCCGTGAAGACAGACCTGTGCCCCTTGCTAGAGCCTAACAAAGTAAATCGCTCTAATGGTTAAAGCCGGCGACACATTGTGACAGTCTCTACGTGTGTGTGTGTGTTGGCCCTGTTTGTGTGAGTGTGTGAAGCCCGTTGACCTGGGCAGCATTCAGCAGAGAGGCATCCAGGCCAATGGGAGGAGGCTGCAGAAAGGATCTCCGGTTTCAAACATTGCCGGTTCCCTGGGACTGGCCGTGTCAAAGGGCCTGTCCCCGATGGGTCATATTAGGGCTCTGATCCCCAATCAATCAGCACCGCGCTGCAGAGAATCCACAACAAGGCGGCAATGAAGCCCCGCAGAGGATTCAACCAAACATGTGTGCCAGATTGGGTTTGTGAGAGTTACTGTGTGGGCACTTCTTTGACGCAGTGAGAGTGTGTGTGTGTGTGTGTGTGTGTGTGGTGGGGTTCAGCCCCAGTCTGCTCCGGACGTGCAGAGCAGAGGTGAAGAAAAGTCTCAGCAGGCCGTCTTTGTTTTTCCTTGTGTATCAGTGTAGCTACATACACACTGTGGTAATGTATACACACATTTAACAACTGGAATCCAAAAACTAAAGCAAACATGGAAAGAATACCATTTTCTTTTCATTTTCCACAAGAAGGTTTGGTCCATTTTCCATGTTTGGACATCGACAGGACACTTGGAAATGAAGGGATATTGGAGCTATTGCTCTCAGTGTCAGTCTCTGAGCTGAGAAAACTCCATTATTATGAAAGAATCATCATAATTCCAGCAGAACACCCCCCCGCTGTTAGCCTGATGTGGAGTGCCGAAGTGGATCAGTATGTGGCAGAGGGGTCGTGCATCCAAAAGCTGAGTGGGCCTGTCATCCCCTCAGTGGATGGGTGTGCGATGCTTGTGGTTGTGGAGCGAGAATCATCATCAATCCTGGCCGGAGTCTGAGAACCACAGCGGTGTTGACACTGGCACTGAGGTGAGGAGAAGTGAAACCAAAATCCAGAGTTTCTCAATGCAGCGCCGCTCACATTCTCCGTCCGAGTTAAGAGGCCATTGTGACCCAAAGCAGCTCGGAGGGTGGCGTGGTGAGAAGGACATGCTGGATCCTAAACTGTGGAGCTGGATTCAATCCTGCAAGTTACTCAACTGGACACTCAGACTTATTTCACATGCAACAAAGATAAGGGACGTGTTATTTAACCAAGTGCTCTATTTTCCAGTAGGTTTGGTGTTAATTAGTATTATATAAATCGGCAGCTTGTTAATAAAGCTTAGCACAAACACAAGAAATTATGAAACAATCAGGCTCTGGCCAAAGATGACACAATCTGCCAGCATCTCCGAAAAAATACTACAAAATACTATTGTGATGTACAGGGATTGTAGACACACAGCAGAAAAAAAGCAGAACAGAATACAGCATATTTCTGTGTATTTACTGATAGTTATAATCCTCCTGAATTTGTTTATGCACAGTTCAGGTGGTTAAGAGAGGTTTGCTATTAGGATCACCTTAAATCTTACAGCAGGTAAATAGTGAAAGGAGACAGCAAGGAGGCTGCAACTAATCTGAAAATAGCCAAAAACACATTAATATTTCTGTCAATAGCTGATTTAATGATGATAAAAAGTGGCGGCAGTGATTCTTGTCTGTTATGATTGTCTTGGCGGTGCCTTTCATCTTCACCACATCAGTGATAAGTCGTGTAAATGCCTCAGTCAGCTGCTGGGATCAGTCAGAACCACAGGTTTGCCCGCTAGACTCGATCCTCAGACCCATGATGCATAGCTGCGAGCAAAAATTATTGTAACAGATAAACTAAATAATTATCTCAATTAAAAAATGTATTTGCAGCTCAGCTGAATGCCGAGACATGTTGTTAATTAATTAATGAGGATTTCTGGACTCGTTTGCTGATTTTTATCAGATAAAAAACTCTCGCCTCTTTTGATCCACCTTCTCTCACAGAGCACAAAAGAAGAGCGTCCCCGGCAGTGATTGTGTAATTACCTGCTGTCTCCATAAATCATCTTGATTACACACAGACATTGTAAGTACAAGCCTCTCACAACAGCTGCCGTGGCACAGGAAGAAGACAGGAGACGAGGATTCAGAGACATCAATCAATCTGTTATTATTACAGCACACGCATATTTTACTGCCCCATACCTTTGAGCCCGCCTGAGATCAACTCAGTGTGACATCTTCCAGTCATTACACATTTTGGAAATTACTTCTTGGAACCAATTTGTCAATCAAACCTGGCTCTCCTATGAGTTATACACACAGACACACACACACACACAGACACACACACACTACAGTCCTGTCTATACAAAGTCAAATTGCTCCAGAATTCTTAAGCGTTTGATGATTTGATTGTAAAATTGGACTGTCAATCAGCGCTACACACAGACACCCCTGCGGATGCACACACACACAGACACACCCTAAATGCTCTGTATTGATATAGAGCTTTTCACAGTTTTTGCCATTCACCCCCATACACACACATTCAAACAGTGCATCTCTGTACAACACTTTATCTAGAATGGGGATCGAACCTTCTGGTTAGAGGACAACCGGTCTACCCCCCTCAACCACAGCCAGCCCAGTGTAATGATGATGCTTTTTGTCCCCATAAGGAAGACAAGGTGGACAACACACACGCAAACACACACATATGTATTTATGTGTGTGCATTTATGTGTCTCTTTGTGAGTGTGTGTTCATTAAATGTATATATGCACACATGCAAATAAGAAAATTATTGAACACACTTGAATATAGGAATCAAGTTGCATCCAGACAAATTAATAACAAACCTACAAAAAGTAAAAACATACTCTTTCATATATGTCCACATACACACGTAGGGATCATATGCACGTAAATAATATAATCATTATTGAACCAGCACTTCGGGAATGTGTGATTGTTGGATCCACTGTCAAGAGCGGTTTCAATTGACACAGACAAAAAAGAAACAGGCCAGAGAGAATCTGTTCCTGGTTAAACACGTCTCTCCTTTATTCTTCACAGTGGACAGAGGAGGGAGCACAGAGGCTCGGAGGAGGGAAAGAAAAAACCCAAGCTATTTTTGTAATTGCTTTTTTTGTGTGTGCCTCTGCTGAAAGAAAAGTGGTGGGGAAAGTTTTGAGAAATTTAAACAGCCTTGACAGCCAGGGTGTAGTGGTATTAATCTTTTCAAACAGGGAGAAAACCCCTCTATTATAAACACAGACAGAAACTCCGGGATCAGCGGCCATGTTGCATAAAGTGTCTTTATCGCTGCAGTCAGATTAAACACTTCTACATCCATAAAGTTTTTGTAATTGTAAAAACAGCTGTTCCTCATATAAGGAATTACGGAGTAAAGAAATCAACTCATCGTTCTGTTACTGGGGAGAAACAAAATGTTTTTCCACTTAAACACCAAACAAGCAATGGTATCATTTGGGGTCACGTTTGTGGCCCCTGATGAATGTAGCTCCACTATTTGTTGTATTTTTGCTCAGATTTTGTTCTCCACCATCATATGTCTCTGTCGCTCTGCTGCTCGGGGCTGGACTTGATGGTGTTGCATGGTTTACCAACACAACGGTTTTGTAATATCCTTAAAAACTGTTTCAAACTCCCTTTTACTCATGCTTATACTTTAAGAATGAATTAGTGGTAACTGTGTGTGTGTGTGTGTTTCACTCTGAAAGCTACAGACGTGGCTGCAAGAACTAGAGCTCTTGTCCACGGCTTGTCGAGAAAGCCGTTGCAGGAAATCAAACATGGAGTTATTCTGCTCACAGAGCCGACAGGATGACCAACTGAGCCCAGCACAACTCCACAGGCCAACGGAGAACAACTGGCAAAACTGGTTTCTATTTTTCTATTTGGTCAAAGTTCATTGAAAATTACGCTTAATGAGGAAAACGCTTGCAGCATAATTTCTGTGTCCGTGTCGAGATATTTAGGCAGGCAGCCGTAGAAGGGAGTTTTTTTCAGAAACCGCCAAAGGCCGCCTGCTGTGGCCGGGAATCACCGCCACGAGGAGCGCTGAGAGTCTGAGGCCATAAAACCAACAGAATGGTAAATGGACTTCATTTATATCGAGCTTTTCAATTTTTAACGACCACTCAAAGAGCTTTTGCACGTGACTCGCATTCATCCATTTAAACAGCCACACTTTTCACCACCCAACAAAGCCATCAGGGGGAGAATGAGGGTCCAAGGACATTTTAGCAGACTTGTAGACCCGCTGTACCACCTGATCCACAGAGAGATGAGCTGAAATATAGTAAAGTGTACGGGGAACTGCACAGTTTGCAACGTTTTTGTTTTATGTGATCAATTTGCTCTTTGAAATATCTTTAAATGAAGAATAAAACCACTTTTCCACTGGTCAAAGATACTCACACCAGGCTTTTGTCTGTAATATGAAGATACAATCTGCATTCGATCCCAGGTTAAATGACTCTGCAGTAGATACGGGTTTATATCAGCTCCTGAGTCGATGGGTCAGTGAAAGAATCATGAAGCTTGCATGCACAAAACTATTCTACTGGCAATGGGAAATGACTGAATTGCTTTTTAAGCAGATTTACACGTTCTTGAAATACATGCGTATACATACCGATCCGTCTAATACAAAGCTAATGTGTTTTAAAAAGGAGACACAAAGAGATTAGTGTACGTTTGCATCAAAGACACTTTCTCTTTTTCTTTGCAGACAGTTTGTAAGCAGGCCTCAGTTTGCGTTACGAGTTATTAACTGCTTCTGATTCCGAGCTTACAGCTAAACCTCCCGTCTGCTAATGCGGCTAATCGCACCCGAACGCCGCCGACCCTGACCATCAAAGAACAACATGCGAGAGTGTGTTAATGGTACCATCCTCCTCCCACTCCACGCCAACACTGTTTTTCTTTCACTCCCTTCACCCTCCCGCCGTCTCCATCTTCTTTTTTTTTCTCTCCTGCAATGAAGGAAGTGTGGCAGCGCACGGAGAGAGGGAGAAAGAGAGGCGGAGAAAGTTGGGGGTCTAATTTTGGCAGGCGTCGCTTTTTCCCCTCACCCTGTGTTTGTTCTGGCTCTATGAAAACATCTCTGAAGAGCGGAGGGGAGGAGGGAGTGGGGAGAAAGTAGAGGAGGACCATGGGGTATTTGGAGGACATGAACTAATCTTTAGTATTTGGCAAAAAACCGCTGGCACACCGATGAAGTTTGGATTTTTAATTTTCGTGAAATTGCATCCAAGCTGTTTAAACATAAAGAAGTAGTTCAACATTTATGGAAAATATGTTCGGTGCCTAATAGAAATAAAAGTCCTGCAGTCCAGCGTTCAGCCACTTGAGACCTGAAATGACTTGAAACCTCCGGTGGACGTGTTTTAAACAGCTATGTCAAGAAGACCTAGAAATCTAAAAATGTTTTAAAACGTTTCCACCATCTCTTCCTTCTTTCTCTGTCCATCTCAATCGTCCTCATAATCTTTCCTCGCTGTATTTCTGATCTGCCGCACAATCTCTGCCTGGGGTAGTAGTCGAAAAAACCCTCCAGGATATCAGCCTCGAGTTTCCCTGCGGCTACTCTCCAAAAACCCAACCCTGAGTGTACGAACACACACACACACACACACTGTAATGCCCCACACACCACACAGTGTATACTTAAGGCCAACGTGGAGGGGCTGGAAATCACAGAGCGAAGCAAAGATAAACAGAGGATATGAAGTTCATGTTATGTTCAGGTTCAACAAGGTGGGTGGCGTGAAACATTTCCCCAAATTTAGTTTAATAGTAATATTTGTGGCTAATTCATCCCGTGAAGGTGAATTTATTTAATTTAACCGAGAAGCTTCTGCACCAGATGTCTTTCCAGGAGAACTTTGAGAAGCAGGAGTTTGGACGTCTGAGCAGCTGCGTTATGTGGCAAGCGGGTCATCGTGTGTCATCATTAGGTGACCTTGTCTTCTTGACGTTTGCCACGCTACATTTACAGCTAATGGAGTCGGGGCCCTGACACTAATGACGAGCAGCAGTGACGATCCGCCCGCCGCCGCTGTCAAAGGAGGCCCCTGTCCGTTTAAATGAAGTCTGTAATGACTGTAATGAGACTTAGATCTCGGGCTGGTCCTCGCCTGACTGCAGCACTTTCCTTTACAAGCTGGCGTGGAAGCAAAATAACACGAGGAGAAGTTAATCTATTTGAACGTGCACAGAGGGAAGTAGCGTTTGACGTGTAAAAGCTGCACATCGGGAAGTTGGAATCCTGGAAATCCTCAGATTAAGGATGAGGCGAGAAGTTTGTAGAGAATTGATTCAACTTAGCTCTTTTTAGATTCATGAATATCATCATAATGGTGATTTTTTTGAACGTTTTCAAAGGCCAAACCACAGACTGTGAATAAAGATGGAGGACGTATCTCTACCTCCTCACACTATTCAGAAATGAAGCCAAAAATATCCCGGATACAATCGATGCCATCTTGTGCTTTTGAAAATACACGTGCTCGACCAATCGTGACTCAATCTCAGCCGTCAATGGTTTTCAACCTGTACTTTTAAGTTTGTTCCGTGACCCACTCATTAACATGGAGGAGGTGGGATTTATGACCTATACTGCAGTGTAAGCACCGTAAGAGCACTTGACATGTATTACCCCGATTAGGACATTAGTCTGTATAGAACACTACCACGTAAACAGCCTGACCTGAAGACCTGAACCTGAATGAGGACACTTGGAATAAGCACTAACTGAATTAAGACATGTGGAGTGTTCAGACCAGTATGTGGACATGTATACACATTAATCACATTATCAGGTCACACTGGAGCTTTCATACCAACAGCTTGACGAAGCATGACCTGGATTCAAGTGTTAACATGTATTAGGACATAGAGTAGATGGGAGTCATAATCAGAATATGGAATATTTCATCACCAACACACAAACATTTAATGGAAATGGTGTCTTATTGAGAATATGGTCAATAGTCGGAACAATGGTGTTGGTGATGATCTCTTATGTCAACATGTTACTTATTTTGGTTTCCATTCATAGTTTACTTTCGATCTGCATGACTGTTGTGCACTCGAAGGTTCTTAAATGTTTTTTTATAGATATTTTCCCTCGAGAAATTGCATTGTGATGTTTCTGTGCTCCAGCTGCCTCGTCTTTGAAACGAGCTGTAATTTGGTCGAACAACAAATAAATCAAAAACGCTTAAACAAAAAATGGCAGAAAGCAGATGTTGGAGAAGGAGTATGTGAGCGAACTGGTGAACATGTGAGTCGCCCGTGTGCGCGGGTGGATTTAGTACGTGTCGGGTATCCGCCGTGTGCCAGCAGCGAGGACTCACAGAGCGCCGCGTGGAACATGGCAGCCAGCCTCGACAGAATGTCACCGGGGGGAAAACCATCGAGCTCGAGAGAATCAAACGAGCTGAGGAAGTTCATGGAGTTTCAGCCCATGACACAGAGGAAACTTTAAAACAAAGCAGAGGGAACTCACCGGACTCCATCCGGGCGGGGATCTCTCACTCCTGCCGAGACCACGGAAATGTTTGAGAGGAATAACATTTTTCGATGCTTTTGCATTGTTTGGTTTTAATTGCTTTAATTTGATATGCGTGTTAAAGAGATCAGGCCTGTGGTTGGTTTTGCTTGTACACTCCGGCAGCAGGCGGCTAATTGGGCGTCAATAAAACGTTATATAACAGTAACCGCACACACAGATGTGAGTCCTCGTTACACACGGCTCATTTTTAGATTTAGCTTCTAGGTAAAGTTTAAGTTAATCGACTAAAACTCCGGAGCAGACACAGGACCGTCGCTCTCCGCTCTCATAAACTCATTATCGGCCGGGAATTAGATGAATGTCACAGGTTGTGAATATGTGAACATTTCAAACAACTCTTGTTTTCTGATTAGAGTTGACTGGAGGCAAATTAAACCAATTTCTCCGATGCTTCGAGGATCGGCGCTCTCAAGACGCCATCCGGTGCGTTCTAGACTTCAACATGTGCTTTCTAACATGGTCCACATCCCTACTGTACACAGTCTGTACTGAGACGTGAAGCATGTGAGCTGTGGTGGTTGAGCAGAAGCAGCCGCAGGGAACATAAGAGCAATGATGATTTAGAAGAGTTATATTAAATATTCATTCAGCCACATTGAGATCTGAAGCAGTAAGAAAAGAAAATTACAGGTCAGGCTTTGTTATAATGAATGAACATGCATCTTAGGACTTGATGATTTAACAACACTTAAATGTTCAGACTGTGTCAGACGACCACAAACAACATGTCAACAAACTGTGGGATCAATGTTTGAAATTGTCTTTTATACAATTTTGTTTTTCGCTATTATGAAATTTGTTCTTATTACTGACATGATAGGAACAAACCCACAATTGATGATATTCAGAAGATCTGGACTCCTCTGGGAGTCTGGTGGTTGACTAGACAAAGCTTGTCACAGATTCACGCATGAGCATGAGTTCTCTCTCTGCAAGTGACATCATCCCACCAAAAAGCAAGGAAGTGTCTGCCCGTGTGTGGGGCTCGCATATTTTGAGAAGTGCTCATCCCATCTGCTTCAAACTGAGCAGTTGAGGAAGTTCAGTGGCGAATGTGGTGCATTCAATAGACTGTAAACCTCCACCGAGGCCCAGCAAGCCCTTTATGAAACTACATTTAAGTTCACAAGATGCACTGGGTCAGAAATCTCAGTCCTCTAAACAGGCCTTATATTCCCATTAAGATAAATAGAAAGAAACTTCTGAAAATCTGGAAACCCTGATCCAGATTTGAACCAAGAGTTTAATGGGTTCTTTGTTGGGTCATGTGCCAACCCTCCACAGAATTTCATGGAAATCAATTGAGTAGTTGTATGCATAATCCTGCTATAACTAACAAGCTGATGCCGACAAAAACACAAAGTAATAAACAGGTATAACATCATTGATTCCAGCACGTTTCATCCAACTGGGTCTAAGCATGAACAAGAAAACCGTGTCCCTCATCACCTCCAGTGTGGAGCTCGGTCGGCTCTGCACATTTGAAATGAAGAATCGCAGCATCTGGTCGTTGTGGTAACGTCACATCACACCATCCGTCGCCATAACCTTGTTATTCTGCAGTTTTCATATTTTCTGTTTAGTTTAACACAGAGGAAACTGCTGAAGTCTGCTGCTACAGTCTGTAAAACATGTCAGTGTCGAGTCGAGTTGTTTCTCAGGATGCAGCATCAGAACAGGCCCGTTCCAAACAGCCATGTTTAGAATGGCACTGCACTAATTTCTGAAATAAGACCCTCTGACCTTTTTGCAGTTCACATCCGCACAGTGCTTACAAATCACTTTTTTTTTCTTTTCGTTAAAGCGCCTCCTCTATTTCATCCTGGTAAGCTCAGCAGGAACCGACTGAAAGAGAGGAAAAATGAATAGAGGAAGAGAGACTTACGTTGGCCTTCCTGCCAGAGGTGTAGGGAGTGGATCTGGAAAAGAAGACAGGGAGATTTTTTTTACAACAGGATAAATAATATTGCTCCCAGATTTTCCTCTGTGCAAGCTGCCAGCGACAGACCAGGGATCAGCTAAGACGAGTGTTTCAGGAAGGAGCCAGAGATTCCAACCCCTCTTACCGAATTTGACGAACAGCACCCCCGTTGTGGACACGGTGCCCTGGGTGCTGGTGGCCACGCACTGGAAGTATCCCGTGTCCGTGGTGTCCAGGTTGCGGATCCGGAGCCGCGACCCGTACGGCATGGAGCGGTAGGACACGCGCCGGGGCTCCTGCACGACGGGGGCGTCGTTCTTCAGCCAGCGCACGGTGGGGGGCGGGTTGCCGGTCACTCGACAGAAGAGCTCGGCCGTGTGGCCCAGGGAGGTGGTGATGTTGTTCAGGGGAGCTTCCAGACGGATGAAGAAAGGACCTGGAAGACACAGTAAAGATGAAACATGAGATGATACGATAGGATGAAGGGAATAAGAAGAAGAATTACAAACAGTTCTATTATATTCAATCAAGCTGCACCAAATTTCACACTCATAAATATCAGGTTCCTAAACATTTGTTTCATCAAGATCCATGAACAGTTATTTGAGAAAACTTGGAAAACACAATGCTCAAGAAAGCAAAAAAGTGAATTCCTTCATCCACCCCCTGATCTGGATCTGCACCAGAACTATTTTGGTCCCATCTGTATCCTTCCACCAATTTTTGAGGTCATTTGTTGTTTTTGTGTAATTTTGCTCACAAACACACACAAAACAAACACAACCTCCTTCGCGCAGATAAAAAAAGTCAAGAGGGAAGAAACATCAAGACTCGAAACTCAAAGCCAGGGGCTCACATAAATCCGACAACACTTACTGTACAACGTCAGAGGTAGTTTTCTAAAACAACATGCCGCTGCGTGCGTGAATACTGGTAACACAACTCAATGTTTTCAGGCCCACATTCAAAGTCTGGTTTTGCAGGTTATTCTGTGGCTCTCACCACGAGGGGTTTTCCCCCCGGCTTGTGTACGAGGCAACACGACCTGTGTGGTGGGTGCAGAGCTTGTAAAGATAAAAAAAGACCAAACAATGTGAAGGAGAGAATTTAAGTTGTTGCTTTGTCGTACAACACAAAGAAAAAGACTTGTTTTTGCAAGATTATCACCAGGATCGCATTTTTCCTTCGAGGTGGTCAAGGCAAAAAAACAACAATGTGGAGGGCCACCTAAGAGTTTAAATGTGCAAGAAAAACAGAGTTCATGTCACTGGAAAGTTCGCTTGACCACAGAACCCAGCGTAGGTATGCAGAAATGCTCCTGGTTACACACAACCGGCCAAAACAAACAAAGGAGGAGAAGCACACAGAGGGGAATCTCGAATACGGGTCAGACCAACTTCAGAGTGTGTGTTGGAGACTGGAGAGGTTGACGAGTACAAACACAAGCAGACCTGCACCTTAAAACGATTAGATGCCGTGCAAATGAATTAGTTAGATCATCTCTGCACTGAAACACACAACGTTTAATATGAATCATATTTCCTCCTCCTAAAAAAGTGCAGTCTTCCACAGCCTAAAGTGGGATTTCGAGACAAAGTTCTGATGAAATCACACAACAGAGCAGGAGCATCGTCAGGAACAAGGCTTCAGAGGTTGAGTGTTTTTAGATGATTAATACACAACCACCGCTGCACAGGATCCAGGTCTTACTTTCAAACCAGGGCTTTTTCCCTACAAGGGCATTACTGTCTTCTTAGAAGCTGCTCCGCGTCTCGCTCGCTCCTAATACATCAGTTTATCCTCTACTGTTTATTACGGGCTACACACACTTATGCAGAAAGATGTGGAGAGTTTGCAGCAAAAGCTTCTCGATAAAATTCCAGGATTATCAAGATGAAATTGACTTTCCCACATGAAGCCGTCTGTCCTTTGAGGGTCAAGAGGGGCAGGAACCAATCAGAGCCGACATTGACGAGAGGCGGGGTACACCCTGAACAGGTCGCCTGTGATTGGCCGGGCCGGTAAACAGAGAGAAACAACCAACTCACACCTATGTGGAAATTTAGAGTCTCCAATTAACTTACACTGCAGGTCTGAGGACTGTGGGAGGATCAGACTGAGAAAACCCACACAGGGAGGAGGAGAACATGCAACCTTCACACAAGAGAGACCCCAGGTGGCAATGAGGTTCGAACCTGGAACCCGCTGCACCACTATGCCGTCCCTGAATCAAGCCCGTCAGGGATCTCTATTCCTGACATCAAGTATTTGCAAGAAAGTTAATTTTTTGGGGTTAAAGTTTGATTTAGTTTGAAATATGTGGGAAATGTACAATCCAGGTCCTGCTAACCTTGGTGTAACACTTGGTGTAACGGAGGCATTGGATTGTTTTGTACCGACAGTTTGGTTTGAAGCCTGCTGGCACCCTTACTTGGACCTCTCTGTCCCCATAGCAACCTTTGCTGTTGAGTGTAGGATTTATCTGATGTAAGCGTAATGTCGAGAGGTGTTTGAAGAAGTGCTTATGATGTGTCTGCTAAATGGAGATGTGGGCACTTTTCTTTTGGCATACAGCCTCTGTGTGTGTGAGTGTGTGTCTGTCTGTGTGTGCTGTCCTCCCTAAAACCCCCCAGGCTTATCACAGCGATGTGGTAGTAACAAGTGTGTGACAATATGAGGAGACTCCCACTCCTCTCCCCCTCACTTCTCCTCAGTCTCACCCGCTTTTTTCATCTGTGCTCCTTTCTCTAAAACACACAACCTTGGTCGCACAATCCCGTCTCTTCACATTCAAATACTGCATTCAGAATCAGTGGTTTATACATATACTGCAATGTATAATAATATTCGATATGGTATATGCATGTATTTCCTTGAATCAAGAGCAACTAGGGTTGGGGAATGATGGTTGACCCAAGTGAGGGAGAAAACTGGGTGGTCAACGTGATGATGATCTGTGGCGTCTTAAAACCCCCCAAATGACTTCATGTATTAAATGAGGACACGTCCCCACTTGAGTGTGTTCTGCCAAAGGCAAGAAAGTCACACAAGCTTAGACACTTCATCGTGTGATTAGTGGAGGTTGATGGAAATGAAACTTGTTTCTTTTGGACTTAACGACCGCACACCTCATTAGCTTCTGCAATAACGGACTCTAGAGCAGCAGGACCAGAAAGGGACAGAAGAGACGAGAGGAAACGTTGAAAAAGAAAAAGCGTGCAATGAATGATTTAATGTCCAAACATGTCCTGCCAATGTCTGTGTAACAAGGCCACTCTGTGTGTAATTGTCTCGCGATGAGTGTTGTGGTATTTGGCACCAGGAGCCCCGTGGAACTCCAGCTCAGGCCGCGGACTGTCCCTTTAATGTGGCCGGGCGACTAAACGGCGCCCTGTCATCAGCCGGCATTTTCTCGCAGCGGTTTTGTCCAATCAAACACTCACACGCAAGCACACAAATGTAAACACACGCACACCCACGCAGCCGCAACACACACACAAATTACCCCCCGAGCTCGGAACTGGACGAGCTGCACGTTACCTTCTCATTTCGGCAGCAGCTCTATATTTGAGTGCATGTGTACGTTCAATTAGGAGCACGGCAGTGAGGCTGGGCCAGGCGGGTTTGCTCCCAGAGCAGCACGGCCTCAAAAACAAGAGCGGCCGCACAGCTAACTAAACACGCTCTGCCGATAGACCCAGCAGACGGGGACTGTAGCGCTGCCAGATACGGTTAAAGGTGAGTTTCATTAAAGTTGGGTCAGTCTCCAGCAGAGAGAGAGAGGACAGGAAGCTAGAGGGAAGAGGAAAAACAAAGGACGGATGAAGGAGAGCCTCGGAGGAAAACCAGTTCAGTAAACTATCATCACCCCAGACTTTAGCCCAGTAATGAGCCTCTTTCAGCTTGATAACTTCCTGCTACTGATGCGTGCTGATAGAGCCACGCTACCTGAATGCTGTCTGCTCGCTCTATCAAAACCATTCCCCCGCCTGCAGACAAAACAAGTGGTGCAATCACCGTCCATCCATCAGATAAAAAACAGATGTTACTCACAGGGCTTAGCTCAAAATGACACACACAGAGATACACTAGCTAGAACACATGGTCGTGCACGTGTACAGATGTGCACACGCAGCAGGTTTTTCATATTTCATCGTTGTTGTGGAAAAGCCATCTCTATGATTTGTTTGGAAATGCTCCTCATTGTATTTATGAGTTTTTAAACTTTCCTGATTGTTCACCATAATCATTATCTTGACTAAACAGCTCAATCAGGTCCAGAGAACTACTGTCTTCATCCTGGGTTCCACAAAGAGTCGGTTGTGGGAGAGCTGGCTTTGCAAGGAGATGAATTAAAGCAAACCAGACAAAAATGGGACAACACAAAAGGTCCAGATCAATCAAGTCTCGAGTGTACGACCGTCCAAGTGTCTTCATGAGGGAGTAGGTGAGGACAGAGGGCGTGATTTGACTGATCACTCTGAGCACCGGTGTCGACATCCAGAGAAGTTTCACGAATGTGACTCAGTTATTCCAACAACGATTCCACTGTGTGTATCTGCTGATCTCAACCTGGGCAGTTCCTGGAGACGTGAACATCCTCGACAGCAAAAACTGGAAAACTTCATCAGACAGGAAGGAATAAGCAAACCGAGCACATGCAGGAGAACCAAGCAGCTTTAAAGATGTTGTCATCTCCATATCCAACAAACCTTTGAGGGGTTTTGGACCAGGTGGAAAGTATGTGACACTTTGACTTGCTTGTAAAGTATAGGAGAGCATGCACATCCAGACTTGATAAGCAACAGGTGCTGGACAGAACGGATGAAAACCAGAAGAGGAGAAACGTCTGCAAACCAGTTCAAGCTCACATAAACCTTTTAATGACCTTGAGGTACACAATGACTTAATGTCCAGTTAATAGATCACTGAGAAACTTGTTTTAGAGCATTTAAGTTCAGTGTGTGATCCTCTGCCAGAGCCCAGCTCTCAACCTGCACAAATATCAACCTCGTAAGACAAACTATAAGAACTGATTCATACGTTCTCAGAAATAAGCAAATGTTATGTGACACAACAACTGTCAACGATATAGAGATGAACACTTAATCAAAAACCTAATAAGTGTCAACATGTTTAATAAGGTTCATCTTGGGCAAAATCAAAGGACGATCAAAGGAAGATACTTCAGTGTCACCTGGTTCCAGAGCCATGAATCACTGCTGAGAGCTCATACTTCTTCAGTTATTCACTAGGATTTGAGTCTGTGTCCTTTTGAGCTTGACCCCCCACGACTCACTTGGGGGGGGAAAAGCTCAAAAGGACACACATTCTGTGAACTTCTCCTGGATTTCTCGCTCACTCCAATATTTGCAGTTGAACATTCCCCCGTCCCTGGTTCGACATTCTGCGACATTCTCAACAACAGATGTCCCTATTCTCACAACAGCAGGTGAATAATACGAGGTCGAGATAGTTCTACGGGCTCCGTCATGTGACCTTCTCCCCTGCAGCACATCTGCAAGCAACTACCTCCCCAGAACACATGTCCTGCATTTTCCTCCCACACGGGATCCTCGGTCCAGCAGCAGGAGGCAAACTGCGCAAGTTGATAACATACGGCAACCGAGAATCTGCGGAAACATTTTTTTTCCTTTTGAATCTTCACTTTGAAGCAAAGTTGGAGAAGATGCAGTGAACGCACCAACACATTCTGAAGCTCCGATGGAAACGCTTCCTTCCGAGAGACTTAAAAGTAGGTCAGTGGAAATTAGTGAAAGGCAGTGCACCTGTGGCCGAGTTCCCACATGTTGAGTTGATCAATGCGGGATTCGTTCCATCAATTATCCTCCACAGTGGCCGTACTGGGACCAGGGCTGTGGCCTGGATGGCTCAAGGCTCAACCGTTTACAGAGGAGGTCATTGTGAACATATTATTGAAAGTCAATTCAGACAAATGTGGAGTTGCATTTCAAGGGAGCACGTGTTGATCGCACCACAAACATATTGCATTGTTTCTAACAGTTTTCTTGCTAAAACATAAACAAGGATGTGTTGAAACCCTACTTTTGGGGAGTGTGTGTTTATGTGTGCGTCTTTACCATCACTAGAGGTGCTCCATGAAGCGGTAGCTAGCACACTGGGGTCTTGGGGAAAATCAGACCCTGCAACAGAGGAAACGGAGACAACTATTAGCACTTTTGAATAAGTTCAATTGTCATTTAACTTCAATTCAAATTCAAATCAGGCATTTTTTAGGGGAAAGTTAGTTATTCTAGGGAGAATGGAGGAGAAGGGCCACATACACAAATTCAAACATAACAGGACACCATTAAATCAAGGGGGGTGAAGTGGGGAAACTGGGAAAAGGTTCTACTTCATGTAGACGTCCAGTGATGTGCCAGAGCGACGACCGAAACGGTGTACTGCTACGATTGCGTCAGTAAACAGAGGCTGACCTCTAATTGATTCCACTCCTAATGGTACTTTAAACAAAATAAAATCTCTATGATGTAACTGGAATGACACATAGAAACAAAGCCCCGCTTTAACAGCTTTCCCATATAACATGTTAAACTGGGATGATAAGCTCTGTACAGTACCTTTGCTGGTGCAGATCAAAGCTTGGAGTGTATAACAATGAGCCTATCGGCGCAGCATGTGGACCTAATGCTGCGTTATTACCAGCTGACGACAGAACGGCCTCTCTGCTTTTCATTACAGCAGAGAGCAGAAGGAGAATGAGCTCCGGTGTGCACCGCCCCGGGTCATAAGGTCATGCCTGTAGAATGAAGAAACCAGTACCGGGCCAAAAGCAAAACAGGACGGACAAGGACGGTTCCTGATAATGTCTTTTGTTTGTTTTTTGCATCTTCTCATGGCACCAGACGACTGACAAACACTCCACACACATATGTTTTCCCACGATTACAATCAGCTACAAGTTCTGCCTTTCCAGCCAACCGAGTGTGTCCGTGAGTGTGTGTGTGTGTGTGTGTGTGTGTGTGTGTGTGTGTGTGTGTGTGTGTGTGTGTGTGTGTGTGTGTGTGTGTGTGTGTGTGTGTGTGTGTGTGCTTCAGGGCAGGCTGGGATAGTTTAACATGATAAATGAGTAAATGGCTGCCTGCCAACCGAGGACAGGCATCCTCCAGTCACAAGCACATGTCAGGGCACTAGGCGATGTGCACCGACACGACCGTACGGCTGCAGATATGTTTGCGAACCGAATCCCGTTCTCAACTACGTTCTGGCGCGGAGCTGAAAACGGCTTCGATGGACTTCGGGGAATAGTTGACATTCTTGAAAACGCTCTTGTTAGGAGTGGCCCAGCCCGGTCGAGGGGGCGGGGCAGGAGAGCGCGTCTGCAGCCGAGCGGGACCAGCCGCCTGACATCGGGGGTCACGCTAATTGGGTGATAATGTGGCGTTTCACACGTGCTGCGTCAGGACGGTGGAGAGCGTGTGCTGGTGCTTGTGAAACTGTGTTAATGAGGAGCGCTCTGGGCCTCTGCACCTGTTGGTGAGGGAGAGTCAGCCGGCTTGGCAGCAGGCTCATAACAGGGCTGGCAGCTTTATGAGTTATGTTCGAGATGGTTGCAGATATGATTGGGCGACCGGCCACTGAGGGGGTGGGGCATAAACCATAAAGATAGGAAGCTTGTTCCTCATGTTATCTCTGTTAAACCACTGTTTATTCTGTGTTCACGCGATAATTCATAACCTCTGCTGCCTACGTTGTTATTCTCCTGTATATCTTCATCTCTTTGCATGTGTCATACGGCTTCAGGCTCTCACATGGGGACACTGGTTTGGTCCAGGCCTCAAGGTGAGATTACAAGTTCTTGACTGACAAGTATTTAGGAAGCTCGGAGCTCTGGGAAAATGAAAAGATGGCAGAGAGCAGCCAGGTGAGAGTTCAACAGAGGGGCTGGAATAGAGGGGAAAGAGGAAGGAGGACGGAGCGGTGCACCAGGCCAAGGTTTATTGAAACGATACGAGGGAGGAACTCTTGTGGTATTTCCAGGAACTGTTTTGGAGCTTCCCGTTGTTTTTCCAGGAATAAACGATAACAAGTGAATTTGTACTTTTCTTTACCCGTTTTTCTTCTGTTTCTGTTTCTCTTTCTATTTAATTTCTCCTCTATTTAGGTCACATCTGTTACTTCTCTTCCAGTGAGACAATCATCGGGAATATCTTGGGGATGAATTGCAGAGTAATTTTGAGATTAGCCTACAAATTTTTCTCGGCAGTGCGGGGAAGCAAATTGAATTAGGCCCCCGATTTGTTAATGAGGGACCAAAAATAGGCACCTTCACCGCGCCTGAGTCAGTTTAGATCAGCGGTTCTTTCAGGTTTGGTGATGGCAAGAGGATTCTGAAGGTAAATGTTAACCGCATCTGTGTATCATAGAGAAATAATCAATAGAACCTATTAAAAAGGGCCTGGATTTGATGACTGAGGAAGAAACTATAGCCTTTCCTCAGGCTGGAGGTGGCGTAGTTACTTGTACGTGTACAACGTGTCTGGATAATGGATGATAAATTAGATTTGTCAGTCTATACTATTTTCTTTCCAACCATGACCCCAGCTTTGCAGTTGTAGTTGCATAATAGGGCAGATCAGTCTTTTGCATTGTTCTTCTAGTGCAGTTCCCAAACTTTTTGACCCTAAATATCCCTTGAGGTGGTTGAAGCAAATCTCCTCCCATTCGTTTTTCATTAAGATGGAGATTATCTCCACTGTTTAAAAAGCCACATTTTACAGACATTCCCAAAGTCATCCCCGTTCTGCTGGTTCTCTTTCAGAACAGGTAATTGTGATGTTTTGGCTGTTTCCGGCTTGTCAGAACTGACTGGTTAACCCTCAGGACATTTTTGGTACATTGAACTTAGCACACATCGAAAGCTTGCATGCCTCACAAGATTTATTATCCACTATTCTTGGCTGAAATGTCATATTTCATAAAATTCAAAGTTAAGTTTTGGGTGCTCTTCTTTCATTTTGAACTGGGTGCCATCCAATCGCCATCCTCGTGGCAACAATTACAGCAAATGGTTAACGTGAAGGTTCCTGTGAGACGTCCAGACAGAAAGTTCCATGAGAGCAGCCTCTGATCCCCATCCAGCTGTATTTGGCTTAGGATGATAAAAATCACGCAGGGACATGAGCTTAACCCCTATAAAGCTCGGTGTGACTTTACTGTGACAGCAGCATATGGGAATTAGTGCAGAACTTCAAACCCGCGGGCATGGGAATGAGGGGAAAGGAATGAGGCGGAGGAGAAGGAGAAAGAGGGGAGGCGGAGGAGGAGGGCGAGAGCAAAAACCGAATCAGAAATGTTCAATCTGAGTGGTTGTGCATAGCAACTAATGTGCTGTTATATGGTCTGGGGGCCGTGTTTGGAGCCAGGGTGGTTGGTGTGGTGAGTGAGGCTGATGTATGAGTTCTCCTGCTCTGTTATTAGGGCCTCTCCCAAGGTCCTCTCTCATCCCCCGTTAGCTGGAGAGCTGACCGAACGCAGAGGTTATCAGGGAGAACAGGAAACTCACCAGTCTCACAACGCAGCAAACATGTCAGATAATATGTCTTCCTTTAAAGTGGTGAGAGATACAGTAGGTGGAAAAAAATAATTCAGGAATGGTAACCATTTGCTTTTTCGAATCTATCTTGAAGGAGACATGCAGGTTCAAACTTGGGTTAGGTTTAGATGCTCTAGAAAACACATCAAGTTCCTCAAACTGTCGGAAACACTTGGTTTTAGCTTCTGTTTGTGATTGTGATGCATCTTTTACAAGCATAAACATAAACTTGACATATTTTAGGATGTTTAAGAAAGTGAAAAAAGATCCTGGATTTCGTGGTAATCCGTCTAGTAATCTTTCCATAATCTTACAAACGCACAGGGGTGAAAACATAACCTCTTTGGAGAAGGTGAAAAAACGATATAACACAATTCTTCTGTGCTTTGTTTTTATATTTCAAAACTACTGTAGGGGCCTCTTTCTCAAAAACGTCTTTACCCAACGAAACTCATTTCATAAAACCTAAATATAATCACGTTCTCCCTTCACAAACCGAATGTTTTGTTACAGAGGGAGAAAGAGTCAGGCAGCTAATGTCCTCATGTTGTGTATCCAGAACCAGACTGAGCTCCACTTATTGCTCGAGCTGCCTTTATGACTTATTAGCGCAGTTAGTTTCAATATTGGAAAACGGGCGGAGAAGTCACAGAGATCTGAGAGAATAACGATTTTTCAAGGCCAAGAGGAAGGAGCGAAACAAGAAGAGAGCGAAGGGGGAAATTCGGGGGAGAACTGAAAAGAGGGTGGAAGATAAATGGAGGGAAGAAGCACTTGGAAAATGTGAGAGTGCAGAAAAAAAAGAGAGAGGATGATGAAAAAATGAAAGCACTCATAAAATCTGCTCCTTAAGAAGTGGGTTCCCGTCCCACCGAGCACGGAGCAGATCTGGGTTGGCTGGAGATTTCTGAGTAATTGTTTTAGATGGGAATATCTTTTGGACTGGTCATACATAGGGCCCTGAGTGGTGGTCAGCAAGGGGGGGGGGCGGAACAAGCCTGACGACCGAAAACGAGAAAACAGATGGAGATTTTACTCAAATGGAGGAATTATGTTTTATTACAACTTGGTTCTTTTATTTGTTGTTGTGGTGAATACAATTGGTGTCACTTTACCAACTATTGAGATGTAGGAGAACAGAGCTACATCATCACGCCCCATCATTTCTAGCCAATGAATTAAGATCAAAATGAATTAGGAGGTAAGATCGTAAGTAAGGACCATAGAATGTAAAGATGGAGGACAAGACAGCTCCTGAAAAGTGAGGCCAAATCGTCTTGATCGTCCCCTGGTGGCTCAGTGACGTATAGGTCGTAAACCCCTAAACTAAAAAGCATACTTCAAAAAGTTAATGTCATTGTAGGCATGTAAGTTTAACTGTTGAGTGTTCTGATACTTTTGGATGTTATTAGTTATCTGACGTTATGTAAAAGGCTGAAAAGTCACGATTGACCGCAGCTTTCAGCATTTTGGCTTCATTTCTGGATTGTGGTAGGAAGTGGAGACGCGGCTCTCATCTCTATTAACAGTCTATGGTGAGGACATTGTCCCAAGTTCCTCTATGCAGAGCCAGATTTTGTGTGTACTTTAGTCTAAGTACTAAAGAAATACACAATGCAGCATATGTATATTATTATACATTTAAGACTGCAAGCAGAACAAGTGAAGCATCTCTCTTTATTCATCTAGTAGCAAATAGATCTATGGCTGAAATTGTAAAACACCGAAGTGGAACAAACCTGAAATTACCCTCAAAAGTCAGATTGTAGAGCTAGAAACAGGGTAAGATGTGTCCCCGTGTGTGTCTCTTTGTGTGTCTCTGTGTGGCTGCACCTGTGTATGTGTGTGCAGGTGTTAGTTCCCAGGCGCAATTGGAGCATGTAGAGGATATAAAAGCAGGCCCAGTTCAGTATCCACCTGAGGACATCATGGACCACAGAGCACAGGAATCAGTGAGAGAGAAAAAGAGAGAGACACACACACACACACACAATTCTAAGCTGCCCTACAATGTTCTGCTGTGTAACCTTATAAGTGATAGGAGGGGTTGAGAGGATGGGGGAGGTGGGGGTGGTGGTGGGGGTCAAATTAGATGACAGGAGGCTACAGGACAAGGCCTCATTCTGGACCCGAACAATAGACAACAAGAGAGAGAAAGAGCTCGAGTTGCAACGGACGTTTGTTCTAACACGAAAAAACAGGTCAAAGTAGGTGAAGAAAAGAAAAACTCTGCTTCATCTTAAAAAAATGTTAAAAGATCTTTTATTGAAATTTGACTCCAAGCTTTGGAAAAGTCTTGTTTGGCTTCGAGTTAATTTCTTGTTGAATTTCAGTTCAACATTTGACTCTTTATTTGAGCCAAACGTGCAAAATGTTTCTTTAAACGTTTTATTCTCGCTTCAATATTCAAGAGTGGGGTCCAGGTCACATGGAGGCACAAATATTTTCAAACTATAGCTTTGCTGTTTTGTATTTAATGTAAATTTCCTCTTGCAGAAACCTTTCAAACCTCAAATCCTGATTCCAACCACCTCACAGGAAACAGAGGAAACGCTCTGTGCTTGATGCAGACCACCGAGCTCACGAGCAGATCATTTCAAACTGCAGCCTGTCACTGCAGGAATTATCCCATGGCATCAGGCTCACATGGACAACTGTCACTACCCAGCATTCCTCCCTCGCGGTGGCAGAATTCTGCTGAGTGGACGGGAGAGCGAGGTCCTAGAAGGTTTGTGGGGACGCCTCGTAAATGAGCCATTTAGCAGCCGGCTATAATCAGCAGGATTTTATGTGTTGGTTCTTTGACCCTTTGCACCTGCTTCTCAAGTAGCTGCCACAAGAGCCGGGGGACGACTCTATATTACTGTTTACAGACTTCTTATATATTTATAACTTGATATTATCATATTTATAACAGTCCATCAGACGACTTGCGTTTCTATGAATTATGGGAAGAAACCAGAGATCGCTAAGGAAACCAACACAGACTCACAGATTCCACTGGAGCTTGGGAACAAACTTTTTTGTCTGGATTTATGTAGAATAAAGAATTCAGGCGTCTCCTCTGCACAGATTTAAGATTGGCTAACTTCTGTTAATCCTGACAACACAATTTATCTATCAAGGATCGATTGGCTCTACAGAAGCCAGGTCTCTAAGGTTCTAGTCTCACCGGGCTCTGGCACAAGGCCCTGATGTCTCCAACCACGCTGATGTTTGAGTCCTGGTTATGGGTGAGGGTTGGGTGAGGCTGTCCTTGTCTCGTGTTACAGGCGGTGTAAGCAGACGGGTGAGGAATCTGCACAAGCATGTTACCACCGACTGTGGAGCTCATCTGTTTTCACCTGACAGGACGGGTATGTACGTGTGTGTGTGTGTGTGTGTGTCTGTGTGTGTCTGTGTGTGTGTCTGTGTGCACTAAGCTTTTTGGAAAGCCTGAACGCTTCCAAGCAGATCCACTGAGCCCTGAGACCTTGACGTAATCCGCGGAGGTAACCGTCTGCGGAATGTGAATCGAGTCATCGCACCTGTGTGTCACTGTGGAGCAGCTGATGTGAAACATAGTTCAATATGAAATATGGTGCGTGTTTAAACATTTTTACGTCCGAGGTCTTGGTGTCACGGGTCAGATGTGGAACGGGAGATTTAAGGCCTGGAGCCGTCAGTCAGGCTGTCTGAGAGCGGGACATGGATACACACATCTCCACTGGCTTCTCCTACGTGACTCCTCCTGCAAGCAGTTTATCATGGACGCTAAAAGTGTGCACGCTGCGAATGCCAAGTGGCGAATGCCTGCTCAGGTGCAGCCAGGGACACGCGCACAAGGCACATAAGCTCACTGCCGGCATTCCCAGATTCCTCCAGGATGACAAATCCCAAAAAAGGAGAGGCCCCCTCGCAGATGGAATCTGGGAACGGCAGGATAACACCGCTGGATCTTGAACGTGACTCGGATTGAGACGTCATGTGACCACAGCTAAGCAGGGCACCGTTCCAGAACCATTCTTCATGTCTGTCTGTGTTCCCTCTCTTGCCGGGCAGAAAAAGAGATGCTGTTGGCAGACTGGCTGGTTTACATCAATGAAGAGAGTTTAGGCCAAGAACTATTAATGAAACACAGAGCGTGACCGAGGAGGTTTGATTCAAATGACATGTTTAAAACACAGGGACGGTATAGTTCAGAAAACATTAACCTTATTAATATCGCTGGTCTGTCTTCCATCAAGTCATGGTCGCTTTGACTGTAGATACAATGTATGTAAACAAATACCATTAAGCAAACATCTGTCAGTCTGTGCATTTCTGCATACAGTGAACACATTTAGTTATTAATCATATAACAATAGAAATCACATGGCTCATAGTTTTAAAGGGCAACGCTCACACAATGTGATGGGGTCATTACTACACACTATTTATAAGTGTCGAAAAAGTGCAAAATCTGGAAAAAATACAAGTCTGGAAATTTAATGTTCTCAGGGGCCCGCTCTTGGGTCAGGGGCCCCAGGCAGTTGCTTGCTTTACCCTTACTTATTGCAACGCCCCTGGTTTAGACTCTGACGCAAACCCTCCTCTGCATCAAGTTTACTAATTTTATAAAAAAAACTGTCCAATATGACTCATACGTCAGTGTCATTGGGTTGAGTATTTTTTTTAATACGATTTTAGTTTTTATTCCTCAAAATATATGTGACCCAAAGAGACAAAGACCGCAACCACATTGTAGAGAAGCAACAACACAAACATTTACTTTATATCTGATCAACTTAAAGAAGTTAAAGAGAAATGCATCATATATAATCATATAAAACATTTCTCTCTCTATCTAGTTTAACCATATTTTTTCAATCATCAGCAGAAACTTCACTCACAACCCAGAGTTTGCTTTTAAACTAAAATATGAAAAGTTTTGAATCAAGAACTCCTGATTCGTTCAAGCAGTGCGGTTTGCAAATGTTCCTTCTCTGATTGAACCGAGTGTCACACGAGCCGCTGACTGCTGATAAACTCCAATGAGTGATTCTGGGAAACCGGTTCTGAGACATAGTGTCTCCGGCTCAGGACGTCATGGCAGACGCTGTAGGATGGACTCAAAAGAAAATCTGACTCCGGACCAAAGTGAGACAGAGACAGAGACATGAAGAGAACAAATGGGGGGGAAGGAAATAGAATGAGGGAGATGCAGTATAATGTAAAGACTGAGACAGAAGCTGCTTTCAGACAGGACACTTTCTTCAGGCGCTGTATGTGAGAACCCAAATGTCCAAAACCTTTCCTGTCAGTTCCTGAGTAAAATGTCTGTAAAAAGGCTTGTGTGAGCCAAAGAGAGAATACAGAACCTTTCCAGAAAAAGAGGGAGTGAGTTGACGGCATTTTTAACATGCAATGGACACAAAACTGATAATATCTCAAGGTGGAATACATGATGCCGACAAAGACATAAACTAGGCAAGACAACGAGATCTGATAAAGGCCGACAGCTGTGTTGATTTGCTATAAATTATAGACCATGTCCTGCCTCTTACGAGTTCTACCCAGGCGTCATCCCTCGCATACAAGTTGCAGAAATGTTCAGGTAGTTGTAAACAAGTCCGACTTGGAGAATCTGAAGCTGCGTCTCTTCATATATGAAGGAAAATGTCCAGACACCAAGGGTGAAAGAAGTATCACTCCAGCAAAAACGCCCTACGTCTCATTCTTTGTCTTTTCAGCCTGATACCAGAGAGCAAGTTCGAGGCAAACAGTAAACCTCCGAGCGTTTCCACCACGCGTCCCCGTCAATCATGCTGCTCCTCGATGGGAACCCTCTCCTCGTCCCACGTTAAGAAAATAAGCAGCAGCATTCCTCCACTTGTTTGGAGGAAGAGCAAGACGACTAATGAGTGAGACAGGAGGAAAAAGGGTCCGGACAAGAGAGATGAGAAGTGAGAGATTCGTGTCCCCAAAGAGATGGAGAGAGAGAAAGAGCTGAAAAAAACCCTTGATGACCAAAACTCTTTCCGTTACAGCAGAAGATTATTATTTAGAGCCGGGGGAATTCGACCTCGAGCATTTCGTCAAGCTGTACCACAAAAACAGATTTCACATGCATCTCAGAAAGTGCTGAGAGATTCAGATTCAACATATGTAAACACAAATAAATACATTTATTTGACGCGTTGACAGAATTCGGTAACGATGAGGCATGTTTTTAAGATCAGAAGTTAGACTGAATGTGCATCTTCCGTCTACAGGAAAAGTACAAATGTTGGCACTTTGGGGGGGAGGGGGTCAGGTGTTTGACAAAGACGTATACAGATCTTAAATAATAAGTGAATGAGCAGATGTTTGTGTATACACACTAAATCCATTTAAGAGAAATGGAACCCATCTATTCAATTCCCATCGGACCCACCCCTGATGTCAAAGGGAGGAAAGATGAGTCGGGGGGGGGAACAGAGGGCAAGAAAATATAAAAGAAGAACTAAATGTCAGGCAGATGTATCTGATGAAAGCCGAGCAGATGATCTACAGTAAACTAGACGACGTGGGAAAAAAACAACTGAATGGAAACGAGGATTCTTTAAACTGTGGGTTGGGGAGGAAAAAGAATAACAGCACATGGAGGAAAGACAATCTTTAAAAAACTAGCAAAGGAGGAAAAGTGCAGACAGGTTTCATAAAGGTTAGAGAGTGATGAAAAGACAGAGAGAGACAGCAGAGGAGCTGAGTGCCAATCTGGAGGAGAAAATAACTGAATTATTCTTTAAAAAAATAACATGGATCTGGTTTAACGTTCCTGAGATATGTGAAGGGGGGGGGAGTGGAAACATTATGTCCATTCATCCATTTTGCAGCTTTTAACTGAAGCCTATTAGAAACAAATCTAGTAAATCGAAGATGCCCGATTGAAGATATGTTAATATTTACTTCCTGTAATGATAAGAAAGGCTTTGTTACTCTCAATAATAAAAGTCTCATAATTTTTTTTAAAAATATAATGGATCATGAGGCCTCAGAGATGGTGCAGAACAAACACCGGGTGGAACACCACGCCCCATCCCAGTGCTGATTAAGAATACACTCAAAGACATTTCTCTTGATTGAACACAGAGAACTTTTTTTTTAAAGTGGAGGGGTGGCGCACGACTGAGGGATTTAGAAAAGCCTGAATTTTATTAGAGTGGGAGAAATCCAGAAAAGAGAGCAGAAATAAAAATCCACAGCGAGAGACAAAAACGATCTGGATTCTTCTTCTCGTGTTTCCAGAGCTCGTTGTCGTTTCCGTCTCACTTCAGCTGACCTCAGACGCGGGGGCTGACACAGCACACCTTGTGAAGCCTCCCAGCTCGATTCTCCAAACACAGTCTCACCTCACCTCCCCTGTAAACCCGCCGCTCTTCACATCTGATCCGCCTCCACCCCCAGACGATGGAAAGGAGGACGGGCGCGGAGAAGGAAGAGGTGTTAGAGGAGGACGAGAGGCACAAAGATGTCTATTGTATGACCTCATTTCCTGTTCACTTGCAGAGATGGTGTCTGTTAGAAACCAGTAAGTTCAGGCGTTCACTGTCTGATACTCACACGTCACTTCTGCTCTTTCCTGCCTCAGTTTATTAAAACTTTGAATTAATTGCTTGTTTTTGATGCTTTTGATTTGACGAACATAATACAGTTATTACCCTGGACCATATATCTTTATTTCCAGTTTGTATGAATATGTAAAAATGATGCACAGCTGTCATCATGCTAATGCTTATGTTGTAACAATAGATGTGTAGGAAAGAATCAACTGGTTTAATGGTCTTCACGAATTGTTGTGTTTCTGTACGACATGATGAGTCTAATTTCCTACTGATTTCCTACTGATGCTGAAAGTTGCATGATATAGTTCAAGCTCTTTTAGTTTAGTTAAAAAATATGACAAGTGTCACTGTCATAGGTTTATAAGCCATAGGTTTTCTGGCCTATTATCTAATAGATTTTTTCTGGAGGGAAGTCGAGGGGAGAGAGGGTGGAGCGAGGGAACGATTGCAATATAAGGCTTCAAATGTGCTGAGCTGAGATGAAGGCACTTGTCTCGAGCAAAGCCGTTGTGTGTGTGTGTCTGTGTGTGCTGATTGTGTGTCCATGTATGTGTTAGAGTTGGCAGCAGCTCCGGCTCCTCTGGCCTTCATTAGGCGTCTCTCTCTCTCTTCTGTCCACATGTCACCGAGCGAGGCCGTGAATCGCGCTGCCATCTCGCCGGCGTAAGTGGGGACACATGCTGCCTTAAACCCCCACTTCCCTTCCTCCTTCCCTCTCGCCCTCTCTCTCTTTCTCGCCGTGTGTAGGTCAAAGCAGCGCTGAGATCAAACGCTCGCCCCGGATTGCGGCATTCCTCAATAAAAAACAACAAGTGCGCAGGAGAGAAGGAGAGAAGGAGCGGAGAAGAGAAGAGGCGAGAAAGAGAGGAAATCAAAAGAAATGGGGTGAGACGTGCAGACGGGGGAAAGGAGGACAGAGGTGGAGACGGTGGGACGGGTCCTGATGTTATTGTGGAGCTTCATTTTGTGGATCTGAACTTATCAAATTGCAGAATGGAAACATGTCTCCAAGTCGGACCCACCAGCTTATACACCGTTTCTCTCTCTCTCTCTCTTTTACACAGCGTCCTGCAAAGGGCAATAAAACCCATGATGTGCTCAGGTCTGGTTGGAGCTAACGTAAACAATCCTCCGTCCCTCTTTAAGAAAAAGGAAGAGGGAGTTTCTGGGGTTGAGACTCGGGCTGCTGGGCTACCGGAGGCCACGCATTCGAGATCCCCGGTGACAAATGTGGCTGCAAGAAATCGTCCAGGATCAAAGTGGTTGCATAGATTGCGAGCGCATTAAAACAATCAATCATGAAATTGGAACAAAAGGTGGAAAGAAGAACTTTTCCAGCTCCTGGTCCAAGTCTTTGATGACACAGCTGGAATCTGGTGACGCACTCGGCTCCACGACGTCAGAATGATTTCACAGGTTCCTACGCCCCATTTATTAGAAGGTGTGAAACCGACGTCTCAGATTTGACGACTCCATTTAGGGGATAAACCGAACCCGGGTTTTGTGTATTCGGCTTGACAGATAGTTGGATGGTCAGCTGGAGAGAGTGAATAAGAGACACAGACCTGAGAGGAAGGAAGACGAGCACTGAAACCGAACTCGGCCGGGGATGAAGTGGAGAGATCTACGGTTTAATTCGACGGCTTCACGTTGCCGGCTTGTCAGTGTATGTGTTGTGTGGCTGCAGGCTGCAGACACTGGAGTGTGTATTAAGACTCCACATCTGGTGGATGGGCTCGGGTAGCTCCGTCTGTCTGCATATTATTATTATATAGTAAGAAGCCTTTGAACTGAGCAGCCACCGCTGACAATCACCAGACTCCGACTCGCGGGGTCAGTCCCTGGTTTTAAAAAAAAGGGAGACGGGAGCAGTTCCTCCTCGCTAAGTGTTTTCCTGATGTGAAGATACAGTTTGTTCACTTTGCTTACAAGTCTAAAATGTGAAGAAAATCAGTTTGAATGATGTGTTGCTTTAGATGATCTGGTTTCCTGATGATACATAAAGTACTTAAATAAAAACTCTTATTCTACAGTTTCAGGAATAGAGCTGTTCATCCATTATTGTGTATTTTACTAACATGGACAAAATCTGTCTGTGTTACTTCACAAAAACCTTCGAACCAGCTGCACCTTACAAACCATTTCTTAACGTGCACCTGTCAATACTTTGTGTGAAACAGACCTGATATCTCCATTCACTGCTTTGAACTACACAAGACAAGGAACTAAACGTGGTGCTCCCCCCAGGTGCTTCTCAGTGGCTGGCAGCATGTTGAGAAGCACAGAGACGTTCTGCAGGTTTTCACCCTGTTTGTCTTGCAGCTGTTCTCTGTGACAGCTCAGACAAAGACCTGCTGGAGATACGAGACGCACCAGTAACATTAAATAAACTCGAAACTGGTTCTCAGCGAGGATTTGAAAGGTTTGGGTGGACCAGATGTGGCAATGAGGGATTTTTTTGCGAATGCTTGTTTCACGTGGGGACATTTGCATTGCTGTAGATTTGAAAACCCAAACCTTGCATGGAACACACAAAGAAAACAGACCTGCCAACTTCTCTTATTTTCAACCTCCTATGAAAACACAAGGAATCTGGTCTCTGGTGAGTGTTACACTCTAAATGACAGTAAAGGCTACACAGTGAAGTTAGTTCACAATTTCTAAATGTGAAAGAAAATATAATAGAAAAGAGCTCACGAGTCAAATTATACCAACAGCTGCAATTTCACACAGATAGTTGGAGGTCAGTACATGAGCTGTATGCGTGTGTTTATTTTTTCATGTGTGTGTGTGTCTGTGTGTGTGTGGAGCGTATGCATAAATACAAACAAACACACACACATGGAAGCTTGGTCTCTCACACACACACACACACACACACACACACACTGTTCTGTCAGTCCCCTGATTTAAATCACTTGCAGGCTCAGAGTTTTCCCCTGCTCTCCAAAGGCCTTATTACTCCTCCTTTGTTTGACTGGAGCGTGATCTGAGCTCGGGGCCCTTTTTATATTCTTTCATTACTCTCCAGTTAACACACAGGAATGCCGGAGCGACTCTACGATCCACACGTCTCATACTCGTGATTGTTTTTGCTAGAAATTGCAATTCTGGCCTGGAATTCCACAACTGGTGTGTTGCACGCCCGGGGTCCGGTGATTGAGACGGCCTGAGTACGTGGTGTTCTGCACACGGCAAACCACTGACTCTGCATATTTGAATGAAATCTCATCCCGTGCCACTGAAGTAATATGGTGGACGTCAAAGAAGAATATTCAACTCTTCTTAATTTAAGTGATGGGCCCCATGAGGCCCCTTTAACAAGCTCTGAGCTGCTCAGCTGCACTGAGACTCCAGTATTTGTCAAGGTGACTGCAAGGCCAGGTCATTATATTAAGAGCCTCAGTGCTCTGTCCATTCTTTCAGAGCAGATGAGAAAAAAGCCAAAATAACTGTTGCTTATAAAGGCACAATAGTGGCAACTGTACCATTCATGAGCATCTGACCTTTCATAAGAAGCAGAGTGACAGTGAGGCAAGACATCTGGGCCGAGAGGAGAAAATGAGCAGTCACTCAGCCGATGAATAGATCTTTGTATCATCCCCGAGGCGAGAGGAGAGGAGAGGAGGGAGAGGAGAGGAGAGGAGAGGAGAGGAGAGGAGAGGAGAGGAGAGGAGAGGAGAGGAGAGGAGAGGAGAGGAGAGGAGAGGAGAGGAGAGATGGCATGACCTGGATACTAGAACATAGCAGGAATGCTCTCCAGAGTCCAGTTTAACCAGTGAGGATCCGAGAGGCTGCCTCGGTGCCGTAAATCCACTGGAATTCAGAGTGTGCCCGACCGCCTTGAAAAACAAAGCTTGTGTTTTCCCTCGGCCCTGTCGTCTAATCACTTGCACATGAGGGGAGGAACAACAGAGCTGAAGCAGAGGAGACCGAGGGACGGAGGAGAAGGGGATGAGCGGAGGAGGCCACTCGGGGCCAGAGCCTTTGATGCCCGCTCCCTCTTTGAAGATCTCCAAAAGTCGGGGTGGACGACCGAAGAGGCCGGACGATAAGAACAGACAACAAGAAAGAGACAAACAAGGGAAGAACTGAGCAGGGACAACGAGGAGAAACAACATGGAGCCTCATGCATCAGAGGACTCTGGCTACTTGGTATATGAACTCCTGGTCTCTCTAGAAGAACGGCTCCTACAGAATTCTCCAGCTTGCATCACCAGCTTATCCCACTATTGCCATTTGTCTTTGGTGACAATGAATCCTTGGATAGGTGAGCCCAAGATAATTCACCTTTCATCGCTCGGGAATAGAAGGACAAGGTGATCGGTGCATTTGAAGGAGCTTTCAACGTGAAACATCCTGGTCAAACAGCCTGTGACGCAATCAGTCTTTAAATGTAGCCTCCATAGGGTGTGGCCCCAGAATTGAGAAATTACTTAAAGCTTATTTATACTCGATATTAGATGCAAATACAGAAACTGATGGAGCTTCACGTCCGGACTTTGCTTTCATTTTGTCCATATTTGTGCGAATCTTCTTAAAGCTTACGGATATGGACGAATACACAAACGGAGCATTATTACTGGATATCATCTAGGGGGCAGTGTAGCCAATAGTTAACGTGAGATGACCATAAGACAAAAACGAATAAATAAAGTGTCTTTAGAGTAGGTTTGAATGGACTAGACTCCACGACCTCTTGAAATACTGCGACTTCCACAAACTTTTACGACGCTATCTTTACAAGACAGCCTCCTTTTCCATGTCATCAAAACATGATCCAACTCTCCATCAAGCGTTTCTTGAAACAATAAACGTCTATGCATTAAACCTGATAACAATCCCCATGTACGGGGTTAAACACAGCCGACCATCAATCCACTTCACTCCAGGGGTTCCCCTCCTCTTTTCCCTCCACCAACAAAAAAAAACACTACAGCTTTGGTTGGCTCTTTCCACTCGTATCCATCCCAAGGAAAACACTGTAAAAAATAACAAGCATCGCGGGGCCAGGACCGTTGTTGTGCTTTACCCGATTCATTTTTCAAACTCTAACTCCATTTCATCACTTATTTAATTTCAGATTCTCTTGTTGTGCTTTCGGGGCTGCTCTGTTCCGTGGTAATGCGGAAATCTTTCAACGGGATCACTTGAAAATGAGAGAGTCCAAAGCCAACTTTCCTCTGTGTAGATGTTTTCCCATGTCATGACAACGTGGTGAAGTAAGTAATGTCCTCTCTGAAATGATTTAATTAGACTGGAAACCCTTCTGAAAACACAACACAGTGTTTTTCGTCTCCGCTGCAGACTCCACATCAACGCAGCTCAGATCTGTTTATAAACCTGACTGGTGAATTCATTTACCAACAGGAACCAACTGGTGTTTGCCTATAAATGGTGGTGAAAAACACGTACAGTATATCCCTGAAGAAACAAGTGAGACAAACCATGTCCTCTTGCAGCAGAGACTTTGAAACACTCCAGTCGAAGGGCCAAAACCTCCGCAGTTAAAATGAATTACAACCATTTTGTCTCACTGGATTCCCCGAACACCTCTCATGTCCTATTTGATATTTTATTTGTGTGTCTGCTGTGCTTCCTTCCCGTCTCACGGCAGTAATCCACTTATACGAGAAACCTCCTTCTCTCTTCTTTAAGATGTTATTCCCTCGTCGTCCCGTTTGGACGTTTCACTCGACGCTCGTGCAAATCGTCGCTTACTCGCAAACTCCAAAGAGGGAGAACTGTAATTTATAGCATCAGTCCGAACATGAAGGAGGTGGGAGCCACAGCTCGGAATTCTGGGTAATGTGGAGAAACTAAAACACGACAGCACGAGGCACAGGAAGGAATTCCGTCTTCTTCGCACAGACAGACACATAAAACACTGCAAACATGCAGCCTGAGCTTTTTCTCACACACACACACTTTATTACTTTTCATTATAACTTTTCATTATCTCCAGTGCAGCCAAATCCAGCCCTGTGTTGTTCTTTTGGCTGAGCAGCACAACGCTGTAGTCCAGCGTCTTGAAAGACAATCCTCCTGTGATTCAGTTTAAAGTGAAATATAAGCTGAAGCAAAAAAAAACTAAATGTTTATGCTGAGATACACAAGCCAAAATGATGCTTACAAAGTGGATTCTTAATTTAACGCAACCAGGAAACACTAAAGAAAAACCTTCAGGCTGCCACAGTTGAGATATAGCTCAACTAGCGAGGAAGTGAAATTCATCTACAACACAAACACATTGTCACTCTAGTGTTTCAGAATGGATTAAACAAGAAGTAGAACAACAAAGTCAAACCTAAACGCTCCTCTCTGACCCCGATAGGAAATCCCAACGTGCCCATTGCACGTGATGAGGGCATGAGACCTTGTGAATGGGCATCACATTCCTCACGTTGGCCCCGATGCTCCTAAGCCTTGTGTTTGTTTGAGTCTACGCTCTTCAATTCCCATGGAAAACTCATTATTCTTGCAATATTAGCCACCTCACATTCTGCGTAAAACCCAGAAATATCCCATCGTAGCAGCGCGGAGGCTAAACTGGGCCAGCGATCAGCGCTGCAAGAGGACGCCAGCCGTAATCCAAACGCTGGACCGTTAACTCTCATCAAAAGCAAAATGATGAAGTGGCCAATAAAGCCAAGGATGTCTTTGTGGAGCAGTCGGTGCTGTTAGGGAGCCGTCTGGCCCGCTGACCCGTCTGCACCGACAGAATCCACATTCATCACACTTCATCAATCCACTCAAGACAAGCACATTAATATCGACTTCAAAACCAAGGACGACAATAAACAGATCTATTAAATCGTCCAAATAAATGACAAAAGTACCGCAATACTGAGTTTGTGTACTTCCGCCCACTAGGACCGTTTCAGTCTACGTACTTTATGTTTCCAGGCTCCACTGCACGGAGCCGGGGGAATAGACCCAAGGACCCGGGGCAGCTCCAGAGCCAGAGAGCGCACCTAGTAACCCTGTATGGATGTGTGTGAATGTAAAACTGTACTGTAAAGAGCTTTGAGTACCCTAAAGACTAGAAAACCTCAACCATTTTCCATTTGCAGCCCCGGCTACAGCTCCACCAAGCCCGGGGCCGACACCCAGGGAACCACGCACAGATCCACTAGGTCCCTGTCATCGCCTAGGTTTACAAAATCTGTTGCAGGCTGAGTTTACACATGTGTCTGACCACAGTGTTTGTTTGTGTGTGTGTGTCTGGCTGTCTATCTGCGGGAGGAAGAGAGAAAAGTGAGCAGCGCAGACAGTGTCTCTGTGTGTGTGTGTCTGTGTGTGTGTGTGCGCTACTACCTATCCCTCAAGGTACGTCCATCGGCTAATAGACAGCAATTTGGCGCAGGACAAAGTTGTTGTGTGACCATACAAAGTAAAGTGACTCTTAGCAGTTTCAACCTATGATAGAATTTTGTCGGTAGGCAGAGACCTCACAATTATCTACACAGGAAAAGCCCTGATATAATTTTCAAGAGGCCGCAAATGTGTTTTTGCGAGTCCACCGTGACCTTTGACCTTTGACCCCCCCAATGTAATCAGGTCATCCTTGAGTTCAAGTGAATGTTTGTGCCAGATGTAATAAAACTGCCAACGAGCGTTCACATCAACACCTTTGATAAGAAAAATGATTTCAAACCTCGACCTCATTATTGCTTTATGATGCCTCTATGTGAAGGAGCTTTTTAACACTGCTACATTATCAGCCAACTACTCACAACATCTTTTCCGGAAATTAAAGCAATTTGCTGAAGTTTAGTCCAAATTATGACCCGACTGACAAACCACAACTCAACACCAGGCAATTTTGAAAACACCGTTATTACCTGTTATTATCTCTGCAGAGTTTGGGCCAGAAACATCCACCATTACACAGTGTTGTGTTACAAGGGAAGCCCTAATGGTGATAATGGTGTCGTACAAACAGCATGTCACAAACGACCCGACAACAAAGCACCGAGTGAAACCAGACTCACAAACTGGAGGAGCTGTAAAACGTACGTTAAAGGCCTCAGATGCCACAGGCCCTGGAAGCAGCTTCACACTCGAGCCCCCCCGCTGAGTGGTAGTAATGATTGAGAAATGTGTCACTCCGGGAAGGACTGCTATAAACAGCAGAGGCCTGAGTCGCTCCACTTGTGGAAGGGAAAGGAAAAGAAGAAGGGGAACTCGTCTCAGACGTATACAGCCTGGCAGTGCTGGGCCTGCACGGAGCCAGATCCGATTGCAGGGTTTACGCACGCTGCAAACATTGTCATTATCCCCGGGGACCTTTTGGAAATGCCGTGCCCTGGAATAACTGCAAATAATAAGCGGGAATAACTGGGAATGTCTGTGATTTATGAATGGCGGTTGACGGTTCGTGCCAATGCGAGGGCCACTGTATATTATGACTGTGTTTTTCGGGGGTGGATCAGGTCTGTATTGTTTCTCTCTGGAGTAAAAAAATGTGTGTGGCTTTTTTTTTCGACGAGAGCTTTGCACGTCATTTGGAGCGGCTTTTCACGAGCTCGGGTTTTCCAGCCCCTTGTTTTTCGGGCCCTGCAAAGTGAATCCTCTCGAAAAAGCTGTAAAAACCGTGTGGAAACCAGAGGAAGGGTGAAAGGATGGGAGCGGGTGGAGAGGAGGAAGCAAAGATCAAGGAGAGAAAACACAACGTCATGACAAATCAAACCAAACTATGTGTCACAGAGCACTTTCACCCTCGCAGTGTGTGTGTGTGTGTGTGGGGTCCGACACAAGAGAGAGGAGAAGTCAAAGGAAGCTCATAAAGGCAGCGTGCAACTCTTTAATTTTCACACTGGGGCTGTGGCTTTTTTTTACAAGCCGAGCTGGGAAGCCGGGGGAGTGGGCGAGCCCCCCCCCCTCGCCGCCCGGGTGCGATCCCAGGTGGAGAAGGTCCGCTCCTGAGCAGAAAGATTGCATCACTTTCGTGGCTTGTGTTTAAGAACAAAACAACAAGAGGTTAAGAACAACACAAGTGAAAATCTGTATATGTACCATATAATAGCGTGTTTTTTTTTGCGAGGCGTGTGAAGCTAAGTATATTTTATTGTACACGGGGGGGGGTGGCGGGCAAGTTGTGTGGTATCGAAGGAGCGGGCAGGTGAGCTCATTGGCATTTGGGGGTGTGACATGATGCGTTTACAGGTGTGTGTCTGTGTGTGTGTGTGTGTGTGTGTGTGTGTGCCTGGAAAATAGTTTAATTGTCCTTTCTCTTGTCAAACCTATAATTTTAACGCTTTTAAGTTGTGAGTTAAGAAAGACGGATCATTATTAAATAAAAGTGCCGTGTGGACGTGAAGGAGATGAATAATAAAAAGGATTTGATGACGGGGTGTTTCAGCATGTAGGTGTGTATGACTACCTTATTATGTGTGTGTGTGTGTGTGGGGGTAAGAGCAGCTATATGAAAACAAGCCCCGGGGGCAGTTCAGGGCTAATAAATCTCTGTGTGTGTCTGTTTGTGGTTGTGTGTCAATCTCCGAGCTCTTTGGTGGGTGGAGGATAAAAACACTGATGTCAAACTTGATACGGTAACAGCTGGAAAGTTCACTCTGCCTCCGCCCCCTGCACGCTCTCCCTCTCTCTCTCTCTCTCTCTCTCTCACCTACACCCCCCCCTCAGGGCAGTTGTTCTGGTTGGCATGTGGCTAATTTTGGCGAAGTTCTGCCGTCTGTCTAGTTTTATGGGCGTGTGCATTTCTGTGTTGTTATTCTTTAAATGGTATCTTTTGGACCAGTTCCCCTTAAACAATAAGTTTAATAGTCACCACATACTCGTTCTCTCACCGGGCTCGGGTCCAACCCCCCACGCAGCTTCGCACTTCTTCTCTTTCTGGAGAGTGTGTGTTCGGGGCAGGTCAGACATGATTAACAAGATAATTGCCTCTTCTCCATGAGTTCACTTCGGACATCTCTGAACCCCTGTGAGCACTGCAGGGAAATCTAACCACAGGGATGACACCAGACCCCAGAAATGTTGGCCCCAGGTCTGAAGTGTGTGATGAAACCGAACGAGGAACCACATCAACATCACGATCGTTCAACTTCATCTCAGACGTCTCCGGGATGCTTTCTGGAGCCGGACAGACGAAAGCCAACCAGACAGTTATTTACTGCCTCGCTGGACTTCTCTGAACCGGGAGTGGAGTAAAGGACAAACACTGCACTCCTCTTTTTATCTTCACTATCTCTGTTCATCTAGAACTAAAAGCCACTTCTTCTGGCGACATCCAGATTAAAGCCGAACAGACGTATTATTTTACAGATAGAACAAAGCAGATAAAACATGCATTTATTTCCCCAGTTTATGTTAAAATTATGTTTATTTTCTGAATTCAAGTTTTGTGTACTTTGTTGCATGTGTGTTTTCTTTTTATTTATAGCTATTCATGGTAAAGTTCATGGTTAAACTGGACATACCAAGCCTCAATCATATTTCTTTGACATAAGAGTTTGATAACAACATCAAGAATCATAACATCGGGCACAAATATCACTTTACTTCAAGATTAGCAATTCTTCATGTCCACCAATATTATTTCTTTTGACAAAAAACTATAAATTCGTATACACTTCGGTATAGAATTTTATTTTACTCTCCTATATCGGTGTCAGCATTGGCCCCCAAGAATCCACATCAGTCGCACTCTAATCCGGACTATTCATAAGGAGCTCTAAGGAGACCCTGTTCTCCTCTGGGTTCCCCCTTGTCACCATCAGTTCACATCCCACCCTGATGAAAACCCCACAGGACCCAGCAGCAACATTCCTGCTTGTTTTACAACCTTCTCCCTGCTAGTGGTGGAGTCTCCAGTGGCCCCCCTGTCATTCCCCTGCTGCTGCTCTCTTACCTCCACACACTCAAACTAAACGTGGGAGATATCACACATCCTCACATTATCTGTCTGCTCATCCTTCTTCCATCTTTCTCTTGGCAAAGCTTTAGAGCCGAGAGCATCGATCAGTTTTTTTTGTGGGCTTGGGAGGAATGTACAAAAACAAGATGGTGTTTCATATCTGCGAGTGGAGTGGAATTCACGATGGAGGCGAACAATGAGCCGTCTTTACCCTCACGTCCACTCAGGGTGGTGACAGCCGGGCCGATGCTGAGTGCAGCCCCAAAGATTACAAATCCCCTGTGTGTGACGTGGACTCCGGTCTAATTGGGTTGAGCTGATGTCCAGCTAATGAATCATCGGATTCCAAAGCACCCGGGTGTATGGACTCTGCATGGCTGTCCGTCACAAACTTGTCTCCAGTGCATTTCACAGTAATGCAAGAAGAAGCACTGAGATATGTAGAAGTGATTAAAAGCAGCAGGAGAATCCAACACCTCAAACTCAGATGGAAGGCAGATAATTCCAGGAATCTCCGTTTGTATGTGGCTCACATCTTGAAAAAAACTTTAATCTTAACAGCTTCACACTAAGCATGTGTATCGTTGTGGGTCCAAGGAAGTGCAGTGTTGATTGGGACAAAAGCATAATCACAACAAGGGCGACAACTACTCATTCTTCAGTTTTACTGAGTCGAGCTTCACCGAGCTTTGAACAAACAGGTGAGCGGCTCTTTGTGCAGCTTCAGGATTCTGTGGCCTGAGACCTGCAGAACAAACAGCTCTGGGAAACTGCAGTGACCCTTCTCCCCGTCTTCTTACAACGCTACAGGGAAAACCTTCGATCAAAACTAATCCATAATGAGATATGATCCCTCGCTGTCGCACTGAAACACACAACAAACCCTGAGTCCTTGCTCTTCGGTGCGTGAGGACGAACTCAGACACGTCAGCAGCCACAGCAGGCCGGGACTGAAATTTAATTAAATGTTTGGACGGAGAAAGAAGCGGGCAACAGCCCTTTAATTAGCCCTGCACTCAGAGGAAGTTCACAAACTTTTTTTAACATTAAAACTTTATTAGGGTTACACGCACGCGTCTTTGGTTTAATGCCCAGAGCTCTGTTAAATCATATTTATAGCACTTACTGTTAAGGCCGTGCATCTCTGGGGTAATGAACATGTGGTAGTGTAGATGACAATGTCTCATTCAATCATGCATGCACACACACAGACACACACACACAAAGACAAAGGGGCCTATTGAACGCAGGGAGGTTCATAATATAGGCAAGCTGGAGCTGAAAGAGAGAACACACAACCGGGTCCAGAGTCTTCGTGAAGCCGGACACTCGATAGCTGCTCCCGGGCCTGTTTGTGTGAGATTGAGACATGGATACGTTCTAATAAAACAGCCGACTGCATCCATGCATCCAGCGAGTCGAAAGGTCACACCTAATAGGTCAACCTCCGACAGATGGGCACGGATAGAGAGGGTGGTGTTTGTGAGAGAGTGTGTGTGTGTCTGTGTGTGTGTGTGTGTGTGTGTGTGTGTGTGTGTGTGTGTGTGTGTGTGTGTGTGTGTGTGTGTGTGTGTGTGTGTGTGTGTGTGTGTGTGTGTTTGGGGGCTGATTCCCACAGAACTATTTGCCGGACGTGTATGTGCTCACCTCATTAAGGAGACCACAGTCACCTTCTGATTGGTGGTGAAAAACACGGTAACGCGACAATATAATATATATAAAATATATATATATATATAGTATATATATATAATATAATATAAAAGATGACCAGAGGTCCACAGGGTTGTGCAGCCTACTGATGGTTGTGTTATTTTATGTGAATTTGAGTTAAAGAGGTGTGTGTGTGTGTGTGTGTGTGTGTGTTTGGTGGGTAATTATGTACCATGATGGGTTTATCATCCCTCTCAGGACAGCCCCTGTTCCTACAACTTTAAATTACTTCCAGATCAGCAAAGGGGATAAGTTATCTCACACACACAGACACACAAGCACACACACATGCACACAAATGTACAGTATAGCATGCTTGATAAGGGCGTGTTGTTCCCTATCGTTCCCAGCGTTCATGTGATCCCATGTGAATTACACTTTCCATAGTAAGTAAAGATGTCACTTTAATCCAAGAGTAGCACATTCATGTCCATCAATGTTATTTCTATTGATCTCTTGTCAATTCTTTCATATAAGTGAAGGAATCAATTTTATAACAAAAAGTTGCTAACCCTCTTCCAGCTTTTGGAAGAAGAACCTTTAATTTCTGTGCCCATGAAACGATTTAAATTCCCTTCAGCTCAAAACAGACTAAATAAAGAAAAATGGAACAGGTGGAAAAGTGGGAATATCCTGCAACGTGGGTCAAAGGCCGAATCCAAACACAGGATACGTTATTTGCTTTGGCCCGGCTACGCGGCGGGGAACCTTCTACCTCATCCTGTCCTCCCATGTCCCCCCTCTTCATCTGAGCGGCCCATGAAGGACTGATGCTCTTCTGGAGGAAGGGGGGAGTTCATCGTGAGACTTGGTTCAGCTGTTGCCTTTGGCTGAGGCGAAGAGCTACAACAAATTACACACATCCAGAGAGACTGGGCAGAGACACTGTATTTCAGTGTGTGTGTGTGTGTCTGTGTGTCTGTGTGTGTCTGTGTGTGTGTGTGTGTGTGTGTGTGTGTGTGTGTGTGTGTATTGGGTGGGTTGATGTAGATAAGGAGGAGAAAATAGATCAAAAGACAAATGAAGGGATGAATTTTCCACAGGGAACTGCTTTTGAAAGAGGAGCTTGTTTTCTGTGACTAAGCCAAAGAATGTATCTAAGAGACGTTCACTTGATAAACTTTGCCAGGTGAAAAAACATGAGATGCCATATTTATTTAAATTCAATCTAATCCTGTTGCGCTGCCACTTCTCTCTGATGTCTTTGCTTGAATTCCCCCTTTTTTTGGCCGATTCAGCGAAATAAACACTTGGAAAATAAAGATTACTGCTGCTAAAGCTTAAAAAAAGCCCAAAGCTCAACAGTTGTATCGCAAATTCTGACAGTTTCTATCGCCTGAAGGTCTGAATCAAACTGAAATGTTATGACATGCTTGAAATCACAATATACCACTTAGAAACGAATCAGATCGTCTGAAGCAGTTTCCCCTCGTGATCCAGCAGAGGGCGCTGACTTTCAGTGTGACCTTTTGCATGACCTCTTGACCCGCCAGGGTAATAAATCAGTAATGTAACGTTGTTCTGCTACGAAAATGGGAGCAAACAGCCGGGAGAGGCTACATTCAAACTCAATCATATTCATTCGATCTTGATTGAGTTCGTAGTAGTTTTTGACCCGTTGATCGCTTGTGTTACGTTGTGAAGAGCAAAGGTTTATGTTGTATTCTACAGTAGCTTCAGTTTATATTGTATCTTCTAAAAGCTTTTCGTCCGAGTTGCTACTTCTGAGCCTTTGAAGGAACATTAGAAAATGTCTCATTGCCAGCTCCCCCCCACGTTTACAAAGGAGCCGACTAGAGAGGCACAATGTCAACGGGCCGATGCCTAATCTAAGTGTGCAGAAGATATCCATGAAGATTATCACCGGCTATTGCTTCCTCGACTTGACCAGTCCAGCGACCCACACCACCTGGGAGGTAAGTCTGGAGTGGGGGGAGGCAGATAAGAACAGGTTTGAAGGGTTCAGCTGAGGTCGGGCCTTTCATCTCTATACACAGGGGTCACGTGTGTCACAGGTGAACACAAGTGTGGTATGTGCGTGTTATCATCGCTTCATCTCCATGTACCTTGAGTCACTTTCCCTGATAATCGTCCTCCTCGCTTTCTCTGACCCACACGGGCAAACAAGAACAAACAAATAAGCCATTTTTTGTGTTAAATCCGAAGTAACAATGTTTGGGCTTAAAATTTCTGTTATGAGAATGTCATGTTGAGTTCAGTGCATGGCTGAAGGCATTTTAAGTAACATATTAAAGACTTATTCATTCTAACTGGCGTCTCCCTTACAACTGTACTGCAGCCTCTTTACGACTCCGACCTAAGGGGCCGCGAAAGTTGTCATGTTTCCTCTGGAGCTGCACATGCAACAAAGAAAACTTGTGTTGTGTTGACGCGCTGCACTGAGTAAACTGTGTAAAGTCTTAATGCTGTACACTCCTCCTGGCCAAAGCCTCGTCATGTGGATCCTCACTCACCAATCACACCAAGAGCACATGAGGGAAATCCAGTTAACAGCTTTTTCTTTTCAGGGACTATAACAGTGAAACAAAAAAATGCCTGACCTCTCTAATGCGCCCGATGGGTGCCAAAATACCAGGATCACCACAATTGAATTAACAGTCTCCAGCCACAATGTACGGCTCTATTAAAGCATGTCATGGGTTCAAAGACCGGCCATTTACTGCATCATTTGGCTCGACAAAGCTCAAGCATGCACATGGAGCACTGGGGTCTTTCCTCCGTCGCTGGCTACACTCAACTACCATCTGGTTGCAAGAAGGCAGGAACAAAAATACACAACCCAACCCCCCCGAGCACTCGAACGCAGCAATGACATTCTATTAATTAAAGGTTAATCATCTCCGGATCTCTCTCTCTCTCCGTCTCTCTCTCTCCGTCTCTCTTGCCAAATTGTGAAGGTTGAGGAAAAGCAGGAGGACGTGATTTCGAGAGCGAATGGGTTTACAGGAGGAGGCAACAAAGGGAGAGGACAAAAAGTTTACCACTCTACATCTTCGCTGGAAACCGCCATAAAAGCAAACTGTTGGGTTATGAGCGCCGTCGGTCAGGGGGCGGCTGCGGAATCTAATGTTTCAAACGATGTATGGCTGAGTTTCCATATAAGTCCGGGGGCCGACAGCCGTGACCGGGCTGCTCTGTCGTGTCGGCTTGCATCGGTCTGGGTCACGGGTTTAAAGCAGAGGTTAAATGTTTCCTTTAAAGAGCCTGTGAAGAGAGAAATTATACTCGCGTCGGTGCTTAAGCTTCTTGTGGGAGGACGACATTACTCCTCAGTCTCTGCTCATAACATCTCTACCTCCTCCGCCGGGGGACAATATAGTTTCACTCTTATAGATAACACAAACACTTCTACACTTATTTTCCATGAGATTTGGTGGAAGGGTGTCGTATGGTTCAGGGAGGAACCCGTCACATGTTGGTGCTGCACCAGATCAGGGGGAGGATTCAGGATTGCTTTCTTTAACATTGAGAGCGTTTTTCATAATTGTTACAGATTATTATGGAATTGATTTATGGATCTTAATAGAAAAATCGGCCGTATTTAGGGGACTGATCTCTACGAGTGTGTGACATTTGTTGCAGCTTGATTGAAGTTTAGGAGACTATTGGGCGTTGGCGGAGGCATTTGCTCAATATACCATTCTTGTTAATTGGTTGGTTGGTTGTTGTGTGTGTCATTATGATTACACAAAAACTACATAACAAATTTCCACAAAACTTGGCATAAGGACGAACCATTGGCCCTAAACAAACCATTTCATTTGTGCACAGATCTGAACAATGGATTTCTCCTGATTAGAAAAATCGTTCATTCTTCTGCATTGAAGATTATGAATTCTTGATTTGCATAATTTTTCTGGTCCTACCTAAAAGGCTTGATACAACGTAAGGGAACCGTTGGGCTTTGGCAGAGTTATAGTTTATTATTGGCATGCATGTATACAAGGCTGACATTATTTCTCATTGCTTGTGAACACCATCTGGTATCTGGAATATGCTGCTCGGATTATGATTAAATGTGATTGTGTCGCTGTGTGTGTACATGTGTATTCACAACGGTTCTGTGTCGTTTGTTTCTTCTCAGTTACTGTGGAGTCAGGACGAGTCGTCTGGCAAAACAACAAACCGAAGTCCGTCTGCCGGTCGAAGAAATGACGCACACAACAACGAACACGACCGCACAATCATGGCTTAACCACACCTGGTCTTTCTCAGGCAAAATTACTAGAGAAATTTCGCCCTGAGAAACTGCAGGTGTTGAAATATAATGATCGAGCTCATGTGCAGCCATCGACCACTTTATGCATCAAATACTGTTGAATGAAACAAACAGATGCATAATTTAATCCAGAGGGATTTGTGGTGGAAAAGAAGCACAAACACAAACTAATAGAAGAACTATGCAACAAACAGAAATATAAAAAACGAATCGCTTCTGTCACTGAAACAATGCGGAAAGACACAAGAGCCATCAATGGAACCAGCACAACATTTTCACATCAAAGTCGTGACACAACAGTTTTCTTGACTCCGGTGGAGCGGAGGTAAAGAACAAAGGCACGAAGGATACGGACAAGCAGCAGAGAGATAAAAGGCGAGCTTTCATCTCGCAGCGCCTCTATCTGCTCGTCATATCACAGCCCAGAGCAGCAGGACGGCTTCACTCGCACACACACAGAGCTCGTCTTCATCTGGCCTGCATGGACACGGCATGCCTGGGATTCCAGTGTGGTGGTCTGTGTGTGTGTGTGTGTGTGTGTCTGTGTGTGTGTGACTCAGAGAAGACAGCAAGAGATAAGGAAGCAGAAGAGCAGATGGAAGTTAGGTTAAGCAAGGTTAGGCTGAATAGGAGAAACTAGTAGGAAGTCTGGATGATGCTAAAGCTCTTAAAAGTTATTGTCTTATGAACCAAACAGTCCAAAGTCTAAACATATTAACAGCTTCAACTGTATAAAGTATTAAAACTTTAACATTTGAGAAGCTGGAACCAACAAATCTAGGTAGTTTTTGGTCGTCTGAATAATAGTCAGCTGACTCATTGTTTAAATATGAGGGAAAGGGAAATTTCTGTCATAGAATTGAAAGAAAAAACACAGTTTTCCTTTGTAAAAACACACACACACACACACATACAGACACACACAGATACACAGACACACACACAGACACACAAGCTGGAAACAAATCCATCATAATTTCCTTGACCTGATTTAGCCACTGTCCTGTTCCCGGCTGTGTGGTTCACTCGTGTTGTCCAGAACTGACATGAAGAGGAGGACGTGGAAGAACGCACTGTGTGGTGTGTTTGTGTGTGTGTGTTTGTGTGTGTGTGTGTGTGTGGTGTGTGTGTGTTTTTATGTTTGTGCGAAAGCAAGAGAGGGATATACGCAGGGACTTGTCTGTTACGCTTCTCAGATGGCACCTCAGGGTCGGATATGATTTCTCACTCACAGACAGATCTACACACACACACACACACACACACACACACACACCCTCCTCATGGTTTTAAATAGGTAGAGCTCAGTGTGTGGGAGGTGACGACCGTGCTGCTGCTCCTCATAATCAAACACAAGACCAGGGAGAAGCTCCTCAGCTCCTGTGACGCCTCGGGCCCAGACACATGCCAGTGATCATGCAGATGTTTCATGGGAAGGAACATTTTCCTTTGGGCTCAACTCTCGTGTCGGGGTAACCCACAAAGTAATCAGATTACCTTTTTGTGGTAAACGTCAACCCTACCCCACAGAAAGGGTATCAGCTGCAGAAGAGTATCATCCACATGCTCTGGAATTTATTTCTTTAAGTTCAACAAAACCTTTTTTGGTCTCAAATTGGAACTTTATCCAATATTCTCCGTTTTAAATATCTAAAATAAACTCAGAAATATTTTATGAAAAGTAATGATTATGTTCCTCTTTGGTAAATCTCCCCCCTTCTATTAAAAAACCACAGTTTGACATTGGCAATTCCAAAATGTCTGTGTAACCCGATAAGTAAGAACAAAACAGAAGCACAGGGTTTCCCACCTTCAGCGGTGATCCTGCAGAAAACCAGAGACAGTGGGGGGGAAAGAAGGTGGAGGAGAAAGAGGGAGTAATCAGAGAGAGAGAGAGAGAGATAGAGGGAGATGACTGGTTGTGTTTTCACTTCGAGTCGAGGCTACATTTTCTCTGCAGCAGTGGTGTAAGGTATCCGCTGTGTAATCCCTGTGTGGTGACAGACAGGGAGACGGAGGGAGCGATGGACGGAGTGATGGACGGAGGTGCAGGCGATGGGGTTGTGTGCGTGTAAGCGTCCACACGCTCGCAATGACGCTAATTTGTCACCGTGTGCCTTTCGCATGTCCATACAGTGTGTGCACGTGGGTGTGTTTGTGTGTGTGATTTGACGAATCATCCGTTCGGCTCCGAGAGCAAATCAGTCTTCAGAGTCCTGATCTGCCTCCATTACACCGTTAAGCCCATTAACACTCAACGTGCTCTGTGGAACAAGTGACCAGGAGCTTGTTTAGTAGTTTGTAGACTCTGGTGCACTTGAACCTATCGAGGCTGGACTGACGTGACTGTCATAATGAGCTCATAATAAGCTACAGATGAACGACAGGCTAAACAGGCCGAGTCCTTGCACAACAACCAAGAGCTTCATTTTGTCCCTTGTCTCGTGTTGACCCCTCTGCTTCCCAGATCTCCTTTAGATCTGCCTCTATCTATTCTGTCTTTATCTCCGTCTTGTCCTCCAGGAGACGTCCCAGCGTCCAGTCCTGTCCCCTCAGGCCCGGACGCCTCATTCACGTAAGTTCAGTCAGTCTCATCTGAAGTCTGAGGTGGGGGGGAGGGTGGATACAGCAGTGTGGCCACAGGGAAAGATCAAAGGCGTCCTGCCCTTTGAAACCTGTCGCAGTCTAATTATAACAAAGCACAAAACTTACACTTTTATGGAGTTTGGTTTAGAAACTAGAACACGTGTGACGTGGGTCACAGTTAGTTCCACCAGTAAAGGGTCAACTAGATGACGCCTGGAAAGACCTTTACTCTAAGTGTGCTTTTCTACAAAGGCCCTGGGGAAGAGGAAGATCGACTTAAGCACATCTCACAAATCAGGCCGTGTACACTGGTATAAAATGGTGTAAATAGGAAGTAGATTGTCTATTTGCAGTTGGTTGCTTAGTTGCAGAAAGTATGACAAACGAAGACCAACAGTGACAAAAACATCAACACACAGTATTTCTTTGCTTCGGCCAACAACCAGTTGGAACTGTACATTAGAGTAACTGTTTCCATGTCTCCATTAAGACGGAGCTTCTTCTTTTCTTTTTGTCTGAGTGGGATGAGGAGTCGTACAGGAGGGGGGACATTAATCACTGACACGAGTGGGGGGGGTCAGCTGCAGTTCACTGGGTAGAAGAGACCGAGGCGGCAGAGGGAACGACTCAGGGGGATACAGCAGGAGGTAGAGAGGGAGCGGGAGGAAGAGAGGAGCGGGAGGAAGAGAGGGAGCGGGAGGAAGAGTTCGTCGGCAAAAGAGAAAGAGACAGAGAACAACTGAATTAACGTGTCGGGACAAGGAGGGGGGCTGATTTTAAGACTTCTGAAGGAGTCCGATTACAGAAAACGAATAAAATAAGTAAACCAGCATCTTTTGTGGTCTTTCACAGCTGCATTATTTCAAACAATCCACATTTCTGCATTATGATCAAACCTCTGTGGGCAAAACAGCGGGTTGATGTCACATGTCTGTGTCCAGGTGAAAGTGTTTTCCTTACTCTGTAGTTTTCGTATTCGTTTTTTAAAATCTGTCATCTAGAAAAAATGGTCCTTGTCGAGCAGTGAGAATAATGTTGTGATCCTCCACTTCTAATAAATTCTAACATTGGGTCCATCCAATGCAGAGAAGCCTCTGAAAACTTTACCGTCAGTCCAAAGTTCTGGAGTCTGTGTGTAAAGATGAGGTCACATTTATTTAAGTGCAACAATTTCACAAAGACCGTTATCTAGTAAACCTCAGAACTGTACATGTACTCCCGTGCACACACACATTCAGACGCACTTCTGCCGAGCAGCTCATTGTGTGTCTGTTCCTCGCTCCTCGTTTTTGCTAAGAGTTACAGCGTCTCCCTGCTGAGACGTCTTCATTCTGCTGGTTTCGCTCCCACAGTTCCTGTTAGCGGAGGTGAAGCGTCTGCACGCAGCTCGGAGGAGCAGGGATGTGCTGGCAGCAGCCTGTGGTGATTTAAAGGCAGGATAACAGGATGGCTTCCCCTTGTTAGTGTAATTTACTACATGCGCTCTCCATATTTTTCAGGGGGGTTCTAATTTTAGAGATGTGTTTTTTTCCTCCCCTCCACTTTTCACCTTGTTAAATCTGCGAGCGGGGCCTCCTTGGCGTTCGGGTGTTTCTGCACAATGACGGCCGCCAGGGAGAAGTTATAGGCCCGCGAGGGGAAACTATACACAGTATCAGGAGTGGTTTTTTTTTATTTGCTGCGACTTTACGGCGCACAAAGATTTCTTAGAGAGAGAGAGAAACACCCTCGCCCGAATCTGGAGCTGGTTTCAGACTTTGTATTGGCTGAAAAACACGAGCGGAGTTTGAGGCACAGTCAGGTCACCGCGCTTTGGTAATCCTCCTCTGGGACTGTTCCCGGATCTGTGACTATAACGGACTGCATGAGGCTAAAAGCAGCAGGCCATAACTTAGACAGGAGCACCAGGAATTCCCTGTGCAGTCTGAAAAAGTACAGCTAGGGAAAAATATGAGTGGAGCTTTTTCTAAGTCTGACACACCCACACACACACCAGTACACACACACACACACACACACACACACACAAACACACACAGTCCATTAGTCTGCACTGGATCAAATTAGTTTTGAGCACCTAAATTTATCAATGCGTGACACGTTTGAAAAGAAAAGCTGTGAGAGGTATGTTTCATGGACTGTTCCAGATCCAGCTCAGGAGTTTTCATTTGAGGAAAAAGCTCATAAATTACTTTCAGTTAGAGTTAAAGTCTTTAAAGTAAACTTCAGTTCTTACACGTGAGGCCGCGAGGAGAAAAGAGAGTTGTACCATATAGGAAGTGACTTAATGTCCCAGAAATACAATCCACAAAACATGCAAGTATTTAATTTTTATATACTTTTAGATGCAGTAAAAACTCTTCACTGAAGGTGTTATGGTTTTAACCATAACGTTTATGTTTGCATGATTATGCAAATGTTTTAAGCCAATTTCCCCTAAACTATTAATTATGCAATATCAGCTGATATGAGCCTTTCCCAAACATATTGATATCGACAGTTTGACAACACGAAAACTTATTTTAAGATTAAACAATCCAGAAAATATGTGCATTAAGGTTTACATGTCAAGTAAAATGAATTCCAGCTCTATGTATTTGGCTGTATTTGTCTTTTCTTTATAGTTATTTATAATAAACTAAAGGGTTAAACTACCATTCTCAAATACATGTGCAAATATCGGGGACTGAAATAACTAATATTTGCGAGTTAAAGTCCAGGTACAGTATAGCAGCAATAAAAATACTGAGATAAAGCGCAAGCACCTCACATTTTTATTCAAGTAAAGTACTTAATGTACTTTCCACTCATGCAACTCTCTGAGCCAACACCACTTCAGATAAGGGGATGTGAACTCAACTCAACCAGACAAACGAGGAGAACTACAAAACTTCTTCAACACTAAACTGAACAATTCATTTACACTAATGCACAAAAGGTTGAGAAGGGCAGTGTAGCAGACCGAGCTTGCACGGGGCTGGGGTTGACCAGGGGAGCAGAGCCCAGGAGAAGAGAATCTGGCCGGCTTCAGTCTGCGAGGGCCGTAAAAGAGTCGTAAACCAGGGTCAACCAGAGGGGACACCGAGAGGTCTGGGAAAACACACCCTGACACACTCAGCCTCCCTCACTCCCGTCTCCGCTCGCTCGTCCACATTCCTCCACTGTGTCTCTGACTCTGTGTTCTCGACCCATCAGCTCAGTCATCGTCTTCTCCCTCCGCTCCCAAACTCTCACTGTGCTCATCTGCAATCACTCCTTTGGTTCCCACCCCCCCACCCCCCCCACCCCCCCCCACCCCCCTGCCAGAAGCCATATTAGTGTTTCCTGTGGAGTCATTTAGATTGAATGCTTCCAGGTGGATGGAAGATGTTAATACACAGAATATTCATCATCTGCCGTTTCGGCTCTGTGAAAACGCATTAGTCCTCGAAAAGCTGTTTTAACTACAACATATATGGAAACTGAATTTAGCTGCAATCCCAAATATTTGAAAATAAAAAAATTGAAAATATTTGTTGGACAAGGCAAGAAATGTCAAAATGAATAGAATTGACTTGGATTAAAGTGAATACTTTTGGATTGTGGACGAATAAATCTGATTATCTTGGAACAGAAGACATTTAATTTTTAGCTGTTTTCTGATTAATGTGATGAATCTATAACAAAAATAAGTTAATAAAATAAGTGGCAGTTGTTAATTTGTATAAATTTCGACTTTTCTGATAATTCATTAATCTCTTTATGTCTTTAGGTTTGACAGAGTTGCTTGGACATTGATTTGAAATACAAATTACATTAGAAGAAGAAGAAGGTTAATAAATAATGAGTCCATAGTTCGAGGCCCAGCTCTGACACCATCTTGACAAATGCATCTCATCCAGATCATATCAGCAGTTTTCTTTGGCGAGAAAAGCCTCACTGGAGCGAACCCTGACCTCTGAGTTGCCTTGTTCACCCACCCATCACATAACGTGCCCTCCCTCTCTCCCTAAATCCATCTCAGCGCCCTTCACCCTCGCCTCCCTCTCCACTCTTCTTCCCACATGTAGATCCAGAGACTGATAAATGCCGATACTCCATTATCTCCCGACAGCCCTCTCTCTCCCTCCCTCCTGCATTCCATTCCCTGCTCATCCTCAGTCACCGTCTTGAGGCCTGCTCTGATTACCCATAATCCACCCTGTCCCCTCTCCGCCCTCCAGATGATGTGTGGGCTGCGATCCGGCCTCGCAACCGTCTCCGGTTCGTGCTGACGAATGGTGATTTGACATCACATCAAGATAAGCAGGTAGAAGGATGCCAGTGGAGGTGTAGAGTGCCTGGACTCAAACCTGCCTTCCTGTCATGGATAGTTCCTGGATGAACTGTTACGTGTGTGTTACGTGTTATGTGTGTGTGTATATCGTGTAGGTTTCACTTCATCGGTCTTCTCCTGTGACTCATTTCATCCCACACTTACGATCTGTTTTTCCAGACGTCCTCCCGTGAATATGGATAAATAATCAACGTGGCCGTCTCTCGTTAGTTTGATTTTCTCCGGCGGCTCATCAAAGCACTGAGGTCTGCAGTAGTTGCATTACACAACAACTGCCAATATTACACCCTATACATCTTTAATACACAAATTACGATACCTTTATACCCTTATAGAAGCTCACGTTTCAAAGATATGAACTCAGAAGAAGCTTCCAGCTGCACCTTCGATAAAGTGCATTTTTTACGTTCACAAGTGACTTTCCAGCAGAGCAATAAATAAGTGCAGTTCCGTTATATAAATACCGGTTTGGTATTTCTACGGTCGGTTGCCACATGATAATGTGAGTAATTAAACTGAACTGTCGGTTTTCACAGGCCTGATATTCATAGCGTATTCGTTATAAATATCTTCAAACGTCTAATTCACACGTTTCCAACAAGGAGCTGGTGAAAAACAAATGAACACACCAGACATTAAAATCCATCCTGTGACCACTTGTGATCAGATCTCACCTCCTGGGCTCTATACGCAAATATATAATTGTATAAACATATGTCATCATCTGAGTGTAGGCACGATAGACAGAGAGAGAGAGAATTGTTGTCATTTCATCCAGCCCTAAGCGTTTATGTCTGACACACTGACTGTTCTCTGATCCCTTTGGTCTTCTCTGACAAACCATGAAGTTGGTTTGGTTGGAAACAGTTACTGTACAAATACTGAGGCCCCCCTAAAGACAACAAGACTCTGCCGCTCTAACCGAGAACACATCTAATGCCTATTAAAGACGAGCACTGGGATCTACTACAGCTACATCTACGCCCACAGCTTTGAAAAGAGCTGTCACGGCCAAAAAGCTTGAAGAACATTGCAGCCACGGCAGAGAGGGCCCTGGTTGGATGGGGGGTTGAGACCACAGCCAGTGAACCACGCTTGCTGCAGATGATGGAGCCCCAGCACATCAGCTGGCCTTGACCGAGGCGCGGCGTGTCCGGCACACAGTCGTCCTCTTGCCACCTGCCTGAGGAATGTACCATATGTGCAGCTGTGCGTGTACGAGGCCCTCTAATTGGCCAGCAACAGCTCAGATTGGCTCGTTGGGAACTCCAATTGATTGCCAGCACTGACCCTGGGGTGTGTTTCTGAAAGCTCATTAGTCCCCCGAGCACTACTGGCCCGTGACCCTGTGAGGAGCGAGCGGTGGCTGCCTCGGTGATTTTCCGGCTTCTGATGACAGAAAACACAGGAGGCGGGGAACTGGGAGAAAGACGGACAAGCTGAAAGAAGTATTTGTGGGGTAGCAAAGAGCGGCTGGAGCCTGTTCCTCCCCTTGAGGTACAATTGTGTGCGTGTGTCAAGCTGAAGGGTTTTAATCTTTATGAAATACAAAGATCCACAATTGAGAATCAAGATAATAACCGACAGGAAATCGAAACCCCGACCGAACCTGCTGCCCCGTGTGCAGGTGCAGCCCGTCGAGCTTTCTTTACACTACATATCATAAGACTTTAATTAATTGTTGTTGTATTTATAGTCGGGGCGAGTTGGATAATTTGTGCCTATATCATTTGTCTTCCGCACTGCACGTGTCACATGACTACGTGTGCTCCAGTCAGGATGGAGTGGTCCCACCTGTGGTACAAGCTAAGCTACTTTAATTGGCTCAAGATGGATAATAACCATGATATTGCACACACACACAGCCCCACCCCCTCCCTCCCCTCCAGGCACATGTCGGCCACACTAACTCACTGACGTCATACCGAACAACCAGGCTACTTATTCCCATATTTCTTGCCTCGGGGCTCAACTGCCTCATTACCACTGATAAAACACAGACTAAATGCTCAAGTCCACTGGTCAAGAACAGGAGCCGGTCATTGAACAGATAATGATTAAAACTCGTAAAAGATTTGTCCAAACTTCTGACTCCATCTCCGGTGCAGATTCTCTTGGCTCGTGCAACTGAGGCCTCGTGATTTCCACGAGTTGTGTCGGACTTTCCGTGTGCAGCGGCGGCAGCAATTACCGCATGAAAGCGGCGCCGCATAAATCTAAACCCTCCCGTGTCTCAACCTGCTCTTTTAGTTCCCGAGATGATAGTTTGACTAATGTGCATCATAAAGGGGCCGACGTTTTGCATCTGTGCTAAACGGCCTCTCTGCTAAATGGCAACGGGTGCGAATGAGACAACCGTTGAGGAATGTGGGTCACGCATGGTGCAAGTCAGCATGTGCGCACACAAACACACGTACACTAAACACACGCTTTTCACCAACCCACAATCTCAACACGCAAGTGCCGTTGACCACTTGATAGGTGCATGTGTGTGTGTGTGTGTGTGTGTTGGTGTTTGGCCTGGTTACATACAGGGAACTCTTTTCCCAGCCAGACCCTTTTCAGCACCTCCGGTCTGACACGCTAACTAGACACTTGCACACATTACTGTGTCCGCCAGCGGCCAGTTGTTGAGGAGGCCCGGCCCGCTGCCATATTTAGCCTCATTAATGACAGCTGTCACCCTCACACACAGTACAGTAGTGATGAGTTGATAAGTAGTTGCTCGTCAAGCTTCTGGCTTTGTACAGTTTTCAGGGCTGGTGAAGCGATTAGACTTGAAAAACCAGGAGGAATCCAACTGATCTATCATCTGCCAACATTTTACAGATCCACGAGTGTTTCACATATCAACCCTATCCTGTAAGGGGGGTTACTTCTCCTGCCCTCGACCTATTTCTATATTCTAAATCTCGATTTTCTAAGAAAGATCTAATGTAAAAACTTTGCTCTCCGGGGGGATTCATGCCAGGAAATAGTCGAGAGGAATTCCCGTGGAAAACAAGTGGATAAGTTTGAAGAGCTAATTGCCTTTGGGCACGTCGGTTTTCCTCGGGGTCGGAAAGGTGGCGGCGCAGGGAAGCAGCGGTGCGGCGCGGAGAGGGACGACGGGCATGAATGAAGACCTTGTGGAGCGCTGGGGTCAGTAACGACATGCAAACACAAGGTCCTGGCCACAAAATGAGTAGACAAATATCCTGCGTTTGCCTTGCCCCTACTTTAGCTGTCTGTCAATGAAGGTTTGTCGCGTTCCTTGCATCCATCACAGGAGGTGTCAGCGAGCCGGTCGGCGGCCACGCTTGACGTGAGGAATGTTTGGACGTGACAGATTTGAAAGGAAGGTGGAAAAACAGGACTTTTAACATGTTCTTTTATTTAACCTGTACTTCAGTGATGGACTGGAATACAGATCCAAGCTTGCCACGGTTTCAGTTTTCCCTTTTTGATCTTCCTCTGAGCATATTACATCACCTCCGTACCACTTCTGCTTTTTTATATCTCAATTTTTTTCCGACTGTCGAGGTTTCTGCGGCTCACTGACGATTTCAGCTGGTTTTTTTAAAAAGACACTTTCGCTGACAGACAGCGGTTGAGCGTTCTTTACGGGCCTTCTTGTTGGACATCGAACACGCTTGTGACCGGCAGTCGGGAGGCATCAGGAGGCCGGATGACAGACCACAAACACCAGGACGACACACAGACGCTCATCCGATGGCCCTGCAGGCTTCCCCTGAACATCTGTGTTGTTCTGGGCGACTCCGAGCCACTTCCTTCAAAAACAGATATGGAACCTATTAAACCCCTTCAAGCCTGCATCTGGGGACTTTTGTTATTTTCCACTGCACCAATGAATACACAAACTTGATTTAAAAAATTATAATGAGAGGAACTGGTTTTAGAAACTTTCGCCACAGGCCTTTAAAAAAAAAGATTATTGGGGAACTGGAAAATTTAGAGGATGGGAGAATTGGTGGATTGTGAGGTTAAACTGGAATCCAGTAAACCAGGATTTGCAGATTCATAAGATTTGTGCGAGAGAGGTGAGAGGACATATTTAACACTGATTGAAGCTCTTGAATATTGAAGTCTTATCAGGTTGACATCTTTGTCTGTGTCTTCTACATTCTACGACTCTTTTTCCTCCTCAGATCTTTTTATTTACATACTTAGGGGTTTACAGAAAAGGTTCCAGAATGTGTCTGGACCAACTGACTCGGACATTTGGTGCTTTCACATCCAGCCCCACTGGAAAATATAACAAGATTAATACATCCCAGAAGCTGATTATAATGGAATCAATTGAATTTGTCATCTCTTTCTAAAAAAAAATGCACTAAAATGTAGTATTTTATTAAATCTATATTAGGAGCCCCTATTTTTACCCGATCTTTTGAAGCGATTCTTGCAAAATGAGCGAGTGTCTGATATATAAGAGAGAGAATGAGCAGTTCTATCAACATGTGGTCTCTGCTGCTGAGTCGCAGCCAGGTTCTCACCGGACTGAAACGCTCTTTATCCTTTAATATGAGGGCTGTTAAAAATGTCTCAGCCTGCGACCAAGAGGAGACACTTAGTCTCTTGCCTTCGATCCAGAAGCCTGAGAGCATATTTCTGTGCTTGTCATGGGAGAGAGAGAGGGGACCTGAAGCAGCAAGGCCTGTGGGCGAGAGCGGCTCCCGAAACCATGGTTTTATAAAGATTTAATAAAATAATTCATCTCCAGGAGCATTTAAAAGAAAGGGCTCATAAGACCAGAGGGTCTACTGAGACACTTACTGTGAAATATGACAAATGTGGCTCAATCTACAGAGACAGACAACTTCAGCTCGACTGATGCGACCTTCCAGGGGCCGATACTCTTTGTAGGGAGTGAAAAAACTTCTGATACAGATAGATTACCAGTTTAACTAAAAACTTTACTTTCAATAAATATAGATAAAAACACAACAGAACATACATAGCTTAGATTTAGGGGGTATAACGATTTTAGGTGTTTTAATGTGACCTGAGATTTTAATGACACGTCACTGACATCCTGTGATCTGCTCGGTGGATAAGGATTAAAAATATAAAATATAAGTGACATTTTTCTTATCTCATCTCCTTTTGCACAATGTACACCTGGAAGAATAGAAACCGTCTTGCTTTTGTTTATTAGAATCTCTTCTTTTGTGATTTTATACATTTAGTGATAATTATTAATCCAAAATAAATGATAGATGGTTTTATCTAGATCGATCCTATCGATGTGTAACACTTAACGGCCCCTGATAAATTAAACCGGACAAATTGAAATGTATAATGTTCCTGTTTCCTTTTAGAATCCGGTGACTTGTGCTCTGCTGTTGTGTTTGTGTTGTGTTGCTGTAGTTCCCACAGGCAGTGGGCGGTCTCTCCAGGCTCTCATGTCAGTCTGGTATTAGAGGCTCGTTCCCCAGCGCTCGTCCTGCTCTCCTCTCATTAACGTCCCATCTATCAAACGTCCCGCTGTCATCCAGGGCTGCCACCCTGTCATTTAGCTACGCTGCAGAGCTGCTACACACACACAAACTCACACTCCTCACTACTCACTGCTCCCTTTTGCATGAAAAGTAAAAGTGCACTTTTGGACAGAGGTTGTCTTTTTCTTTAAATCACAGCCTGTATAATGTATCTATGTGGAATCTGTGTGTGTACGTGCGGTTTTTTCGAAAAACATACTTTCACTTCCATTACATGCAACAATAATCTCAACCCTGGGGATAGTTCTTAACCAGAGGGAGGAAGAAAAAACACAGACATACACACACAGCGTTTAAAAACAACTTTCTCTGGACGCCCAGTAAAAAACACATCAGCTCACGGGGAATGTGAACCATTTGAAGTGGCTTGTAAATGTGGTCATGTGTGGTTTTAAGTGAGCGAGGCTGCTTTCTCCCTCCTCAGGCTTTGTTCAAGTCTAAGGGCTCCGCGTCTTCATGCCAAACTGATTTCATATCCAGCTTCAGACCTGTATCACATTCCTCTTCAGCACCACCCACACACACACACACTCCTGCGCATTCAGTCTGATGAGACAACAATAAAAACACACACCTCTCCGCTGACTAACATCCCAGCAGCAGGTCTCCCTCACCGCACACGGAGCCAGACTTCTGTGGGAATCTGTGTTTGCATCTGTGACTAGGGTGCGTGTGTGTGTGTGTGGGGGGGGGGAGACGTAAACCAGATTATTGTGACGGTAAATTAATGCCGCTCTTATTTTTTTCTGCGGCCAAAGCAAGAGAGAGAGAGAATGAATCGGTCTGTGCGGGAGAGACCTGAGTATCGCTCTGTGATCGAGACAGGACTGGGGGGGAATATGGGAAATCTCACAGACACACTCACAGACAGACACACACACAAGGTCGGGCCTATCTCTCTCTCTCTCTCTCTCTATCTCTCTCTCTCTCTCTCTCTCACACACAAACATACAAGGGCACAATGCACCTGGTCTCTCTCTCTCTCTCCCCATGGTCGCAGTGACACACTACAGGTCTCAGGCTGCCGAGTCCAACAAAAACAGCAGTGTGTGTGTCTGCGTGTGTGTCTGTGTGTGTGTAGCTGTACCATGCACTGTGTAAGGCATGCACAGCAATGTCAATAAACTGTGAGACGATGTGAAACCAAACAGAGAGAGCTTAGATAGAATCTGGAGTTTGGCGAGTCCACCACCTTCAGAGAAATGTCTCGGGACCCGAGTGGGGCTTCTAAGTGATCAGGCTCACGCCAAAACACCCGTTATTACATTTTATGGCTATGGAGACGATGTAACGCGACATAATTTACACTCCGACGCCAGGACGGTATGGAAGAAGCCGTGGAAGACGTTGCGTGTCTGTTTATGAAAACACACACTGTACTTGTGTGTGTATTTGGCTTGAGGCGTATCTCTCTCCCGCAGTCTCTCGCCCCCAAACACATAAATCAAAGTTCGCCCCACTTTCACTTTCCTGCTAAAACCAACAGATTGTGAGAGAGAAAACCAAACTTTTACAGAAGGTTAAACTTGATTTGGTCTTTATGTACATAAGGTTCGAAAAAATAAATAAAACATTTAGCAAAGGGCATTCATATATATATATATAGCGAGAGTATATATCCTGTACATATCTAAATCCAAGTTTTATCCTTTAATCCCAGTATTGATCCTTCTATAGACATATAAAGTCTTTAAACTTATTTTAGATTACCTATTTGAGCCATTATTTAATATTTATCCTTTCAATTAAAACTTAAAATTACTGATATGGATTTTGGTGCCAGATGCCGATAACATGAGGGAGTAAAAACATTCTGGAACTGATATATCTGCTGGTTTATTCATTTTTTTAAATTGCCTATGTTTTTAAGATGTTATCAAACCCTAATGACAAAAAAAATCTAATAGAGGCTTTATATTAAACAGATTTATTATTAACTACATGATAAATAATTTGAAACGTTTTCTTATTAGACAATAAAACGATCGGGCTCGATCCTCGGGACATTCCTCGAGCGGCGTGTAACCACGGTACGAACACTTACAGCACAAGGCCAAACAGCAACACACACACACACACACACTCACACACACAAAGGACTGGATCTAACCTTGAAGGAGATGCACTTCAGATGAGGATAAACGAGTGCAGCATGTTGAACGCTTCTTAAAAGTGAATCAGTTCCAACGCTCTGAGCGAGTTCCCCAAAGGGTAAAAAGGTTTTTCCACACAAAAAGAAAAAGACCAGAGAGATGAACGAGGGGAATTCAAGTCATACAACATTGAGTCAACGTGAATTATTTCTTTCCGATTTAAAAAAAAAGAAGAAGAAAAGAGCTTTAAAGTAAAAAGCTTTTGTCATTTCTTCTCACATTTGAATCTTGCAGGTTCAAATAAAACGCTCGGCTGGATGGAGAGAATCACACGTGTGACGCCTCTCCAATTGAAAACAGCGGCAGATTTGGAATTACACTTCACCGACTCGTGTTTTTGTTTTATGCTTTATGCTTTTTGCTGCTGAAGCCAAAGCCCCCCCTGCCTCTTCCTCCCCCCCTTCTCCTCCTCTCCGCGCCCCGTCATGGTTTCAGTTAGCCAGAGATGCCTGCGTTTGATTAGGGGCTTGGATGTCAATAATGCCTGTTTTTCTGAAAAACACCCTCAAAGGGCCGTGGAACAAAGACAAAGAGGAGGGCCCAGTGGGTGAGAGAGGGAGGGGAAAGCAAGGGCGGGGGGGTGAAGTCAAGAAGCAGCACGATAAGGGATTTTGATTTGACGTTCATGTGCCGTCCAAATGCTGCGTCTGCTTGCCCCACACCCAGCAGGAGGTGACAGCTCCACTTGAACTGGGAAGACACTATTCTCCTGATGTCCATGGAAACAGGAGACGGAGGAAATAGAGCAGAGAAGAAAAGATAGAGAGAGAGGAGGAGAGGGGTTGGGGGGGGGGTATCAGTGACGGATGTGTACATGAACCATTTCATCTCACAGATTGAAAGCAACAGGCTGCGTGGACGCAGGAGGAAATTGTGTATTTCTTGGAATACAGTCGTGGTCGACTCGGCTCATTTCTTCATATCGACTGACTTGATGTATCAGAGATCGTCCACTCTGTTATGGGGACATTATTAGGACATTGATGAGCAGCTAGTTTTATTATTACAATTGTTTTAGAGTCATTTTAAAGGTTGTTTGCTGATGATTACATTTTATTTATGTATTTTACATAATTCTCACTCAGACAAGGAGGTTGTGTTTTCACCTGTGTTTACTGGCTGGTTTGTAAACAAGATTGCATGGGGAAAATGTTGGTACAGATTCATATAACAATCAGGATCTTGTGAATTTAAATGTGGTTTCATGCTGCTGGGTGTTGATGGAGTTTTGTTATTCTACCTTCCTTCTCAAAGATCAATCATTTGGTGGTTTCTGATTTTACTGTGTAGGATTTTTCTACATCTTATGAAAGATAACAACAGATCCATATAAGATCAAATTTGGATAGAACGATAATATAGATGTTTATGATCTAAATCCCATTCAACACCACCAGTCATAGAAGTCTAACCTTTTGATTCCCATCACGCACAGACCCCCCCACACACACACACGCACGCACTTTTACCACACAATGATGCTTTGTGAAGCTCAGACACTTGGATTAATTCTGCTGTTGCTCTGCACTGATGCGACTCGCCAATCAGAGACTCAGTAGAAAATTTAGTGATGGTTGAACGCGTTGCAGCCGAAATACACTGAAGCTCCACACGTCACATGTCTGCATGCAGGGGCAAGTCCCCAGGTATGAGTCATATGAATCAGCTGATGGGCCAATATAGTGTCATAGAATACAGTGTTTATACGGGTGAGTATGTCTGAGTGTACTATGTTGTACATAGGTGTCAAGTAACGTGTACGTGTGAACAGACATGCAACATGTGTCTGTGTGCACCGGACATCAGCTCCCCTATCAGTGCTGGTCTAAATCAATGCCACAGTGAGAGAGAGTGTGGGTCTGTGTGTGTGTGTGTGTGTGTTCCTGCCAAAAGAGCAAATCCCTTGCGTGTTCCTATGCGAGGTGCTGAGACCGAGTGTGTGTTTATTTGAAGACAATGGGTGGTCCTTTTGGTTTCATTCACGCTCGGAGAAATAACTTCTCTCAGAACCTTTTGTTCCCAAAAAAGTAAAAAAACAGGTCAAACTGCCAGTGGAGGATTATGTTAAGAGCTTTTTAATGTCACCGATTTTCTCTTCCAAGATGTTGTGAGTCTAAATATGAGCATGTGGCTCTGTGGAATCGGTAAATAACCTCCTCAGGGTCGGGGACAGAAACGACAAAGCAAATACACAACAGGAAGGAGTTGAACCTCTGCTTCGGATTCAGCACACGTCACGACAGGCGTTCACCTCGGAACCAAACACACAGAACCGGGGCTTGTTTGGATTTTTATCTAGTTTTTCCATTCAACTGCCAAACAACGGCCGATTGTCGCCGATCCACATCTCAGTACCACGCTTAAATCACAATCACTGTTGATTCTGCTCGCTGCATTGTGGGTACTTCACAGGCTAATCCGCCATGCTGGTGGAACAACAATGAGTCCAGTACCAGACACACACAAGGTCGTTCAGGGCTTTTATAGACAAACACTTTTTTTTTGTGATTCTTTTCTGCTCTTCTGATACAATAACGTTTGAGAGGAGGAAGGAAAAAAGTGGTGAAGGACAGAAAAAAGGAATAAATCAGGAACTGTTACTAACTGTGAGAAAAGGGGATAAATCCAAACTAGAAGGCCAAACGGATTTAAATTCACTAGATCCAGATTTTTTATTTGGATCTGCACCCAATCGCACACAGAAAACATCAGTCCCTTAAACCTGCTTAATGTTTTCATCAAGATTCATGAATTATTCTGGGAGAAATCAAAGTACATGTGGCAAAAACGCCTCATATCTCAATGTTAGAAAGAAATTATAACCAGGATCAAAATTCAATGGTTTCTTTCCTGAACCCATAACTCATCCGCCGATAGTTATATTCTGTAGCTTCACACATTAAAGTGGGACACACTGGAAAACATATGTGACCTGACAGTGAATTGAAAACGAAGTCTGAAAACTAACAATCTGTATTACGGGATCAAATACATCAAACTTCCTCAAAGTCAAAAAGAAATGATTCTGTTTCACCGCACTGACGGAAACACACAACCTTTAATGCAGATACAGTACACATAGGCACACACACACACACAGCCGCACACAAGAAATGGCGGGAGGGGTCAGGCTGTAACACCCAGTGTCTCCACCAATAACATACCAAATCCATCAAGGTGCCCCCAGGTTCCAGTGCAGGAGGCTCCGCGGAGGCTTTAATAAACAGCACCAGGGCAGATGAAGGATTTGTGGATTATGCTGCGTATTGTGTGAAGGTTCTGATCCGTGATTATCATTCATAATCCCTTTAATGTCACAAACACTCTTAGATGTTGGTATTTACTGCCTTTCTGGCAAATAAACAACTTTAAAATAGGGGAAACAGATCTTATCTTGAAATAAAGAACCTTCAGAAAGTGACACCGGGATGATTTAGTGTGTGTAACTATTTGTTCTACATGGAAAAGCAAAGACAAACTCATGTAGTGAAACAAAGGGACCGTGAGGCAACGCAAAGGTGGAGCCAACAGATAAAAGAAGTCAAATACAAGATAAAACATGACACACAGTTATCTGCCAATAATTTGGATTTATTAAGTGTGTGATTTCTCCTCATAACAACACAAACTTTGCACATTTATCACGACACGCAGCAGCAGGCGAAAAGTTCACGAGCTGCTCACAGGCAGGGGAAATCTCCTCGTGTTTGCGTGACCCACAAATCAATTAAAAAGAAAATAGCTCTGGTGTAATTAAAAACAAATGAGATTACTAAAAGTCGGTTCACTTCCTGGAATGTGGTCGAGCTTCAGCTTGAATGATGGGATTCTTGTTCTCTCAGTTTTGTGGCGAGTGAAATATAAAAAAAGAAGAAGGAACCATTAGGTAATATATTTCTTTCTGGATCTAGTGGATTTAAATGTGGTTTTATTAGAGCTGAAGGCCTTTTTCAGCCATATGGTGACAAATAGAGCTCAAAACCTGTGACTAGCACCAATGAGTAGCTGAGAAATGAAATGTGGTCTTAACAATACAAGGTTTAATTTAATTTAACTGTAGTGCAATTCTGGACATGTCTTCTACACCGGCACACGCTTGCCCCGTCATGTGATGTGCATGTCAGGCGTGTTGATCCGGATTGGGATAAAAGCTGCTGTGGAGCCAAAACTCTAAATTGGATAGAGATCACCTTAGATCGGAATATTTTCAACAGAAAGGTAGTAGTGGGATGAGGCCCATGTGTGGACAGACCCCAGTGAGCATGCACACACACAGAATCACACACACACACACACACACAGACACACACAGGATATCTGTCTCCTGGGAGCTGATCAGCCCACTGTCCGTCAACAGTCTCCCATTCAGGCTGAACCGACTGCTGTGAACAAACACGTAAAAACATGCAAGAGCTGGATTCCTGTGCCTGAGCACAAATACACACAGATGTGGACACACCACAAAAACCCTGCTCACTCTCTAACACACTCACACACACACTCACACACACACACACTAACGCACAGCAGCGTCTGACCTGTCCGCCTGTCAGCACACCAAAAGGCCCCTTTGTCCCTTGATAACCCTTGTCCAGTCTCCTCTACAGGAGGCTGTCTCCCTAACAAGTCTTGCCTGTGGCAGGAGCTCGGAGCTGGGGGGGGCACAGAGGAGAACAATGCCCCCTCTCCTGCAGGAGGACACATTCACACAGGGACCTCTAATGAAAACCGTGTCTCACCGGCTTTTCCCAAACTCTACCAGCCCTCCCTCCTTCTTCCTCCTTCCACCTCCTCCTCCTTTTCTTCACCTCCTCCTCCTGATATTACATTTCCTGCTGTTGTGATTTGTGCTCCATCGAAGAGTTCATTCATTCCTGCAAACACACCCAGAGCAGCACTCTACGCTCAAAGAGAGAAAGCATAGCAAGACGTCGCCGATGACAAACTGCCTCTTTCTTTTCAAATCCTCCGTGGCAATAACGAAACGATACGCTCCCTCTCCCTTATTGAGATCAAGACCCGCCTGAAGCCGAGAGAGAGGGCTTTAGATCATCGGGGCCTTCTGGGTTTGAGGGAGACAAATCTTCTGAGCCAGAAAAAGTGAAAAGAGAAAAGATATAAGGAAGACAGAAATCAAAGAAGACAAGCAGAACCGAGGACGAGGGAAAGCAGAGACAGCGGGGATGAGGAAATTATGACCTCTGTTTTGTGTGAGGAGTAGAAAAGCGGCGCGATCATAAAAAAAACAAAAACACCCGTCTTCGGTTTCCATCCACGGTGGAAATCCGTCTGGACCAGTCACCACAACAAACACCCCACTCTCTGTGAATCACATTTCTCAGTTCATCCCTTTAAACTTCACTTCTGCGGTCGAAAAGAGATAAATCCACAGATAGTTACTGGCCTTTTTTTTTAAACGTTTTTCTTCCATGGAAACACACAATATGTATTTCACAACAGAAGACACAGTTAAATGTTGTCCAGGAAGATGCAGACAGTTTATATTAATAGGCAGCTCATGTCATAACAGTTAAAATATAACACAAACAATAATTTCCAGTCGCGACATTACTGGCTTCCCTCTCGAAGACGGTTGCAAGACGTCTAAAATCATGTTAATAGCAAACAGCTCCATGTTCAATGTCACTTTCCCCTAAATGGACTTTATCCATCTCTCATTTAAAAACGATTGTAGATTTTTTTTTAAAGCTGATACGAACTTGCTTTTGTCCTAGAGCCTTGTGTCAGTGACAGAGGGCCTTCATGTTTAATGTCTCTGTCAACACTTAAAAGAGAACGGGGGGGGGGTGTTATGAAAAATGAGCCCGAGCCGAGAGCGGAGGGAGGTGATTTCCCCCGAGCCGCTTGTAATTGCTTCAAGCTTGGACCAGACAGGACAAAACCAGGAGGGCCTGGGTGCAGGAAGTCGGGTCAGGAAATGGTTTGGATTCAGCCGGTGAGGCAACTTCTCCTGGAATGACATCGCCATCTTTGAAGGTATCTGTAAGATTTGAGCTGGCCGAGATTTGATGTTTTCAAGGACAGACAATAGACAGAGAGTAATATTTATTTGTCTTGGTCTCAGGAGATCTTCTATTTACCACATCACCTTTTAAACAAAACAATTCTTTGGCCTGTCATTTGTTTTCCAAGTCATTTTATCGGGGGGGTCAATCTGACTCCGACATTCATACGGAGGCTTTGAAGATCTGCTTCGAATCACAGGGCTCAGACTTTCTCTCTGTCTCTTCTCATGGTTGGATTGAAAACATAACTGCTCGTGCACGCTCAATAACCTGCTGGGTAAAAAACTCAAAATACAGAACATGCAGGAATAGATAGATCTGTCCAGGAGGATGTTCAAGTTCTGATTCTCTCCGTCCTACATCGTTTAAATTCCTGCCTCCAGTTCGTAAAGACAACTGGGTTTGATGGGTGTTTGTTTCAATACAAAATGGCCCTTGACGGTGAACGTGGAATCACACAATCCCCTCAGCCCTGAAAAGACCAGAGAGAACGCTGGGCCCATGCAGACTGCGAAACGCTGATCTACAGGACGTCACCTCTCAGACAGTACAGATGTCTCATTAACTCCAGATGCCTCCGTAAGTGAACAGAGAGCAGTTTGGACCACCAGCGAAAAAAGAGAGAGAACACCCCGGAGCTATAGAGAGAGAGAGAGCAGGTGAAAGTTAGAGCGAAGGGAGTGAATGGGAAGAGGATTGTTTCTCAAGCAACCCCTTTTCCATTTCTGCCCCAAAACCCTGAGACCTTCCTTCTTCCATCTTTTCATCGCCCTCCCTCTGTCCCCTCGCTCTCCACATTTCTCCTTTTCTTCCTGCTAGGATTATCCCAGCAGGACACCGGCATTCCTTCTCTACTGGTAGTCTTTGTCCGGACATTCCCACTCCTCCCAGTGTCCTCTGCAGCACCGCGTCCCACCAAGGAAACCAAGCGTCCCATCGACTGGCAACAGGTTTTTCTCCTCGTGTGACACTTTTTTTTTAATCTGTGATATAAAAACCAATGATAAAGAACACGTATGGATCTAAACCACCAATATTTAGACAGGGCCGCGCCCACAGAGCTGCAGCCCTGCTCCACTCAGACACATGGTCGGCGGGGGGGGTGTGTGTGTCCTTGCAACGACTTTGATCTGGAGTCAGTTCTGCTCTCCCGACGACCTGTTGTGAGGTTTTGTGTGGACGTAAGATAACTGATACACAGCCACAGATGGAGCAGAGCACAGCCAGCATATTGTTGCAGTCATGTGCTAATCCCATTACTCCCAATTTGGAGTTTGTGTTAAACTGGGAATCTCAGTTTAGGCCACGTGTTCCTTTTCTCTCGCAACTTAGATGCTGTGTGTGCGTGTCTGAACAAAGGCAATCACAGTATTTAAATCTGAATTCAGTAGAACTCATACATTCGCCATATGTTCTAAATTCAATCCAGCAGGAAATTGCACACACACGTAGATAAAAGTCTCCTGAATAAGACTTTAAATCGAGATCCATCAATTATTCACAGAGAAATTAGTGTAAATGTCAAAAACGCCCTATTTCTCCATGTTAGAGAATGAGATTAATATCTCTCATCCCTTGGTCCCAAAATGGAATAGTTCCATCTTGGTCCATGTCCCATAATTCCATAAAATTCATTGAGTACTTTTTGCGTAATCCTGCTGACAAACAAACTAACAAAGCGTCTAGGGGTCAAAATTCAGATTATTCTGACCTTTCTGACCTCCCTCCTTTGATCTCAGAACCCGGCACTGATAAGCTTACTGTCTGTCCAGACAAGTGCCAGAAGATATTACAGAGGATTCTGGCCGCAAATCTAATTATCAGATGTTTTTCTTTCGTCTGATTCAGCCAATCTGTGAGAAGTCTGTTTGAAGTGGGACAGAGACGGATTAGAGACCGAGGACCTTTGTTTATCAGGGTCATCAGTTTGTCCAGTGTACAGTGGGCTGATGTTCTCCAGAAGGCTACTGGAACCATTAGCTGCTTCTCCCTTGAGTCATGGTCTAAATATCAGCTGTTGGAACACCTTCGTAAAGCCAGTGTTTTGGGGGGCTGGTGCAGATACTAAGATTAGGAAGTACCAGAAACCCTAACCCAGAAAACACATCTATAGCAAATACAGAAAATAAAATCCTCATTTGGCAAACAAACACAAATACTGATTATCAGACTGGCTCCAATTTCTGGACTCACACTCACACACCATGTGTCTGTACAACACATATCATGCAATAAGTAGATACTAACAGCTCCAAAGGTTCAGACTAGCAAGGATTTACAGCAGCGAGGATAGGGAGGCCACATGTAGCCAGTCTTCAAGCAAGAAGCTGCATCATTGCAACATTACAGCTGTCAGCAATGATATACCAAGCCCAGGATACAGTTACACTCTGCATCCAAACACGTGCGTCGCCCTGGAGAGCGACGGACGCTGGGATTTAGTTTAATATTCTAATTGAGGCTGAAATCTGCGGATTCACGCTACTTGACCTCGGCACGTATAACTGACATGAAGAGGACAACGGGGAGATGGAGGGAGAGGATAAACTGCAGTGTGGGGGGGGGGATGTGATAAAAAATAAAAAAAGTAAAAGACAGACTCGCTGCAGCAACAATTGGGAATGTTGAGAGGAAGCTGAAGACAAAAGGGAACCTGAGAACAAGCAGAGATGTGGAGGAGACGGATGATTGATGGAGTATAACCCCCAAAAATGAGCGGTCTGGCCCTGGGCCTTGACCTATCTCTGTTTAATCCTTTCACCTGGCCTTGACATCTGTGCACACACACACACACACACACTCACACACACACGGAAAACACACACAGATCTATCCTGCAGACTGAGATCGGCATTTGTGCGTTGGTGGGGGTGGGGGGGGTTCTTCAAAATAAAGGTGCACTACTTAGATCTTTGTGTTGACACGTACTTAATAGTTTTATTTTCACCACTGACTCTCTGAGGGGATTTGCTTCTTGATCTCCTTGGTGATTTGGTGTGTGTGTGTGTGTGTGTGTGTGAGCCTTAATTACACAGACAGAATTGTTCATATACCAAGAGGTCCTAGTGTGTGTGTGTCTGCACTGCTCTCAGGCTTAGTTTACACAAGAAGGTCATTTTAATCAGGTGAATACCAGGCCGACCTAATCTGCAGGTATTTGCCTGAGCATAAACAGAGGATATCCCCGCGCTCAGCCGGGATCACATACCTGGAGTCAGGGAGAAGTCATTCCTGTAACTGACCGGATCCCGATCGCTCGCCGTCTCTCCCTCCTCCAGCTCCGCGAGTCTCACACTCACCTCGGCTCTCTCGCTCTTTCACTCCCATCTCAACTCGTCTTCATCGTTAAAACATCCTTTACCTGCTCTCTGCGTATAACCACGTCCATATGTCTCCACGTAATAACCATCTCTCTCTCTCTATTACTCTGGAAGGCATGTCAGTGGACCCATCTCTGCTCGTCCCGAGAGACGCTTTGTGTTTAGCCGCGCGTTCTCGTAGACGACCAGCTGCAAGAACATTTAATTCCTCACATACTTGCTGTGTACGATAATACTGGAGTATTCCACTAGAGGGCGACTAACGACGTCAGACAATATGGAACTTCCACATTTGTATTCTGTAAATCAAAAATATGGGTAAACTAAAGGTCATATACTGCCCCCTAGTGTTCATATGTGTACCGCGGACACGTAGCGTTAATTTCTGAGGACAATGCACAGCTAACGCATCAAACAGACGCAGGAGGCATGATGCGTGCGTATAAGTGTAGATTTAAAAACAAGTAAATCTCCTATAAAACCTTGCTCTAAGTTTTTACTTGCTCGACTAAACACAGAAGCGATAACTTAACTTAAACTAACGACAAAAGTTTGAAGTTAGTTCTTCAATAACCTTAAGGACACCGGAGGAATGAAGCAGAAATATGAATGAATTATTGTCGGACGCCACTAAAACATACAGAAATGTGTAAATACAGCAGCTCCCCTTCCCCCTCTCTCTTTTGTAACTACTGTTGTCTGGCACGCTGCCTCTCTTCCTGTTTCTGATAACGCAGATAAGCTCTGGCTCTTTATCTCAAACGGACGCTAGTTGAGGCAGCGGCTCGGTCACAGAGTGGCGACCCTGTTATCACTGTGTTATTTGAGTTCAGATAGAACAACGCTTAGACTCGAGTGTGTGCGTCTCTGCACAAGAGAGAGAGAGAGAGAGAGAGAGAGACCAAGCGAATAATAGCTCAAATCTGCAGAAGCTTCAACTCAAATACAAAAATGTGTTAAAATAAAACAATTGTTGTTATAGTGGAGATGTTAAGAGTCACTGGAATTCATCATAGAGACACGATGATGACTTTGGCTCAGTTTTCTTTGTGGTGAAGATTCTGGGAAAAGAATTTCACAGTAATCAACATCAGATTATCTGTTACTAATGACATTTAACCACTGGAATCGTCTTCACAATGAAATCAACACAATGTGTAATGACAGGGGAGGCGGTGGAGGCCGAGCGGAGGGAAATCTCTGCATTATTTTCCTTCGGCTTCAATCAGGACCAGTGCGGTGAATTGTTGTGGTTGGTTCTATTCTTGGTTTTCGGCCTCTTATCCAGTCGTGTTTTATCAGTGCTGCTCTCTTCTCCCTCAAGAAGACTGGAGCCAGCGACGGCTCTGTGGGTCACTGAGGAGTCGCTCATTGACTGGACCAGATTGCGTCTCTAAGTGTGTGTGTGTGTGTGTGTGTGTGTGTGTGTCGCTGTAACACAATGCAGTTTTTCCCACAGAATTTCCCATAGATTCTATTCGTGGCAGTTTTATCTGCCTACAGCTGAAGTGGGTCGTAATATAACTTAGTGCCCTATAATGTACCTGGGCAGGTGGCCTAAGAAAAGTCTGCTTGGAGATCAAACCAAAGTAACTGGAAATAGAATCAGGTCGTATAGAAAGACGTCATCTGATGACATAGTGAGAGACTATAAAGCTGCTTTAAGACACAGACAAGGTCACGTCTGGACAGAGCGGACAGGACTCTAAGGGAAATGAGCAAGGGAAGGAATACCAGAAGAGTGTGTGTGTGTGTGTGTGTGTGTGTGTGTGTGTGTGTGATGATAAGTGGTGATTCAGACCAAAAACCAGCCGCGTGTCTTTCACTCCAGATGTTCCAGTGGAGCTGGCTGCTGCCGTGTGCGAAGCCGCTTCATGACACAACAAGAAAGAAGAACCAGTCACTGCGGGACTAGAACCAACAGCATCTTAAAGACTAAACCATCAATCTCTCTGCCAATACACACACACGCACATGCACACACAGACACACACACTTTGTTTTCTGGCAGAACAGCAGACACACAGTTGTCAGTCATTCTCCCTCCACACAATAGAGGCTCTGTGAATCACACTGAGAGCAGAGGGTTCAATGAAGGCTGTGATGTCTAACATCAAGAATTCCTCTTGACTCATCCGTCTTTACATTAACAACACTAACGTTCTTACAGTAGGTTTGAGTGGACTTGATATACACAAACATTTCCATTTCATAACCTCCACATAAGCAACATCTCATGCCAGTGAATGATGATTGATCAATCACATACTTTTGAAGGAGACATATTATGCTCTGTCAGTATTTCTTTCCTTATTAAAAAGGGTTTCAAGCCACAAATCAGTTGCTTTCTGCCATCGGGGGAATTAAAAGTAACTTTCCAATGCTCCCTTTGGCCAATCTGACAAGTTTAGAAGCCAAAAACTGGCAAACTTCACTCCACAAACTTCACTTCAACTTCAGTCAGTGGAGTCTGACGTAGTGAATGTGACAGACAGAGTGCAGCTGCCTTAGAAAACCCAGAAAAAGGGGGCACGTTAATCACCATTCACTTTGCAGACGCTGCATATCAGACCCTTTGCAAATGTGATAGTGACGTGCCAAAAAACTAAAGCCACTGAAAAGAGACACTAACTACATTACATTTAAAAAGGGAACAAAAATATTTAATTAAGGGCTGATTCAATTTCATTTAACAAAATTACAAAAATGACATCAATCAGGCCGCCCCCCTGTATTTTTTGTTTTCCAGCAATCAGACCTGGACTTAATGACCTCTGGAACCCAATGAGAGAGCAGCAACATGATTTTTTTTAACGTCAATTGAATCTAAATTAATTTGCCAGCTGGGTCGGGCAGAGTGGAGCAGTGGGAAAACCGTCCGTCTACTTAAGGGCAGCAGGAGTTTTATACGCTTCACACCACAGAGCCAGGTGGTCCTGTGGAAAGAGGCACAGACAGTGGAAAGGAACCTGGATTGAAAAGGTGGAGTTCGGGTGGATGGATTAGATCATAAGGATAAAGTGGTTGAATCAAAGAATAACCGCATAAAATAATAAGAGGGGAATGATGAACAAGTGTCTGTTGTTGGGCTGGTTTGCGATCGCCAGAGAGATCTGTGGAGGGAACTAGAGGAGGGGGTGGGAAGTGGGAGGTGGGTGGGGGGGTTGAAAGGTTTGTCATGGAACACCTGCCTCCACTTAACCCCTCTCCCTCTCTTTCTGCTTGAGCTGCTTCTTTCAGCCATCTCCTCTCCTGCTGCCCCGCCGCCACATGCATTAATGCACCGGGCGTCCTGGGGCTCGCTGGCCCCGAGGCTGCTCCTTTCAAACAAGGGAGGGCCTCATACTGGGAAGAGCTGGGGTCTCTCTAGTCAGCCGCCCAGTAGCCAGGGAGCAAGAAGTAATATCCATATTAACTTGTAATGGGAAAGAGTTTCAGTTAATACCAATCCAAGGGTCGAACATGGATTTTTGTTGCAGCTTTAGGTGCTTTTCCAAACTGATGCAGATGTTTTGCAACACAATAACTATTTTTTACAGAATAAAAGTTAGGTTTACATAAAAAAGTGATTATTTTTATAATTCAAGTGCCTTATATTCGGTTGTATTTGTGTCTTCTTTATATTTAGAGTCATTTATAAAAGCATATAGATAAAATGTAAAATATAAAGCCTCAATTACATTTATATGTCATTAACAATAATCTTAATTTTTATATTGGAATACTTTTCGTGTTGAATATCATGGGTCATTGTAAACTTGTATTTACATGTGTAAGTGGGTGATGTACACATTCTCCGACACCTAATCTCAATCTCCCAGTTCAACAGTGACTGCAGCATTTTTCTGGGTTTCACACAATGCGGCCGACGTGGCACTCCATCCAACTGGTGGTTATACCAATTAAAGGCCTGTGTTAGGTCAGGAGTTATTCATTTGACATTAAAGAGGACATGGGGACCCCCTATTCAGACCCTCCACATACTTCAACTCCCCCTCTCTCCTCCTTTCACCCCCTTTTTCCAAGGCTCATAAAAGCTTTGCCCCCTCAACGCCCCACTTACTCGCCCTTCTCCCTTTCACTCTGTTGTTTGGTCACTCTCTCCCTCCTTCATTCAACCCATTCCTCCCCTCTCTCCACTCGTTCCCTTCACCTCTTCGAATACTACCACTCACTGCAGCCCCTCCCCTACCCCAGTGCAACTTACAGTCACTAACAGCATATGAACACAATCAGACACACAATGCAGCATTTAAATGATTTACCAGGAGCCATCTCTCCCTCTCTCTCTTCTCTCGGCTGCCGTTCTGCCCCCCCCCCAACCTTTTAACCCTGTCTCTCCTCTTTTCTTTCCATTCATGGACGGTAACTAAAGATAGAGCTGGAAACGCCACCGATAGCCCCTTAATCTGCGGAGCTGCTCCCCCCAATGTTTCAACTGTAGTGGATGTGAGTGAATAAACTCCACATGAGCTGGAGGGGTCACTGGTCCTCCACAGTGTGTCGTACAGTAGCTCTCCCGAAGGTGTTTAATTCAACACTGCATTCGACAAAAGAGGCAGGAAGATGCAGAGAGACTCTCCTTCGCTGTTGAAATGCGTCATTGCCTTTCAAATGATCCTTGCATCTCTCACTTCTTCCCCAGAAAGACCCAAAAACTCCTAGAAAAGTAGAATCAGAAGAACAGAAACATCCGCCAAGGCCCAACAGCTCCGTTAAATTCAATCAAGCTGCGCCCAAATTACACACACACAGATGGACATCAGTCCCCTTAAGTAAAATACCTGATTTCTTTCATCAAGATCAATGAAGGATGATACCCTGGGAAAACTGTGAAAATGTTAGCAAACAAAATCACAATCCCACAATGTTGAAGAAGGGGGAAAACAAAATTCCTGGATGTGTAACGGCTTCTTTCTGCTCCTATGCCTCATCCTTTCGTGGAAATCCATTCGGTATTTTTTACGTAATACTGTTGATGAACAAACGAAAGGATGAAGGAACATAACCTCTTACTTGGATGTAGAGAAAAGCAGCTGTGTGGTGAAGTGGGATGTGTTCTCCAGTAAATTACTAAAAATCTTATACACAACAAAGTCGAGTTCAATCATATCCCAGGGAGTCTAACTTCAGTTGTTAAAATGTGTTGATCTGACAACAGCTGGTGTGTTTCTCGGCCTTTTCACTTCTCTAAAAATAGCCCAAATCCACCGTCCTGCAAATTGCATTTGTTATTTCAACCCAAATTCAGCAAGTTAATTTAATTCCACAGCAATTCCCCAAACAGGTGAACCTGAGGTCAAAGCTACCAAATAAAAACTTATAGAGATACGTTATAGAGAGAATGGATCACAAATAAATAAATCTATAATATGATTGATCCCTGGTGTTGAGTGGAGTATTGAAAGAGGTCTGGAACGACGTGAAGCTTCTTGTCCTGCAGCTGCGTTCATCACGTTGACTGAGGACTCCGCTGCTGTGGTTGAGTCACGCCTGCTGTCTCAGGGTTTCCACTCCAGAGCCGCAGCCTCTGTGCAGCTCTTGTTTTGTCCGACTGAGACCTCGCTGCTCCAACTGGCACCGGTGGGACCAGTCACATTTTGAGGAAGTGTACCGATTTGCATGGGCTGCTTGATAGATCCCAGCAGAGTCATTTATTTCAATCTCCCCGACTCTGCAGGGACATCAGAGCGTGGGGTCAGTTCATGAAGACACCCCCCCCTTCACTCTCTTGTTTAGCGGCGCTCAGAGGGCGGGGGTGTTCACCAGCGCCGGGGTCTTGAACTCGGGGCCCTATGGTTAAACAGGGGCTTTCCTTCTTACTGCAGTGCACCACCCGGATGACTTATGATCTATGCTACTTGTAGATGATTCAATTCTTCAAACCCGGCGGTGCAGAAGCTAAGACATGTCATTTGGAGAAGGAGACGACATCGGCTCGGTTGTGTTTGTGGAAAAAGACACAAAAACATCAGGACTAGGCCAAGAACTTTGATGACGTGTAAAATACAGAAAATATACATCACCACTAAGTGGTCCGAGACTTATGGACGCAGCTGTGTACATACCAGACTGATTATTTTATGGTCCACAGAGCCCGAAACCTAAGAAGTGTACGACTCTACGATAATACACTTTCACCGCAGACGGTAAACTCCACTGTGACATTTCATTAAAATGGGCTGAAAGAGGATTTTAGTCTCAAGAATGATTCATATGTTCGGGTCTACGCGTAAATATCCGAGAGCCGCCTGCAGCTCAGATCTGTATTATGATGCCTCTAAGGGAATTAAAGGTTTATATATCATACACACAGTTAAAATAATTATACTCGAAAAAGACTATTGTTGACAGACTTAAAAATAGATGGACAAACAGGTTCTATCAAATTAAATAGTTAATTTGAAAAAACTTAATTCATTTGTGTGTTATCAATTGAAACATATTTTTTAAGTTGGTTGAACACCTTTCTTCTTTTCAGTGTAAAATTATCATTTTTTTTTGTCGACTGTGTCAGAAACCTGGGTTTTTACAAACACACTGTAAGTAACATATTGGTGTACACTTAAATACACAGTGGGATTACACGAAGGCTAAATCCTGTCTAACCCAACAATAGCAGCAGTGTGCTGGCAGCCGCTCAGGCTTCCTTGTTTATCCAACACACAGCCGGCGTGAAACCTGGAAATCCTGAAATGACGGGGTTGAGATTGAAAGGTGTTAATCCCACTAAATCTCAGCTGTGAGACTCACTTTGATAGACGTGGTGCCCGACGCTGCTCCGCGGGGCTAGAGCGTCTGTCTCTCTGTCTTGAGGGGCGAGAAAACAGAGGAGAGGAAGACGAGAGAGGAAATTAAAACAAGAAACTGTCAAGACATTGAATAGACGAGTGATGCAAAGAGAGTTGAGGAGCGAGAGAAACCAGTGAAAGCTGTGGACAGATACTGATGGTTCAGTTCAGACTGGAGACAGGAAGCTGATAGTGTATCATGTCTCCTATTTGGAGGCAGGCGCACTTCTTAGTGTGCAGGATTGCTCTGATTAAAACAACTGGTAAAGTGTCGTCCCTCAAGGTCATCATCAATCTCCAATGCAAAAAAGCACACAGACGTATTTATGACCTTGAATCTACAGCCGGCGTTTTCTGTGTTGTTTACTTTGCGTTTCAACTCTTTCATCACGTCGATTTTTCTCTCAGTTTTTCTTCCCCCCCACCCCCTTGTCTTTTTTTCCCCCCCCGCCATGTGCTCCTGTGTTTCCAGTTGTGGCCGTGTGGTTTATGATTTGCTGATAGAGCAGTCAGGCAGAGGTCCCGGAAGGTCGCCTGGGACAAAAGCTGCTTTTCAGCTCTCGGGGCCCTGATATCTCCCAGCTCTGCTCCTGCCGGAGCTTTGAGGTGAGGTGGCGGGGAGCGGCTGGATGTTGCTCCTGGCCTCCTCGTCCCCCAGCGGCCGAGGTGAAAATGAGTTTACCATGCGAGGAGGAGGAGGAGGAGGAGATCGAGGAGGAGGAGGCGGATGATCCGGCGATGCATGTGGCCCTGACCGAACCGCCCGTCTTCCATCGGCTTAATCTGACTTCCGAGGTTACGCCAGGACACTAGTGCAGAATATTCCACTGAGGATATTCAGGCAAGGTCACATGCATGGTTTAAACAGGCGTGAGTGTTTGTGTGTGTGTGTGTGTGTGTGTGTGTGTGTGTGTGTGTGTGTGTGTGTGTGTGTGTGTGTGTGTGTGTGTGTGTGTGTGTGTGTGTGTGTGTGTTTGTGCGTGTGTTCTGGGCAACAGAACGTGTGCGAGAGAGAAAAACAAGGAACTTCCAGCGTCTCTGCACCAGGTGAGTTTTCATGAGGACAGCTGGGAGTATTTTTCCCCTCATTTAGCAGTTCATGAAAAAAAAACCACAAGCTGCCAGATGTGACAGAGGGCACGCACCCCCACTCACACACTGTAAACACACACACACACACAAACACACACACAATCTCACTTACAAGGGGAACTCAATCTAACCCTACTTGAATATGTGTGTGGCACAGATTTTACTGTATTCCCGCATAAGTCGCAGGCAGATCTCTATCGGGGGGGAATGTCCGTCTCATTAAAATGAATGTCAGATGAAGTAAACGGAGGGTGAAGACATCAAAGGGGTCCGCGGGGAGCTCCATAAATCTGGGTTTAAACTTGAAATAAACCCGTTTACATCAGGAATTTGACTATGAACTCTGCAAACACATCCAAAATATCGCTTTCCTGGGAAGCTGGAAAGGAGGAAACGCAAACTTGTGTTTGATTTGTGTCCATGCACGGTTCCTGTGTTATACTTCTACATGTAGCAGTACACAAAAGACCAAAATCACTTCTTCAGCTTTCTGCAATCTGCATCATAACAGTTTCCTGACTATTCAAAAAATGCCACGGCCACATCATCTACCTTTGGCTCATGGCTGACCCACATTCCCCTTTGTTATCCCACACATATTGGCATTGCGTAACAAACCACTGGCTGCTAATTGCTTTCACATTACAGAGCAGCCGAGTGATCTTGGTGGCTTTCCAAGACCACCAGGCCGGGGCCGGGGACGGGGGGGGCGTGCACTGCTGCAAACACACCACACCACCAATCACACTCCGGCTGCATCACTTGTGTAATCGCAGGGCAAACATGCAGGGCCGCTATCTGCTGTGCAGCCGGCAGTTAAACACTTCTCTGTGTCCATTGTCTGGGAACTTCGTTACTTCTGTTTTTCTTCTAGGTTTTTGTATTGCCTCGAGGGCAGGAGAGCTGGAGAGCTGGAGTAACCTGAGGAAACAAGGGGGCACGGGTGGCACATTAAAGTTAACCGAGTGATGTAACTCATCCATTGCCTGGGTTTCTGTGATTGTGTAAATTAAACATGGAGGGATGTGGGATTTCCTTAAGTAGTCTCCAGCCGTCATGGAGGCACTCGCCCGGTAGTTGATAGCATCTTTCTCTCTCTCTCTCTTTCTGTCTGAATTTCCCCTTTTCCACTCGTCAGGAAAAACCCACTAACACCCACTGACATCTGGCTTCTGTCTGCAATGAGAATGGATACAATCGGAATTCACTCCCGGGTCAAGTGACACCGCTGGAGAGGCCAGTGTTAATCAGGTTCTGATCGGCAGGGATGGAAACATGACGCCAGGTGAACATGCTAACTTCTACTTCTTCTTCTTCACAGTCTAGACACGGATGCTGCACCTTTTCCAGCGAGATGTTAAGACGCACATTGAACTGGGTATTGGCACGAAAAGACAACTTTTTGTGTAATTATTGTGTATTTGTTGTGATTATTACATCTTGGGAAGAGCCATAGATTCAGTCATGTAACACAAGATGCAACACTGGTAAGAGAGTGAGGTTTAAATTGTGTTCAGGACGTTGAGCGTGACTCAGCGGTCGAAACTAACAGAATGGAAATGGGAAAGGAGCTCTGCCTATTCCTGCTCTCTAGGATAAAAGAGCTATCTCTAAAGGAAGTCAAAATGTTTCTCCCCTCAAATTAGCAAAATTTCACAGCAACGCCTAAAAGAAGATTCTTGGCCACATCTACTGACGCAAACCCGATAAGAATTAACCAGGATTCACAGCCACGTTTTCCACTCACATGTTGTCCCACATCATTCTCTTTGAAGATGTGCAGGGTTGGACATATAACTTATTAGAAGATACATTTAATACTGGAGTTGTGTTAATGTTGGTTAGGGACACATGTTTGGAGGAGGCACGTCTTTGTACTCACAAACACACAGAGACAATGTCCCCTCCTGTTCGGGCCTGTCCCGGGCAGAGGTCAAGGCGGCCAGCTGGCTAAAGTCAAATCAAGTTTAAATTAAAGAGCAAATGGGACTAACAGTGCCCGGGGTGCAGAGCGAGGGCAGCGGGGGGGGGTCACTGCTGCCCGGTCGTGGACCCAGACAACCGAAGCACCAATAAGGTGGAGAGAGAACAGAACAGGCGGCAGGATACAAGGGGAATAACTGGAATACAAACAAGGGGCAGGACAAGAGAAAGGACAAGAGCTCCAATCAGAAACCCACCGACCAATTAGAGAAAAATAACACGTGGGTGGCGTACAGCTCACCTGGTGGAGCCTCTGCAGCGGCCCGGGTTCGATTCCGCCTTGTGGTTCTTTTCACCCCCCATTGTCTCTGTTTCCCTTTCACTATTAACCCTCTGTCCTATCGAATAGGCCGGAAGAAGACGCATACTAATAATGAATAATGATGTTTAAAGTATAACACATCTGGCTTCAATTACAGTTACTTGCCATATGGTTTTGATAAATATACATTTTTTTGTCGACCTGCTGTATCCCTATCGTACATTATTTCCTCCCTGATATCGTTATCTGCCCCAAATATCCATTGAACAAGCTCGAGCTCAAAAACAGGAAGAAGAAGAACGAAGCTCAGTCAAACTCAACCTCCAAGTGAAAACTGTACCACGGGGGAAACTTCCAACCTTTCAACTCCACGATTGTTTGAGCTCCGACCCAAACAGGCCATGAATCACGGCCGCAGCGACCTGTCTCCCTCTGAATCATCAGCCCGTTAGGATTCAGCCGTTCTCAACTGGAGCATGTCAGGAATAATAAGCCCCAGTGCCGGGAGCTGGGATTTCATGTTTTGTTTGTCCACTCTCACTGCAGCAGGGACCCTGCACACATCCACGGGGAAGGGCGCCGGAATTGTTGCTAAAACATCATTACACAATGCATGCAGCAGTATAAACACACGTTCATAAAGATCAATAAATATTCTCCTTAAATGCAGCGGGACTGTGGAGAAACACATCTGCTCAGCCGCTGACGCTCAGCCGTCTCTCCTTTGCTCCAATTATGGTTCTAACGACATGACGGCTTTTTCATGTTCTATTAAAGTGGAGGGAGAAGCTGGAAAATCAGATTTTCTTCAAGGAAACAACATTACCTGTCATGTACGTGCACTTATTTCAAGATTTAATCCAGAAGATGTTGTGGAGTTGACCCTTTTTTACTTTAACAGTGTATTTACTCTGAGGCCCTCGAAGCCCCATGTTCGACGAGTGGATGCTGAGAGAGAGACGCACGGCTGAGAGGTAATGAGCTCTTGTGGGTCAAAGCTTAGCGTGGCTGAGGCGGCCACGCAGAGGTTAAACAAACAGGCGATCACGCGGGTCTAAGCCTCTTATACAGGCCCCTCTGAAGAGAAGATCATTGACTTCTGATAGAGGGATGAGGGTCAGGAGTTGTCAAAGATAAAAAGGGGGCCACCAGACGTCGACTGTATCCAGACCCACTTTCTTCTTCTTCTTCTCCTCCGTTTGCTCGACTGCTGTTTATGTCTCTGCGCCCTTCAGTCACGTTTCTTTCCCAACGAGCCAAATGTTTCAGATTAGTTTTTTTGTCTCGGTACGACCAGCTGAGAGTTCATTTAAACCCGCCGTCAGTCAAAACGCCTTTATGAAAATATTTTCGCAAATCTCGCCAATCGCTCTCGGGGCCCTCTCAGCTTTCTCCGGGGGGCCCATCACGGTCCCTCGCTCACGGCCCTGTCAGGTCTTTTCATCCCTATTCAAACTTCTTTAACTCAGTGAACCTCTTCCTCTCTCCCCTCCCCAGGTTTCCCCCGCTCCCCCCCCTTTTCTCCTGCTGGGAGTCGCAGGGCATTGCAGTTTAATTTCCTGCCCTGCTGAAATCAATGCTCTCCGGGTGAAGGAGGGGGGGGGAGAGAGAGAGAAAGAAGAGAGAGGAAAACAAGGAGAGTGAGGTGTGAGAGGCATTCAGGACGCGGGTACATAAACTTAAACCTGGGTTGTTCCAGAAGTCGTGTCACCCTCGATAAACCTGGAAGTTAAATAACAGCTTGAAGTGGAAAAACGGAAGAGATAGAGAGAGAGAGAGAGGGGGGGGGGAGGGGGTAAACTGGTCAATGTTCCCCTCAACACTCCTAATTGTTTTTTTATCCACTCCCCGAGAGAGAGAGAGAGAGATTCAGGATTCAGCAGAGGGAAAGAGGCGGCATTCGGCATCCCGCAGGATAAATGTATGACTTCCTGGCGTCCCCCGTCACCGATATTGTTTCCCCCCCGCCCCGGGTTAAACACAGAGTTCCTCTCCACATGAGCTGAACTCTCTGCCTGAATGAGAAGGAGACAGAAGTGGAGACGATAAAACAACGTCTCAATGAAAGAAGAACAGATTCCTCCTCTTTGATTTCTTTGTACCATCCCACTACCATTCCAGTTCCCCCCTGGTCCTGGTTGATTCTGGACGGTCTTTGGTGCTAAACCGACCATACCCTTCCATCCTTGGGTTAATGGAAGTCGGTAACTTTGCCTTGAAAGAAGTTGCATGAAGCCCCGTATGGCAAGGCCATCAAGCCACAATGGATTTAAGAGGCTACCAAAGAGTGTGTGGGTACAGTCACAGGACTGAAGGAAGCTTTGAGGGTTTGCCAGAGCTCTTAGCGTCGGCTGCGCCATCATCTGCTCACCCTCACGCTACCGGCTATAGTTCCTGGAACAAACTTTAAAAAATGGAGGAAAGGAAGTTATGCCGACTTTGACCAAAGCATTACCCCGATCAATGATTTTCCCTTATGGCCCGTCAACAATGCTTTGAATGCCACATGGACGCTGGTTCTGTCTCACTGGGTCGGTCCTGAACGAGACAGGTTCCTGGCCAGCAGTGGTTTGCAAGACGGCCGTTTAAAAGTACCTCAGAATCAAAGCCAGTGAGACCTTTAACTCCAGATTCCTCGGTCAGTGCGGTCGACTCAGGATTAGAACAGATCCAATAGGGAATTTCCATTTAAGTCAAATATCTTCATGGTTTCTGGAGCCATTTTTCTATTCATGCTACGTCACTGTTATATTTAAGGCTCCTGGTCCCTGAATATCATAATCACAGTTTGCTGGTACGGTGCAGCACTGGTCTTACTCTGGCCCAGTTCTGTGTGTCGTATAGCACTGCATCACGTGAGAGTCTGAGATCCACGGAGCCACCAGTCAGAGGCAGCTCCTCTTGAGTCTTTTGTGTGGGAATCAAGTGGCTGGTTAAACACTGGCTGCTGGTTCAGTGGGCTCCCTTACACAACAATGTGACAAAGCCTTTGGTTAAACAAACACGCTAAGTCTGTGTCTACTCTCACTCTGAAAACACCACTTCAGACCGTGTGTCTACACAAAGCGAACAAGGTTTTCTAAAAGGCATCATTTCCTCTCCTTTTACGGCCTCGTGTCCACACTCAGTTCTTACATCTAAGATCTGTGCATTTTGATTGGATCAGAAATACAGACACTCCAAACAAGAAAATAAATATATGCAGATTAGAATGTTGTTGTATTAGATCTACATCTGTCAAATCTGATCATTGCTTGCAGTGGTGCAGCATGGGAAATATAGTTCAGTTTCAGTTTATTCATAATTTAAGTCATATGCCAATTTAATTCAATCATGGTTACTTCATTTCCCTCAATTAGAAACAAACACAAGCACTTGAAGAGAAAGATTTGATTTTGAAAGTATTGATGCCATGGGACTTCTGTGGGTAGGAGGTCATTTCAAAAAATAAAAAAAGGAGAATTTTAACGGGAAGAGAAAGAAACAAACAGACGAGAAATGAACCAAACGCACAGAAAATTCCATTTCATAGTAAAACAACACCTCACACACGCCTGCCAAGACTTTTCAGTAGAATAGAAAAACACATTGCGCAAAATACTGGGTTGGTACCCACAGCAAAGCAATTACTCCGATGGAGGCAACAATAAATGTGAAGGCAACAATAAATTCAACATCTGCTGCAGCGCGGCAAGAGGACGTCCCACAGCTGAATCAAATTCAATCATCTCTGGACGGACATCTTCATCATCTTCATCATCATCATACACACAGTCAGCTGTCGAAAAGGATGATGGTCTACAAGTCCCACAGGCTTCAACCAGAATCATCCAGTCTCATGAAACATCTCCATTTTGAACCCCCCCCACCCGTTGACAACTATGAAAGGAAAAAAAAGGCTTGAACATGGAAAATCGTGTTGTTATTACTTCAGCGGATCCAAAAACTCTATTTAGGGGCCAAACCGGCCTCGTTAAACTGGCAGCTTAAGAAAATAAAAACCCATTTGGAGGAAACTAATCTTCAAAAAGACAGAATTCCTCAACTTCAGGCTGAAACAGGATTAAAGTCTCTATGGTTACTGATTGTGATGACCAAGCAATAAAAAGACCAAATGATGGAAAAGACACACGTAAGGCGTTCTGTTACACAATCTTTAAAACTGACTGGACAACGCACAAATCAGACCCGAGATCTGACAACCACAAACATGACAGAAACTTATTTGAATATATTTAACACGATTTATTTTGTTTGGTTCATGTTCCATCCACCAACATGGAGGGGGTTTATGACCTATGTAGCAATCAGCCACCAGGGGGCGATCAAGACGGTTTGGTTTCACACACAATACACACACACACTCCAAAGGGGAAACACTGAATTAATTTAAAGTGAACACAAATCCTAAGAAGCCCCATAAAATGTAATTTCCTGCAGTTCACACATCTCCAGTTTAACTACGAGAAAGCGTTTTGAGTTTTGCACTAAAACCAAACACACACAAGGGAATTGTGTTATTTAGTTGTGTGTGTTGGAGGAGTGAAAACTGGGAGACAGGCAGAGAAACAGGGAACGATCCGGTGAAGGTGAAGTTGCCAAGAGTAATTTTTAAAGAAACTAGAAACTGTGTAAAAACAAAACACGTGATGATTTTCTATTAATAACACTGGAGCGATAAGTTCCTATAAATGTCTTCGGGGCACAGGCCTGGGAGGATGAAGTAAGAGTTTCTGTGTGAGCTCGCATCACTTGTTCCAACCGAAAAACGCTGAATACTGTAAAAAAAAACTTTACCAGAGGCCAGTGGGAGTCGTTGTGATTGTGTCTGTAAAAAAAGACGGCAGGAGCTGGTGTGTAGCCACCGCCGCTCACACTTATTGTTGAGTTAACACACAAAGTGAGGCCAAGAGCAGCATGTCAGTCTCAGCCAGGCAAGGAGAGCCAAGCGGAGGCCAGAGTGAACTGCAAGAGGCGAGAGAGAGAGAGTGTGTGTGCGTGTGTGCGTGTGTGTGTGTGAGTGTGTGTGTGCGTGAGTGTGAGTGTGTGTGTCTGAGAGTGAGAGATTCCAGCCAAGAAAATGAGAAAACGGGCAGCGAGTGCCAGCGTTCGCTTGGTGCCCGCCAGATAAGAGTAGTGCCAAAGCGTCTTGATGTCATACTGGTGGTGGTGGTGGTGGTGGTGGTGACTTGTTTCTGATTTCCAGCAGGAAGAAACTGGGTCTGTACGTTCGCCTGGAAACACACTTTGAGGGATGAATATGTGGCAAAAAAGTTTTCCAAAGAAAATAAGAAATACAGGCGATTGGTATCCACACACAGCTTGAACTCCACGGTGCTTCTGGGGCTCTGTTATTTTGATGAAGACATTTATCACACAGACCAGTTCAGCTCCTCAGACGCAGCGACTCAAATCTTTCTACTAATTCCAGAAACCTCTGTCTCTCTGTATGTGGCTCACATGTCTCTAACTTCTTTGTTAAGGGCCCATTGAAGTTCAGGGTTGAACTCAGTGTGATGTGGAGGAGTATCTTCTGTCTTTCCAATTTTTGTCCAGACAAAGCAAAACAAGCAGATTATTCAACATCAAAAAAAGCTTCACAGGCCATTTTTTTGGGGAAAACAAATATCGAGTTACACGTTCTAAATTTTACATTTCCATTGTTCCACAGTCACATGTCCTTTTGATGCACTCGTCAACATAAGTGACATTACAGATCAAGTCAGCAGCTCACTCACAGCAGTTCATTCTTCAGTTCGTGGATCTGCTTGAACCGAGCTTCACTGAACTCTGAACCAACAGGTGAGCAGCTCTTTGTGCAGCTCCCGGGTTCTGTTGCCTGACTCCAGCAGCAGGTCTTCACTTGGTCACTCACTGCAGTTTTCACTCTCACTTTTTAAAGCTCCAGACAGAAAAGCTGCAACAAGCATCACCACAGACCGAACAGCCCATTGCAAACAGACTGGGTTAGAACAGACGCTGAATTAGTGAGAAGAAAAAGGATGAAAACGCTGAAGACATGAAAATCCGAGCAACAAGGCCGACTGATAAGCGTCACACAATTTTTATGGGGGTAAATAAATACTAATACTTCTTTGGCAGTGTAGCCCATAAGGTCCGAGGTATTTAAAAACCTCGGCGTCGCACAAAGAGCTAATTGTGGGCGGGTGGAGATCAGCCCGTCTGTTTGCAGTGTGTGTGTGTGTGGTGTGTTCTCAGGTCCTTAATGCAATGCAAACAGGGTTTTAAAAGATTTACTCTGACACATACGGGGGAATTGAAAAAGCCATGTTTTCATCCTGCCTCCTGTTAAACCAAAGGTAGCATGATCTCCACTTGTTAAGCCGGAGCAGAGCACTGTGGAGTGGTGGAGGACGCTAGGAAACCAGTAATTTGATAAAACTGCAATGAAGAGTGGCCTCAATAAAAATATAGAGCTCTTTAAGCCCCCCCCGGTCCCCCGACAGTGAAACCGTGCCAAGTCCACATGGGAAACTGATACGCACTATGTGTGGCTTATTCCATTAGACTCATTAAAGTGTCACTTTGTCATCAGCACACTGTTGCACTTACAGGGGGAGCCGGACCACTGCAGCAAAGGAGGCATTGTGTTGAGTGTATAAAGTACAGAGGAGAACAGTTTTTTTTATGTGGCAGCAGTAATTTGTCTTCCAGGCAGCAGTTGAAAGACACAGAACCTACTGAATCCAAAAAAAAAGGTAGAGTGAGCCATTTCATCTGTGGTGGGACACACACATCGAGGGTCAATTGACGGAAAAGGGGGCAAATATAATTCGAGTCTATTTATGGTAACGTACACTTATAAAGTTAAATTATTGCTGCCTAGCCACAGCGTGTTTCCTGACTCACTCCAGACACAGTGTCATCTACACACGCCCTGCATCTCCCAAACCTGAACCGAGGTTTTTCTGTTCCGTCTCCTAATCCACTTCCCTGAACCCTGCAGAGGCTCCCCCCCCCTAACCCCCCGACCTCCTGTGCAGACAGTAAATTGCAGGAAAAGGGGGTTTCACGCTCGGCTGCAGCTCGTAGTGGCAGAAACTTTATCAAAAGTCTGCGACTGGGATCTGGGCGGACTGTGTTTAGCTTTTTGATTAAACGCTGCCTCTCCCAGGAACTCTGACCGTGAGGAAACAAGCGTTCCCCTCAGAGACGGATTTTGTAGAAATAAGAGCATTTTTTTTTATTCTCGCAAAAAGGCAGGAAATTTACAATCCTCGCCATTCACAGAAAGACGTTCTGTGACTTGGCAAAGAAGGAAAACCGAAATCAAGCTTCTGCCTAAATTCTTCCGTCGACCGAGCGTTGACAACATGTTATCAAGACATTCCGGCCGGCGGCTCGATGGAAAACTGCTGGAACCTTTACTGTCCTCTCACATCATGAGTAGACTACAGATTCTGTCGTCATCAGAGAAGCAGATGAAACTACCATGAGATAAATCAACTGATGGCACATAACTCTAGGGTTTTTTTATTCAGATATGCACCAATTTGCCAACATTTACAGATATCAGTCCACTAAATATGACGTTTATTAAATTAAGACATCATGAATTCCTGCTGACAAACTGACAACTACAATGGCCTCATGCACCCCCCCGTCAAGGCCCAACAGCTCAATTGAGCTGCACCACATTTCACACACTCATTGATATCAGTTCCTTAAATGTGCCTGGTTGGTTTCATCAAGATCCAGGAATTATTCCCTGAGAAAACTGTGAAAAATGTTAAACAAAACTCCTAAATGAGGTAATAAATAAAGTGAAAATTAATTCCTGGATCCACACCAAAATTTCGGGAGTTCTCCGGTTACCCATAATGCATCTGTTCAACAAGTTACGTAGAAATCCGTCTATAATTTCCACTCAATCTCTTTTACAAACAATCCAAGAAACTCAGCCTCCCCTGGCAGATGTAATCTACAGAAGTCCCATTTTTTTTAGAGTACTGCAAATCAGTTAATTGCTAATTATCATAATTTAAAAAGCTAAAGAGCCCCTGACTCTACATCAGTTAAACAGTTAGTGTTGTAAATACTCATCCAACAGTTTTTTTGCACTTTGGCAGCTCTGAGTTCAGCCTGAGCCTCGGCCTCCACGTGTGCTTAATAACAAAATGGGGAAGTCGGTAATTGCTGGAGCACAAACGTGGTTTACGCACCAACGTTTTTAAATTAGTGACATAAAACAGAGGGGGGGGGGTGGCGTATGATTGATGAGCGCTCCCTGATTAGATGAATGCCTGGGACTTTCTTCTCACTCCACAAACTCAAAATGGAGGCGAACCGTTTCCAAAACACAACAATTTTTTTTTAAGAAATCAGCCCCCCCCTCCTCCTCCCAGAAAGGAAAAAGACCATACATCTGTTTCACACATCCACTTCCTGCCACATTCTTCTGCGTCATGCCAGGAGCTTCACGGCACGCGGCTGAGTTGGCTGCACGGGGTTGGAGTTTTAGACACTCATCCATCTGAGCGGGATGCACCACTCAGAGCATGACGGAGCACCAGCGTTTCCCACAGCATCTGGATAAACTATCAATAAAAAAAACCCAATATAGTCGCACATAAAAAGCGCTGCGACGATGACACACACTCAACAGACTCACTGAGAGGGAGTGGCTGATTTGAATAGATGCACACACACACACACAGAACGAGCAGCCATTACCTCTGACATCTCTCTCACCTCCTTGTAAACTGCTCCCTTAATACGAGTCGGGGAGTAAAACGCCAGAAGACGTCTAACAGCACAGATAGACATCTCAGGAGCCGGGCGGAGGCAGGTAGGGCTCCTACTCACTCGGCCTGTCGGACGGAGGAGAGCAGTTTTTCTTTCCAGGGGTGAAGTCAGTGCCTGCAGTGTCAACAGTGTGTTCCCGGCTGAAAAACTACACCGAGGCAGCTCCACCCGGCGTGATTTATAGCCTCGCTGAGTGTTATTAAAAGGCTAAACGAAACTCTAAACACATCTCACACAGCCGCTGCCCCTGCACAGGACCTTTTATGTGCAGAGGTGAATGCCCCACATTCAGGGAACATCCACAGTTTATGTAGCGGGAAAACAGTGTTGTCAAATTATTTTTACGGACATGTCACGGACTATTAGTTTGCAGCTCAAGAGCGAAACGTTATTAGATGGACTGACGGGGATTATTTAAAAAAAACACTCGAGCAGTTTACATCTCATTTTATAAAAGGTGCGTTCACTTGGGGATCTGATGATGTGATGATTCAAAATCCGATTTCCACGATGCAGAAGCTGGATTAATTTTGAGTTTAACTGATTAAGAGGGAACACAATTAGCAGAGGTAGATTACTGCTAGGGGGAGAGAGAAAAATCTCATGATTTCTCCTGTTTTGCATTTTACTGTTTATATCTTGTATATATTTTGTTTTGTTTGTTTTATGTATAGTTATTTCTTTCTTATGTGAGGTACTTATTGTGTTTTTGAAGTACTTATTGTGTTTTTATGTTTTATGTTGAATGTATGCACCTTTTTTACCAAAGAAAATTCCAGGTAGGTGTAAACCTACTTGGCAATGAATCCTTTCTGATTCTGATTCTGATGATCAGGATTCCATATCCTTGTTTAGATCACCTGACCCTCTGCCTCGATCTGATCACTTCCTTAAACCAGACCGGCCCTCAGTAGGAACCACCGAGGCCGAACACGCTGGATTGGGTTTGCAGATTAGCATGCATGTGATTTCATCTGCACTTTAGTGAGACAGTCCAGCTTCAGGCATTGGTAAGTGACTAACATGTAGTTCCCTTGAAATCCCTTTAACCTCAGATCTACCAGGTAAACTCAACTCCCCTCCTGTGGCCGTGCAGGGGGGAAAGGCCTCGACTGTTCCTAGAAACGCTGCAGCCACAGCTCGGTGACCTCTGACCTCTTGAGTGTCCGCTCACAGACAGACCAGTAAAAACAACAGACGAAACGGCCGCGCCTTTCTGCTTCTTCCTCGCTGCGTTTGCCCAACCGGCCTCCTCAGCAGTGACCCCGGCTGCATCCACTGATCACAGGGCGTAGCACTCCGCTCTAGAAGACACACACAGGACTCCCACTGTCGTCCCTGCAAACTGATCCTGGAGCTGTGTCGTTAGCAGTGAATACCAGGTAAAGATGGTGGACCCGACTGAAGAGCGAACTGAAGGGAGGCTAGCGAATCATCTCAGAGTGACAGAGACTGAGACCTTTCAGTAGATTAACAGTTTCAGTGCAAAGCAAATCAGTTTAACTGCCTGAATATCCGTATTAGCACATGAAATTAAATTTTCAGGGTAGATTTGGCTTACAAATTCCCCACTTCAATATTTCCAGATATGAATTGGCTGCAGAAGATGGGGGCTTAGCTCTCCTCCGCTCCATATTTAATCATGAAAGTCCATTTGAAGAAGTTATAGCAAATTCATCCTGTTAAGCAACGTGGATTAACATTCCTCGGCCTCACTGTGAACAGAAAAGAGAGGCCTGGAGATAGAGGGAAGAAAGAGATGGCGATCGGGGAAGTGCTTTAAGTTCAGCGCTGCATATATATTGTGCCCCACTGCTGTAAATAACCCACTGAAGAGCATTTTAGGGAGGACAGAGAGAATCCAAACAAACCCGAGAAAAACCCTGCGAGGACGATTCATCATCTGGGATGTTATTGTTTCATCCTCGTTCAGAAGCCACAGGACGAGGGCACAGAACGTTTCTTCTCCATAAACAACTCATCATAACCGGATTCAATCATACTTGTGTAAAAGGCAGAGTTCCATTCAGCAGCAGGAAGCTTGCTCCCTCAGATGTGGAGGCAGACACTCAGGACATGTAAAGGAGGGGAGGGGGGGTGTACTTCAGGAGTTTGTTGAAATGAGGAAACTTTTAGCTTCAGATAATAAAGTTGAGGATTTGTGGAAGAAGCAGCCAGGCAGCGGGTTGCTCTTTCTTTAGAGGTCAAACATCTTAATTCTCTTCTCATTGGCTCCAAACAGGCACTAAAGCAGTCAAACCCCCCCAGGGCCCTTATGGATCCCTTATCTCTAAATGTGTTGGGGGGGCCACAATGGATATCCAGCTGACTGCCTAAGAGCCCCCCCATTGTCTGCCAACTGAGTCGAGTCCTTCCTCGTGCAGAGGTCTCAGAATGACAATGGCACGTTAATCTAAAAACCAAAGAGCATTAACATGAGAGAGGAGGCTGGCTGATGGCAAACAGCGCAGCTTTACATCGATGGAGGACAATTATGAGACGCTTCCAGCAGCTTAAAAACAAATAGAAAGGTCGCCCCCTTAAAACACAGATCCTCCATCAGCGCGGTGATGGATGACTCAAACTTTCTTTATGGTGCGTAAAAGTCCCCGCAGTGGATTTTACGCACGAGGAGATGAAGGGCAGAAAGTGAGGAGAGGAGCAAGGGAGTTTGGGGGGGGGAGAGAGGGGAATGGATTTCTGAGGTGGAGGGAAGAGGAAGAGAAGAAGTGAGACTCACCAGACGCGCTGAGGTCCAGGACGCAGTGGAGGAGCAGGACGATCCAGAGCGCGCAGCCGGGACATCTCCCCGGACGCTGGCACGCCGCTGCCCGAGTCGGGTACATTCCTCCGGCTCTGTGTTAAAACCTCCAGCCGCTCTTCACATCCACAGCTCGACCTGATTCAAGATGTCGAACTCCTCCAAGATTCAAACAAATCCCTACGAGTCTGAGAGCAGGGGGAGCGCGTGCGTCCAGATAAAAAAAGACGCACACTCCGTGTAGAAAACACCGCGGGAGTGTGGAGAGGAAAGTTGTCTCCGTCTGTCCTCGGTTGTCTCTTCCCTCCTCACTGGAGCCCAGCTCACTTTCCCCCTCGTCCGTCTCTCTCTCTCTCCCTCCCTCTCCCTCTCTCTCTCTCTCTCTCTCTCTCTCTCTCTCTCTCTCTCTCTCTCTCTCTCTCAATCCTTCACTTCCACTGAGGAGAGACTCGTTTCCACAGGAGCCACATGGCTCTCATTAGCCGCGTGTCGCCACCACGTGTTCATTACAGGAACTGTCGTTGGGGGAGGATACTTCAATGAGCAACAGCAGTGCATGATCTAAACCTGCCCGTTTGGATTGGACTGATCTCTGGAGTGTGCTTCAGAGTTAATCCTCGTCATAAGTGAGTCCTCCTCAAACAAAGAACTGTCACTTTTTATTGTTTGTGTGCAGAGATTCTTAAAAACAGTTGTGTAGAGTGAAGGTAGAACGCTTTGTGTTCATCCTACCTGGTTTAAATTAAAATTAGATAGTCCTCTCATTGCCCTAAGCAATAAGAGTCACAAATAGACATCAGTAAGTAATAATAAGTAACATGCGATACGTACCTACCTCTGCAACCAAAAACTTGACTGGTTATAACCCCACAGCTTGTTATGTGGGGTGATGAGTTGCTGTTGTCACGGATATGAAATCAGGGAGAGTATTTTATTTTACTTAGACAATGAGCTAAACGTGATGAGCATTCAAATGGACACACACAGTCCACCATGAAAGACTAGCACCAGCGTTCTACACACGGCGGGAAGAGAATGGTTGTAATTTTGCATCTCCGGTTCTCCCACATTGTGACCTGCCCCTTCGCTCATTAGAGGAAAACATCATCCTCGCAGAAGCCTGTTTTGATTCAACGTTCACAGGGGAAAAGAGAAGTATGAATCAATTAATGCTTTGGACTGGAGATCTGAGTTCTGCATCGGGTGGATCACACGTGTCGGGACTTCACCTCGGATATCTCTGCTCCCCATCAAGTCCAGGCGTCCAGGTCATGGTCGTCTGAAGCGGCCTCCTGAGAGCTCCTAATCAAAACCTTCCTTCCTTCTATAACACACTCAGAGGCCTCCCCGCCTCCTCCCGGAGATAGGTGGCTAAACCGGGAGATAACACTGCTTCCTGAGAAACTCGCACCAGGGTGGGTCCGGGTGTGTGTCGGAGGAAAGACGAGCTTCAATTTTCATTCACTCGGCCTCTGTGTGGAATTCCCCCGTATTTCTGTTTACTGTACGTCATCTTTTCAGCCTCCACTGCTCCACTGCTCCTTGATTGGCTGTGGATATTAAGAATTCGCTGATTGAGGGTTGAGGAACGTCTGCAGCCGCCAAAACATCTGATCACAAGCAGCGCTGCGGTCAAATCAAGCTGCTCAACACGTAAACAGAGACTGAGGCTCATTTGCTAATAGTGATTGTGTGATCACACTTTAATAAATTAGATGTATCAGAGGTGGGGATTTTCAAAGTAGTGGTGTTGGATTATTATTCTTCTTGATTAAAATAGATTGTAATTAAGAGGGCATTTTTTGTGGATGTGAAAGTTCTGAAAAGTACACATCATCAGTCCGGCAAGTACTACATTGTGACATCACCTTGCTCAACATTTGCATAACATTCATCTAACCAGTCAGAGGTCAAAATGACCTACACACGTTGGAGTTGGTTGACCAATCACAACCGAGTTGGTCAGCCGGCCAATCAGAGCAGACCGGGCTTAATCAGCGTTAAAGAGACAGGAGCTAAAACCAAGTGTTTCAGACAGAGACTGAAGAGAGGAGCTGCAGCATTGGACAGTCTGAGGACAGATGAGTTTTTCTGATCATTAAAGCATGAAAAGCTTTTCAAAAGATAACACAAACTAAATTATGAACGTAACAATGAGCTGAATGTGTCTCCTTTGAAACTGCACTCTGTTACATCACAGACTTCAGTGTCTTCTCCTTGTGGGTCTTGGCTTCCTCTGGAACAGCACACCAAAAAGTGTGTGTCTGCGTGTGGCTGATGTTTTACTTGACACTTTAAAGAACACAACAATGGACTGTTTGTGCTGTGGGAAGGCGACGAGGGGAGCAAACACAGAAAACTGGTCACACTGGAGGAAATTGGGCATGACTGATTAGGGTTTGGAGAAACGTGCGAGATGATAAACCTCATTTGTCAGCTCCTTTCAAATCATCTCCTCAAGCAGCCAAATTAATTCAAACTGAGCTGCGGATTCCTCTGTGGTAAAGAGACTCGGAGCAGTGGAGGAGGGTTTTCGGAGAAGGACGAACTCTGCACTGGGCCGATCGAGTAGCGACATTCTTCTGATGTTTTCCTCCTTGATATCAATCAACTTCAATTGGCTCAAAGTAGGATATGATTATTAAAATTGCGACCATGCGTGATGAAAGTCTTCTAGCCTTCACAGGGGGCTGCATTCGGGTCCTGAAGGTGTCTGTAAAGATCTCCACCTCAGTATTTCATCTTGTTTTCTCCAGAACTGCCTCTGTCCCTTTTTCCTTCTCTTCCTCAGATGAATCTAAGCTGCTGCTTCAGCTGGATTTTGCGCTTCATCCTGCCAGAAAATGTGCAACCACTTTACACATTCTTCAATCAGCAGATAACTGCAGACAGTTTCCGTCCCAGTTGAGGCATCGTTTAATGGCTGACACACAGTATTGGTCGCGGTCCATCCTCTGTATCCACCTACACATCCCTCCACCCTGGGGAAATCATTTTAACTCAGTGCTACAGGCTACGTGTTTTCATGGAGTCACCTTTGAAATGCTGTGAGGTGTCTTTTGGAACAGTCAGTGCTAATGTACAACAAATACAAGGGTGGAGGGAACTAGTCACGCAAACATTATGGTGCCGCTGCATTAAAAGAAAGGGGAGTCGTCATTGTGAGCAGGAAACAACAATGATATATTTCATCTAACTTTCAGAAACCTTTTCAAGAAAATGTGATAAGAACAGTAACTGTATATTCTCCCATTCTTCTTCTAGTTTTCTTTCCATTTATCTAATATTAATAAACTTCACTTCAAGTAAGGAGCAGGAAGGAGATTTTAATTTCAAACCCACTACTTATACTACAGTTACTTATATGTGAATGTGGTAAACAAAGTTTTCAGATGTTTTACTTTAGTAAAAAATACCCTGATACTACAGAGAAGAAGCTGAGAACTGAAGAAGCTGAGGAATCCAGCTTTTGGCTCTGGCTGAGATAAGTTAGCTACGAGCTGTCGTCAGTCTTCACACCCCCGCTACCAGTACATGTTCTGGGATGAAGGGGCGAAACAAGCATGGTGGTCCCCAGCTGATGACCCCGCAGCCAGCCAAGCAGACAGAGGTGCGGCAGGTTTTACCACCTCTTCAAGTTCAAACGACTAAATGCCATAACTTTATATATCTTATCTTAATCAAATGTTTTTCAAATTGTCAGGAACACATTTTTGGGATCTTGATGCAAAAAGTTAGACATGTATATTGTGTTGAGTTTTTGAAGTGTGTACAAGTGGGTGTGGATAATTTATCGGTTCTGGTGGAAGAAAAATGTTTGGCACTTGAACTTTTCCAGCAGTGAGGTTTCGTGCACATTTCTCCCACGTGCACGTGACGCTTCATTTATGAGTGTTGATACTGCACTTAGGTTTGAGAGGTGAAATGAAAACAGGAACTGAATTGTTCACTTTGGATGAGATGGAGAAAGGCATAACATTATTTAATCCACTTCTTCTGACTCTAATTCTGTATCATTGACACAGAAAATTGTTCCTGAGCATGAGAGAGAGTTCACAGAAGGAACCAAAAGGAACCAGAGGGGGAATGAAACCCACTTGTGCTTTCCTGGCTCCTTTTTTTTTCGAGGACTTGGGAGAATGATGTCTTTGTCTGCCACGTTGCCCTCGACCGGCGAGCGAGCCACGAACAGGACGCTCTCAAGAAACACGGCTCCGCGCCAGCTCCAGAGGAAAAGCCATTCGGACATCTAATAGCTGCGGACCAGGCCGGCTTAATGTAAGCCTTATTGTGATTACCTGACATACTGACAGCCAATCCAAATACAGCCTGGGAGCCATTACAGGCCGAGCAAGAGGAACACATTATGAGTTGCAGTGCGTTACCCCGACAGGGCCTGAAACAAATGTTTTGTGAATCCCAAGAGAATAGAGGGGACCTGTTTGGGGCCCTTATGAATCATGCATAGTGCTGACTGGGACTTTGAAGGCTGGGAAATGGGCCTTAAACGCCTGATCCAACATGTTAAAGTCAACACAGACAAAAGGAATGGGACCATTTATTCAGATCTAATAGGTACTGGGGTTCAGGTGTGTGTGTGTGTGTGTGTGTGTGTGTGTGTATGTATGTGTGTGACGCGTCTCAGAGCTTGTGTCAGTAAATCGCAGGAAACGGAGAATAGCCGTAATAGTCAGCTGTACACAACGTCGTCACACATCAAACGCCGAGAAAATACAACTTGATTGGCCAATTAGTTCCAGTCCGGGGAACTTCAACTATTTGCCATGTGTTTTCCGTGCAGAGGCGGCAGCTTCCTGCAAACAGGTCGAGGCCCTTGTGGCGTTCAGAGGGAGTGACACCGACGTGCGTGAAGGGAAATTGGCGGAAAATGTGCCATCTGTGATTGAGGCCAAATTTTCCACCTCTTGTTGAGTTCAGAGGGAAACACGCAGCATGCACCTGATTCATTCCACCCACACACGCTCCTATTAGCCTAATCGTAGCCAATTTAAAACACAGATATGAGGAGAGAGTTGACACCGATCCAGCACCTGTGGAGCCTCAAATGGTCCAATCTGCGTCACACACCACTCACTCGTTCCCTTTCCCAAAGAAAATCTAAATCTGGTTCAGCTCCCGTCCGCTTGCCAGTGGGATCCTCCGACCTCCTGACACTTTTAAATGCTAATCGTTAATCAAGCTTATACCGACTCTCTAATTACACAAGATAACTTACGAGGGAGTGAGAGAATTAATCGGTTTATGGCTCTCCCCGCTGGCCTCAGGAATGTCTTTGGCGAAGGCTTTGGGCTTTTGCTCCTGGAAGCTCGCACCACCACTTGGCTCGCTCGCCGCGGCCCAGGATCTCTGCATCTATCTAGAATCACTTCCCCAAGTGAAAAATAAGCTATTATTAATACCAACCCCACTCACTCTCCTTTCATTCTCTCTAGTGAGCTCTCGGATTTCTGAACCCAGGTTCTGCTAAAGCAATTACAGCTGCAGACCCCCTGACACTTACTCAAGCACCAGCTGGATTCTTGAAGGAAAGGTACAGACCCGGGTGTGCTGTGCATTTTGTGTGCCCGTGACACACATCGAAATATTACTTACATGCATTCAAAAAAAGACAGAAGCAGATTTAAAACAGGATCCCAGGTCTTATTTTGACGTAAATATCTTTTATTTATGGTGGATGAGTTAGTTCTCAAGGCTTTAGTTGTGGTGGTGGTGGTGGAGAACAGAGGGAGAGGGAAGGCACTGGGTCGCTCGGGGGAAATGAATGGAAAGAGGAGTGAGACTGCCCCATCTTGCTGATGTATGAGAGTTCAGAGACAGATATGGAAACAGAGTTTAAATTTGATTCCCTTAAAATGTCCCTTAAGTTTGTTATTAATGCCAAAACGCTTTTTTGTTAGGAATTTGTCTGACAGACAACAACACTAGAAGATGGCAGTGGATACTGGAATATGGGATGTTTGGGTTTCAGTTGAGCATCCACCTCTGTCTTTTTTTTAAAGGGAACAGGAACCGAACACAAGACAGAATTCAAGACCAGTTTCACCCCAACCCAAGCGAGTGGAGGTATCCAGTTGCTGAGGAATCATGTGATCACAGTCGGGCCGGTACGTCCAGTCCGCTCCCGGAGCTGAGAAACCTTCAGGGCGATGTCTACAAGTGGAGCCAGCATGACCTGGACGATGAGATAACACAGACAAGCAGAAGATATCACTCCCTGCTCAGGTTGTCCTCGCAAATCTTCTATAAACAAACATTATAATGCAGCCATGTATCAGCTACATGCAACAACAGTAAATCATTATTTAATGGAGTTAAAATATTATTTCTAAAAGCATCTTTTAAAGTGAGCGTCTTTTAAAGTTCACCTTCCTCCATGATTTGAGAAAGTTTATTTGTCTAAACTTCGATAAATCAGGAATGATTCATATGTTTTGATTAAATAACCAAAGAATGAATATGTATATTTAAAAGGAGGTTATGTTTCCCCCGTCTCTTGGTTGTTTAGTTTGTTAGTTTGGACTTTTATGAAGTACATGAGACCAAAGTCTTCATCTTTGTAGAGGAGGTAGAGGAATAAAACGCACAATGACAGATAAAGATAAGATAAAAAACATATAAATGGATAGAAAGAACAAAATAAATATCTGAATCTTCAATATATCTTACTGGGTGTGATAATAAATCCATCTCAGATCTGCTGGAACCTAAACAGTTTCACTGATTTCATTTCTCTTTCTAATTGTTATAAGCAGCTCTAGTGACCGTTAACACACCCCAGTCAGTTGTGTGGCCTCTCGGGGGCATTTTTGACACACAACCAAATACACTTAATGTAAAAATCACTCCTGATTAATAGTGTCAATGAAACGCTTCATCACGTGAAGGAGCAGATCGTGAACCTCCCTCGAGATGGAGCAGAAACATGAACTGTCCTGGTCTAAGCACGGAGCTGCCAGAATGAAATCATTTCCCGGTGGTGGTCCTCAGCCGGAGATGAGCAAACCAAAATAAACTTAGAAAATAACTTTAGGTTTGTTGTGCAGTCCTTCTCCTCTTCCTCAAAACCTGCTCTAATCAAAATAAAAACCCTCTGGGAGTGTAAATCAAACTAAGTCAGAGTCGGCCAACTGAACCCTTCACCCTGGAGCCATTTATCTGTCAAGTTAAGACCCTGGAACAATATGTTTCTGCTTATCTTCATGGAGTTAAAGCGCTGAAGAGGATAAAGGGCTGGAGTAGAATTCTTGTTCATTTTTTTCCCGAGCTTGTCTCACTTTCTTGTTCTACATCCCCTCCCTGTCCACACCAGTCAGGATGACTTTATGAAGTGTCTAGTTGGAACTAGCGCTCTTTATTTCCCCCTGATGCTAACTTTCCCCTCTCTCTTCATACTGGCCCCTGATAAGCTGCCATAACTCAAGACTTGGCCAAACAAGCCCATCGCCTCTCATGTTTAATACCACCTCTGGAACTTGTTTCTGGAGAGCTCCACTCAGCACAAGCTGGCTGTCTGGTACGTTACAGATCATTCCACTCAGCGTGGAGGTTTCAAGGCCCCGTGCCAACGAGCACTCAAAGCTCATTTCGGTTTTGACACGAGCAGTTGACCTTTGACCAGTTTTGTAAAAGATGATGTCTCGGTGGGTATTTTTTCTACATATGAAAATATTCCAAGAGAAAAGAAAAAGATGTTCCTGGTCCTGTGGATGTTTATTTTCCTATCTGATGACTTCATTGTCTAGTCTTTCCTTTCTCTCTGGATCTAGCTGGCTGGAATCGCTCCACTAGCGGCCCTGACCTGTGGGTCCTGGTTAATCTTCTGGGGGTCCTTCTCATAGCTGTCAATGTAGAGCCTGATGGTTGCTCCCGCGCTGCCTGTACCGCTGAGACGGAAAATAATCCTGGAGCCGTCGGAGAAGATGATCCGGAGGCCCTGAGAGAGAGAGAGAGAGAGCCGGATGAGAGACGATGATGAATGAAAAATGCAGAGAAAAAGGAAAAACATGTGGAGTGCAAGAGGTACGGTAAGCCACACCGCTGCATGCTGGGTAATATGACTTTATTATGCATTGAGTAAATTCGAACATGAAGTCACTGTTTGGGTTACGGAGGACTGACTGCAGGAGGAAGAATATGGACTACATCCAAAGATAGATGGAAAACTGAGGTAATGAAATCTGCCTTGTCGGCTCCTTACCTGGTTTTTGGAAACACTTCCATCGACAGGGTCCGTGTAGGAGAAGTTGTCCGACACAGCCACCTCGTAAGTCTTATCGCCCGAGGACAACTTCTTTCCTACGAAGGACGGGTCGAACATCGTCTTCTCCAGTTCCGTGATCATCTTGTTGGCGGAGTCTGAGTCGACCTCCTCGTAGTCGTACCTGCGATGGGAAGGTGAAATCAGGTTTAAGCCAAAAACATATTTACTCAGAATGTAATCAAGTTGAGTTTAATTTGGAAGTGTAGGAGGGATGATTTTGAGTTTGTGAGCATGTTACTTTCTTTTTTTATTTGCAAGGATAAAAACTATTGTTCTGGGAAAATGTTAAAGTTTCTACAAGCCAGACTTAAAACAGCTACACTTAGTGGACAGTTTATTAGGTACAACTAGCTCAAACTAAAGTGGTGTATGAAAAAGTAATTCAACTGATTCTCCATTCATTTTCTGTTTTTATTGAAATTTGAAATGATAAAGTTGATTGGATGTAGTTTCTGGTGTAGACTAACTGGACTGCATTATACAAAGAGGTTATTCAGTATATCTACATTGATATAAATGTCTGTCACTAATAAAACGCAACTTAACTCAAGTCAACAGCATCTCAAACCCACCTGAACAATTGAGCTATACTTCTCTTATTTTCCACTAGATGGCAGAGTGCCCTTTAACCAAACTACTGTTCATCCCTGCATAGTCTCAGTCAAATATCAAATATCTTTTAATCTCTGGCAACTTAAAATATTTTTCTTTAGGGACTCAGGCCCAGTTTCCATAAACAATCCTACATGCACCAGTGCTGACCTGGTGAAGAAGTTCCTGCCAAACTTCTGCCAGTGATCCTTCATGATGTCTTCCACGCTCTGTTTCCTGGTGGCTAAGATCGACAGCCACGCGAGCACCGCCCACAGGCCGTCCTTCTCACGGATGTGATCTGAGCCTGGTGGGTTAGAGGACGGAGAGGAGAAGGGGGTGAGTGAGGGGCACTTCCTTCTCTTACTTCAATTCTGTGTTTTATAATATGATGACTTTTATTCACCGGTGCCGAAGCTCTCCTCTCCGCACAGGGAGAGTTTGCCGGCATCCATCAGGTTCCCAAAGAACTTCCAGCCAGTTGGCGTCTCGTACAGCTGCATCTTAAGAGCTTTGGCCACACTGGAACAGATTGGCACACAAAATAAAACCACATGCAACTGTGACCAAGTGGAGATCAGTGCTCTGACAGGTAAAACTTCAGAGTAGCTGTTGTGTTAAATGTTTTTTACTTGTCCAGGGCTCCACTGGTGGGCATACTGCGGGCCAGTCCTTTGATACCAGTCTTCTGGAAGAAAGGGATACTGGCGAAGTTGGCAGCGATGACAGCCACAGAGTCTGAGGGGTTCACGAAGAAGCCATGTTTACCCAGCACCATGTTACGGTCCTGAAGATGGGGGGGGAAATCACAAATATGAGACCTGATTTATTATATTTCAATTAACAGTAATTAACTTCCTGAAAAGTTCAGTAGCTTAATTGGATATATTTTAGAAAAGATTCCCTACAAATATCCTAAAAATATTTCTTAGATCTCATTAGGAATTCCAAATGTGACACATCGGGCATTTTTCTTTTATATACTAAAAGTTGGCAGATTCTTTTTCCAAAATGAGAAAAATGTTGCTTAAGAAGAATGGCAAATGAAAACCCTTAAAACCTAAAACTTGATAAACCAGAACTTATTGAATTAATTTCACATGAGCTGACATCATAGATTGAAATCCACTTCACCTCCCCCCCGACACACCCTCTGTTCAAAACAGCTATAAAGGATCTCGCCCTCTGGAAGAGAGACGCTGACTTACACCATCACCATCGAAAGCGGCTCCAAAGTCATATTCTCCTCCCTTCATGGTGTTGACCAGGTCGGCAGCGTAGGTCAGGTTGGGGTCGGGGTGGTGGCCCCCGAAGTCCTCCTTGGGGACGCAGTTGACGGCCGAGTTGGCAGGAGACCCCAGCTCCTCACAGACGATCTTCTTCACGTAAGGACCGACCACTAGAGGGGGACAGCGCGTCATTAAAAGGAGTTGTTACGCCCTCACAGGGATATAAAGGAGTGAGGACGTTAACTGTGACCAGCAGCGTCTGGAGTTCACCACATTAAACTTTACTTTAATACCAGTTGGATCAGACATTAATCCAAGTGTCCCACCTCCTTATGGAATTTTATTTCCAATCATGTCTCCTCCTCGACTGGTTCTCAGTTTTATGTCGGTATTTGGTTAATGTTTGTAGAATTCACCTCAAACTCATCATTCCATAAACAAATGGCAAAACTGATAAATTTACATTTACAAACATAGCGTTACTCCACAAAGATCATAGATATATGGAATAATAGATCTATTCTAAATATGATAAACTGCTTTTCTTTCATCATTGGTTTAAGCTTTATAATTATGTTGATTATATTCTGAATTCCCTGTTTCTTAAAAAGAAATATGCAGTTGTCTTTGTCACCGTCCTCTCAGGTGTTATTTTATTCTTTTAAAGGTTTTTTAAAGGTTGTATAGTGTTTGGCTATTGCCACAATAAATCTTTTACTAACAAAGTTAAGGAGATATCATTTTTATAGTGTTATAAAAAGTGTTATCCAGCACTACTTACAGAAACTGTGACATGGTGCTGTCCTGCTTTATTGCTTTAACATGTCTATCCTAAGTTAACTTTACTTTGGAAAGTAAGTGTTGTTTTGATGTTGATGATTGTAACATGAATCTGATGTTGACTGCATCCTGACGAAATTCTTTAAAGAACTCTTAAACCTACTCTTTTCTCTAATTTTGTTTTTATTAATATTATTATTCAACCTTTTTTCCCACTGGGATAATAAGACTAATTATATAACTACATTTATAAAACTTGATTTAGAGGAACTGCACTCTACCTTACAATCTTACAGAGTACTTAATTATAAAACTATAAAAATCAAAAGCCTGTGTCGTGCTGGTTCCTACCTCCATGCATGGCATCCAGTCGGACATTAATGTGATTTGCTCCGGAGAGAAGCTCCTTCAGTGCGGCAAAGTCAAAGATGCCTCTCAGCATCTCAGCATAGGCGTCCACCGAGTCCACAATCTCCACTGAGAAGAGTGAGAGGAAACACAACACAGTCAAGACATCTGATGACGTGAAGTGACTTTCATTTCACATCACTCAGTAGGTAACATCTTTCACAAAACAATGCTATTCCTTTACGCTTGTGTACCTGTGAAGGGTTTGAAAGAGTCCACTTCAAATGTCTGCTTGCCAATTGTAGCCAGATCCACTTTCAGCTCTGGGCAGATGTGATACTCCTGCAGGCTTTTGCTGACCTCAAATATTTTGTTTGTGATGGCCTCTGGAGCAGGTCCTGGGGACAAAGGTTGATGGTTATAGTGCGATAGTGTGCTCAGGTAGGAACCTTAGGTCTGTGAGCTTCTGTGACAACTGGGAGTATAATGTAGTCGCCGCTCACCTCCACTGGCGATGTTGTACTTGATGCCAAAGTCTCCATTGGGGCCACCCGGGTTGTGGCTGGCTGTGAGGATGATGCCCCCGACTGCCTTGATCTTGCGGATCACGCAGGAGACAGCAGGCGTGGACATGATTCCATTCTGACCAATCACCAGACGATTAATCTGAAGGTTGGAAATGGGGGAGACAGGAGAACAGGTTAATCCACAACACAGTTAAATACGTAGGGTGGGAGACAGGCAGCTGAGATACAGTCACTGCAATTATGATATATTTAAAACATATAGTAATGCGCAAAAACTGTTGATTCGTATCCATCAAACAACGCCACCTGGAAGGTACCAGGATTTGTTCAATCGTATTCTGAAGCATGATAATGACTAAAAAAAACTATACAGCCAGAATCATAAAGATCTATTCTTGGCCAAAAACAACAAGGGAGACCTTACAACAAATCGTGTGGTAACAACACTGCACTATACTCAACATAATGGAGTCGGCCTGAGATAAGGTGAAGAGACAGAGGACAGACATCTGATCAGAGGCAAGAAACTAAAACTGTGGCGGTTTGTCAAAGATGCTTTTGAACAACTTGAGACGATTTCAAAAATCCTGCACACACAAAATATCATTTAATTTAAATAAATGATATATCATTTAATTCGATCTGCTCAATGCACTTTGGACGTAACGCAAGAGCTGCAGAACACACCACACACACTGTATCTTCATGTTACATCTATCTCAGTCCATGAACCATCCTTTCTTTAAACATGCAGCGGTTTGCTCTGTGCAAACATTAACAGAGACGCCTCTGTACGTGGACGTGTGGCAATGAAACGGTTTCCTCACTGCTTCGTTTCACCAAACCACAGACACTCGTGGAAAGACTGCAAGAAATATCCAAAAAGCTTTTTAGCAGCTTGAACCCAATGACAACAGTAAGGAACCCACTGCAAAATCATTAGCTGCTGCCTGTGCAGTAACTGGGAACGAGACACAGGGTCACAGATGAAACATTTTTTTTTGCTTGCAATTGTGAATGCAGCATTTTGAGATTACACCATCGGATGATTTCATATTACAGAAACGAACTGTATGTCCCATTCATGCTTCTGCTACAGACATATGCAGAGCTACGTGACTGGCTGCACATCCCCCCCTCCCCTCTGGAGTCCCCTGAGCAGCCAGTGGCATCTCACTGCAGCTATTATGAAACAACACAACGTCTGGCTTCCCTGCTTCCCTTTCATGCATGTTTCAAACACAGGGTTTGCTCATTTTTACATTCAATGCAAATCCCTAAAAATGTGATTATACTGGAATCCAGAAAAAGGTGCTTAATCTTTAATGCTGGAGCAAAGATGCAAATATGGGGTTGTGTCATTGGCCAGTGTTTTAAATGTCAAAGGTAAAGGTTTGACATGACAACCCCCTCACCCATCCACCCCTCTCTTCGTGCACTTTATCCAAAAGGTCACTGTGGTCAATCTGAGACTGGAGACTGTGCAGGAGAAGCCAGACATGTGATGATAACATCTCATTTAAAAAAATTGAACTGCTGCAAAAACCCTCACGACAACCATCGAGTCTCCTTCCACATGCACAACCTGAGATCTTGCACAATAACTCTAATATCAGATAAAGACATGTAGCAGCAGGACGGACCTGTTTGCTCCAACACTGATTCTCCAGGAAACCACAGGAATGAGGGGAAGCTTCACTTGAATGCACCGCATCACTTTATAGCGTTAAAATGTTAAATACACGTGTTTATACCCGTGACAACACGTGGAACAGAACAAGCTTGAACCCTGATAACGTCCCAGTAGTGTGAGCTTCTTTAACGACACATTATTGTTGATTTATTAGCGTGTTTTCGCCATTTGACGTTAGCATCAGGGACCAGACATGACTTTGCAGAGCCATTAACATCCAGCCACCCAGTGAACATCAGGCTAAACTGGGAAATGACACGTGAAACGTCACATTTGGGAGCTAATAGCCCGGAAGCTGCTCGAGCCTGCAAATATAAAGTTATGAAAGCCAACCTGTCAAGTTAGCTCGATGTCAACTTGATAGCTGCAAGTTATTTGCTCTGCAAAGTAAAAACATACTATAATATATAATATATATTGAAGTGTGGATTAATATAGTTTTGTTTTGAGGTTATAAAAACGTTTAATTATCCTTTTTAATGCTAAGTGAGGCTCTGACATGAATGAATGGGACGGTTAGCTTGATGTTAACCTGCTAGCTAGCTGGTTGTGTTTGTCTAAGCTAGCTCGCACGTCAGCGGGAGGTAGAAGGTGTTCTCCCCGGGTAGACTGACCCCGTTGGCGGCGGCGATCTGCACGATGAGCTGGATCGCCTCCTTCATGAAGAAGCGGCCGTCCCCTCCCACCACCAGGGCGGCCGCCTGCCGCTCGGAGGGCTCCACCACGGAGATGGTGCTCTGGATGAAGTTCTCCGCATAGTGCTGGTTCTGCTGGAACACGGTGACCCGCTTCCTCAGGCCGCTGGTGCCGGGCTTCTGGTCCGCGTACGGCTTGGTCTTCACCGTGGTTATTTTCACCATGTTTGACCCGCGCTGTGAGCTCCTCCGGTCGGTCAGAGTGAACCGAGGTGATCCGGTCCGACGCGGAGCGGACGACCGGTGGACCCGCCCCCTCGGTTTAAAGGGCAAGTGGAGACCGGGTGGAGCAACATCCAACAACATAGGGTTAATATTAATTATAGTCAGTGAAATAACTTCTAATCTGTGTTTAGGATTATAAGCAACATATGAAATGTATAAAATAAATAACAATACTGCACTGTGGGGACATAATGCTGCTCAGGGCCGTAGACTGGATTTAGAGGTACTGGGGGTTCCAGTGACCCCAGTAACCCACAACAACTCCCACATCATTTTAACCAGTAGAGTTTTTGTATTTGATTTGGCTGCAACGTTGTTTACCCTTGAAACTCCTAAATGTATAATTTTGAATTCATAAATACTGTTAAAATAGAAAATACCCAGCATCTGTAATCTCAATCTGTTGCATGTGTGGTCCTGTACTTAAATTAAACTCCAAATAATCCACCTTGCTGAAGTGCCCTTGAGCCAGGCCCTTACAATCAACTGGTAACCAACATCCCATCCTTATCCTCTGTGTAGACATGTAGGTGGTTTATTCCTGATTCAACAGACCTTTGTACCTTTAAGGTCAAGACACAAGCACAGAGGGGTCAATGACTCCAAGGATTCTGTCCCGAACATTAACACAGTGATGAAAAGAGTAAATTAATGAACTCACTAATAAGTCAGTGCAATTTACCAAATATCTGACCCCCTAAAGAGAAATATGTTTAAAGAGAACTTGTGTGAAAAGGTATATTTCACAGGAGTCATGTTGTGAAACAGACCGCTGCTGTTTGCCTGTTGCACCACATCGTGTTTGATCAAAGCAGAACAAAGTTTAACGTCAGACCTGCCATCGTGACGAGGGGGTGTGTGAAGAGAGTGTGGAGACCAGGATAGACACAACATGTTTGTTTATAACGTGTGTTTAGGATTAGCTAAACCTATATGTTGGCAGGTTATTAACTCCCTATTTGCAGATTCGCTGTAGATCCGGAGGCATATCGACTGTATGGCATTGTATGATTTTCTAATTTTGAAGAATATCATGTCTTAAAACAGTTTTATTTACTGTCCAGTGCTGTAGATGTCCAGTTTGGCTCACAGCTCCTGAGAGCCAGCTAGACCCGAGCAGTCGAGCGTCACTAAACCTCTTTGCTGGGAAAGGAAGAGCAGACAGCGGCTCGGGACATTAAATACTGTTCCTCTCACGTGTCATGTGACATTTAGTTCACCGGCTCTACTGTTTCAGCAGAGAAAGTCAAAGGGCAAATAATGACCAGCGGGATATAAATAGGAGGTCAGGACCGCTCTCAGCTGCAAAGGCCAAGGGCGAATAAAGTTTAGACCTGACTGCAATACAGAGGAATGCATTTCATGGCCAACACTAAATCCTCACAGCCCCAAACTGTGTAAAGAGCAGGGACGGTGGTGGCTGATATCTACAGAGTAACACAGACTTAGTGTACAAACTTTTTACATCTAATTTCAATGTGAAGCTGTGTTACCTTCATGTTATGATCAGCTTGAGGCTCCTCCTCATAGTTCACTCTCATTGTAGCTAATAACATCAACTGTGTGTTTAATTCTCTCTTTTCTAATGTTGTCAGAAAACTTTGTTGTGATTTTAAAGAAAGCTGAGGTCCAGATTTCCTGTGGGTGAGGTTATTATTTACATTTGTCATAATAAGATCATTTATTTTAAATGATGAATCATTAATAAAAGATCCTTGTTGAGATTTTCACCTTTGGTCTTTAATGTTAATCAATTTTAAGGGAATTTTGAAATTCTCTACATTAACAAAATATGTCAAACATAACAAAGGCACAAAAGAAGCAGTCACCACTATCAGTCTTATTTGAACTGTGACCATCAGTGTTTAACAAGTGATAAGAAGTGTTTCTTTTGTAAATTTACACATTATTTGGTCCATTAACAATGTTTTTCATATTAATAGTGGATATAGAACAATCTATGAATCATATATTTAAAAGCACTGGTTCATTAAGGAGTTTTGGTCCATCACAATTCTGTAGCAGTGTCACAGTTGAGCATTAAATCTTTCATAGCATCACATCTTCATGTGCAGGTCAGTATCGTCTCAACACAATTATAGGTCCAGTCCTGTTTGTCACTGATGGGTAGAATGTGTTGGCAAACCTAGAAGACAGGAAACACATGTTTGTATTAACATCTAAAACACAATTTAATCATTTAACCCCCTTCTGCTTCTGTATGTATTTTTCTAAAAGTATTTTTAAAGACATTTCTCAGATTTTGAAAGAGCGAAAGGGAAAAACGTTTGTACCATCTTGGTCCGAGCCGGCACCTCCACAGCGAACACACTCATGCCTCTGCTGCTGCTGCAGTTCCTGTTCTGCTCGTTGTTTATGTGCACAGTCACTTTCTGGTTGGTCTGCAGCACAAAGGGTTCAACTTTTATTCTTGAGATCAGAGAATATGAAGAAACCATTTTAAGCAGCTAAACATATAGAAGAAAGGTAAATAAATGAGAATCTATGGTGGAAAAACACAAATAGCCTCTTTTCTACACAAAACAACAAGGTAGTGGACCTTGTGCTAATCTAAGTACAGCTAAGACAAGCGCTCTCTTAAGCAGTAGAGTTTGTGTAGTTAAATCGAGAGACAATGCGTAAATACAAAATAAAACAAATAAGGCAATCTCTCATGATAACCTGGTTAAATTTTCCCTGGTAAGAGGTTCTTTTGTACCACAGGGTCATTCTCTTAGAGTAGCTCCTGTTGCTATGAGAACAGATACCACCACAGCATATCAATTAGATATGGGTTGAATGGTCTCCAGCAACCACACACTTACAGCAGTGGACTGTAATAAGACAGAATGTGCAAGCTTTGACATTTCCTTGAGAAGTATAAAAACACCCTGATGCCCTGTGCCCTGATCAATACCAAAGTAGATAATCAATCAATTCTATCACAATAAAAGTTGGACTATTATCCCTCTACTGGCCACGAAGATGCACTGCAGCTGTACAATCGCGGTGAAACTGGAAAATCCATTTCCAGTATTGCTGAACTGTGTGAGCACCTTCACACAGATACACACAGGTGGCTGCTGACCTTGTTAGCTATGAGTGAGGAGATCCTGTGCTCTCCTCGGTAGGTGTAGATGAAAACGTTATCTAGTCCCCTCAGTGCTTTGGCGCCTGTCCGGGCTATGATGGACTTCTGGAGGGCCTGGTTCAGGAGCTTGGGCCCTGTGTCCACACTGAGAGGCTGGAGAGACAGAGGCGTGTCCTCACAGTGTACGTCTATCTGGAATGGACAAGCCTGATGGAGAGGGAGGAAGAGGAGGAGTTCAGTTTGTTGGTAGGATAAGGTTGTTGCATGGTTGAGTAGAGTGAAATCTGACTGACCTCCACGAGCTCCAGCATGCGGTTGTAGCCCATGGCTTCCAGGATGACCCACAGGTCTGCGGGGTCTCCATCCTTCTCTGTGGCCTCCATCAGGTTCAGCTCCATGAAGCCCTGCTTGGTCAGTTGATTGCTTCTCATATCAAAGTTTTCTGCCCTCACCCAAAAAAACATGAAGTAATATTAGTCATTGGTTGACTGCTTTTGCCTTTATCAAATGTTTCTCTATGTATTTCCATGAGAATGACCTTTGCAGACAGCCCAGGCCTCCTTGTCACACTTCTCTCCACTGGTCCTGAGCTCAAAGAAATTGTACTCCTCCAGACTGAGGAGACCGTTTCCATCCAGGTCTATGACCTCAAAGATTTCAGACAGCGCCTCCCTGTGGCACAAAGGGAGCGACACCGAGACGTTTCATGCAACGACCTTCTCGCCTTTGCAGTAGCAAGGAGAAAAGCAAGCAAGGCATCGAAGGCATTCATCCAGTATTCACAGGGGAACAACCACATCTTTCATGCCAAAGTTATTGCATTTTTCTGATGTTTTTTTTTGGACACATTTTTAAAAGAAAGTCTAAATGTTCCAGAATAAACCACACATTTCTAGATTAAAGTGGAACCTTTTGGAATACATCAAACACTATTCACCTGAGCTCCCTGGTGAGGTCTAGCTCTCCAGAGTCGGTCCTGTAGACGAGCTCCACAGGTTTGTCAGGAAGATCATTTTTACTCCTTTTCTTAAGTCTGCAGCCGCTGGTGAAGGGAAGCAGGAAGTACGTCCCAGTGTTCAGCTCTCCTTTCCAAATGTACTTCTGCAGAGACAAGAAGAGTGGATCAGGAAAATAAAACACAACAGTGAATATAAAGAGTAAATGTACATCTCTCAACACAAACATAATATACCTCTTTTTCTCTTGATTCAGTGAAATGCACTACAGATTCTTCTTTGGCTTCACCAGCCGACATAATGAAAAGAGCCGTATCCACCGTCATCCAGGGAGGAGACTTGTCTAAGAAGAAACACCATAAACAGGAATATGTAAATGAAATATGACTTTGAACCAACAGTCACCTTGTAAGAGCATTTTTGTGAGGACAAAACCTTTCCAAAAATGGAGAGGATGAATATAACAAACAATTAAATATTTGCATTTTGTCATTGAACCTGCTACTGTGGCTTATAATAAACACTATTATAATTATACTATCTGTTTGTGGTTTGTCCATAAACTTCTGTTATTTTATATTCAAGTTAACCTGATTAAACAACAACAAAAATACACATTCAATGAAAACTACAGATTTAAATACAGAATTGTTAACACAGGTTTTCTCCCGTCGTCAGTCTGTCTTTTCAACAACATTAACATGAAAATTAACTTTCTTAATGATCGTAATAAAATATCGTCCACTCGGCTGGAACACAATCTAACATGTTTCCTAAAGAACCCGATCTGCCGCCACACGATGTAGAAACACCCTGCAGGGGCCAATAAACAACGCCAGGCTTCTGTGTGGTCTGTTTATGATTCATAATCTGATAATTACAGGGGCCAACACGTGATTTATGTCTTGGTGTCACAAAAAGCCTATTTAAAATTGCCTGAACACTACTGAAACGATGCAGCATGCTTCTATACGGATCCTGAGCGACCGAGGAGCAAACTACTGGATTCCCACAATTCCAGAGGTGCTATTCTATTCCCCTCCCCAACATCTGAACTACTGAGTCGGGGGGGGGGCAAGCAGTACTTTTGCTGTATTTACCGGGTCTGTGGCTGAGGCTTAGCGGTTGGACGGTCAGGTAGACGTTGGCTGCCTGCGGGATGTGGAGCTGGTACTGCAGAGAGCCGACACTCCCATCATCCTCCAAGAAGAAACATCCTTTCATGTGACTGTGGTGCCACTCCTGCAACAATGGACAACATCTGTGCTTCACCAGCCGACTTGCAATATTCACACAAACTTTCATTCACAAGGCGTGGGCTAATAGAGCAGAAAAAAATATCATCTCCTAAAGAGTGAAATCAAAAATATAGTTTTTCCACGTTTTGCATATCCTCATATATTTGATGATGTGTGGCCATCGTTAAAATCCTGACACAATCCCAACAAACAGTTTTGCTACTTGACAACAAAATGCATTTATTCATTCAACAGAAACCAAAACTAATTTGCAGTTCCTATTAAAAGGGGGATTGATCTTGTGACGGGGGAAGTATATTTTGGCATGACAGAGGGAATTAAGCAGTCGATCACGGCAGTGAGGTTGCTCACTTGATTAAAAGAAACTGCCGTTGTGATAATTACCACTCCAACCTTCAGGAGGGAACATTCATTACTCCACAGCTTGTGTCTGGGCGCAGCAGCGTGTAAACACTTGTTATTCTCCTGCCGGTCCAGAGGAGGGCAGAAGTGTCACACCGGCTTCCTGCTGCAGGCTGGACTAACTCTCCCTCTAGTTCCTGATACGACGAGTAGGAGTCCATTTAACTTTTATAAATACAGCCCTTTCAATCTTGGGCCAGGGCTCATTCAAAACCATCAGGAGGCTACTTTGGCGATATTTATGAATCCTAATATTTCTCTCATTTTGAAATCCTGTTGTTCCTTTGTCTGGCAGCACAACTGAAACGACATCATAATTTCAAATGGAACAGGAACATCAAAACAAGGCAAGTTTTCCTTCCGCTCATCGGGAAGCCATTAAATGAAAACACAGTTGGTGTGGACACGCGGTAAGAGGACATTGAGGGTCGAGCGAGTCTGGAAGAGGCCATATATCCTTTTAGTGGACAAATAAATCACCAAGTTAAACAAAGAAAAGTACCATAAAGACGGCGCATGTCACTCCTTCGCAGGAAAGCTATTTTCTCGTTGTATTTATCTTGGGCTGTGAGAGGCATAAAAGATCAAATCATAACACTTCAGTGGTTTGTCCAGACAATATTAAATGAGGGAAATTGCCAAGGGCACCTGTCTACTGCTTAAAGACATCAGAATGGATGCCCCCGCAGAGAGAGGGTCGGCCTGCAGACTAATACAGCTGCTGTCACCTGCTCAGGCCAAAGGTCTGAGTTACGGCAACGCAGAGGGTCGCAGGACGCCAGACACACACATACACACACACACACACACACACACACAAACAAACACACACACATTTAATCTGCTGTATCTTATAATTATAACCTTTAAATAACACTGAGGACAAGTCAGATGAATCCTTTCTGTGCATATTTGAATCCCACACCCGCAAATACACACATACACCACTAGAAGAACACAACCCGCTTTCAACCCACTACCTTCCAATTATCAGCCTGTGGCAGTGTAGCAGCCAATATAGAGCTGAACTTCCCTCAGAGGTAATCTCTGGACTCACATTCTTCCACCTTGGCGATGTCTGGCCCTTTCCAATCTCAACGCCTTGTGTGGACCTCGGAGATGAAGGAGGCTGTAATATTATTTTATTTATTAACTTTTTTTCCTCTGCTGTAAAGCAAACCAGGCCAGGTTAATCCAAAAAGAGTGAAAACAAAGAGCGATGGATCAATAGAGTGTGTATCTACTGACCCGGGGCTAAATGCGCCTGTCAAAAATACTGTGTGACAGTGACACTGGGGAGATACGCCCCCTGCAGGGGCTTTGTTATCATGGGGCATCTTACATGGGTTTCTTATTGATGCTATAAATTATTAATAATTTGACATTTTCCTTTTCGAATAACATTCATTAATTTAAGTTTCAGTGTCAAAATTGATTTTCTGTTATCAAATTACAATTGTAAACTTCGGTTGAGTAAGTTATAAATCTTTAACAGAGTTTTATGTTGTCAATTGTGATTTGACTAATGGATCATGAACGGAATTCAAAGTTATAACACTTCAAAAATACTGTGATGCTTGTCATTCAGTTTTATGACAATCTTATTGTGTTGTTTTTTTACATGCGTTTACTTGTTGAGCTATATGTATACTTTATGTACATATAGTGATGGCAATGCAATAGTGGCAGTGGAAAAAAAATTCAGAAATACTGTTAAATAGATAAAAAAATTGTTTTTAAATTAGATCTTTAACAGACTTTAAAGTGGCTAATACCTCTACATCTGGTTGGGTATTGAAACTAGAAGGGCTCTTGTGCATACCTCTGCCAAGGCTAAAGCAACGCAAACAAAAGTTAAAAAGAGGAAAGAAAAGAGAAGTTAAAGAAGAAATCCTGGATCTGCCTCTTTCTCCAGATTTCCTCCAAAATATAATTGGTGTTTCCTCGAGTCATCATCCCAACCCGCCACAAAAGTTCATGGAAATAGTTTTTTGCGAATCCTCCATGGCTATAATGTAAAACTCTCTAAAACTAAATCATTATGACTGTACCACATGTGACGCCTGTAGTTTACCTGTAAGCCTGCAGGCTCCTGTACTTTGCTGGACCTGGAGCTGCTGGAGGTCATATTGATGGAGTTCGCCAGAGACGACCGTCGGCTGCGAGCAGAGGAAGGACGAGAGGACGATCGGCTGTCTGAAGTCAAAACCAAAACACATAGTGGATGGAAAGATGAGAAATTACACAGACAAATACACTCAATATAGATTTTTTTTTAGAAATGACAAAATTCTTACTAATAAAAAACATTGCTCACTAGAAGATGAAGTACAGCCCTCCCCCCTCTCCACATAGTAAACCCACTTTGAAAAGAGAGATGTGTCCCAGAATGCAATCTGCCTTCCCAGAAGTCCATTCCCAAGTTCACATGAAGACGGCTACTTTGCATTTGGGTTCTACAAACGTTTGAATCTCAAGTTTAGCCCCATTTCCATTAATGATGGAGGCATATTAAATCACAAATAGCATAACAGGACCCTCTCAAATCCATTATCTCGCACAACTTTTTTTATCTTGAACACTAATTGAAGCCAGAAAATATCAATTCACTAATGAGGGCTCTGATTGTTTCCAAGCCGGGGAAATCAAGATGCGAGGTAATGTGATGGGCTTACAAGCAAATCACCGTGGAAGAGAATAAATAGACCCACTGTCATGGTATTCGTCACGGATCTATTTTGTATTGACGGGAGTATTTTAATCGGGAGGAGCCAATCGTAGCTCGTTTGTGAATATGGACGAAGATGCACTGGAACGTGGCCGAACAACAGCTGCACTGTGAGCTTCTATTGAAGGCGAGAGGTGTTTGTGGCGCTGGAAAACTACAAGAACTGAACTAAATAAACCAATTATCAGAAAACACCACGGCAGTTCATCAATTTGTCTGCTACACACAAAAACACCCAATAAATAATTTAATGTCATCAATGCTTTGTGAAGAACCAGCCGGAATCGCCCCTGTCAAATACAGTTATACCGTAGTACTCAGGGAAATACTGGTTTATACTGACAAATGAGCAGTCAAAACTGTTTTTGAGCACCAAGAAAAACCCGTTCAACATGTGCGATCACGTAGCTCCCGGTGTCAGGGCCTTGTTAAAATGTAAGAGGTATAAATCAATACCTGGGAGAGGCACAATAATGTGATAATCCTGACTAGTATGTGGGAGCTCATATGTTTTTGCAGCGGTGGTCGACAGGGCCCTCCTCTCTACCACCATCTAATCCCTCATCATCTCCCCAGTGAGAAGTGGTGGAATCCTCCAGATCAATAGCATGAACATGGACTGACCACTTAAATCAACCCCATCTATCTTCCCACTGTGGGCCTGTCCCTGGATCGCTCATCCAGGATCCCCACTCCTCTCTCTCCTCACAATGCGATTGTTAAAGTGTGAGAAAGTAGATTTTTACACTCGTCTTCACACGGCTGAAGGTGCCGTCTTGTACAGAAAAAACCTGCCTGTTTGTTGCCGTTGGGAGCAGAAGGAAGCAGCTGGACCTGAAACAGGTCTTTGCTTGTTTTAGGGACAAAAACCCATATTTTTCCTCCAAATCCAGATCTGAAAGGAATCATTTTTCAACCGTGTAGACAGAGATTTTGCCAGTTTCTTAATGGCGGCAACGATCGGCCATAATCACAACGCTTCACAGTCTCCTCCCTCCAGAAAAACTGTTTTAGTTGTGGAGTTATTGTGATGTATTGTCTGTCTTAATGAGGCCATTTGTCATAGGGGGAGGGAAAAATCAATCGATAACAGAGCTATTATTTATTCAGGCAAACTAATCTGTGAGGCGTATCGGGGCGACCGGTGAGCATCTTTGAAAAGTGTGGAGTTTGTCTAGTGTATAACTGTGACAGGTGAATACTACAACATGTAGCTATGGGATCCTATGATGAGGTAATGATGTCTGGACACTGAGCACAGCAGCAAATGTTTTTATAGCATTAAAACATACACAAATCTTCTGGGAAGCCTCAGATTTTTACCTTTTCTGAGTGTCCCATCTGTTGTTTCTGGAGGTTGAGGCTGAGCTGCTGCTGCTGAGGAGGCTGATGACACGGCGCTCTTTGCCGGGCTGTATGACTGACTGCCAAAGTTCTGTATCTTCAGCTTAGCATCAGCCTCCAGCCTCTCCATAGCTGCCACCTGACACTGTTCCACCGTCGACACCAGCAATCTGCAGAACTGACAGCAACGGGAAACCACGAGTCAGAACATGATGCATGAGCACAGTTTGGAGGTGGTGTCACAAGTAGAGGTAAGAAATGACTTTGAGTAAAGACAACATTCTGAATGAAAGAAACATAAGAAAATGTATTTTTATTCTAACTGTAGTGACTATAAGGTCAGGAGACCGCAAATTAAATCACATTACTATTGTTGGTATAATTTTACTCTTTTTAATTTATCTCAAGCTGATCAGCCAGTCTTTCAGTTATAATAACTTCCAGCTGACAATATATTTAAAGAACACGTTTCCTTGTCCAAACTTACTTCTGCATAGTTTAGTTTGCCGTCCTTGTTGATGTCAGCTAATGTGAAAATGGTATTCACCTCCTCTGGCGTCATTTTTTCTCCACTCTGAAAGATTCAACACATTTTCTTCAGTTATGAAAATACCACAGTAAAAAAATGATTCTATTCTGTTTGAGCTTGAGCCAGTAACTGTGATTTTAATCATTTTATGTTTATTCAAGTCTGTAATAAAACATTAATGGGTCGCTCAGTTGGCTGATTGCACAACATCAGCTAATGTAACTGAAGCCAAAACTGCAACGTTAATTTAAAACAATGGAGCAGACAATGTGTTTCAGATATCTCTCATACAATATGTTTTCAGCTACTCACAGTGGTCAGGGCCGTTTCCAGTTCGCTGTGTGTGATGTAGCCGTCGCCGTTAACGTCCATCTTTTGAAACGCTGTCATCAGCTCTGTTTCCTCGGTCTTCTTCTCAGTCTTGAGAATCTCACAGAAGTCGTCAAAGTTCAGGTTGGACGTTCTTGGGGTCCAGTATTTACTGAGAGTGGCAAGGGATGGATTTCTTCCTGCTTGCTGGAGAACTACATTTGAGAAATGGGGAGAAAAACTTGAGACTATAGAAGTAAAACAGGCAGATAAACAACAGCAGGTTTATTTTCTGATGGACTTTTGTGTTTTGTAGTGTCACGTATATTCTCTATCAGCTCTTTACTGAAGCTTTATGCATTTGATAGAGGGACGTCACCTTGAACTGATTAAATACTGCATGTCTCGAGTCTGTAGAACAGAAATATACAGACTTTCTTTTATGCACATTCCCCCAAAATTCATTCATACATTTCGTAGTATTTGTGATAACTGGGATCACTACAACAGGCTCATTGAAACAGATTCAACTTGAGCAGCACGTCATGTGTTTGTAGTGACGATGGATCAGCAGGTCAGCGTGGGGCTAGGAGTTGAAAGAGTGAAACCACACGAAACTAAAATCAAAAACGTTCCTCCTTCAAATAACTGGGAAGTGATGTCAACACACAGCCGAGGTCTGGGAAGGAGAACTCAAAGAAAGAACAAACACTAGTAGTAGCTAAATATAAATCAGACCCAGTTTGTTGTATTGGTCACATCCCAGTGATATCCCTGTGACTGCTGGTGCCCACGTTGCTATCATGCCTTGTTTGTGGAGACATCATCTGTGCAGCTCGTCCCTGAGCCAACGTCACACCCAGTGAAACCAGTCACAGCTGTACTGGTCCTTTTAAACGCTACCAGCTAGCTAGCGTTAGCTTACCGCGACCCAGCTGCTGCTTCGACGTGATGTTCGACAGACTGGACTTGAACGCAGCGAGGTACGAGGCTCTGCACTGGGTGTAGAAATCCTCCTCTTCGTCACGGTGGGACTCCGGGACAGACATCACTGGGAGAACAGGGATGTAGCTCCGGTAGCTAGCTCCTTAGCTCCTTAGCTCCTTAGCTCCCTAGGTCCCTGGATATCAAACGATGTTACTGAAGCTAAATGGGTTTTAATCTTAATTATCTAACGTGTATCTGGACCCAGGAACACGCAGGAGTCATAAAAAACTGGATGAAACCTGCAGAGCCATTCGTCCTGCACCGTTGCTATGCGCTGCCTGTTGCTACGTAAACAAAAAAGTCAGTGGTGTTCATGAAAATAAGTCCCTGAAGAAACAAACGCTCACAGTTCTCGTCGCTAACTACACATAATGTGATTGTTTTTTTTAATTATTATTTCACTCCATATCACCGAAAACTATCTAATTATAGTTTTTGTTTAATTTTGAGAATACTTAGAGTAGTAGATATAAAAAACCAGGGGAAGCCGGAACACATATATGTCCTCCCATGTTTCACACGAACAATTTGACTAACGCAAAGGCGCCAGTTCCATCACTTGTACATTTGTGACAAACTTTTACTGAGACGACCTGAAACTGGAAAATGCCGTAAGTACTTTACTGTTTATTGAATATACAGATAACCAGTAATAGTTCCCTTATTAAATATATAAAATCTTTCTTTTTACCCAAACAGTGTGAGTAAACCTCTGCCCACGGGCACCACCCATAATGTAAGTAAACAGTGTTTCAGGTGTTCTGATATATTGAGGTGTCAATCACCTCTCGCTCTCATTTTTTATTAAAAGAATGATTGAGAGGTTTGACATGTAAGATTCAGTTTGTGTTAAGAAGGATTTAAAGGTTTAAAATGTAACATCCTGATTGTCTGTGTTTATAATGTTTGAATGTCACAGGATGTTTCAGTGTAGTTTTGTCTTTTCATTGTCCCTGAACAGCAACCGACTTCTAAAACCCCAGTGCCTGCAAGAAACATCAAAACTCTGCCTGCGGCCGCAAGTTCTCAAGAAGGTCAGTGGATTCCCATTGAGATCCCATTGAGGTGACCTCATTCTGTGTATTATAAGCAATGATTTAGACTTAATATTTTTTCTGCAATAGTCTTTCTCCTTTAAGAAATTCCCCTATTAAGATAAACTCAATAATGAACTGCCAGAGGAATAAACTAAATCTATTACTCAGTCTTTCCTTGGAAATGACATCTGTTCATGATCTGCAATTCAGAGTATAGAGACAAGGATTTAATAGTTTTTTTGTCAAAGCACAGAGAAAAAATCATTTGTATATAAGTTGGTCTACTCTTTATTATATTAATAAGGATGTGGTGCTTTATTAACAGGCGGTAAGACCAAAGTCTCTGCAAAAGAAGGGGTCCCTCAGACAGAATTGGAAAAGTGAGTATTTATGACACAGATTTTACATCTATTTCATATTGTGCTATTTATTTATTTGCTGTTGAGTTTTGTCAGTATTAATTAAACAGATTCCAAGTAGAACACAGAGTTAAAGGGTTAAAGTCAACTCCCCTTTGAGTTGCTGTACTGCAATTGCCACACTTTCCTGATGGTCATAATGACATATCAGAATTTAATGACAGGAGACATGAAATGATGGAGATCCATCACTGGCCAAATTATCAGTGATTTACATAGCACTAAAAATAGTTGTATAAGAGTCACTTAACACAAGAACCATTTCCTTAGCCCAGGCAGACATTTGGTGTCAGGCTCATCCATCAAGACGAGCATTAGTTTTTAATTTCATAGCGCTGTCACTAATACGTTACATCGGCTCGGTTTACAGTACATTCATTACACTCACTTGGTCGTGTCAGATTAGGGTCACTTGGGTGCAGTGTTTTAATTTATTGAATACATTAAATTAATTGTATTTGGAGGGAATCCAAAACAGCCGGACTGAAAAGAGCCAGAGTTGAACAAACGGAACAAAAAGACACAAACAAACGAATGAGTGAATGAATAAATCTCTACTTTACAGCAAAGGTAGTTCGGGTAATTAATGGCTTAGTTAAAAACAGTATTTCAACCTAGATAACCTACGGAAATAATGGTATTTTGCTTATTTATCTTGAATGTACCCTCTTTTGTAGTATATGTCGGGGCCCATACTTCAAACAGCCGCTATATAAATTACCAGTATTAGTGATTTACTGTCAACCAGCCATTTATTCTAGTATCATTCCCCTGTCCGTATAATCTGGATACTTCTGAACGTGTGATTGTATCGTCACCCCCCCGTCTCTCTCTCTCTCTCTTCGGCTTTACTCAGACTGGACTCCCTACGATCTAAACTGGAACAATCCGTAGATGCATTCGTCAGGACCAGGAAAGAGCTGGAGGAAATATTGGTGAGAGGCTTTTTCCTTTGGTCTTAAATCTTTAGAATAGGCGGAAATTTCTTTGTCTCCATCATATCTCCAGATTGAGAGATGGTGGGTTTTTTTTATGTCACACACTGAAAATCCACTTCTGACATGACTTTTCCTTTCTGAATAGCTTCTTGCACGACTGCATTTTTCCTTTCTTTGTCCATTTATTTCTAAGACAGCTGGCTACCTTTTTTTTATTCTCTTTCTATTTCCTGTGTATTGATGGTTTTGTGATTTTCTTTATTCTCTCCTCTAACCCTGTGTTGGAGTCAGCCAGTAGAGGGCAGCAGTGAACAAGGACGTCCCCTCCCTGGATCTTCTGTTGACCTGAGGACTGAGCTGAGGAGACACAGAGAACTGAGTGAGTACATGAAGTAACCATGGTTTCACCTGATTGTGTGAGAAAACCAAATCAAAGCTGGGGTTTCATGGTATTTCCTCTATTTTCCACTGATTCACCAGAATGTAAAATGGATTGAGTCCCAATTTACACTCATCTGTTTTCAAATGTCTATGGGATCAGCGGCACTAACTTTCTATTAGGCTGTATATTTGTTGTCTTATCGTAAAGAAATGTTATGATGTTTTTTGTCTTTACAGCGTCCAGAGCAGCTTCATCTTTAAAAGGCAGTAAAGGCCCCGACAATCACACTCAAGGTAAAGTATCTGCTAATAAATATAACAAACTAAATACAATACACAGAGTAAACAATCTCTATTGTTTAACATTCATGTGCTTCATTCATTATGCTTTCAACACCATCTTGATAAACTCACCTATCCACGTCAGTTTGGTTTTATCACACTGAGACGCTTTACGGCCTCATGCTACGTGGAGCTGAGGGTTGAACAATACCTCAAGATTTATTGAAAAATAAAAGCTGCTGCCGCCGGTTTTTGAGAGGAGTGAAGCTCAGTTTAATATTTTCACATAATCTATTTTTATTTTAATCCTTTTCACAACTTGTATGTGCTTTTAGGGATTTTATGATAATTTATCTCAGTGCTGTATTTCGAGTCAACTGACCAAGCTACACCACTCAAGACAGAATATTGTTATCTCCACTTTTTAGTAAACAAAACAGACGTTTTTAGTCACTAATTTCAATGACAGCTGTGATTGATAAGGTCGTGGTCTAAAGTAAGGGGTCTGTTCTATAAAGCCTAAAACACCTAGTGTAGCCCCCGTGTCCCCATGGACCTCCTTGGTGGATCAGCCCTTAATACAGACTGAATGAGTGACTGCAGTGGTGATGTCAGTTTTTCTCAGGCAGCGCTGACTTGCAACTTTCAATTAACCGAAACACAAAACGCCACAAGAGGTGTTATCTTCAAACGTAACGCACAGTCAGTCAGATTAAACGTGTACACGCTTGTAATGAGAGCTGAGTGACTCGCCTCCCTCAGCCTGAGGCCGTTCACCCTGTGTATTTGATTTTGGTGAGTGCGACGTTATCTCTAGGTCTGTTAAGGGCTAAAAGAAAAAACAAATTGGGTTGATTTGAAGATGAGAAGGAACAGTAACGTAGTCACGAGGGAACGTTTGATTCCCAAGGACATCCCCACCCGCCACTACTTCTCTATTCGATTCGCTTCTTCCAGCATCTTCCTCGCTCCTTAACAGTCACAGCATCAATGGAGGCTTGTTGTAGTCGCTCAGACAATCGTGTGCTCTGCGACCTTCGGAGAAAAACAACATTTTGTTATGGTTGCACAAACAAGTCAATGAGTAGATTTTCTAGGGAAAGAATTAATTTGATTATTTTAGGCACATGTTATGCCTGCAGCAGAGCAATTCTTGTGATCCAATCACACAATGGCGACTTGTGGAAAATGAATAGGGGCTACTGTCAGGAAGCAAGCTTGTTTTCCGATAAGGTTGTTAGAAATTATTTTAATTAGTTCCAGTGAGGGAGCCAAACATACATGATGCATTGTGGATCCACACCCCAGGAATGTCACATTTTTGTCACATGGTGGATCCATGAAATGTATCAGTTTTGCATAAACCTCCTTACAACAACAGACTTCATGATGTCAGGGCCGATAGCGGTGGGAGAGAATTGGCCCTCTGTGTGCGGGGCGAGACACATATTTTAAGAAAACAAACTGTTATTCAAAGCCGCTGAAGAGCTCTGGCCTATATCTGCTGAGAGCGTGAAATCCAGACAGATGATGTTGATGCTATCTGGAAGCGTGATTCTGCTCTTGTGTAAAATGTTTGTTTAGATTTGCTGCTTTGGCCTTAACGCTTCGGGTCCATGTGCTGATGGGAGAAAGAAAGTCTTTGGGGAAAAAACTGAAAGCTCCCTGAGGATGTCTGATTACGCAGTATGTGCTGGTTGTTGAATTTAACATCATCACTGGGAGATAACATTATATATACACAGTGGAAATGATAAGAATAAGGTGCAATTAACATACTATATACTGTTGTACTGTTCAACAATGTACATACAATAATACACAGTACATATATTATTGAATATCAGATATAAGGTATTGTGCCATGATTAGAAACATATTTAAAAAGGGCTAAAGTTTAAATACTGAGATTTATTGCTCCTCCACACCAGAGGTACAATAACAATTCATCAGCATTTGATTAATTTGTAGATCATGTTTAATAGGTGAGAAATATAACGAAATATAAAACAGCCAAGGAGACCATACCAACATGTTGAATAAATATATTTTAAAAAATGTAGTAACATGGGATAATAGTAAAAATTCTGATTGTTTTCTTTGTTGTGGCTCCAGCATGATTCAGAATGACAGAGCAAAACACTGAGCCATGATAATATGACACAGGATTAAATCACAGCATTTAAAAAGATGAAGCTGTCAAAAATCCAAATCTAGCTGTGCTGATGATTATTGGCACTAGTTGAAATACAGTGTGATTGTGATAATATCAAATGCACTGATTTGTGGTGACGGGTTGTTCTTCATAAAACGACCACAATGTAAACCTCCATTGTCTGTTGCACAAACATTTCTATTTGTAACTCGTCCTCGGGGAAGCCCAGGGGCAAATGTGCAGCAGAACAGAAGCACATGATTGTTGTATATCCTTTTTTAAACAAGTAACAATAATGAGATAACGTTAAATGGTAAAACATCGTGTAACAGCCGTACAACGAGACGAGTCACAAAACTGTAAACTGACTCAATGAGGTCACATACTGGACACAGCAGTATCACACAGCTCCAGTAAGCTACCGGTCCTACCAGGACGTGTCATGCTTTAAATTTCATTGTGTACAGGTTTGTTTTATCAGTTAAAATACTTAAATGTCAGTAATTTTTAAAACAATCCTTCCTTGGCCGCCATTACAATCTTCCCCCATGTCCAGGATCTGTTACCTGGGATACCTCAGTCACCTCCCTCATGCTGCAGCCGAGGAGTAAATCCATTTTAAACCTTAAAGCTAAATCTCCCAATCACACTTTGCCTCCTTGTCTCCTTCCCTCCTCCCCTCCTCCCTCCCCTGCTCTCTCTCTCTTTCCCATCTACTCTCCTGTAAGGTTAACAAAAGTTTCAGTAAGCAGTCTAAAGTCACTTTTCGTGAGCAATCAGGCTCGGGCCGAGCATAAATCCTTGGGGCATAGTCGCGGCATTACAAATACCCACAGCGCCTGTATGTGCTGATGACTACAAAATTGAAAAAGAAAGGCCCTAATAATTCTGAGGCAAGTTTCCCTCAGCTGTAGGTATTGATTATTTGTGTCTGGTGAGAGATTTGGAAAATTCAATTAAAGGAGTTGTGCAAAGGATTCATAAATTCAGGCCCTCAACGCGTATCGAGACGTGGTTATGTTCTGAATCAATGCTGCACTTCACAATATATTTTCTTAGGAACATAAAAATAAATAACATTTAAACAGTTCTGCTTACTGCAGAAACAAATTTTATTTTCTGTGAAGCTTTTTAGTGACGGCCGAGCACTGACTTCGAGGTGGTAACGTATTTTTATTGCTCTTTTTCCCATAAGACAATCCTATATGATATGAATTTTGAAATGACAAAATGAGGGAAAAGGGGACGGCTCAGCAGTGTAAAAATTGATCAGGCCACAGATGGGACCACGTTGGGGAAGATTTGTATGTCAGCAGTAATGGGCTGTATTAAAAAAGAAGATTCCTTAAGATGTGATAAAAGTGATGGGGCTGCGTGGCGCCGGTTGAGGGGCCGCCGGCCCAGGCAGCTCCCGGACTCCGGCACATCAATCCTCCTCGGACGCCTCACAGACAGATGCCACCTACCCACCGGGAGTTTTATGCTTTCTGATTGACCACACAGCTGCAATTAAACAGGGGAGTTGTATATTAGGCTGTTTGGGTCCAACAGGAGCAGGTGGTCTTCGATCCACGGCGCTGGCTGCAGAGTATGCAGTCTTCTCAGGCGTGATTTCTGATTTACTGAAACGTCACCGCGTTTCATCTTGGGGCTGCAAAAAAATACACTATACAGCAAATGATAAGCAGTTGGTCAAAGTAAATTAGATTTAGGATATACATAATCCTGGAGGGGATTTATTAAAAACACCAAAACAATTCGCCTACAGATTATTTTCATGCAATTTAGATATTTAGATTTTTTTTCAAGAAATACATTTACATATATCTCTAAAAACTTGACTCTGTTTTTTTTTATCATTTTTCTCTCTAGATCCTGTGAAGATGGGCAGCTCCTACCAGTTTCTCAAGTCCATTATGGGTTGAATTAATTACAAATAAAGTTGCCGAACATGTTTATGAATAAATTTGCCTCCTGTTTACTCTCTTCTCTGTCTGACAGTGACTTTGGCGTGTGTGTGATATCACCGGGTGCCAGTGGGGTTACAATCATGTTTTTTCCTCTCTCATATTCCCCAGGTTTCTGTTAGCGAGGCACCTTGGCTGTTGACAGCTAATGGAATTGCTCTTCACTTCTTGTGCGTGTGATCCCACGGAGATAAGGCAAGAGACGAATGTGGAATCCGGGTGCTGTCAGTCGTCCAGGCCGGGTTGTGTCGGAGGCCGTCACTCATTTGCGGGGAGAAGTGTCTGAAACGGTAGGAGCGGCTCCTCTGACACGTTAGACAGAGCCTGTGCCTGGCAGCTGACAAATGTTGATTCTACATTAACCACAATGCTGCAACGCTGTGCAAATAATGTTCTTTCAGATGGCAACCCTCATCCCCTTTATGGCTAAAACTATGCAACGCTCCCCAACCCGTGCAGTTTAACACCTTTGGAAAGTAAAGGTGGGTGGGTGGGGGGGGGGACTGTCTTGCACAACACAGTAGTCTCTTTATTTGGCAGCGCCTGGGAAGGCTGAGGCCTCTCGCTGCCCAAGTCGACCTAAGCAACAGCTGGTGTTCACAGCAACATTTCCTATTTCTGCCTAAGGTGGATCGTGTAACTCTCACTTTATCACCCTTAGAGGCCACGTGAAGGACAAAGCCGGTACACCCATAAACAAAACTAATGTTTTGATACAAGGCCCCCGAGGAGGTTGAATGAAGGTCCCCTGGTGTGTTTGATACCCAGTTCCCACTCCCCGTTACAACACATCCACGACTTCACCGCCGCCGACTGGGATCTATACCGTGTTATCTCTTCTCGTTTCAAGAGGAGTAATCTGTGGTCCCATTAGCACAGCTTTAGTTCCGAGGCTTCATCATCTCAAAGGTTGAGAGCCACAGTGTATCCTAGGTGAGAAGCTGGTGAAGGAGGACTGGGAAAATAGAAGATGCTCGCTTTCTGGCGTGCAAGTATACGGCTGTGCAACTGTAAATATATGTATGTAACTGTTTAGCTTTAGTAAGAGAACCATGAGTTCAAGTGGTTAAAATGAAAGTAGTTCATCAGATCTGTCTCCTTCAGTTTCAACAGAGCAGTGTGATAACAGCCAGACACAGAACTTTGGTTGAAGTTTAGTAGTTTAGTCTTTTGCTTTTTGTTTTCTTAATCAACACTTGTTTTATTAATTGTGAGCAACATGATTTCAAGAACCAGGATCCCAACACGATCTTCTTTCAAGCGTTTATCTCGTTTAACAAATCCTCAGAAATCCAAAGATATTCTGCTAAATTATATGAAAAGGAAAAAGAGAAGAAGCAAAACCTTAGAAGCTGGAACAAGCACCTTTGGGGCATTTTGCTTGATGAATGACTTGATGATAAATCAGTTATCAAAAATTGATGTTGATAAACTTTCTGTGACAGAACACCACATTCATTGGCTTTTCTGCAGCTTTTAGTTGAATCACATCGGATTTACTTTCCCAGTTGTCCTGAAATTCAAATGTTCTTTGAATAGATTATTCAGCTAATCATTGCTGCACTATTTTAATTTGAATTAAACAGACCATACATTGTTTTCAAATGAGATCGCTCTTTAGATTTTCTGTATTTGTCCACCTGCATTTTATTATTTTCTCTATTTTAGAAGTGAGGACATTATCACATTCTCTTGCATCTTTGTGAAGGAATTGACATTTCATTAGCCTATATAAACACATGTTGTAAAACATCGAGCGAACGCCCCGCACGCCACCTCTAATGGTTCCCGTGTGTCCGTGTCCCAGTGTCGTACCAGTTAACTCAGATCTCCGGCTCCTATTTGTCCCTGTGGTCCATTAGTGCCGATTGGCCCCGAGCCTCAGATGCACAGGCAACCCTCACTGACCTGATAACATTTATAGTTGTAATGGATTTTTTTTTATGCCGGTCATTAACTTTCTCAGAGATTGAAGAAAAGAAATTGCTTTGCACCTTTTTTTTCTGTGGTATTTCAACTTTATAGCATTATGTTCAGATATGTCACCTTCCATCATCTCTTTTTAAGGCCTCAGCCGTCACTACAAATGTGCAGGTCCTTTGCACGGGACCCTACCAGTACCCAGGACTTGTAATTAAAATTTAATGCTGTTGAGTAAAAGCGTTGAAAGATATAATTTCTCTCCAATTATTGGCTCTGTCTGGGGCAGACTGTTAGAAGGGTGATTTAGCAGATGACTTGGTTAATGTAGACAGTTTACTGTGTGTGAGGCTGTGGGGATAACACTTGTGTTCACTTTAGAATCGCTGAGAATTTTATTTTATTTTCATCAGAATAAGTACAAAATTATTTTAAAAAAGGAAAAAAGTTCACATGAGTAGATCACTAACGATCATAACGAGCAGACCTGATCCAATCACAAACCTCACAGAAGGTACAGAGGCTGGTCAAAATAACATTAACACCTCACAATACCATTACATGTTATTACAGTAAGTATAACAGCTTCAACCAGCACCTCTTTGAACTTTAACCTTACAGTATAGGAGGTGTTCCTATTATCGCGACCTCCTAGTTTGAATCTTAAATGTGTGGGATGTAAACAACTTGTTACCTCAGCCTAAGATGTTGTGTTTTCACCTCTTGTCAGTTTGTTATTTACTTGGAAAGAAGTGTGAGGGAATTAAGTACAAATCCAAATATAAATATGCATCTTTTTAATTTAAGTGTGATCTCATAAAGCGACTGTTGGGCCTTGGTGGAGGTATGCACTCCACTAAGTGCTGTTCTAGTTCATCTTATTATTTCACAAAGTCATTTGGTCCAAAATATCCCCACCCATTCCCTTCATTCAATATCACAGCACATTTACCAGCCAACATCAGTCTGGCTAACAAGAAGCCTGAATAAGAACTTTGTCCCATTTCTATTTGGTTCTTGGCGGCAGGAGGGGAATCCCCTAGTGCACCTTTCGAGGAAATGGAACCCAGAATGTAACACTGGCTTTAACAAGAAGCACAACCAGTTCATAGCCTTGAGGTTGTGGCTTCACTCAGCTCATCTTCTTCTGGCTCTTCCTGGTGGGCGGGCCACTGAACTGCACGACGTGGAAATATACAAATGTCCCCAAAAATTGCAGGAAAGCCAAAGTGGACACCAACACGGGAAACAGGTCCGGGAGGTGTGGCGGGGGGGTCACAGCTACGCTCGCCACGCTTAACCCGACCATGGCTGCGACACAGATGTAGAACTGTAACACAGAGAGAGAGAGAGAGAGACAGAGAGGGAGAGAGAGACAGAGAGAGAGTGTGTGAGGTTATATGATTCCAAATAAGAGGAGTATGCTCAGCTGTCATCTTGTGACCTCAGAGTTTCAGTCACATCACAGCATGTGCTCATAAGTTTGAACACCCACAGGCAAATAACATATTTTGTTGATTTATTATTTCAAGTGAACAGAAGTAAACACAACGCCTGCAGCAAAACACACATTCAAAAATGACCTTTTTTTTCCAAATGTTAATGAGCCGGTCCATTTCATTTTGAGAAACTTAAAAAAAACTTCGATTGTGGCAAAGGCATTAAGTTTAGGCATCACTCTACTTGTAAAATACTTCCTTCCTGTCATACTTCATTAAGTCGTTAAGTCGATGACATTTCCAGAGCTGATAAATTCGCTGACTGGTCGAACCTCACGGTAACAACACAACCAGCGGCTCCTCTAACTGACTGAGGACCTGAAAGGGAAGTTAACTGAGGACTATGAAGCAGCATCTGATGGACAGAACATATTATAGAGGAAAGAATGGATCCAACTAAATATCTGCAAAATTTAGAATCTGGCTTCTACAACAGGAAATAGATCCAAATCAAATCTTAAATCCACCGTGAGCCAAGCTGAAGTTTAGTTAATTCTTCAGACCCTTGAATAGAACATCAGGGGAAATCTGTGGGTAAATCTGTGAGAACACGACCACAAAGAAAACCACCCTTGAAGTGATCTGCAGAAACCCTCTGACCTGGATGTGGTACGTTCCAAACAGCGAGTTTCTAAGAACAAACTTCAGAAGGTTCACAAGCTTTTGCACACACAGTTGTTGTTTTTTTCCAGCTTCTGAAAAGAGGCTTTTTTTTAAATGTCTCCTGGCTGAAAGCTTTTATTCACTTGTTTTCATGTCAACAATCTAATTTGTCCAGGGAAGCCCAAACCTCAGCAAACAACGATTTCAAGCACATCATCTCCATGAGCGAATTCCACTGATGAATACAATTAGAATCGGTGGAAATCTTCGTCTAAATCTAATAAGTGAACCTTGACACAACATCTGAATTATTTAATAAAATTATATTATGGTTTGTTTTGTTTGCTCAAGTTACAATAAAGAAACTTAAATCACTGCCATCGGATTATTCTACTTAAAACCAGCTGAGTGCCACTATAGAGTATGAATACTAAGCCGCTGCCAGCTAAAGAGACCGATCACAGACATTTATGTCCAACTCTTTGCCAAAGTAATTTTAATCACTGAATTTATATTCTGAATCAGGAACTTCTGCTAGTGAAACAATGAAATGACTGAGCACCGCGGGCTACGGACAAACTGTTAGCGTTTCCCTTAATTTTAATTGCAACCGTAACACGAAACCAATGAATGATTTAATTTAAAAGAGCTCTCCGACGACATTGAATATTTATCCTTGAATGACGGACATCAAATTGGTCATTTGAGAAGTGCTATAAAGAAAAGACAGAGGCTTGAAATATCATATTCAAAAAGGACAAGCAGTCGAAAAAAATTTCGGCCAATAAAACCCCTTTTTCTTTATCCTGTCACCATCCTGAGGTGATGGTGAAAGTTAAATCACTGCTGTGTCTATTTGGGAAATATGACGCAGGGATTAGTGTGTGGGGAAGATGGAAGAACCACCTCAAGAGCCCCCCCCGCGCCTTCGACACCCCAAACTCATGAAACCCTATCGTCACGATCGGGCCTCGCTATTTATGCTGCTTGTGTAAATAAATATATCTAGGCAAAACCTGTGTTAATGACGCGTGCTATAAAAAGACACCTTCTCTTAATCTCTGACACCCTATCGGTGGCCCTGTCGCTGAGGGGCTCCTGCTGCACCCACTCCAGACTCTGTGGAAACTTAAATAAGTGATAAATAATTCTTTGCCTGGCAGTCGGCTTTCATCCCCCGGACAGCTTACACAGCTTACAGCGGCACATGATCTTTATTTATACAGTTGCGTATGTCTTTCTCGCACAGTTGCAGTTTAGGTCGAGCGCCACCTGGGGATCCTGGAATGACCACCGGACTTATTACAAAACCCATCAGCCGTACATCCGCCTCGTCCTCGCCCAGCGTTCACGAGCCGAGGTGAACTATTGAACTCGTGACCTTATCCAGCAGCAGGAACTCTGCGCTCACTGTAATTCATTGGATGTGTGTCTTATCTGAGGCAAGTCTACAACATGAACACATGGAGCGGGGCAAGTCCTGCCCGTGTTCAGAGTTTTTGAATAACTTGCATGACCTCAAATCTATGAATCATAAACAGGGTAAATTCGAAAGCATTACAGAGAAAGATTTTTGTATTTCTATAGATGATATTGAGCCATTTCATCCACCAACAATAAATAGTTCAGTGTTTCTAGATAGAGACTAAATTCATGTTTTAAAATACCATTGAAAATGTTGTAAATATAAAAACTAAACATCCAACGAGCAGGCTGCGCTTGGTAGTAACATCGACACAGATGAAACACGCAGATCACAGATCAGTGCTGGCTGTTGTGAAGTTACTCGATGTACCAGCGCTCAAATACTGACCTTCCATCTCACCACGCAGGCCAAGTCCATTTTGGGCAGCATGAAAAGCAGCCTGTGGTAGGCGCCCAGTCTCAGCTCGTCCTCTGAACAGCGCTCCAGGGCCGACAGCAGATAGATGCTGTAGAAGAGGAAGGCCAGAGAGGTCACCACGTAGGGCACCAGCAGGCCGTCCTTCAGAAACAGCGGCAGCATGCTGCGGAAAGAAAGACATTATATTCCACCAGTTGATTGACAACACATCAAAATATCTTCATCCACGTCTGACAGCACGTTGTTAGGGTCGGTATCATGTTTGCTGAGCGATGGGGGCAACATTACACCACGAGGCTTTTATATCCAACAGGCCTGCACAAGCTCCACGTCCCCTGGAGGGAGATGGCCCGGACGTTCGTGCCAAGCTTATCTTAGTTTAGTGGAGGGGCATGGACAAGAACAACAGTTGACTCATAGTAAATCGCACATCACCCCACTTTATAAAAAAACCTCTGGCTCACAATAGACCACTCATTCTGACTTTTACTCCCACAATACGGCTCCATTCAGAGGATAACTGTTTAACACTTGAGAAATACATACTTCTTCAATTTAAAAACAGACTGGCTGCATTCTGCATTCTGCCATTCAGCCAATTAGACTCACAAAAGATGTATTTCTATGTGTTTTAAATGGCCGAGTCCGGAGAGGATGCAGATAATGTGTCCGAGTCAGACTGTAGTGTACTGGGAAGCAGCCACAGAATGACCTCCTGTCCCTACACAGCACACACACACACTTAGATGGCAGGCATGCAGACTATGCCGTGTAATCCCCAGATATCCTTATACTAAACCACACGCACAACAATTAGTGCTGCCGGAAGAATTCAACAACAGCTGGTGAAAGTTAGACGCAGCGTTTGCAGCACTACTCGTCTTTTTCCGTTCATGGTCCTCGGCTCAACCCCTCGTCACGGATCCATTTAGCTTTTTGGGATTATTTCTAGGTATTTGATGGTTGGAGAGTAGACTGTGAAGATAAGAGGAGAGGACATGAGAGTTCTATCTCAAATTTGCCGTTACAGGCATAATTACAAGTTACATTTTCAGAGATTTTCTTTCTCCACTTTCTTCATATTTCCAAATATTGGTTTAGAAATGGCTTTTTTTGTTGATATTTTGATGTCCCAGTGAATAATTAATGGACCTGACATATTTACAGGACTGATATGTATGAGGATGTGATAGAAAGGCACCCAGGAGGAACCTACCTCTACTAAGTCCATCGCCCTATCCCGCCATTTTAAATAAATTAGGAAAGATAACCAATGTTTTGCCTGTTTATCCGGATCCACTCCAAAATGTAGTAGGTTCTTCTTTGAGCCATGTCTCACCCCTCCACCAAATTTAATATTAATCAGTTCAGTAGTTTATGCATAATCCTGCTGAAAAATAAACACTGATGAAAACATAACGTCCAGCTTTGATTCACCTACCATCCATATTCACAGTCTTACCTGAATGTTGAGGCCTGTAGGAACCAGATGGCCACCAGGGGCAGGTCATTCAGCAGAAGACACACCGGCCTAGAAAAAGATCAAAACTGGATATTGTCACTGTGGAACACACTCTGCAGAAAGTACCATTAAATATCATTTTCACAGTGAGACAGGAAGTGAGGCCACGTTAGGTTGAAGCTGGATCTGCACTGATGTCATGCGGGTGTAATAAAAAAAGCTACTGACCTAATGGGACTTCCACAGTGATCGATTATTGTCAGCTGCTCACAAGGCAGTCAGCGTTTGTTGTTCCACGTTATTTTATGTCAGTGATCGCCTCATTACTGTAATTGCACTGTATGCATATTTGCAGCCTTATAACCCAAATCCAACTTTTATTTGAAGTCTTCAACGGCAAAATCAGACTCTGCAGTTGTTCGCTTAAATGCCTTGGGTCTGTGGTGCAGGTCTGTTGCTAACTGAACTTTGTCTGTGCTCGGTGCTCGGTGCACACTCGGCTCTGCAACCGACACTTTCCACCGGTCCCTGAGACCATAATTACAGCCAGTGCTCTTTGGCGATCCTGTTACAGTCCAATAATTGATCCTGCGCAAACAATGCCCCCGAGCTGCCGCCTGCCATTCTTTCCTAATCCCTGGACATGCATTACTGATTGATTCCGGGGGACAGGTGGGAGATATAACTCAATAGTTAATAAAGCAACAATCTACCCTAATCTAGATTAATAGATGAGCTCAGATCTAGGAACCAAATCCCTCGCTGCCGAGATCTATCCCAGGCATCGCTCTCCACCTACAGCCGCCACAGCTTTATACATATGGAGGTGAATAGTAATGAGCGGCACAGAAGCACATCTTCCACCCATGTGTTCAGGAGATGTATTAAGTGAACAGGGTGTGAGGACAGAGGTGAATAACCGTTCAGTTAGCAAAGGCTGTTCTTTAATAGAGAGCAGCTGTGGTAAGTGAATGACGTCACTTAAAACAAAGTGTACATGTATTCAACTTAATATCAAAAACTGCAAAACCATCATAAATATTTGAGAAGTCCCTTATGTTACATGTTAATCCTGTGTGAGTAAAAAGCTCAAACAAGTTTTCTTCTGTGTACTTACAAGGCAGCCAATAGGATGGACTTCTCGTGGACTTGATAGGAGAAGAGGAAAAATGCTAGAGATGAATTTGCCTAAAAAGAAAAGGCAATGAGATATTAAATATAACAGCTACTACCGGTTCAGGACAAATATAATTGATAGAATACATACACATATAAACACAGACATCACTAAATCATATAACTATGTATTATGCTGTGTTCGAGAAATTTAAATTAAATGAAATGTTAATTATCAGGACAGTTTCAGTCTGCTCCCTCATCCCCTCTCCCACGTGCCATCGTCCATAAAGTTTTTACAGTTCACAGAGACATTCCCACCTCATAGTTTCCAGCTGCAGATGTGTTAGTTACATTAGAGGTGTAGGGGGAAATCCCAAAACCCACTCACCAAGGCCAGTTTAAACTGCCAGAAGGTGGGCCTGGTCAGCAGCCTGATGGAGGAGGGCAGGGCCGCCAGGAGGGTGCAGGCAAAGCTGGGAAAACAGACACATTCAGTACATTCATATGATCTCACATCAGCCCCTTCAACAACAGAGGAAGTGATTGTGCAGCAGAAAATCCAATGGAGCATGACAACAAAAAAAGAGGAGGGGGGGTGGACAAGTTGAGGAGCAGAAAATCAATTAGGAGGAATATAATTAAATGTATTTGCACATAATCCCAGGCTTTCAAGCACGTCTCTCTGCTGTGTTGACACGGATTCATGTGAAAACTAATATTGAGAATACAAGTCGACTATTTTTTTACTGTACGACCAAGCGAAAACGCCAGATACATTTAATGTCGGTCGCTCTAAATGATCTGATTTTGATGTTGGTAGTTGAACCCATCCTGCTCTGCGGCTGAGACCCAGGCTGTGTGGGAAAGGGCCGAGTGCTGGGCCCGTGTTAGGGTAAGCAGGCATTGGTTTAACCCTTCAATTGTCACCTGCTGGGGGCCAGAGGCACCGGCTATACGTGTCAGTGTAAACGTGGATGAACGTGCTGATGGGCCCCGCAGTGGGTCAGTGCAAAGTGCGAGGGCAACAATGTGTTTGTTCTCCCCGTTGTAGAAGTGATTCCAGAGCATTATGACAACAGTGATGTGTATTAATAGCCAGATAAATAGAACGAGTGGCAGTTTAAATGAACAAAAGAGCACACAGGGGGTATTCAGTGAGTGTGTGTGTGTTGTATGTGCGTTATGTGTGGGGTGGGGTCCGGAAGGACATGGATCCCTTCTCACAGCTGATTCTTTCTGTGTACACAGCACACCCACACTGGAGCATTTAACAACCCATTCGCCGGTGCCAAAAAGACAGGAGTGTTTTTTCGTTTGTTTGAAATGCACGACAGTCAAAGAAGTCCGACTTGATCCCTGGACTTAGCCGTCTGGCAGGAACGTGTCCATGCGTCGAACACAGGACTCCTAAATTTAGCGAGTGGGGTTATTTAAGCAGGCTCCACCCTGACATGACTGCTGCGTTGACTATTTCCTCCGCTGTGACGGCGCAGGTCCTCAGCTTTTGGTCAAAATAACATGTATCTTAAGCCTTCGTGGAATGCATTGTGGGCAAGCGGGTGGAGACGCTGAACATTAAATGACTTGAGTTTACTACGTGTTCTCCCCTGATAGCACCGTTTATTTTTCCTCCTCTTTCTCTCGCCCACAATCCATCATAATATTTTGGAAAACTCTGCCTCTATCTGTGTAGGACACGTGCTTCAGTGGTTCCTTGGGCAGTTCAACCCCCTGTCACTACATTTCCAGAAACAGTTGTGACTTTATATTCAGAAGTTCCCTCACAAGAAGTTTCCTTCAGGGATGATCTTATTTCCACTCTGCTGGATCACAGTCTTTATTCCCCCTCGGGCAAACTCTGCTTTCCCAAGAAATGAAAGGAGTGAAAACAGGACACGGGAGCAAAAGAGTTGAGGGAAGAACGACAATGACAAAGAAATAAAAACAAAAGAAAGGAGCGATGGAAGCTAGAGGAGGGAGAAAAGCTATAGATACTCGATATAAAGGGATTACCTGAGGTAGAGCTGAGAGTCTGTGGACAGAATGGATCTGATCTTTATCAAGGTGTTCAGGCTACACCACGTGTTGGCCACCTTATCCTATACACACACAAACACAAACACACACTTAAATAAGAACTGATATCAGGTGAAAACACAACATTTGACTTGACAAGGGAAAGCAAATAAGTAGCATTGCTTTCATTAGTTATTTCCCCGCTGAGAGTTCTATAAAAATTCCTTGGGACATTTGTTTGTAACCCTGTGTCATAAATTAACCCTCTTGTCAGAGAAAGCATGGGACTTATTTGTAAACTTGGGGACACAAGGTCAGGTGTCACACCAGAGTAGTTTCTGCAAAATCAGCAGATACAGACCAACCACAGAGCACTGCCACTAACCACACACTCTCAACATATAATCAAATATATTCAGTTTTTGACTTCAAAATTTAGATTCCAGGAAAGAATAGGGCTGCAATACACAATTTAAAAAATATATTAAAATATCATAATTAAAATAATATTTTCTGGATTAATCTATAAACAGTTTGTTCATAAAATGTCAAAATAGCAGAAAAACATAATTTATCATGGAGCACAAATTGATTCAAATTCAAAGAAAAGCAGCAAGTTTGAACTTTTTGGGGAAAAAATTAAATGTTTGGAATTTTCCGTTTGATTTGAAATGACAATCAATCAGTCTGTTATTAAAGCTTAGATACACTTTTTTGTTGATTGACCCACAACTTTTCTATCGGGTTAAGTAAGTGTGAGTTCATGTTACACTTTGACAGATAGAAAAGCTGTGAGATCAGATGAGGGAGACCTCACTGTTGAGACTCAGCTGATTTCAGGGCTTAAGAAGTTGTGTTGAGGAGCCTAGATCAGCTTCAAGATGCCACTGCAGGTGGTTTTCTCAGCGTGGCCCGGTCTAGAGAGCCAATTTCTGTCCCCCTCTCTCTCCCCTCTGTGCTACAGCTGCTCGCCCCACAGCTGTGTGGATCTTAGTGGGAGCCCAGTCAGCAGCACTGGGTCATCCAGCATTGTGTTGTCTCAGCCCCCCGTCCCTCTCACTCTCCTCTTTGCCTCCTCGCTCCAAATAACCACCACGGGAATTTTCCTGGACACCGCCTGAAGGCAACACATGAGCGATGGAGTTCCCATTGGCAAATGTAAGTGCGAGGGGGGCGGAGGGGCGGTGGGGCGCGAGAGCAGCGCGGCTCCTTCACCTATGAGCTAGCATGGAATTTCACAGGGGGAAGCATTTGGTGCCATTTCTGTGAGCAGGCGGCAACGTGAGACGTCAGAATGCAGCTCAGTGGGTAAACTTACAACTGCTCCCTCCCAGAAGTCGCCAGGACCACCACTCGTCAGCCCCCCCGTCCTCCCCCCACCACCACCCCTCCTCACTTGTGTCCCCTTGTCTCCCCCCCCCCGTAAGCTTTTGCTTACGTGCACGATTTCACAATTAGTTCAGGACGACCCGCCCGGGCAGCCTCTCATGCTGCCGTCACAGGGGAGGATAGTGTCTCTCACACCCTGTGTATTATGTTTGCATCATTTCATTGAACAAATACTGCCGCGGGGGCACGCAGCCATCCACTCCCCCTGGTAGAATTTTCAATTACTTCTCACATCTATGACACCTTGTGGTGGGTGCCACCTCGGGGACTAGGACAAGAGGGGTGTTAGAGGGTTTCCGAAATGAGAACTGCAAACCTTGGCATCTGAGCTGTCAGTCCCACACAGTTACTTTACCTCCGCTTCTCCCATGACAGGTTTTTCAGGTCTCTCTCTCTTTGCCTGTCCACTGCCACCCTCCTTTTTAATTAATGTCAGATTCCTGTCCCTAGTTATCCCTCTCAGGTTATGAGAGTGACGACAACATACAAATCTGTTTGTGTGTGTGTGTGCGTGCTATAGAAGAGTCCAAAATACTAACACACTTTCCAAAGACGCAGTCAGCAGCAGGCAACAGTTGTCGGATCTGCTCTGATACGCCTTTCGAGTTTGCCGCACTCGTTGGTCCATATGGCTAAAACATGACTGACTAAGAAGTGCTGAAAATACCCAGCCCATAAATTAGTTCGATTTATCTATACCCTCCTCCTCCTGTACATCCTGAACCCCAACTCCTGCGACTCAGAGTGAAATTGATCTCTTGACCTTTCACCATTTTATTCCACTGTTTTCTTTGATGCTGCGGGGTATCCATGTCCTGAGCCGTGCAGAACTGGGGGGGGGGAGCATGTGGGCACGCTCAGTGTGGAACATCTCAATTTAAGGGAAATTTAATGACCCTTTTCAATTCAGAATAATATTTTACACAATAATTTAACAGATTCTAACTTTGACAGATGAGTTAAATGCTGACTTCTTGGACCATTTATTTATTCATAAAATGTTCCCAGCTTGAAGCCAGAAAACCATTAAAAAAATATGAACTAACTGATAAAGTTATTTCATATATAAGAAAACAAAACATGGCATTAAGGATATTTCATCTTGAAAACCATACAAAAATCCCTTCGGCATATTTGTACAAAATCTAATTTTATGCGACTGATAATATAAAGATTTTCATGATATTCGATTTTTGTTATTAGGGTCACATTCATTCGTTAATATTTGGGGATATTACCAGGGATACATGTTGAATAAGGGGTCGTATAAAACAAATAACAGAACTATATTCTCCTACTGCCCCTGCAACTCAAATCCTTCTGCGTCCCTCAGGCTTCAGTGGGAACAGGAGATGAACATGTGACCTGTTCCTCTGATCTCCAGTCCATCCTGGTCTAACACTATTTCTCCTTTTATATTCATGATCTGTCAGGAGATAGTATCTTCTCCCACTCGTTTCTTTAAATGGCATATTGGGATTGTGAGAAGAGAGCAGCTATTCATTGATTCCCAAGTACAAGTACAAATACAGACTTGGCCTCATTTGAAGACAGGGCTTCTCAGTTGTGGTTTTCAGCGTTGAGTGTTGATTCAAGAAAGTTGAGTGTACCTCAAACAGACCGCGAGCCACGGGAAAGATCCTCCTCGCCACCTGTAGGGCCTGGCCGGGGTCAGACAGGAAGGGCAGCCAGCAGAGGGCAAAACTCACCAGCACGGTGACAGCAATTCTCACCAGCAACATAAGCCTGCATAGAAAAACAGGGTCACACAGAGACAAGTGACACAATATTAGGGTGTTTTTGGTCTCGCTTTGGTTTCCCAAAATACACATGTTGACGTTAAGCATTCGGTTGTGTCTATGTCTGCTGGTATTCTTCAAACAATTAGTACACACTGTCTGCAGGTCCTAAATTTGGACTTTGACCCCCGTGTTGAGGAATGCAGTGAAAGCCATGCATCAGCTGAAAGTCTTTAGTGTAGGTCAGGATATCTTGTCAGCTGTAACCGTCAAGCTGCTGGTTAAGTTGCACACACAGACATAGCTGAGGAGTTTGGGCATGGCGAGAGTGTCATCTGGACATATCCCCCCCCTGCCCCCCCGCCCCCCCAGCTCTTCTAATCCAGCTTTCCATTTGCTACGAAATGCCCTTGGTACATTGTTACTAGACAAACAGACACTGGACACACTAGTAACAACATCCAGTGTGATTACCTCAGTCATTCTGCGGCATCTCCTGAGGACACCGCTCTCTAATAGACTGACTTTACATATCTGCTCTCAGCGCTCAGTTGACAGTTGACAAAACGACATCACCGGTGAATGAACTGAAGGATCATAATGTTGTGTTCTTGATCTTTTTTTTAATGGTTCAAAATCATCACTGATTAAAAAATTAAAAAATTTAAATAATTTAAAATACGGTGGAAAACAAATCAGCTGGTTTGGTTCTTCTCTTTCTGTGGTTTCAGACGTGGGTCATCTGGGAACTGGGACCGAATAAAGTTGCCTCCGCAAAAGGATGTTGTGTTTTCATTGACGTTTGTTTGATTGAGTGTTAAGTTAGTAGCATTACACAAAATCTACCAGATGGATTATCAGGAAACTTGGTGGAATGATTGGTCAGGGAAGAGATCATTAACATTTTTATGCAGGTTTTTTTTCATATTTTATTTCACATTGCGAGAGAGTTTTGAACATTCTCACCAATTTCCCAGAGATTTCTGAACCTAGATAAAAGAAAATCTCTTCATGCTCACTCTGCATATTTCTATGAGTTGGCGAAATTTGGTGTGGCTTGATTATATTTACTGTTGGAGCTGGAGGTAAATGCTCTAGTGAGTTCTATTCTGGTTTAAACGGTGACAACGTGGAGACAGTGGGTGACTCACAGCTAATGTGCCAAAGACAAAGAGAGAGAATGTGAGAGAAGATAGACAAGAGAGACACAATAGTAAATTAAATCCAGAGACTCACCCTCTCCCCATCAGACCCAACTTGACACACTTCCCCAGCAGGTAGCAGAAGAAGGGCAGAGCGTGGTACAGCTCCATCTGTTTGTAGTTGAGAGCCAGGGAGAAGGCCAGGGAGCCGAGAGCGTCCCAGCCCAGACCGAGAGCCAGGATCCCCCACAGAGCGAAGCCTTGGCTCACTACATTGTACCTGATACTGTTAAGGTCCTTACTGGAATATAAGTGTAGTCACAGAAGCTGATCCAGGGTCAGTTCAGTCCAGATGTGTTGAACGAATTCATTGTTGTATTTCTTTAGTGTCTGAATCAAAACGGTTTAAAACACTGATATGAATAACCATCAATTTCACGGCTTATGTTACTTTCCATTTTTTATTGCTCTATTTGTTCTGCAGATCTTTCATTTAATTATCATGTGACGGAGTGAGAAGTACAGTGTGAATAGATGAAACAAGACAACAACCGCATTTCTGAAGTTGGCTATTGTTTCTTTTCATGTAAATGATCATTTCCATGTGGAACAAAGGCTCATAACCACCATCATTAAATAATAATGCTGCAGGGTTCGGTTTCAAAACATAGGAAAGCTGTGTTACACAACTGAGCAAAATATCAAAAAAGCAGGTTTTTAGATGTACAACATATTTTAAATTCTTACTTCACAATAGTAGCATTTTACAATAAAGATGTAATATTTAATAAATCAATAAATATTTAAATGTAAGCTCTCTATCTATTTAGTTTTTTAAAATATATTTTTCATTATCTGCTTTTTTATTTGTTTTTCTTATTCTTGGCTCATCTGGCATAAACCTATAGAAATAAAATGTAATTGATTGATTGATAACAAATATTAAAAAATAAAGGATACTGGAAATGTCCATAGTCGATGAGAATCAGTCCTGGATACAGCAAGAAGCAGAACAGAGTGGAGACCTGGGGACACAGAAAGAAAACATTTACAAGTTGACAGAATTTTATTCGAATGCAGTGACAGATAATCGGTTTGATAACAGAGCTGTTTTCTTATTTCATTAAGTCAATCCTAGACATTACTTTCTTATTGATAGTTTGGCACCAGGAGTCTTTCCTGCCATGCATTCAACAAAGGGCAATGCTTGCTGGGATAATTTGTTCAAGTTCCCTTTCAACTGGTGATCTTGTAATAACTGTTTGATCATGTAAAACACTACTAAATGCGAATGTTACCTTTTTCTTAGAGGATCCATCCGTCAGATAGAAACAGTACAAAACCACTGCGGGGATGTATATCAACAAATCTGCCACCAGGACTGGAACAGAAAGAATCATACATTTTACTAAATTTTCAATCCAAACCATGGTATCATCAAAAACAATAATCTGTACTTTAAGGTTGAGTTGTACATGAATCGTGGAGGGTTTTTTCATTTATTTTACTGTGATTCTTGTACCTGTAGCTCTCATGAATAACTTGTGCGCTGGACTTTCATAACCTCTGGATTTGTGGAGCTCCACCCATTCAGGGTTTATCATCTTGGCTCTGCAGGAAAAACACAGATGATTTAGATTTTGAGTTTTCATTTTAACACTGTTGTTGGTTCATTGAATGTCTGAATCCTGAAACAAAGATGAGTGGTGTACTGCAACCGCAATACATGTGCCCACTATGCAGAACAGAATTCATAATAAATATACATAGAATAGCAAAGCGGCTATATTCATACTGAAGATCTGTAATCTAATAAAACTACTTACATATAAGCACAGATCCAGCTGTGATAGGCAGTAAGAGGAGGATAGTCCAGACCCCAGTAGTTCAAGTCATTGTCAGTGGTGTTGAAGTACCTGGAAGAGAAAACATGTTGTGTATGTTTATTCTGAAATCAGACAAGTGTCCCTTCTACACTGCAAACTAGTGTGTTGAGCCCAGTCGTTACACAATGTTATGACAATCAACACAACCCCTCGAACCCCAAATGAGGCACATGAGCCTGTATCCCCTGAAGTTTCTCCTCAGAGCTTCACACTGACCATTCCTGCACTGGGAGGTTGTTGGTCACCTCCTGCCAGTGCCTTTGAGCCTCGTAGTCTCCAAACATGGGAGGTTTCCCCGCCCCTGTGGAGAGAGAGATGGAGAGAAAGAGAGGGAGAGAGAGATCACACACAGGTGAATAAAACTCAAAACAACCACATCTACTGCAGGCTACATGCTACATGCTAACTTGTAAGCACCCTGCTGAGAGTGAAGCTGAACTACAGCAGAGGACTTGTTGTGAGTCTCTCGTGCTCACGTGAAACAACACTGACTTCCTACCTGAGTACGGATTTAACGAGACTCCCCATCTCGCCGCCACACCGAGCAGAACACAGATGGACACGAGGCTCCACGTCGGCATCACTTCAAAGAGGGAGAAGCAGGTTTATCGAGGAGGAAAAGAAAACGATGAAAACAAACTCATCTCCCCATTGAGACAGTGAACACTTCCTGTATACGTAATCCGCCAAGGCTTCGTTTCACGCTCTCATTGGACACTGGAGGTTGACGTAGATGCTGAGACTTAAGAGGCGTTTGCGAACATAAGGGGAAATTTGCCGTCCCCTCTTCGTCCAGCAGACGCTTCATTGCGGATGCGAAAAATAACGTCACGAAATAGTTTTAAGGATCTATAGGAGATATAACTAGATGTGCTGTTAGTCTGACGTCAATTAAAAGTATTAAAAGTACATTTTATATATAGATAGCTCCTACTCGGATATGGAATTTCTAAATTCCCTAGGTACATTGAATGCATAATTTGTTGTAATGGCTTATGGCAAAATGATGGATATCATGCACCAAAGACACATTTCATCAGTGTTATCACGTTTTATTGTGAAATGAATAAGCTGCTCACTTAGACACAACACAACCATTGCTGATAACATCATTACAACAATTCACTTACAACACAACACAGCCACAAACCGAATGAATACATGAATCAATGTTCTTTCTTGCCTGCTGTAAAATGTGTCTTTTCTCGTTTACACTAAGTGATAGTATTTACATTATTTAGTTGGCCAATGTTTGCGTAATGTGTCTTGAGATAATGCATTGTTATGATTTAGTGCGATACAAATAAAGTGATATTGAAATGAACTGAAATGTGCATCATATCATAATCTTTGATTCCAGTGCACAGACTACAAATGAAAAATAAGTTATAGAAATTGTTATAAATCTAAGTATGAATGAAATATTTGGAACTCTGGTCACTAATGAAATGAAGATCAGTGAATTAATGGCACTTGTGAATCCTGCAAAGGAAAATCGATCCTACATTTAATATTTCCTAGTTATGGAAACAGATGAGGATCTTACGGTATCAAGTGCAACTACATGTGTTGTCCATTTTGCCGCCGCTAACCCTGGTGGAGCAACCATCCCCTGCAGAGACTCAGTTGTGTAACTAGTTTGTTGTAACCTTCTGTATGTGTGGTTATAACAGCTTCGTCCTCCCCTCACATTGTAAATCTCAGCCCAGGGGCATTTTCTCCTCTGTGACCTTTTCCTGTGTTGACACCGTCGTCTTTGTTCCCAAGGTGTTGGGATTTGTTGGGTGAGACGTGTTCCTTGTGGTTCCGGCATCAATTATGCATAAATAATAATAACCTCGGACAACTGCTGATTTGCAATGACACTTTCATTACAACGGCAGTAGCCTATAACTCACCGGTACCCATTAGTTATTAATGCCCGGCCACACCAGCTTTACTCTGTCATTTATTGCTTCATCTCTATGCCTTTTTAAATATTCAGTAACTGCTGTACCTACATTTACAGTCTGTGATCTCCGCCCAGGAGAAGGCTATAGCTGGTGGTGGAGGATGACCTAGTTATTATGGAGGCCTGGGCCTTGCTCGCCAATGTCATTGTTGTCTATCATAGTTCCGGTCGAGTCGGCTCCAACAAGTCCAAGTTGATCTTTTCTACTATTCTATCACATGTCTGAGAATATGAGGAGAAATAAAGACTTATAATAAAAAGCTTTTACTTTTGAATTTTCAAGGATGCGATGACTTATATTTAACATTAGGGCCATTTGTTTTTCATCAAATCAAAATGAGGTTCAGAAATAGGCTTTTTTTGTGACGCTTAAAATGGCCTACTGATTTAAAGGTCATAGGTTGCACATGCATTCCTTCCCTTTAATAAAATTTTTATCAGCCAGATGTTTAAAACCCTGCATGCTTGGGACGAGGGAAGTAGGATCTACTACTGTGTGAAAGCAGGTGAATCCATCTTCATGGCGTGTCCAATTAAATATGGAGTTTCGATAATGTGAGACGAAACTATGAAGCAGTTTATTCTCCCAGGGATCAAGAAAAATACTGATATGTGACACATGATAGAACACATTGTATGTAAATGGCTAAAAATTCCATGTAAATGGGCAAAGGATCAAGTCTCAGCTGCTCTGGACTCACTCTGGCAAACCACACTGCAGGTGGCTACATGGGCTCGCGCTTGTAGCATTAAATAAAGGTGTCAAACATTGTTTTTCTCAAACCAGTAATGTCCCAAGTTTGTGGAATGATTATCAGATTCTAAAAATTCCAGATTCAGGAGTAGCTTCTGTACACGTCATGGTGATATATGGCAACTAACCACCTTATGACCTGCTTTGAATTATTTTAAATCTAACAAATTGACGTCATAATTACGTAAAAAGCTCGATATTGTCTTTGATTGAATAATCTTATACTGCGATATCATGAAGAAATTATGCATATAATTTTCGTTATTATTATTATCAATATACATATTTATAGGTGTCACTAAAATAAGGCATGGACTTATTTTTATAATGACCTGTTTTTAACATTTTGAAATGTATTTTCTTTATCTGTTTTTGAAACAGTTTAATGATTAACAAGAGGCCCACACCCCCTCTAAATAGGACAACATGTAAATCACTGTATACAGATTTTCATCCACATTTTTCTGTATTCAGAATATGTGGATGAAAATAACCAGCAGCCTCCCGGTCACACATCTCCTGCTGCGAATGGAAATTAACGATGGTTAATCACTTATTTCCAGTGTCAGCATCTCCTTTAAATTAAATCTGCACCTCCACTTATATTAACTATAAGGATGTGTTCAGCCTGATCGTGTGATCAATATGAAAAGGACTGATTGAGTTAATTAATGAGATGGTTTGTCTTGCATCAATTCAGCTCATTCTAAATATTTATTTAGTTTTTTGATTCTCTTTAATGAAGAGCAAGCGGTGTCATTGAACGCCCCCTAGCGGCTTGAGTCTCGTCTCCCCTTCCGAGGTGAGAGTCGGACTGACACACACACACGAAAACACACACACACACACACACACACACACACACATATACTGAGACACAGTGAGACATGACGGAGAGTTTGTCTGATTTGTGGAGGCTGATCCTGGACCTGCAACATGCCTCACACATATATACACTCAAAATATCTACGATATAAACAACAGATACGATTGGTCTGTTTAGTTTATTGTTACTATGACTATTGGAATTTATTTATTTATCCCTTTGGACAACGTTTGACCACATTTACATTTTCCAAACACGTCCCCTGAAACTGACCTCTGAGTGTGTTTCATTCAGTGCCACTTTAAACTGTCAGTCAGCGTGAATGTTACATTTATTTGAAATAAAAATTATAAAAAAAATGTATTACAGAAATTATTTAGGTCTATTTACAGACCCTGTAATATCTATATTTATGTTTATTTTTTTGATTTCTCATTAATTTCTTCTTGCTGTGATAAATACTGTTACTGTAAAATGCTTTACGCAACAATAATACCATCAAGAACCAATAGATTATTTGTAATAATAATGTCAATCATGGCGTCATAATAATAATCATAATTATTATTATTATAATACATGTGTTCATTAGAAATATCAGGGTGACATTGGAGAAGCCTTTTGCATCATCAGCACCTTCTTCGGTGTCTGGAAGGATTGAGGCAGAGAGAGAGAGAGAGAGAGAGAGAGAGAGAGAGAGAGAGAGAGAGAGAGAGAGAGAGAGAGAGAGAGAGAGAGAGAGAGAGAGAGAGAGAGCGCGCGAGAGCGAGAGAGAGATCCTTTCCCTTTTTCTTTCCCATGGGGATCAGATAAATATAGCGCCTATAACACACACACACACACACTTACACCCAAAGACCTACACACCCGCCACCCCCCGCGCACACACTCACACACACACCATTTGCTGTTTGTGTAAAAGTGATTAGCCAGACACAACTGCGAAACTGTTACCTTTATAGTGGCCAAGCCGCAGAATATCCTGTAAGACGATCCGCGCGCTGATGTGAGCTACTAGTAAATTAAAAGGTGTCTAAACTGTGACCTCTGGGCTGCGGCCATTGTCAGGAAAACAACCATCTATATATATATATATATATAGGGTTTAAAAAATAATTAGATCGTTTTAATTATTTACTGCAAGTTCACATATTTCTGAACTGAGTTCAAATGATTACTAAAATAAATATGTTCAGGTTTGTCTTCACTAAATCTCGTCTTGCATTTTATATGATAATCCTTTCCCCACTTTTATTTAATTTTAAAATCTGTAGACCATTATAGCTTTCATTATTTTACGCAATACCTTATTATTATATTTATATATTTGGCAGAACGTAGAATTTAAATTGAAGTGTAACCTCCAAAATAATCCTTATTAAGGTCTGAAAATAAAGTTTAAGCTTTAAAAAAAAGTAACTGCTTGTGGTTTGGTAGTTTGTTTGAGCTGTAATTCAAATTTCCTGCTGTTGCTCCAGTTATATAATTAGAAACGTATTATTACAAATTACAATTAAATTAAAACAACGTCTTGAAACGATATTCACTGTTATCAAACCTGGAAATTATAAAGTAAAATTCACATGAAAAGACAATTAAGATTTTATAGAATAAAGAAATAACATTTCTAGCTTATGTTTGGTTGTTAAAAATATCAAATTTCCTAAAGTCACCTGCAACGCCTGATAAATTTAAAATTAAAAACCACCACGAGTCTCATTCAATCTATCGAATGATTTAAAAAAAAAGAGTTAGAAAGGAAAGTTTGATTTGATTTCTTTGTTGGATTTATTTACAAATAAATTCAGTTGACAACACAATATAGCTACATAGAATAACATATGCTTGATATCTTTTTTCAATTATCATTATAAACAATCTTTTTCCTCAGAGCTTTGTTTTGTGTCTTGTATGAAAAAGGGAAACTGGGTCCACTGGAGCTTCCCGATACAAAAAATGGAAATTAAAGAAAAATAATTATTACAGATTTCAAACGAGGACAAAAACAAAAACAAAAAAAAGGACATTTAAAATTCAAACAGGTAAAATCTTTTTTTCTTTTCTACAAATATTTACAAATATTACCTGTACAGAAATATCTCTTCTGTCTCAACAACAGTCTTTTACTTGGCTACAGAGTCCAGTGCTGCCTATAGATATGTGCTCTCCCCCGTCAAATCTCTATATAAAAAATAAGAGTCTATATCTTCCTGTGATAGAGTCATTGTGACGGCCACTTGGACAGCGTCGTCGCGGAGGATAACCCGTGTCCCGAGAGGAGACTGGACGGGACGCTGAGGAGGGGGGGCGATGGCCGCGGAGCTCCGGGTCAGGGACAGGGACTGCGCGCTCAGCAGGGCCGACTGCACGGTCACCGGAGGCCGCAGGAAGGCCTGGGGCGAGGACGAGGAGGCGCTGGACACCCCGATGATGTTCTCTATGCTGAACGACGGCCTGATGGACGGCTCCGATTTGATCATGGACGCCGTGCTCAGGCTGTTGAGCTGCATCTGGAGGCTCGGGCTGAGCTGGGAGTTGAACACCTTGCGGTTCAGCTCCACCGAGGGCAGGAGGGGGACGCCCGGCGGCAGCATGGGTCCCACCGGGGGCATGTACTGGTACTGCAGAGCCGCCGGATGGGTATACGCCGGGTGGATCCCGTAGTGCCTCCCGTAGGGGCCCCCGAGGCCGTACGCGCCGAAACTTTGCATCATGAGCGCGGTCTGGTCCCGGAGCATGTCCGGCTGAACCCGCTTGAACCTTTTCCTCCTCCTGAGGAAGCTGCCGTTGTCGAACATGTCCTCGGACGCGGGGTCCAGGGTCCAGTAGTTGCCCTTGCCGGGGTTGCCGGGCTCCCGTGGGATTTTCACAAAGCAGTCGTTCAGGGACAAGTTGTGGCGGATGGAGTTCTGCCACGCCGGGAACTTCTCCCGGTAGTACGGGAAGCGGCTGCTGATGAACTCGCAGATCCCGCTGAGGGTGAGCTTCTTCTGCGGGCTCTGGAGGATGGACATGGTGATGAGGGCGATGTAGGAGTAAGGCGGCTTCACCAGGCTGCTTTTGGGCTTCTGGAGCGAGCCTCCCGACGCGGAGCTCCCGTCCTGACCCTCTCCCTTGCCGGTGCCAGCCTCTCCCTCCCCGGAGCTCTCGCAGCTCGGACTCCCTCCGCCGGAGCCCATCTCCTCCTTCTCCACCTCGATGTCATCCTCCACCTCGTCGTCCCCCGGCTCACCTCGGAGGCCGTGCAGGATGCCTCCCACCGGGCTGTCGCAATCGCTGTCCCCCCTCTCCATGCCCTCGTCGTCTCCCTCGCCAACCACGTCGATATCCACGTCCTCCGTCGTGAGCACGGTCTGGCCGGACATGTCGCTGGCTCTGTCGCTGCCTCCAGACAGGGTCATCTCACGGCTCACTTACTCTGCTTCAAAAAAAATAATAAAAAGAAAGTCTTCCGGAGCCAAAGGAATGGAGCAGCCGGGTGTGATGGGACCGAGCGCGGTCAGTGCGCGCACGGAGCGGGCTCCTGTTGGTCTTCTGTCAAGTGATCGGATGTCTCCCAAAGTCTAAATGCGGTGGAACCGGCCGCCAGAGAAGTCAAGCCAAAGAGCAACTTCAACTTCTGCAAAAAAATAATGTCTCCACTCGGTGGAAAGTGAGCAGGCCCGTGGAGGAGCCGCGCGTCTCGCCTCGAAGTTGCTTCTGGGGAGGATGTTGCGCCTCTCGCTCTCCGGAACGTCCCTTTCTCCCGGCGCGCGTGTATTTCCTAGCGGAGTGATATCAGGAGAACCGAGTCCAGATGACACATGCTGCTTTTAAAGGCCGGAGCTTCTTAACAGGGCTGTCTGATAGATTACTTTTCCCAGTAGCTATAAGATATACTATCAGTGGAGGGCACGTGGTGCGGTGACGACAGACGCCCCCTGTCCTCTCTCCTCTCTTCTCCTCCCTCCTCTCTTCTCCTCTCCCTCTCTCTCTCTCTCTCACACACTCTCTCTCTCTCTCTCTCTGTTAAACCATGCAAACTGGAGTTGTTTCATGGATTTGTCAACAATGGGACATCAGCAATGCTGCTTTCCGCTGATTTCCTGTGTTCGTCCGTCATAGACCATTTAACGGTGGCGGCGGGAGGAGGAAGAGGGGAAGAGGAGAAAATTGGGCTGCGTGATCGAAAGATCCGATGCGCATTAATGTGGCTGCGTACAACATCAACAACAACAATCCGACGCTTTAACTTTTGCAAATACAAACTCTATTGAGAGCAGCAGAACGAAAACGACGACAGCTAAGTTAACAGACTCTTCTTCTTTTATTTTAATAGTCTTAAACAATTTGTTGAGTTTTCTTGAAGTAAAAAAAAATGTGCATGCGTGCATTTTATCCTTTACTTTTACGCAAATGTCTCCTGTGCGTATTGTAGACTCCGTGCGTAAAGTTTAAACCTTTTTACTCCGTAGTGTTTGGAGCAGAGACGCATGCCCTTGATTCTGTGCAGCTCCACAGCCCCGTAGTGTGAATCCAAGCTGCAACGCATGAATTCAAGTCTATTTATTCCCGCAGGATTAGCCCGACGGTGGGAAGAATATTGAGCAGCCAGCAGCCAGCAGCCAGCAGCGGCGACAATGAATGGCTTGGAGGGGGAATAAAGACTTTTCCTTAAGAGTTTGTATGAGGTGCTAACGACCCCGATCATTGCTCGGTTTTACATGTGAAAACAGTAGGAAACGCGGTCAGCGGGTGAATGCAAAGAGAGCGGGTTTTATTCAGGAGCATGAAGGTGAGTGCGCGGTGCTGCGCGCGGGGAGAGGATGTCACATCAAATACCGAGGCTTCCCTGCGCCCTGTGAGAAAATCCAACGAGACTGCAGGGGCGAAAGGGAGGCTTTTGTATTTCAGAGACGGGTTCAAAGCGAGCGTCTCTTATCTGGAAAATATGCAGTTAATGGAGAAAATAAGATTTTGCCCCGATGTGCCACGGAGCATTTAAAGGTGCAATTGATTTTTTTATCGGAAGTCTTTTTTAAGGGGGTTAATGAAAATATCTATAATCGACGCCGAGTCTATTTTCTGTGTGTCAAAAACCTTTATTAGAATAAATGTAAACCTTAATATATAAATTACAAATTGAGATATTACACAGGTAGTTGTTTATTTATCGGCGTGCATTTAATTCCAGTTATAGAAGCAGCATGGGACAAAATGCATTTTTAGCTTTGAATGCATTATCACTACGATTATTATGATCCATTAATTACATAATTAACATTAGTTTCTTAATTGATTTTTTACAAAAAGCACATTTTCAAGATATCCCTTTGAACTCTATACCTTATTTAAAAGGCCCATCATACACTGAGTCTGAAGCGCAGGTTCGATCCCCGCCGTGCTCCCGGGGTAAAAGTGGGATTAATCAAACGCTATCATTAATAATGCGCGTACGGGTCAAAGGAGGGGAACGTGGCTTCCGATTAGATCCGCCGTGTGTGTGTGTGTGTGTGTGTGTGTGTGACTGTGTGAGTGTGTGTGTGTTAATCTCCCGGTGACCTGTGTGATCTGGAGCTCCGTCAATACGCACTACTACTTAGCAGATGAAATCAGAGTCTACAGCAACTTGTATCCCACTTATCAGGTGTGTTTAAGGAAACATGTTATTTCTCAGGCCACACATTTGAAAATTACCTTAACTAAAACAAATTTTGTACTTTCTTTTTTTTGATTATTGGATTGCGCTTTTACGCACAAAACACAGTTGTCCATTGGCCCAACAAGACAATACTCCTACTACTAAAATACAACTACAACGTGTTATATGATCAAATAAAAACACCTGATGACACGTGTTTGGTTTTGTATTTGCCATATTTCTTATTTTAATAATGTTTTTGGAGGAATATAGGGGGGGTCATGGAGTTTCTTAACCAGCGTCCCTCTCCATGTGTGTGTCCATGCGGTGTGTGTGTGTAGACAGGTGCAGCCAGCCTCCCTTTTAGAGAAGTCCCGGAGTTGCAGTGTTGTGTGAAAGGCAGAGTAACTGCTGATATAACCTGACTGCGGCGGCACCTAGAGTTGGGGATTCAAACAGCGTCCTTCCTGTGATCTTTTGAAGCCTCATAAATCCGCTTTTATACCTCCGCAGTTTGTTAATGAAATGTACGTTTTAAGCACACATGCACGACTTAGCGCGACAAAACCTCTTAGCATAATAAGCCAACTCGCTCCGCCATGTAAACCATTAGGTGGTAGTGGTGGTGGAGAGGGGGGGGGGCTGCAGGTGATGGAGGGGAAACTGTCATGTGATCACTGCAAACTACCAACAAGGTCACCAAACAAATAAATGTGATCATAATCATATGCCGCTCCGCTGACTCTGGTTTCTTTTCTCCTATCCCCTGTGGCCCCCTTCGGTCTCAGTGAGGGGGGTCAGAGGTCAGGGTCACCTGCAGTGGGGGTGCAGGGTCTTCCTCTTGGGCATTTCTGCAGGGGGGGGGTGTCTGGGTTTTATAATATTTCTACTGTCAACAGTGACAGGGAGTTGTGGATTAATGTTAATTCGTTAAATAGTGGGTGAGTCATTATTAGGTTGTCAGACAATTTTGCTAAACTTCTCTGCACATGAGTGATTTCTCCTCTTCTTTCTACCTAATATTCAAAATACAGAGATGGTTACTTCACATAAATTATCACTATATTATTTAATAAAAAATTAATATTCAAATTCAAATTCTTGACTGTATTTCAAGGTCATATGTTCAAGCATGGAAAAAAATACTAATTGTAATTTTGAGGATTTGCAAACATTGTAAAGCAGATAAGAAACAAAGGTCTTTCTGGCTAAAGTCCTGCACAGAGGTGGATTGGGTTTTTATTTATTTTTTGGACACACACTCCATAATCTGTATTTTCGTTTTTGAGCTTTACATGTTTAAAAACATGTGGCACAAATGGATTTAATTTTGTTCTGTCTCACAGGAACCAATTTCAAACAGGAACCTAGTATAAAACGATATTGATTAATTATTAAAATCTGCATTGACTTGGCAATATTCGTTTTTGCTTCATAGTGATAATACAGACATCAGACTATTTTCACACATTGTTAAAATATTGAAATATTTGCGTTGACTCAAAATCTCAAATGCAACTCATTTCATTTAGTAGATGAAGGCGCAGTTGGGGGCAGTAATGTTAAATTGATGGCATTATGAGTGAGCCTGTATAATTATGACCATTAGGTTGATTTCTTACACCAGTAGCCAAATATTCAGCTTGTCAGGTTTAATAAAAAAACTGATATTGTCATATCAGCAAATATATTGGTAAAGATCATTAAAATAACAGTTCCACATTTGGATTCCTCACTGTGGACAATGTGGAGGCATCAGATCTCTGACAGGCTGAGAGACATGTGAGCTGCTTCTCTGTCCTTCTTTTTGGAAATCACCATTTTCCAGTGCTTCTCCGAGAGAATGCACTCTATCAACCTGCGAGTTTCTGTCAAACAATATGATGGAGCTCATTCTTAAACACCACCCACCCTTCAGCCGGCCCAGCCACAGCCGGTATCTCCCCGTCACAACAAAGCACAAAGGGCCCAAAAGAGAAGACAGGTCTCCACATGTGTGTATGAAGACACATCACAGCAGATGAGGCTGAAGAACATGACTCCTCCTCACATCTCCACTCGCTGCAGCTCTTTGCACTTTACTCATATTTTCAGCTGAGATAAATTCTGTTATCATGGACAATTTTTAACGAAATAATCCCCATGCATGTTTCCAGTTGATTTACCAGCTTAATACTATGCAATGTTCATATTCTTATTTGTTAATTCCCCACAAAGTTTCAGACAGGTAGTTGTCATCCTTGTATTTAAGTTGTTGATGTTATCTAATCCGTAATAGATTTATTTCATAAATAACTGTAGCTGATTTCAGTTTTTTTAGACATGGATTATTGGAGGTTGTGTGTTGGGCCTTTATTTAAATTAAGAGTATGCTACAATGCATTTTGGTGTAAGATGAAGCATCTATAGGTTAACAAAAAATGTAAAGGTAATGAAATTATTAATTCCATGTATCTTTCAGGCAATAATACAAATAAATAAAATAATATATAAAAGTGGTGCAACAATTAACGTCAGAGCTCATTGGCCGATCTATATGGATGTTTAAATCTCATAATATCTGCTTAATTGACTTTCTAATTATTATTATTATATATTTAAATATATAGTTGTATTTGTATTGGGGATCATAATGTTATGAGTCCCTGTCCCGTTCCCCAACCGTCTGGGAACACACCCCTCACCGCCTCAACTCCGCCCGTCCACCCCTCGTCCGTCAGTGGGAAGCCTCCCCCCGTGCACCCCCCCTATCCCCGGGGGGAGGGGTGCATGGACCTGGTGGGAAAGTGACACCTTCGGCTAAATGAATCCGGATTACCATGCCAATGTGTACTTGTTAAGTACGTGCAATGTCGCTCGGTTTGCGGGCCTCGTTTTGTCATTCAGATCGCGCGCTGAGAAGTTGCACGTCGACGCGTCACCGCAGCGATTCAGGCTGTAAACGGCGCAAATTGGGCCTTTAAAGCGCGCGTTGAACACGGTGTCACGACCCATGCGGCAAACACTCGTCTGCATAAAACAATAGTAAACACTGTGCTAATGCAGTCGGGTGGTGGAGGTAATGGGACAATAATAAAGCAAAAGGAGATATAAGGAAATCCATGTAATAAATAAGAGTCAACAGGACAGTGCGTTTATTTCTACACATCAGAATAACTGGGACATTAAAAATCAGTTCATATCACTTGATTACAATTATGTTTTTTATAATTTGGTGTTGAATTAAGACCAAAGGCCTCACACAAAATGTTTCTCCATCACGTCCAGTGTTAAAAATCACGTTGTGTGTCCTCTTAATGTTTCTGATAATTCACATCTCATTGACTGTGACCCCTGAACTCAATATCCTCGTGCCTACTGATGCACACACACACATATATGTTACATCTCAGAAAATCCCCTCCCACGTCCTGTCAGCCCTTCCCATAATAATATTCATACACATATACACAATCTGTCAGGTTCTTCACAAAGACACCTCACCTTTTCCCGAACACGGTGAATTGTGGAAGTTGAATAAGATAAAGACGATGGTGGTGTAAAAAAGATTTAGACTTTATTTGATCAATGTTTTGCCCATGTGGTGGTGACATGAGATTTCAATATATTATGAGGGGTATTGTTTTAAACCTCTTGTTCCTTTTGTTCTTGTACTGATTTGAAAATAAAGTTGGCTCATCCCTGTGTTATCACCTAAAGCCAAATGATTTAATTAATGTTAAAACCATAATATTTCTCCTCTCATCCCGGGCAGTTTACTCTCCATCCATCCATTATTTGCTTTGTGAAAAAAAGAAGAGTGTCCTTGTCAGTTATTCTCAGCGAACGGAGGTGGAAGTGCATCTCCCACATCCTAATCAAAGTCATTGTGCTGTCTCTCCAAATAATGGACTGCACCTTTAAATTGTCAATTACTCGGAGGTTAAGTGGACTGAATGGACCCAATGATTCAAGTCAGGCGTTACAATTCACTGTGCATAGCCATCTGACTTCATTTCATTTTGGCCCGAGTCCCTCCAGGAGACAATGGGCTGCAAAAGTCACACTGAGGAAATTAAACTATATCTATTTGGACAGTTTCACATAATCTACATGGAATATTAAATTATTTTCATTACACATACACAGAATGTCTTGATTGACCATTATAATCTTTATTAGTTACAGTTCTGTTAACACACCGGCTCCAAACAGCCCCAATTCAGGTTAATAGCACTAATGCAATAATGGCTTCACTTTACCAGCAGCACCAAAAGGGTTGTAGAGTGTTTTTCAAAATAAAATTACTATTGACCGATTTACCAAAACTAAAATATGGCTACAAAACAAGGTGTTTTAAAAATATGATGTTTGCAAGGTGTCAATTTTGACTTGAACTTCTTGTGTCTAACACTGGGTCAGAATGAAATCATCCTGATCCCAATGTACAATTCCTCCATCACCAGAAATGAACCAAAGGGCTAAATTTGAGTTTTTGTGTCATCCTGCTCTCAGAGTGTCATTCAACAAACCCCATGTCCTTTCACAGCCTGATTAATGGACTGCTGCTTAGTGAGTGTGAACTTACTTTGAGTTTTCTGTTCCTCTGGCAGCTTCCTCCACCTCTGCAGAGGGCCCTGAATCTCTGTCAGAGGAAGTTGGGCTTTCGGTCTCTTCCCTGACCAAACCTCTTATTGCCTGATTACCTGGATTCACTCCAGGAAAAGTCTTGGTGCGGTTCCAAACTCAATGCTTTAAAAAATGGTTTTACACCTTCACCCTGATCTATGCCTCACCAGTACTTTATCGTGGAGGTGTAGAGACTCTACACTGAGGTTCATGGCTTTGTTTTGGTCCAGACGTGCCTGGTGGATTGTGGTACATCATATACACAAGTCTGTGCCTTTTCTTAATTATGCCCATCAATTCAGATTGACTCCAGTCAAGTTGTACACACTTGTCACACAATTAAAGCAAAGTGGATCCACTTGACCAGAGACACAATAAAGGAAAAGGAGTGTGAACACTTTCTGAATCCTCTATCAAACCTCTAAAAAAACCTCCCTGAGAGAGTTATATCAGTTATTACTTAATAATTATTATTATCATTATGGATTAATGGAGCATCGGTTTTGCTTGAATTAATCAAGTGATTATTTGGTTTGAAAAACTTTAAAATAAAGTAAAAACAGCATTTACAATTACACAACCAAAATGACACATTCAGAATGCTTTGAATTTCTAATACACTGTGACTGACCATCAAACCTCAAAATGTATCAGTTAACTTCATTCTAGACAATGCAAAGCAGCACATTAACATATGCGAGAATCTGGAAGCAATGACAAATTGAGTAATTTACAAATAATATCAGCTCAGAGTTTACATACTGTTGGATGATTAAAAAAAATTACAATACACATGTTTTATAAGCTTGTAAAATCTAAAACAAGCAGTAATTATAGAATAACCATGAACGCAGCAGCGTAAAAAAGTACAATATTTCCCCTAGATTGTATAAGAGATTAAATTTGAGGTAATATGAAATGAAACTACCACATATCTTTACAGTATTGGAGTAAATGTAATTAGTTACCACTGGAGTTTGGGTAAATAACAAAGACTAAAAGCGACATTGTGGTTGTGTAACATAAAGCCAACATTTAGCTGCCATAATATTGACCAATCAACTGACACATCTTTAGTGTATATTATTACAGTGTTCACTCGTGCTTTTAAACACAGGATTAAAAGCTTCTGTGTAACAAAGTTAGCAGCAGAAAAGTGCTAACACCCAAACGAAGTTAGCGCCCTCACAGCCCCCCCACTGGAAATCCTCCCTCAGCCACACAGGCATCAATATTTTACATTCCCTCAAGAATCCTCTTTAAAGATGCAATCAATGCCCCCTATTCATTATCCATGTGTATGTCTTCTAGGTATGGCCTTTGTCATTAAGCAATAATTCTCCCCTCCACAGTCCCACATTACTCTGGCGCTCCATACTTTTACAAATGCCTCCGGGCTATAAATACTAATGAAATCTCTTTGCTTAATTTGATTTTGCTGGTACACTTGCAGTTATGGCTGAACTTTCCCACGAGAGAGGCTGATTGAACACTTTCAAGTCCTTATGGAAGCAGGAAAACATTCCAGAGAGCCGGGGAGATCATTTCCATAATTACCCCGATTGGCAGCCTAATGACCTTCTGGGACAATAAAAAGATCTCTTGTTAATTCCATTTCGGTCGCTGACATTCAAGAGATTCCGATCTTACATGTTTGAGGGTTCACAAGATAACAAGTGTACTTTTTTTCTCTCTCGCTCTCCCCCCCCCTCCCCCCCACTCTACCGCTTCCAGCTCGCAAAAGAGCAGCCCCATTCAGCTCAGCTCCGCTCCCCCCCCCCACCCCGACACTCTGCAGCGATGGGGCTCTGCAGCGACAGGGATCTGCTTGTGCCCCAAACTTGGATAATTTATGGGCCCGGGGGGAAGATTATAAAGATGGATCTCCGAAGCTATCAATCCTGGTGTTGCATTTTTTGAATGGTGGGATAGAAATGAAGTGCAGAATAATTAAAAAGATCACAAGTCCCCCCTCGCATGTAATAATGAGGGGGCTCCAGAGGCAGCGGGCTCGGCCACAGTGCTCGGAAGGAAGTGCCTTTGATTGCACTGAGAGGACCGGTCCATCGCCACGCCGCACAATGGACGGGTTTCACCAAAATCGCCGCACACTGTTAGGAATCCCTGCTCTGTGTGTGCTTGTCAACCGAGACGGATCATAAGCAGACCTTGTTGTCAGAGGAAACGGGGGGGCGGGGCGAAGGAGTAGGGGGCATGGGGGGGTCTCGTTGCTTGGATGTCTCAAGTCAAGATGACTCAGAGCTGGCATGAAAAGTGACGGGGGCGGTTGTTTGGAATATGTTTCACAGGGACCACAATGCCCGGAGTGTTGTGGGGATGTTAAAATAAAACCCCGGCCGTTCTTTGCATATGAACTGGTGTCAAAATGTACCGGCAGCCCACTGCAGGGACAACTGGGAGCGATTGTGCCCTGATACATTCAGCTAAAAGGCCCCTTTTTTTAAACGTCTGAATGTATTAGACTAAATGTTAGATGTGCATCTGTTATTCGGCTTCTTTTGCAAGCGTCTCACTTTTGTCGTTTGTCTCCATTTTCGGTCTGAAAGTGAAACTATTCCTCAGAACTAAACTTCAGTCATGCCATGTTACACTGGTTCTCAGTACACAGATATTTGCATAAAGGATAGTTAACCACCACCATCCCTCAGTTATACTTATAATTATATTGCTGTATATGTAAAATAAGTTTCTCATTGAGCTGGACGAGACCTCCATAGTTTTACCTCCTGGAAGGGGGACTTTATTGGTACCTGGCTTTAGGTTCAGGCTGAAGATCCTTCCCATGGTCACTTGGTCAACGTAGCATTGGAACACTGGACACACTTACATCAGAGCTCATTCAGTGCTGCAGGCAGTCGTATATACAGGTGTTAACATGTAGTAACCTTATGATGTTTTAGATTTGCACTTAAGTCCAGACATTTCTCTGAAAGTTTCCAAAGGGGATGTAGCTGAGGGGGCAAAAGTCAAAGTCAGATGCTCAGAACATTCTCCAAAGTTTGGTAAAAAACCTCTGGAGAATCTCAGAGTGAGCCCATGTGAGAACACAGCCGGAAAATGTCCAGAGAACTCACCTCAAACAAACGGGTGTTTTGACACTTCTAATGAGAAAACGGCAAATAAAAAAACACGTTTCTCAGGATGAAACAGAGGAGAAATACAATGCTTCTGATTTGGAGAATTTCTGTGAAAAGGCAAAACTCCGCCTCTAGACTAGTGAAGGCTCAAGATGTGTATCTTATCTCTTTCATATCATCTCTTAACCCCCCTTGATGTTGTTAAGTGCACTGGGACAGCCCACTTGATTCACTGATTATGTTCCACTCCTCCTAAGTGGTAGTGAGCTAAGATACGAGTGTGAATTAGTGATACTGATTTGGCCCTTGGGCATGTTCACGAATAAAGAGAAACCCTCTGCACCATCGTCATCGTGGTTTCTCTAACAGCCGGTTTGTGTCTGTAGAATTACACGGGCTGTGAGATGTGATGGTCACATTTCTTCACAGTGTGTCACCTTTAGCCCATTGAAGAAATGGATCGGTTTTGCATGTGAACATCTTCTTTGTGGCCAGTTTTTCTACACACAGGGATGCACTGCTCACCAACCTTCAAAAGGCATGGATGGACTCGGGACTCGGGCCTTGGGTACGTAAGTTTGGACCTCTTCCTCTTGACTGGCAAAGAAAGTGGCCTCTACAAATAATCAACGGATCCATGTCATGTGATAGATGGATTCAAGTGACCATTTAGGTTTTATTTAGAGGATTGCATTTTCATATTTCAAATGAATTGGAGTTTATATGAATTTATTGCAGGGATGTCAATGGTAGTACCTGGAAAGATTACAATTCCTATTAATCTCTAGGGTTTCAGTTGTGTTGAGGTTTCTGTGTTTTGGACAGATGCAACAAATAACAAATAAATAATTAAAAACCTTTCATGAAAATTAATTTCCCATTCAAACCAATTCACAGAGCTCAACTCTCTTCACAAGACACCAGTTGTATCAGAACTGCGAAAGCTTCTAAAACTTTCCAGTTGGTAGTTAGCGGAACAGCATGTGTGTGTCAGCCCGCCTACAGTATATGTGCCACTGTCCTGAATTCTGCACCAGTCCTGCCGAGGGCCAATAGACCGGGCGTCTTCTCCAGTAACATGTTAACCTTGATTGACCTTGATGGACTTTAAGTGCCTCGGTTGCAGGTGCTATTAAATGACGTTATGTGACCTAATGTTAGTTGACGTGAATAATCAAAATCCAATCACAAAGAGAAAGAGAAAGACAATACCGAAAGTGTGTGTTTGTTCTGAGCCGGAGGCGTCTGGTTCATCGGAGCCGGCTTCAGAAGAATCAAGACAAAAATCATCAAAGTGTTGGTGGTTAATATTCATTTGGCCCGGCTTCCTCCTCGCTTGTCATCCCTGGAACCAAAGGGGGAAGCTTAACAGGCTAATGGGGCCATGTGACTGGACTTGAGAAAGCAGCTCAGAACAGCAGATTCAATTATCATGTTAGAATTCTGCATGAAAACAATCTATACTAGAAATTAGAGGGAGTCCTGTCAGATGACTCCTGTTAGTGGGACTAATGTCGTTTGGGACAACCTTACGCCTTCTTTGAATCTTATCAAATGTTTACAAAAGACCTTAATGTGCTAAAATGCTATCGGAGGATCTACTGGTTGGTCTGTGCCAGCAGCAGCAGCGATGTTTCCCTGGGGGCGTGCTCGATGATGCATGATGGGTAACAAGTGTTGAATCAAAGAGCGATCCAAACATTAGAATACTAACTCCATTCTTGATCTTTATAGGTTTGACCCAATTCAAGATGTGAGATGGTTGTTTTTGACAGTAAACAGTAGAAGTGTGACCTGAAATGAAGAGCGAGGGAATAGGAAATGAGATGAGACATGAGGTCCCCCAGCCAGACTCAAAATGGGGACATTGCAATTACATAGTCAAACAATGAAACCCCCTCGGTCCCCAGGACGATCTGATCAGAGGTGATGCTGCAGGGATCAATCAAAGGATTTGAGTTTAAATTGATTCAACAACAACAACAATGGCTTCTATACATTTTTATTCAATTTCAATAAAGTGGAGTCTCTTTAGAATCTGATTAACATAACGCTAACCCCCTTGTTGCAGCTCAGATTGGGGGCCTGACCTCAGCATGTTGGGTCCTGATTGGTCCTAATTGGTCCAAATGGATTTCGATAGCTTCCGAACCACCGGGTACAAGTAGGGAAAAAAAGTTTTTGAAATGATATTTGTTATTGGTTCGGGCCGGTCACGTTAGCTGGGCTGAGTTTTTATATTGCACATGTCTGTAATTGGAGAAAACAAATAATGAGCACATTTGTCAGGGAAATGGCAACAACATGGGTTCGGACCCAAAAAAACAAATACAAGAAATGCAGCCAACTCACTCTCTCTAGATTCAACTCCTCAGGAATCAAGAGGGAGCTCAAAACTTGCGTCTCTTATCTAAAATGTTTTTAAATAATACAAAGCAAATCCATGTTTAGCAAGTACCTGTTTCTACCATGCAGCTTTATAAAATGATCTAATTGGTGGTGTATTACAGTGCAGTTACTTGGTACTTGTTGCACTTGTGTAATGATTACCCATCTTCCCTCCCCTTGTCCTCCTGGGTCAGGTTTAGCAACATCCTGCGAGGGGGCCTTCCAAAATCTCAGGAGCTCACAAAGGCCCCATTCTCCTCTGTGTTGCTCTTCTCCATCATCCAGCTCCAGGCCATAGCAGATCTACTCAAACCCCTGTATTGTCTGGGCAGAATCACATATTAAATTTGGCCAGCATGAGCCATTTCATTGAGCTGCAGCAGGAATTCCTTTTCTGGGTCATTCATCTGTGTACATGGTTTGGACACACATTTGAAACAATGCAGGCCAGTCAAGGATAATATTGAGGAAGTTACATACATTTCGAGTCTCGCAGCATATGTCATGTCTGTTTGGTGCTCTTTTGGCATTTGAGTGCAGATTCATGCAGCGGGAACACTTCAAGACTTTAGCTGCGAGCGATCCCAGATATCTTCCTGCACATGTAATGCTTTGCACTTCATTAGGGATTCTGGATTTTCCCCCGTCAGGAATGTCAACTGAATAGAAAGAGAGGGAAACTAAGAGAGCTCTCTATGCACAGCAAACAATTAACAATGAATAATAAAGAGAAAGCAATCTGATTCAAGTCCACCACTGGTCGTGTGGATGATTCACCAGCGCTGTCATGAAATAGTACATGAGCTGATCGCTTGTTTGTTCCTTTTAGATGGACATTGCTTATGCAGCTTGATATCTGCACCAGATCAACAGAGGCTAGCTTCAAAAAACTTAAAATCTGATCAAGTTACACTGTCAACAAACAGACCTGTGATGCCATCGAGGTGTAAGGTCTGTTACCTCTTGATATCTGATGAAATTATGTTTTAGGGTCTTTTGTTTGGCCATTTTATAATGTTATGTAAAAAAAATAAAGCCCTTATGATTGTTGCTCAGAGAGACAAGTCAGCACAAACACGTCTGTTGGATGATGAATCATTGTATATACATGTTCCAACCAAGGAATCAACCAACCAGCAATGATCAAAGAACCAAGCACCAGTAGCCAACCAACCAACCAACCATCCATCCAACCAACCAACCAAGAAACCAACCAAATGTCTGAGATATTGACTTCAATGTATTGCACCCTAAAAAGAATATGCACATTGAAGCATTTACAAAAGATTTCTTTGACATGCATCTGTGTCTGATGTCTGATGTTTTGCCAAAAACAACTTTGGTAGTGCCATGCATGGACAGTCTCTGTAAAATCTGTGATGGTTATTGTATGAAAGGCCAGAAAGATCAACCTTACGACAGTGGATTGACGAGAGAATGACGTTACGATACAAAATGATGATTTGTAATTCTCTGAAATCTCAATTTACTACTTACTATTGACTTTTGCCTCAATCTGTTTTAATTGCGTTGTGCTGAGCTCAGTTTGAAGTAAAAATTAGTGCACAGATTATCAATTACTTAAGATCACACAGTGCTGAGAGCCTCCGAACAGAGACTGAACATGCAGTACACGGCTGTACACGCTGCAGTAACACACTGTAGTTCAAAAGGGTCAGAGCGAGAGTTGAATTATCTTCATTTATTTAGCCCGTACAAAATGTCCCTCACTTCTGTAAATTGTTGTTGACTTGCATCAAACATCAACAGGCTGCTTCACAATCCTCCACAGTGCTGTGTACAGTGGACCCAGTGTGTGCAAATGTCTGTGACCCTGGATTATTGTCCCAAGAATCCTCTCAATTTAGCTCATTAATCACTCTGTAAACATTTGATTTATTTCAAAGACGCTTCTAGTTACCTTAAATTGTATTTGTCTGAAAACCAAAGTCATCTGACAGGAATTCCTCTATACGCCGCCTCAGTCCACACACAACTCTAATAAGATCTAATTCTCTCCGCTGCAGCACAGTAACATCTGAGAAGTGAGCGAGCCGGGGCTGGCCATCATCATCTCACATGGTGGGAAGGTCCGCTTGTGCTTGCAGATCAGTGGCATTTCACATTAATGCAATAAGTTTAAGACCCAACTTATTTATCACTGTCTAAGCAGTAAAGTAAATGTCATTATACTGACGGAGGCAAAACTTTGAGTAATTAAATACCAGCTGCTCAAGGCTACTAAAAACTCCAAGGTTTCAGATGGTCCTTTTATCTCCTCGTGCCGTGTTTACAGCCTATTTTTTGTCAAAAACAGTTTATGTTGCTTGTCTAAATGTCAGCAGAAGTTGAGGCTCCAAGTGAAAGGGCAGAGAACCGAGTGCAAATGTGTGGAATGATGAGAAATAGTCTTTAGTAGGAGATTAGAAGTAGAGATTGGTAAAAACAAGGCATTCTATGGAAATTATGGACCACGCGGGTTTTGTCGAGGTAAACAATCGGAGCTCCTGGAGAAAACAAACCTGTGTCAAAAGTGTTTTGTTTGAGTTTCTTCTTCTGTTTCTTCTTTACCTTTTTCCAGCAATCTGTAGCAGGTGATACGTTTAATCTATTTAGTATCGCAAAAAAAGAATTTGTTATAAAAAAACGAGCTACACCTTTGCCTTAATGGAGCTGGACGAGAGGTTGCTAGGATTTATCATCTGTAAATCCTGGTTGTTGACCCTAGTTCATGGCGCTAAGTCCAATAACCAACCAGTTGAGTGAGACAGGATCAACAAGTTCATAAATCAACTTTCTGTAGTTGTTGAAAACATCTTTATCTGGACCAAAGTGGTGGACTGACCAACCGACCGTTTCCTGTCTCTGCGTCACATCATCTCATTCAGAGGGACTTTCTGAGTCCTCGTGTCCATCACTAATGATCTGTCCACTTAAAGAAGTCGTCAACCGAGGAGTCATATGTCCTCGCCCTGGTCGCACTGTTGTGGTCCATTCAGTTGGCATCTGTCCCATGATCCCTCAGTGTCACAAAGTTCAGAGAGCGCTCGTGTCCGTCTGGTGTGTGTCATGATCTGCACGCTACTGTAACCCCCAGGAGGAATATCTGTCCCTCTGTGTTTGTGTGTGTGTGTGAGTGTGTGTGTGTGTGTCTGTCTGTGTGTGTGTGTGTGTTTGTATGCACCATGTAGTTCTTCTGCACCTTGTATAAGACTGTCGGCCTTTTACACCATGCAAGCGTGTCAGCTTTGTTTTCCCTTTTTCAGTCCGTGTGTGTGTGTGTCTCTCTCTGTGTGTGTGTGTGTGTGTGTGTGTGAGTGTGTGTGTGCGCTGTATCATCTCCCCAGTGTATTCTAGGCCTCTTACTCAACTCTCACGGGGATGACACAAGGCTTCTGGTTTCACTATAAAATTAGGTTGACATCGATAGAGTCACAAATGTCACCATGTGGCCACCCTGCACTTCACCACAACACACAGAACTTACTGTAACTGGGCCGAGACTTGACTGGGGCCTTTCTCCTCTGGTCTTCGTGTGTGTCTGTGTCACCCGTCAACACAAGTGGGATTTTCCCCGTCACTCAGTTCTGGTTGTCAGTCAAAAAGACGTCTGTTGCCGATGGCCCACCTGTGTCTGCAGTCTGACCTATTTATAAAAACCTAATCTGTCAAACTGAGGCAACGCACGGAAACCTAGATCGCAGAATTATTAAACTTTCCTTGATTGTAGAGAGCGGAAGTGAAAGTGGAACTTGTTGTGTTCACGCTTTATTCCAGGAGATTGTGTCAATGGCAGAAATTCTGGAATGTTTCTCTCTGGGTTTGTCTCGATAGATACGTGTTTTTTGTTGTTCTTATTATAATTTGCATGATATGACAATTGTGCTCAAAATATGGATATTTGACGCCTCTGGAATGATGCTCTGGAAACTCTCTTCTGCTTTTTCTGGTGTCCTATGTGAGCCCTATGTGATTTGGTGAATGCAGGCTATACACATAAATATGAATTGATTGATTGATTGATTGATAGATTAAATCACCAAAATGTTCTATTGCCAGTATGTAATGTCGTCTCTCTGATTTATTTTTCTTGTGTGTCACAAACCTCCATTGTCTCCATGGCGTGTGTTTCATAGCATCACACTATTTCATCATGTTCTCATGACAGCTAATCATATCTGGAGCTGATAAAAAAAGCCAGATGTTATTTCGGATTAGTGTCAAAGGGGCTTATGTAACAGGAAAAGTCTATGAACACGTCTTATAATACCAGAGCTATCTTTTACGCAATACAAGAACAAGACAGCATTTTAATAAACACATTTGCTTACTTAGTTTTCAAAAACCTATAGACATTGTCATTTCAGGTGTTAATTTCACTCCAGTGAGAAATGAGGCTACTTTTCTACTTCTATTTGAAAATCAAGCGCCCATCATTTAAAATTATATCTAGAGAGAATATGAAGAGACACGACTACCACTGATAAACATATCATGGCCTATATACTCTACAAATATCATGATTTAATAGATTAATCAATCATAAATCGTTTTTTAGTCTTGGTCTTTAGTTGGATTGCACATTGCTTCAGAATTCACATCTCAGATCATCTCTTGAAAACCAGGTCGCCCAGAGGGTTCCAACCTGCTCCTGCAATACAAAGTAAACCCCGGCGGCTGAGTAGTGTTGCCCTGCCGGCTGTGAGTTGTTGCCCCTCCCTGGCCAGATCATTCTTTTTCCAATGGCTGAAGGTCTCTGTTGCGCAGTCCGTGGCAGGACCAAATTAAGAGGTGCACCCAGGATGGATGAGCGCGGAGCAAATGAAAGATTGGCGGGCAGGACGAGATTTTTCCTGTTATCCCTCCCTTTCCCTCTCTCCTTCTGCTGCCTTCTGTCAGATGGATGATGTGTGAGCGAAGTATTATTTGTTCTGTTTTCTCTGTTGATTTTGTCTTGTCCTCCTCCGTCCTCCTGTCTCAATCTCGATGACAGTGGAGAGAAATGTAGCCAAAGAATTGACCTAAAAAATATTGTTCCTTGTCAACAAATCACTTCATGGTTTTGGGGCCTAAGACTTTCTTTCACACTATGAAACCACTGGACCTCTCACAAAGCTGCAGGGGACCAATCGGCACCCTGTTAATAGGATTCAAACAAAACAGGATGATTCACTTATTATTCTACAAATATTCTGCATCAACTTGGAAACATCTTCCAAACACTACTTTTTATTATCCTCTGCTCTGTTCTATGCAATTTTTTTTATTATCTATTATCTACAGCATGTTGAATTACGTCTTTGTATAAAATGTGCTATATGAATACACTTGTATTGCCTGGCTGAAAACCTAAGTGGTGTAAAGTTTGCTATAGTGCAGCTCCACAACTAGCAGGATAACTGAATGATATGATATAATGATAAATTGTCAAATTAATAAAACACTACAAAATAAAAATTGAAATATAATTATTGAACAACTAGGGTAGGGAATCAATTTAAATTCTTTAAAAGATTGTTTCATCTGAATTTTCATTCTTTATTGATTGATCTCCATAAATTTAATTTAAAATATTTGTATTTCATTGTGTGTTCTGCCCTGCGTCCATCAATTACTTTGCATATCCACAATGTATCTGATGAATTTCCGGCTTCTTAACTGTCAGTCTGTACATAGGACCACAAACCAAGTTCATTTCTGTAATTGATAATTATTAAAATGTAAATCTGCTGCAGTATCGTCTGTGCTGAGCTTGTGTATTAAACTCAAATCTGCTGAAATCAATTTGAAATTTGAACCTGAACCTCTGTTTTAAGGCCACGAATGACTTGCACCATGTGTTTCTGACAAGAAGAGAAGAAGAGGTCGGTGTCAGTCCCCGTCAACATTGTGAAAAATGTGCAACAACTCTCAGTCAGTGTTTGCTGCTGTAGATCTCTGAGCGCCGCAGAGAGAGGAGGCCTTTTTCTCTCAGGATCAGAGGTTACGGCTCGGTCCAGATGAAATACTTCATCGCTGTTAGGTTTCCTGCTTGGACAGACCGAGGGGTTAGGTCACTATTGATCTTACTGTCACACACTGTGTCCCATTGAGTGCCGCGTGTGAGGAACCGATGCCAAAAATGTAATAAAAGACCGTGCAGGAGGCCGAACGTGAAGCCAAGAGGATTTGTATTATTCTGATAGCCATCAATTTTAGTGTCAATGGCAGGTTGGTGTGACTCAGCCTCCACATATTTATATTTATTAAAGCTGCGTGAGCTTTAATGCTAATGAAGCGTAGAGATCAGAGATATCTACTGTGGATGTGACAAAACACAATCATCTGGATATTGTATCAGCAAATGTGATATGAGGGAAAATGTGTGAGTTTCTAAATATTCAGATTACTGTCAGTTGTTTCGTTATGATTTGCAGTTAATGATTATGTTATGGGCTGTTATGAGATATTAATACTGATGTAATTTCCAATGTTTTGCCAAAATAATGCAATATTACAAAATAAACCCCCTACTATTTCACTGTGTAACTTTAACTAGATTGTTGATCTTACACCGAACTAGTAGTAGATGTTCAGGAGCTTATAATCATATAACATGATCCAATAGATGGATCATCTTTTGTTTTGATTACAGATGTTAGAATAAAATGTGTAACCCTAATGTGAGGACTTGATTGTGTAGCATCATTATCATCACTACCATCTGACATCAGTCCCATCACCAGATAGGGGCTGTTCCAGCCATTGCATTATACTGATGATGTGTGAGAAGTAATTTAGTGTGGCCATCAAAAGGATGTTATAAAGATTGAAATGACCCGTGATAGGAATAATTGTTCCCCTGCTCGGGAGTGAATGAATATGGACTGGATTAATATTATATTTTAATGAGAATAAACCCAATCATGAAAAATTGCAGGTTAAGAAAAACGCTTTCAACCCGTAGATTTTAAATGAACATTTTTCTGGAAACTGTGATCATGTGACATGTATCTACAGTTTTTTGTGTCTTCCCAGAAACGGTGACACAAACAGTCACGTGACAGCGTCAGTTAGGATTGACTCAGTGTATGACATCATCCTATAGAGACGGTCAACCACCCTGTTGACAACAGAGGGGCTATGTGTTGTGTTTACCACTGAGAGTGAGTGTGTGTCTGTTTCCTCTCTCAGCGCTCGTTTCACACCCGCCCATCACCACTATCATTATCCTCACCTCTACCACTAACCTTAACTGTCACACGGATTCCTCCTAATGGCCAATTACATGCCTTCATTTTAGCCAAAACGGCGTGGGGGGGGGAATTACCTACCAGAGCCGGGTGCGTTTTTCTGTAAATGGTGATTCTTTAGCATTTGGTGGCATTTGAGGCCCCCCCGATCACAGGATAACTGCAGGTCATTTGTATGTTAATGACTCAATGACACATAGTTAACTTAAGTGTGTGGCTGAACGCCTCGCTGGAGTGAAGTGTGGAGACAACGCTGTCGGAGGTATAGAACAGAACAGAATAGAACAGATCAGAACAGAATATAACAGTTTACTTGATCGGCAAGTAAACAAGACGACTTGATCGATGTGGGACTTTAAAAAACAGTTCAAAGTTCCGACACTTGACATCTTATCACATGATCTTCATCGGCACATGGATTGGTTAGTGATGAATGTGAAATGGAACATATATATACCCATCGTGAGTGGGCAGGCAGCATTTGACAGTGAAGATCATGTGAAATAATCCAAAAGCACCAGACCAGCCAATCAATGGACCTTAAGATTAGAATGCTTCGTCAGCTGTTGTTTCCAAGGTCAAGAAGGAAAATTAAGATTTGTCCAATATAAATATTTAAAGTATGATTATAAATTGATTGGTTCAAGTCTACGAATGAATTCCTGGAGATAAAATCTGATCTGTTTCCCCTAAAAATCACAATATCAGATCTCCCGCCTCTCCCTAATTATATCTCTATTTTGCTCCAATTTCCCAACACATTCGATTTTCAGACAGCTTTTCAAAGGAAATACTTTTTGGGACACAATACGCTTACTAACCAACCCAAAGTTGTGGGAGATGAGTTTTCAGAAAGTGATCCCTTCAGAAATAAACTGTTGATTCCCTAATGAATCCATATTATGTATGATACACATTTGTGGTTGGTACATGTTTGTAGCACAAACTTTAATCAACAGCGACTGAAAAGAGCTTGGCCCCTTTGAAAAGGAAATCTAAACCTGATACATTATGATTTTCATTTGCATCCCCAACAAATTGCACGAGTATATTCTAACTTGGCCCATGTTCCATCCTTCCACCAAGTAGATTAACAAATCGACAGCTTTTTCACTTTAAAAACAAACAGCTGGCAAACCGGCTCACTACAAACCTTATTTTCTATGATTGTCACAAGGTTAATGTGACAGAATCGTTCTTCCCATAAGTGAGTGAAACACTGTAATATCATCAAAAGCACAATACCCGCTGATCATGCATGATTCACCTGTTCAGAGATGCTGAATTATTCAGTCAAATAAAACCAGACACATTTCTGTAAGTTTAAAACCAAGTGGCTAAATGTCTCTCTCATATTGTCAAAGAACGTGTATGACATCATCCTGCTGCAGAAAGATATTCATGAGGATATTTAGAGTAAAACGTCCCCGGGTGCCTTCGTACAGAGCGTTTTTAATTATTTAAGTTATTGTACAAATGTAATACAGTGTTTTGCATTTAAGAAACAAATTACCATCTCATTCTATAATCGCTCAGACTTTGTTTGCTGTTACCTAACAATGCAAAGTAAACAGTTTGTCAGAGAGTGCTGCGGCACACCGTGCAGGCCTCTTCCAATTGTTCTCGCCTCCTTCCGGAGCACTCCTAAAGAGAAGGCAGAAAGTTGTGCGAATGTTCTATGCAAATGTTTAGTGTATTAGCATACACAGTTGTAATTAAAGCATAATTAGAGAGACAAATGGTGCCGTGAAGCTCTGCGCCTCGGCTCCGGAGTCTGTTTATCAGCAGCCCCTTGTTTAGTCGGCTAAAACAGGTTTATATGAAACGAGCGCCGCCGACTGCTGCATTAATTGTTATCATTGCCTTGGAAAGCAAATAGGTGCCATAGCACCGCGGATGGTGGGAGGAGAGAGCCGGAGAGGGACCGGGACAAATTAGTGTGGAAAATGAGAGTGTCGAAAATTGGAGAGGGATTAGCTCCGACGATAATGAAGCAATTAAAGAGTAAGCGCTCAGCACTCAGGTGCCTTTACCGAGCTGGTTCACTCCAGCTGCTTTCAGACGCTCCAATGCAAATGTATCCCCAACGGCGAGGGGAGGTAACACTCTGTCCTAATGCATCACTGATGCAGAGTGAGAGGAGCGAGCGCAACACAACATCCTGCAGCATAATGCAACATGACACACCGTGGTACAACACGAGCTGACACAACAGGGACGTGACATAACACAAGACTGCGGCACAGGATGAAACACAAGCAAGGCAACATAACACAATGCAATGCAAAGGGAATTCAACACAACAGAGTACAAGACACTGCGTTACATGCATCATAATGGTACATAAATAATACAACACACACACAGTTTTGTGCAGCTATCCTTATACGGACTTTGCATTGACTCCATTCCTTGTGCAGCCAAATCAAAACCTCAATTCATTCCTAACTCAAACCCTTGACCAGGACTTCAGAAATTCTGTTTTCAAGAAAGTGATTAAATAAAATAGAACCAGTTTAATTTTGAATAAAGGCAATATCGTTGCCAGGGAATATCTGAGCCCCCCCCCTGTAACCAAATGTTACTCAAACAGGTGCAAAAAGCAAATTTGGTAGGGACTATTTTTTTACGTGGATTTGGCGAAGGGGGTGAGTTTGTCGAGCAGCAGAAGGAACTGTGCGTTAGATAAACTACAAATAAACTACAATGACCATGTTCAACCATATCACTTTGTAAACTTGCACAACATCTAATGCAGAATTCTACAAACAAAGTACAACTTTGACGAAAATCTGTGTTCTCTACTTTGCAGTAAATCATTGAATTAATGTAAAAGTTGAATTTTATACCTAATTATCTAAATACTCGACTGTGTGAAGATCAGACTCACAAACACACAACAAAGTGCAACAAGGTGAACACAGTAGTGACAGCGATATCCCATCATACACAGCACCGATTCTAATTTAACACGGGAAGATGTATTCCATCTAATATTCACCGAGCCGACCAGAACGCTGCCAAATGACGGGAGGATGAGGAAGAGGCCTCGGACCCTGTAGGTGGGAGGAGGAGGAGGAGGAGGAGGAAAGAAAAGACCTGAGAGGAGAGGAAGGGGACAGGGGACGGGGGGGCTGTCTGTGGCGATGCCAGACGTCCACGGTTTGGGGGTGGGGGGGGGTGAGTGTAATAAAGCTCCTCTCAAAGTCAACAGTTCAGAAACTCCTTTGTCCTACTAAAAGAGCTTTTAATTTTTAACACAAACTTGCACTTAGGTATGCATGAACTTTGGTAAAATCCTGCGACATGTGTATAAAAGGGTTTTTAATAGATGACGGTCATGTGCTCTGCTGCCGGGTAATGATGTCAGCCCCTCCATCTCATTGCCTCTCCTCTTCGGCCCCCCCTTTGATAGAGGAGGGCCTAATGTAAATTTAATTTGGAGTGATGTATGGCAGCGGCGGGTGAGTGAGTGAGAGCGGGGCGCCTGGGGTGGGGGTGGGGTGTCTTTTTTGTGGGCGGCGAAGAGGAGGGTGGGGGGGGAATGATGGGAAATTGGGGGCTCGTGAGCAAAGGTGGAGACGATGGGGTGAGGGGGGGTGACGGTGTGGGAGTCAGATAGGGGTGTCTGAAGTGTCTCTGTGTTAGGGGGTGGGGGGGGTGGGGGGGGAAGCAGCTGGATTGGGGCGCTGCCACTCTGCCAGCACTGTCTCCTTTAAGCAGGATTAATGACAGTGTACGCCCCGTACCCCTCCACGTATGTGTGGATCGACATGCACACACACACACACACACACACACACACACTGGCCCCCACACACATACACACCCACACACACACACACACACCACTCGCTCCCCGTGTCTGATTTACATAGACGTGCTCAGCCCCCGCCATGCCACATTTACCCTCAACAATGCGGAGGGGAGGGACGATTGCTTTTGGGTTTTTCTCGAACAAGAGGGCGACATCTGAATGGGAGGAGGCAAAACACTCCTCGATTTCAAAGACACAACTCCAGACCCTCCCTTCCCTGTCGGCCCCCTTGTCTCACTTCAAATGAAGTGGACAAATGCTGAATCAATGTTTTTAGTGTAGCTCATCACCATCTTTATCTCCCATTGTTTCCTGGCAGATTGAGAGCGTATTGATAGCCATTACTGTCACGAGTGCAGCTATCAAGGTTCCCCTCTTCTCTTAACGTCCTCTGGGAGTTTTGTCCTAACTCACTCACGCCGACCGGGAGACACATTCAAATCTGTGGCATTGAACCTTTTGTAAGAAAATCTCCCATCCTCCATCGGTTCAACAGATTCATGGGAAGGGAGATACAATCTGTGGACTTGTGTGTTCACAACTGCACTGGAAATGAAATGATCTCCGGGTTGTTAAGCAAAACATGGAAATTGTAATAATTACCACATGTAGAAAGCAAGTAATGTTTATAAAGTTAAAATCAATTTGGCCATGTGAAGAACCATCAGCTCATTCTCTACCGATCACTTTCGTTTTAGATGTTTATACAAATTCAATCTTTTCTTCAGATCATTAAACTGCACGACTTGGTCCGACACTCAAAAACTTTTCTGTGTAATGTGTTTTTTTTGGTTCAACTTTAAACAAACACAGATCATTTGAGATTCCGTGTATTGACAGCCTCGTCATCATCATCATCATCATCATCTCATCATCATCGTTGTCTCCAGCGCCGCCGCTCTGCTGTAATGGATGCGATGAAGAGGAGCCCGAGCCGGGGCCCGGATGAGTAGTGAGTGGTATTCATCAGACTGAAGCGGCGGCCGAGATCCAATTATATATATTCATTAAGTGATAATGATATCATGGTCTTTTAACTGAGAAGAAAAGGGAGCGTAATTGAATAATAACAGTTGTACAATCCCAGAGGATTGGACACCCCGACCCTCACAACCCCTCCTCACACATACACACACACACACACACATAGACACATATTCCCACCACCTCACAGACACACACACGCCCTGACATGGTGACCCCCCGAGGGGTGTGCGGAGCAAGGAGGGAGGGCAGGGAGAGCGAGGAGCGAGGATTGATGGAATTCTATTACTCCCTGATAGATTTATTATGAAGGCCTGAGTGGACTCTCTGCTCCACTTTGTCACTCACACTAATCAGCGGAGGGGAGGGAGGGAGGGCAGCTCATGTCCCGCTTTGTGTGTGTGTCTGTGTGTGTGTGTGTGTGTGTGTGTGTCCGTCCCCCTTCTCCTGCCCTCCTGCCCGTCACTGAAGAGCAAGGTTAGAAGCCGTCTGACAGACAGACGGCGGCAGGGCGGCCATTTTGGATCCCAGCGAGTTTCCGGGGATGCGCTGCGGCAAATGTGCCAGCTGAGCTCCGCTGACCTCCAGGGTGAGCCCCTTCATTTGTTTATTAATGATGGGGGCCATGTGTAACACCACGAGGGCGGCGTGTCAACAGCATCCCGACCCCCCCCCCACCCCCCCACCCCCCCCACGACGAGGATCAGGACGATTTGTAAACACTTAGCATCGTGATGAGACCGCTGGGTCACGCCCCCTCCTCGGTTTGCACTTGACAGGAGGAAGGGGAAGAGATGTGAGGTGCATGGTCACTGGTGCTCAGTGGGATTAGATGTTCTTATGAAACCTTCTGTAGACATCTTGAAATAATATTATTCAGCCGGCGTCTATCACACACCTACCAGGGGCCAAATTGAATTCAGTCTTATGGTAAAGGACACATCACGTTTCTCTGCTACACGTTGTTGGTGGATATTATGGTTTCTGGTTCTAGCAGCTGAAAATCCTTATAAATTTAGATTTATATCTTCTAGATATATCAGATTTATTTTCGTGACAAAATTTAATGGGTTCTTTCTTCGGTCATGCTCTAACCCGAAACAAAATTTCCTGGAAATCAACTAAGTCGTTTCTGCGTAAGCCATCCGAAAAACAAACAAACAAATAACACAATGAAAACATGACCTACCTGTTGGAGGTCATTATGGTTGTTGTCTCTGAAATGTAATCGGTCCTTTCCTGACAAGTTCTGTATCATAATCTTTATAACTAACAGACAAATGCAGATGAAAACATTAAATTATTGGTGACACAAAATCTAAGATATTGAAAAATAAGGTTTAAGTCTTTTATCAAATTTCTACTACTACTATGCTTTTCAACCACTCATATTTTCTAAATGAAAAAACTATTGTGATCAAAAGAATGATATATAATCATTGATATATAAATTACTTTGGATTCTATTGATACAAATATTACACATCCATAACTTGTTATATTGCTGGTGACGGTGCAACTTGTAGAGCAGTGAGTTGTAAATTAAACTAAAGCTCTGCAGATATGAATATGCATCTGTTCAAGATAAGGACATATATACTTTCAAAGCAACTATTAATGTAATGTACACAACAAACAGACTTTAAATGAATCGAGAAGTTTAGCTGCCGAACACTGAAAACTCCACAATTCACCAAACAGTGAAACTTTTTCCATCAAAAGCTGATACGATGAGAAAAACTCACATTTTCACAAAGACGCATTTTGAATCAATTATAACACGAAGGACCGAGCAGCTGCAAACGATTTGTTCACGTGTGTGTGTCTCATAACTGGATATACTATTTACAGTGTGTAATTACTGTTTATATATTGTTGATCCTTGTGGCATCTCGTCGATCTTCTGGTGTGAATGTGGCCAGATGTGTCACTGACGACAAACACCCCCACCCCCTTGCTTGTGTTGTTTATGATCACAACACTTAGCTGAGCTGATTTCATGTTATCTAACCATAACTCGATCATGCAGATTAGTGATATAACCAGGATGTGTTGTCTCTTTTTCCAATCTGCGATGTCAGCGTTATCAATCTGCTCTAACACGCTCTGCTTGTTTTGGTTTGATGTGCATTTGCAAATCGATGACAAGCTTTTTCCCAAAAACTTCTCTCACCAGAGTATGTGTGTGTGTGTGTGTGTGTGTGTATGTGTGTGTGCGTGTGTGTGTGTGTGTCCCCCTCGGATGGTCGTACATTGTGTTTTCCACTCCGCCATCTCCAGCCTTTGATACAAACCTCTTATTTGTTTCTCTGAGGGCCTCGGCCTTGTATATCGTGGTGTAAAGATAAATATTTTGAAGCTTCTGAGGGATAAATAATTGATTCACGCCAGAGCACAGCAGAGCACGACATCCAGCGCTTCACACACAGCCGCGGCCGGGGCTTTGTTTTTTTTTCGGGGGTGCCGCGGTGAAGCCGAGAGGACGATAATGTTTACCCCCCCGGTGGAAATCGCAATTAACTGGAGGAAAACAGCTGCGTGTTTCGAGGCTGCGTCGAATTAAAGCGCGATCGAGGAACGAGTACAAACGAGAGATTTTGTTTACGGGTGGCGAGGGCGAGCGGTAAACAGAACTGAGTGATACAGGTCATGTGACGAGGGGGAGGGGGGGCAGACACGTCTTGTTGTCTTCTATACGTCCAACTGTCTCTGCTGTAACACACCAGCTGTAACTTAAAGCTTCTTCACTGGAGTTAAATGTGTTTCTGAGCGTCTCCTCTGCTGTCTCTCTCTCTCTCTTTCTCCCTCTCACACACACACACACAGACACACACACACACACACACACACACACACACACACACACACACACACACACAGACACACACACACGGGCCCACAGAAATTCTCATTACCTCATTAGCAGAGGCAGCTCTCATTTAGCTCTTTAATGACGGTTCTAGATGAATGGGCCTGGTGGTGATCCCAGCGCTGTGACTGGATTAGAGATAATGACTGATCTATGGGAAGTGTGACAGCCTCATCTCAACTCTCCCCAGGTCTCATCCTCCCGCCTCAGGCCGAGCAAAGTGAAGTCCACAGGCCGGATCTGGTCCTTCCACACAGTCGACGTCTTCGTGAGACGACCCCTGCTGTTTCTGTTTCAGTGTGTGGTAGGAACGGGATTAACCTGTCCTTATCCTTTCTTTATGAAAGAGTTTCAGAGCCTTTTTAGTTTATTATCCATTTGTAAAGATGTCTTTATCTATTAAATGACATATCTATGGCTGCATATCTGTTATTTTTTTGATAATCTTTGAAAGGTTGTGTATGAGATGTTTTTAAGAGTTTTAATGGACGATCAATGGGAAATCTACCTTGGGCTATAGATGTTGTGGTATGTGTGATTGGCTCATGTCATAACAAAGCAGAAATCAACATTAAAGTTAATTAGTTAACGGCTCTTGCTCTTTATCTTTCAGCCTAAAAACCTTTAAACCTCCTTCCTTTTTTCTTCCTTTAGATCAGATGTTAAAAGAAAAGAAATCCTCAGGGTGCACAAGGATCTAAAAGGAAATAACCAGAGTGCTGAGATCATGTCTCACTCTCTGATACCTTCCTTTGTATGTTTCTGTTTACATGTCAAATATAAATGTCCTGACACACGTCGTGTTCTGTGTGGAGCTGCAGAGTAAAACCCAGTATATCCAGTCCCCTGATTCCATCTCACCTGAGTCTTTCTGCCGGCTTTACCATCAATCCCTCCATTATGTCTCATCTTAGCGCCCGGGGGCCTCGGCTCGATCCCCCACAGTCGGCCTGCATCTGATCCATCAGTGCTGCTGCCCGGCGTCCAGCCTCCGCAGACCCGGGGGCCTCCAGTCTGAGACCACAGGGGCCTGGAATCTGTGTCTGGAACACCCAGCAAGACCACTGGGACCCACTGAGGGCCAGCCGGGCTGAATTAGTTCGGGCTATTATGGTGCCAGAGGTGTGTATTAAGACCCCATCCAGTTAGACTAGTTAGGCAACACATTTTCTAGCATCTGCAGTAAGACGGTTCGACTGCTGATAGTAGAGTTTTGTCTGGAAAACCCTGAGTGTCTGTGCTTTTATACATTTATGACTATTTAATACAGCATGTATTCAGTATTAGATCCCAGAGAACAGAGGAGTGTCTCTTCTCTCTGACTTTAAAAACCCCATGTCCATTTTCTGAGCTTTTTATGTCCTTGTCATTTTAACAACAACAAAAAAACAACTTTCTTTTAATTCTGAATATTTCTTGGAAAAGTTGAACAAGCTATCAAAAGGTAGAATAATTGATGACATCATAGACGGGTCACATTCTGTACCAAGAAAAAAGCAAATAATAGTTAAGATTGAAATTACAGAACTGAGTATCTGGATTGGTTTTCTTACATCGGCATTTACTACAAAATGTATTTCATTGTGTTGTCACTTGTCAGTATCTCGGGGCCGATAATACTTGACAATGTAATTAACTTATCACTCTCCTCATAGTCGTAAAGTAAAGAAAATAGTTCAAACTGGGCAATTGACAACAAAACATCTTGTGCGGAACATCATCACATTTAAAGACAGTCAGATGTTTTGAATTACAACATTATACATCCCAACTTTTTTCAAGTTAATATTTCTCCCGATCACCAAACAGCGAAATTTTACTGACTCTCTGCCCGTGGATCTTGTTTTGAATCAGCAGAGGATCCCTGTATGTGTGAGGAATGGGCCTCACTGTATCAGGGTGTCCGTGCCGGGTGAAGTCTGGGAGCGCTGGATAATGTAATACCTCCACCCCTCCTCCACCTCCTCCACCTCCTCCCCTGCACCTTACCCCCACGGTGTGTGTGCCCAAGGCAGTGGGCGCCCCGGCTCCTGTGACTGGTGGGTTTGCTCCCTTCAGCGGCACCGCTCATCTCCCTGCTTTAATGTCATTTAGCTGCGGGGTGGCCGGCGCCTCGCTCGCCCATTAATCCCATTCCAAATGCCATAACATTTCCCAAAAAGCCCTTGCTTCTTAAAGCCGATAATTAGAATGTCTATTTAAAGTTCACCGCTCTCCCTTTGCCATTATCAATTAAAAGCCGTTTAAACGGAGATCGGTGGCAATCGTCAACAAGTTAAATCTCTCTGACGTGAAGTCCAGAATGCGTAATAGGGGTCAGGAGAGGGAGAGCCAAATAGGAAATGTCCAAAACAGCTCTATGACTGTATCATGGTTTCGTGCATTTTGTAAAATAGAAAGAAAAGAGGCAGAGTGAGGTTCGGATTGACACGATCAAAGCTCAGGGGAAAGGTCGACAAGGTCAACAAGCCGCCTCTGCAGCAAACAGTCAGAACAGAACAGAATTTAATGGGAAATAAACTAATAAAAATCAAAAGCCTCACATTCTCCCCAATGTTCTAGTCCTTTGGTAACTAGCACACGCTACACAAAGACATGAGTTTGTGGTGCGACCGTGATAATTGAGTTTTTGGCTCTGCCTTCGTCATTTCTTCTTCTCATTTCCTGTCATGTTCTTTTCTTTCTTTTCTTTTTTTTAAATGCATGCAGTTTTATCGCGTGATTAACAGGCGAGCAAAGGTGGAACGTTTGCTTCTAATTTGATCCCAGATAAAACTGGAACGGGGAAAAGAAAATGTATTTTTTTTTGAGAGAGATTTTCATTTGGAGGCATCACCTCATTACTGGCTGACGATGATACATGAGTGTCGCACACAGGAAAAGGATCATTTTCTCAAAAGGAAGCCCAAACCTTATTGTTGGGAATGTACCATCTGGATCTCAAAGGGCTCGGCTCCCACATCTATCTTCTGTGGGATAACCCGGGAGGCAAGACGGATTGGTGATGAATTATGTATACTTTTTAGCAAATTGTGATATTTGTCTGGCAACGTGATGTTGCATATGACAAAACCCCGAATCATCATCATGAGCATGTGATCGTTTTCAGGCCGTTTATCATCAGACATGGCTTCAATATGTGGAACAGAGAACAAGGTTTCATGCTGTGCACTCCCTGG